>CM061039.1:14252500-15502500 GCA_030763125.1 Hippophae gyantsensis | reverse complement strand
ACAGTTGTAGCAGCAGCTCATGGTTCATCAGCCACTTATGATTTTCAAGAAAATTCAAGCAATCTACAGTCCTTGACTCTTACTATGGGTAGTGGTAAAGGCTCAACTACTTGCGAAACTAGTGGGGATAATAGTGCCAATACTAGTGCTGTAGAAGCTACCCCTAGAAGAACTTTGGATACTTTTGGACAAAGAACTTCTATTTATCGTGGTGTTACTAGGTCAGAAGTAATGTCACTATATTATATATACATGAACTACCTAGTTATAGTTATTTCAATTTTAAATTTGTATTATTATTCTTGTAGGCATAGATGGACTGGGAGATATGAGGCACATCTTTGGGATAATAGTTGTAGAAGAGAAGGACAATCAAGGAAAGGTCGTCAAGGTAGAAGAAATTAACCTACTTTTCTCTCTTTTAACTGCATTAATGTTTCTCCATTTCGTATGATCATCTATATATCTTTTACTAACTTAATTTCTTCATCTTCTTTGGCATATTTGCGTGGTTTGTCACTTGATGAAGTGTATTTGGGTAAGTTGTATGTACTACAACTAATTTAATATACATCAACATTTTCTTCTTTTGGCTTATGTGATTTCATATATGATTAAACTTACTTTGGTGGGATATTATATATATAGGTGGGTATGATAAAGAGGATAAGGCGGCTAGGGCTTATGATTTGGCTGCTCTCAAGTACTGGGGTACATCCACTACTACTAATTTTCCGGTAAGCTAGCTTTTTGTATGTAGATTATTAAGTTTTTTGTTTTTGTCTGATAACATTGTCATAACTACTACTACTACTACTTATTCTACACTTGGTTATATAGATCAATAACTATGAGAAAGAGTTAGAAGATATGAAACACATGACTAGACAAGAATTCGTCGCAGCCATAAGAAGGTATATATAGAAAATTATTGGTTTTTATATTTTGTTCATTTGTACATCCAATGGCCATCAAATTAAGATCAGTGCCATTTCAAATACTGCCTCTAACAAATTTCTTTTTGACGTTTAAAATCTCAGGAAGAGTAGTGGCTTTTCAAGGGGAGCATCTATGTATCGTGGCGTCACAAGGTACTTACTAAATAAAATTAACATCTTTAAATGGATTGAGTATCGCTAGATATCACAATTAAAGTGGTCTGATGGGATTGACGTACCACGGATTTAATTAGCAGTTGCCCATGTAGGTTTTGTTTTGATCTATGAAATTCTGATACCTCATTTGTGATAAATACCATTAATTTCCATCCACAATATTCCATCTCAAATCTCCTCTCAAATTTACAGTGTTAAATTACTCTTTGTTCAGGCATCACCAGCATGGTAGATGGCAAGCAAGGATTGGTAGAGTTGCTGGAAACAAAGATCTTTACTTGGGAACTTTCAGTAAGTTTTTTACTTTTTTTTTTAAGAAAGTAAATATAACCTCAATTGGAATAGATTTTCTTAAAAGTTGTTAGTAATTAACTCTCTTAAAAATTTAATTATTAAAAGAAAATTAATATTATTTTTATACATCTATCATTCCTCAAATTTGTTTGCTCTATGCATGATACAGGCAAAATATTTACAATTCAACAATTTAGATATCCAAAAATACAATACTTCTAATTCTGATATTGTGTTAAAAATTGTTGGTCAAAACAGCCCTCACAAACATTATTTTTATACACCTATTAATTTTATAACTTTAGAGCTCTAACATCTATATATTAACATCAACCCGGAAATAGTTTGTTAGAATTTGTTGAAAAATCAATACTTCAAAAAGCTTAAGTTAGAATAAAAAAGGGTACCTGTGCAGGTACTGAGGAGGAGGCAGCAGAAGCTTACGATATAGCAGCAATAAAGTTTAGAGGACTAAATGCAGTAACTAACTTTGAAATGAATCGTTATGACGTGAAAGCTATTCTTGAAAGCAATACTCTCCCAATCGGAGGTGGAGCTGCTAAAAGGCTAAAAGAAGCTCAAGCAATTGAATCCTCACGAAAACGTGAAGAAATGCTGGCTCTTAGCTCAACTTTTCAATACGGAAACAGTTCAACTTCTTCAAGTCCATACCCATTGCTACATCAACAATCATTAATAGACCAAAACCCTCAACCTAATTTACTGTCTCTACAAAATCATGAAATACCACAATACACTGCTAGTCATCATCATCATCAGGACCCAGCTTCATTAATTCACCAAAATTACAATAATATCCAAACTCAACTCCAACTACACCAACAATCGACTGCTTCATATCTTCAATTACAACAAGGACATAACAACCATCATCAATATTACAACAGCTATATTCAGAACCACCCAGCATTGCTTCAGGGTTTGATGGAAATGGGTTCTTCATCATCTTTAGTACATGATAATAATGGTAGCTCTAGTGGGAGTTATAATGGAGGAGGAGGGTATTTAAGTAATAATGGAGTTGTTGGTGGTGTTAATGGGATGAGTAATTCGAATTCAACAAGTCATGTAGAAGAACAACTTGGAATAGTGAAGGTTGATTATGATCAAGATATGCCTTCCGGGAATTATGCTGGTTGGTCTGGAGGATCAACCGATCCGAATACTGGTCATGTTTTTACCATGTGGAATGACTGATATTCAGAGAGACAATTTCAGATTAATATGTGGATTTTTGATTCTATCAGAGACTTTACTTTCTTTTTTCTTTTTTATTTTTTCCCTTTTATGTCCCTATTTGCATTCTAAGTGATTGGGGTTGGTTCTCATTGTAGAAGCCTAAAACACCAAGCTAGCTAGCAATGCTCCTCTAACTTTGATTCGGCTGCATGCTTTTCTATTTGTTGATGTTTTCGTCGGTTTATTTAGTATCTTATTTTCTGATGACAAGAATTGACCATATAAAATCAAGTCAAGAGCTTGTCTTCATTGACATGTACGTTGGGATGGGTGCAGGTTGGACCCAATTTTGTATGCACAAAGAGATATATGTCAATTTTGAATTTCCGTTATATTCATCTTTCGAATTTCCGGATTTTTTTTTATTTGATCTTATTTTATTTTTTTTCTTGTTTGATACTTCATACCATTGACACTACATACGGATTGAACTTGTAAAATAAAATAAAATAAAATTCTAAAACTTTTAACAATAATAAAGGTATAATTCTAATAATATTGAATAAATATGAATCATCATATATTAATTTAAATAAATGTTAATTGGACTGTATTTAAAGTTAAATGATGTATAAAATATTTTTAATATTTAAAATTGTAAGATTTAAGTGTGAGGATATTTGTAAACAAAACATCTAAATATAATTTTAATTTTTAGGTGTTTTTCAAGCAAAATAAATTATGAGCTCTAAACAAACATATCACATGTATATTTCTATTTTTACATATGTTAGATTTCATATTATTCTGTATTTACATTACTCGATTAATCAAGAAAAATCTGGATCGATCAAGAATCAATCTACTTTATTAAAAATTCTTTAATTTAATTTTTAAATAAAGTAGATTGATTAAAGTTTAATGTTCGATCTATCGAGTATTAGATCGATACTCGATAGATTGAGAATCGATATACTAATCTCGAAATTTATTTTTTAATACCTTAGATCGATCGAGAATTGATTAGATTAATAGAATTTTTTGGATTGATCGATCGAACGATTAGGGTCTCAACTTTAACCTAATTATTTATTCGTGCCAAAAATTTCAATTACCATTTTGTTCCTATTATTTACTGCTTTATGAATTGTTAGAATTTTAATTGACAAAATTGTAATTGAATTTTAACCTAGCATTAGAACTTCAATCTTTCCTGTATAAAGAACCCAATACTCCATATTTTATTTAACAATAATTGAATCAACTTTTACAACTTATGTTTTCTGTCTAAATCTATTTTGCAAAAATCTTTCTGTTAGGATTATTTCATTAGTTAATCTATCAAAATATATTGTGGTTATGTTGGATTGATTAATAATCCTACAATATTCATGTTATTTTGCTTAAACATTCGTTCTAGGGTTGCAAGTAATTTTTATTTATCTATTCCTCAATTAAATTATTTAGTTAGGATTTTTCGTTATTTAATCATCTCTAGAGCACAAATTGCACTTGTATTTTTGTGCTTACATTTCAAGGGACAGTTGAATGGGTTTGATAACTCAAGTGACTCGAATTTGTCGAAATGTTGGGTCGGATTTGAACACCTTGCTTATGGAAACTGTAAAAGAAAGCATGAGGTTTATAAGTAGATTACTTTAAGGCATTACCTTTGTAGAAAATTTGAATCCTAGCATTGTAATCAAACATTATTTCATAGTGGATATTAGGTGGTTTTTCTCTTAGGTTATTGTTGTGGCCTAAGTTGTTTTCATCTAAAAATTTAATATGTTATTTATCTTTCTGTTTTATTTTACATGTGATTGCATATCTGGTCATTCTATAAAAGTTTAATACATAATATTTTTGTTAATTATCTATTCACCCATCTAGTTAATTAAATCTGTAATTAAAAACTTTCAATTGGTATCAGAGCCTGATTACAAGATACACTTAGTTTTTCCTAGGGCCTTATCATGGATCATTTAAGAGAAGATTCGTCTACAACTCGTACACCTTTTTTTGATAAGTCTATCTATCCATATTGGAAAACTTGTATGAGAGTCTTTCTACAGTCTAAGATGAGAGTATCTAGAATTATATTCATTATGGTTAGAAACTACTTACTATTACCAAAGATAATGTAATCACTCTCAAACCTAGAAGAGAATGGACCACTAAAGGCAAAACTAGTAGTAACTGGAATAAAAAAGATATAAATGCTATATTTATGACAGTATCTGCTAACAAATTTTGTTGAACATTTGAAGTTGAAACTACCAAGCATTCTTAGGATTATTTAGAAGTTTCCCGTGAAGACACCTCTCGACTTATAAGCACAAAACTCTGCATGCTAGGTACTGAGTTTGAAAATTTGAGAATAGAAGAGTTTGAAACATTTTTTGAATTTTATATTAGATTATGTAATATTGCTAACTCTTCTACTAATCTTGGTGAGAAAATTGAAAAATTCATATGGGTTAGAAAAATATTGTGCTCTTTACCAAATCATTTCCATGCCAAAGTCACTTCCATAGATGAAAGCAAAGATGTGTACACCATTAAAATTGAGGAGCTAGTTGGCTCACTTCTCACTTTTGATATGAGTTTTTGAATTCCTACAAAGAATAAAAGGTGTTGCTTTCAAAATTGCAACCATTGAACACTGTGACAATGATGATGAAGAACTAGTACTTATAGCCAAAATATTGAAAAAAAAAATCTTCAACAAAAAAAATCCTCAAAATAAATGATAATTAAGTCATCAAAAGGTTTAGAATCTAAAAGAATTCAAATTTGTGAGTTCTGATGGTAAGAAATCTAAACACATTGAACATCAATGTTTTGAGTGCATGGGTTATTATCACTTTGTAGCTAACTGTGCAAACAACAAAAAGTGCAAAAGTTTTCAACACTACACTTACCAATTCTGAAAGTGACAATGACATCTAGTTGAATCATAAAATAATGACACTAACTTTTTGGCATGTATTGCAAAAACTAGTAGACACTCCAATAAATTTGATATTGATTCAGACAATAACGAAAGTGACTCAGAATTCTTACTAATGTCACTAGTATTGATGAATTGTTCATAGATTTAGTAGGATGTAAAAAGAAAAAGAAAAAAGATAGGTGGATTGTTGAAGTAACTAGACTTAATGAAAAAAAATCTTATGAAATAAATTCCTCAATATTAGAAAAAGAAAAAAACTTGATTTGTTTGAGTGTATTACTAATTTGAATTCAAGTCTTGAAGTTCTAAAATAAAAAAAAACATAACTTAGTATAGGAACTTGAATAATCCAAAAAAGATGTAAAAAGGCTAACCATTGGAGCTGAAAGGTTGAACAAGATTATTAATTATGAAAGTCCTGATGGATACAAGAGAGGGTTAAAATATGTATATGAACACATTACGACATCTTCATCAAAATCAATTGAGTTTGTAAAACCTTCAAACATGTCCTCCTCACATGCTACAACTTCAACATAAAAACAGATTTGATAATTCCTTCTAATAATCCTGCTTCTATTGTCACTTATTATACTCCAAAAAACAATTGATATTGTGATAGAAAAACATGCTAATAATGTGTATATTTGTCATAATTGTGGTAGAAAAGGTAATATCAAACCTATTATAGATTTCTTGTGACAAATCTCCATTTTAATAATATTTTTTAAGCTCAATACTCTGGAATTAATTTTCATCATCCATACATGAATGCTACATCTCAACTTATGATGAATAAGAAAAAAAGGTGAATTCTAAGAACATGCTAAAGATAAATAAGTCAATTGAATCCCGACACAGATGTTAAAAAATTAAAATTCAAGAAAATTTGAGTTAGAAATTTTTTTTTTTTGTTAATTGACCGTATCTTTTCTTCACCTAGGTATATTTGTTAGAATTCTTAATTGATTCTAGATGAGCATGTTAGTTTGATTATTGTTTAGTTGTCTATCTTTTGATTTTTGTTTTAATTCGTTTAAAATTTGATATCCTTTAAAAAAAGGGAGAAATTTTTTAAAGGAAGTAGAATTTTCATAACATTGAAATAAACTTCAAATATCATTTTGGGATCACAAAAAAAAATATTTTCTATAACTTGATTCATTCTAATTAATTTTTCATTGTGTATTTGAGTATCTTGTTCTGTGCATTCATATTTTGTCCTTATATTTAGTGATTGATGTTAACAAGAATTGACTCATACACTCACTAGACACATTTATATGTTATGTTTGAAGTTTATAATTGATTATGTAAGATTTTTAGACTTGAGATAACCTTAACAATAAAAATTATGTTTGACATTTTCTTTCACTTTATAAAATATGTGGTTAGTCATCTCACCGATCGAACCCTGTCTATCGTGGGTTTAACCCTATGTGCTCTGGGCATTGTAGGATATCGTGGGGACATTTTTTGGGGTAGGACTAACTCAGGATATGGTGGCTCTCGCATGCATTACAAGATGGCCTAGAGTGTATTTCCATCATATCCAAATGGGTTTCAACCCAAGCTCTCCTTCTTAGTTCCAGCTTGGCACAGATGCAAGATCGACAACTCTAGTAGATCATGAAGGAGTCAAAAGTACTAGTGGATGGACAATCGATTGGATCGATGGCTAGACCTCATAATTATTGGTTGAGGCTTGAGCATTAGAACTAGTTGGTTGGTTCTGGTTCCTCTTGGAAGCATAGAAGATTGAGTCTAAGTGAGACTTAGTAGATTACATGGACAAAGGATTTTCTCTTACAAAAACTTGCAACACATTGTCTCTTTCCAAAGACATATATATGTGTGTGTCTAAAGTATTGATTTTTTTCAACTTAATAAAACACACTTATTTCCCACAGATTGTACCAGATGTTGATGTCGTCAACACCAGAGAGGACTGCTCTTCATATATATATATATATATATATATATAAATAGAGAGAGATATATATATATATATATGAAGAGAGAGAACGTTAAGAAATTCCTAAAGTGTTGATTTTTTCAGCTTGATAAAACACACTCATTTTTCACAAATGGTACCAAATGTTGATGTCGTCAATACGAGATATAATTGTTCTTCGTGGATCTACAAGACAGAGAAACTTGTTAGGTCCTCAAACCACCGTGTGGTGTTTGTCTTTAATCCTCTTATACTTAAGTCAATAATAAGATTTGATAAATGTATAGGATATATATGTCTCGCTTTGTGATGAATAGGAAAAAGAGTGTTTGTGGTTGTTATTCTATGTTATGCAAGAGAAATTAAGTTTTAATCTATATGAATGTGTACAATAGTGATTATATATAGGGAATAGAAGTAATTTGATACGTATTCCTTATCCATATAGATAAATTTGTTGTAATGTTGACATGTTGTTGTTATCACTCCGTAATTATCTCTTTTGGATAATTAGAGGATAATTACTAGTTATATATATATTTATTTAAACTATCTCTTGATCATGTTTACCCAATGTTTCGGTGTTTATTAGACTGGTCCATAAGTTTTTTTTATTACTATGATCACTCTTTAATTACCAAATTACACTTAATATAAACAAATTTGTTGCTCTAAAAGCACCAATGAAACAAGAAGAATTGCGAGGAAACAATTTTTGAAGAGATGAAGGAATAAATGGTAAAAAGCTTTTATTTGCATTTGTATCAATGGCAAAAAAAAAAGGAGGAGCAACGTTGTGCTAAGAAGTTTGTGCAAAACGGTTGAAAGGGTAGAGGAGTGATCGAAAGGATTTGTAAATATCTTGATTTTAGTTTTATTTTATCCTTGTCTCTTAAGCCGCTAATTTGTAGGAGTGTATACTTAGGTTGGAAATTAACAAAAGGATTGAACTATGAAGCAGGGAAGAATTAACTGGAACCTCCCTTGTGATGTGAAGCTAAAATTACATAAAATAGTATCTCTAAATTTATAACATCAAAAATAACATAATAATAATAATATTGAATGAGATTTAATTATCAAGAATTTAATATTAAACGAATATATGGTCGGATTTCAACTTACACGGTATAAAATTTTAAGATTGAAATTTTTTTTAGTAATAATATATAAGATGAATATAAATATGTTATTTTTGTTGTTGATTACAAATTTAAATAAATGTTATAAATATTGTTTTCTCTTTAAAAAAACATTTATAATAAACTTCGATTTGATGCAAAAACTTTGTCTCGTGAAGCTGAATATTAAACTTTGCTACAACTCAGAGTTCACAATTTTTCAATCGAAGAATATGTATTGGAATACACGTGTTTGGGTATACACACAACATATGTAGTAACAAGATATAAGAATAACTTTAATAATTAGCCGGCTGCTAGTACAATTGGTTGCATTTCTTAAAGCAATACTCATGTTTAAATCTCCCATATCTAGATATTTTTTGGTAAAACAAAAAGAAATCTAATAAATAACATTGATGTTAAATAATTACAATGAGTTTTTTTCCCCTTCAGATTACAAGGATAATTATTTCCAATATGAAGTCTGGTACAAGACAAAATTACCTACTTTTCACTTACTGAGGTTACTATTCAAAATTAGACACCTTAATTATGTCAAATAGAAACTAATAAAATACTAGTTTAAGAATATGAAGTTTAATAGATTACCTTTTTCAAATAAGATTACTATAACTTACTCCAAACCCAAACCCAGCCTCTTGCCCTTGTTTCCAATATTTTTATTCATTAATTTGCTTGGCCCAATTGTATATTTGAGAGCATATATTACTAAGATGTTACTTTGCTTTAACCAAAAGCCAAATTACCATGTACCATGATTGGTGTTATATATGAAAACTAAAAGCTAATACTTCTATATTTGATTATCATTATTATAATACATAAAAAACAATTCATAAGGATGAATAATAATTTAAATCTATTATTTGTAATGAAAATATATTTTAGATTCGTATTTATAACATATTTATAAAAATATTTACATAAATTTATTTTATAAAAATAATATATAATATTACACTGACATAAAGTGAAATTTCTTTAAATATGTAGAATAGTTTTTTTTTCTAATTATAATATGAACAAATCTAGTAGGTGGAATACTGATGAGGAGAATTTGTTTGATGGGAGAGCTTTAACAAACTATCATCTCTAAAAGTACTGGCTCTCTGGCTCTTACACGAGATATCAAACAAACTTTTCAACCTTGATCTAATCATATCAAATTTGTGACTCCTTTTATCTATCTTTGTACTTTTGGTGCACTCCTTATATGCTGCTAGAAAAGGGTCTTCATGCTTTCTAAGGCCCTTTGAGGAACAGCTCTTTGAAAGAGCCAGCTGCTGAAAATTGCAAGGGGGAAGAGGGATTTGCAAGTCGTCCTGGACCGAAATTCTCGTCGCCGCCGCTTTCGAAGGACATGGTGGCGATGGTAGCTTCAAACCCAAGTTTTCTTCTGTCAAACAATCTTTTTGAGTAACTTTAGAAACTCCGGGCTTGTTTTCCCATGAAAACGGCACGTTTCCTTTAGATTGAACTTTGCTTTGTTGACTCATAGTTGTTGTGTAGTTGGGTTAGATAAGATTGAATTTGTGAGGAGAAGATTTTAGGGTTTTTAATATGGAGGGAGAATTCAAGCGTTGATGGTTTTGTGATCATATATATATAATCATATATAAATTAAGGATGATAAGGACCAAACAAATCAGACATGAAGAAGGAAAGTGTATATATGCTTTCCAAATAGGACAATACAGAGGAAGTAAAGTAGACCAAGTAATTGAGGCCTTATGTTGACACAACAATATTGTAACAATTGGGAATAACTTCCTCCAAAAGCTTAAAGACAAAAGTAATTTTGACGTTAATTATATTGACTCATTATATGTTTAGTTACTTGGAACCATCGACATAGAACAAAATAAATACAGCCACATTTTTTTGAATAATGAGATTTGCAAAATTGTAACTTGTGGATATGTATTCTAGTTTTTTTTTTTTTTTGTAATATGTACAGCTTTCTCTACTAGAATAATACAAAAGGAAGACTTTATTTGGATTATATATAGTTAATTTTTCTTTAATATGCAATTATATTTTATAAATTAAAATATTATTAAGAAATGAAATTGATTACTAATTAACTAATAATAATATTTAGTTATATCTCCATCAATATTTTAAATTATTTTTATTAATTATCTTATAATGTAATGATATATACACGATGATATAAATCAAAATTATACTAATCATATATATAATCAATTTTTTGTGTCAATGTTAAAACTTTTTTGTTCTTATTTTTCTACTCCACTTTACCTTTATCTTCACCAAATATTTAACTGGGATTTTAATTATCTTTAATCACTTCAAAATATTTACTTTTTCAATAAAAATAAAATCTACTAGGTCTTCAAGTGAAAGTCCTACAACATAACGAAAGAGTATAGTATTATTGCAACCCAAAAATCAACCTAATAAGATGATTATTAATGCACTTTTAAATAATTTAAATTTATAAGAAAATTAGTTACTAATATTCTTCTTACTAAAAAAGGAAAAGATTGTTTTATCAAAATTTCAAAAAATTATAATAAATCAATGTTGCGGGTCCCATATAATTAATTTTATAGTGTAGGATCTCTCTTTCCTTTCTTTCAAAGCCTCTTGTATTATAAATATATTTTCGTATCCATCCGGTGATTTTATTTTTTGATTTTTAAGATAACTTGTAATATGTTTATACCAACATCTATTATATATATTTTTAAAATATAATATTATAGATAATTTTTAGAATATATTAAAATAAGAAAAAGTTATGTATTTAATTTAATGTTATTTTACATGTTATTAAGTAATTAAAAATAAATGTTATATGTTACTTTACCCTTAGTTTTGTTATCTATGGAAAAATAAAAACTATATATGTAACAATTTAAGATTTTTAGTAATAAATTTCATGAATTTTTTTTTCTTTAGTTATTTCTTAGTATTGTCTCCTTTTTTTCACTTAATTGAGATAGTAAAAATAAAAACTTATATTAAAAATATTTCTTTTTACTTTTAAATTTTATATTATATATATGTAATTATTTTATTTAGAAACAAGTAGATATTTTAATCTTTTCATTTTATTTCATAGTTCTCCCAAATCAATTACTAATATATATGTTGTGGTTTAAAAACATGGGTTGCTATTGAAAAAAAAAATGTTAGCTTTTTACATTATTTACTCATCACATTACTTTATAATAATAAAAAGTTCATTTAAATATATTTACTTATTCATCATTTTCAAAAAAAAATTAATTTATTATAAATTATAAATATTTGACAAAAATTTCTAGCTATTGTTGTATTTTTTTTAAATAACATTTTCACATTCACACACAACATATGAAAATCAATATTATTTTGATTTGAAAAAAACAAACTTTGTGATTTTCAGTGAACAGCCAACCATCACACTGTAAAAATTAGATACATATATAATGATGAGATTTTAAACTAAGATTTTTCAGTAATTACAATGAATAATAATTTTTGTTTTATGATAAAAAAAAATATCAATCATTATCTAATATTTTATATTTTTATTTTTTAATATTTATCTAAATTTATATATATTAATTATATAAGCTCCTTGATTAATATATTTTTTTCTCTCGTGTTTGATTAAAAATGTATATTTATTCTTTACATTCAATAAATAATTTTAATTAATGATGGCAAGGTAAAATATATAGAATGTATATGTTTGAATAAAAATTATTAAAAATAAAAGAATTTTTTTTTATTTATATTGTTTTAATAAAAAATATTTAAGACCTCAATTTCATTACTCACGTTAGGCCCCCGCACTCAACGTTTGGACTTTTGTGACCATAAAAGTCTCTGAGATCTTAGCCGGCAGCTTTGTGAAAGGATTGGATGGAGATGCCGCATGATGTGAACACCTTAATTGATTTGTTTTAACCCATTTTTTTCAATTGACGCCTTTAATTAATTAATAGCATAAACTTATTTTAAAATAATTTTTTTATTTTTAACTCTAATTTATATATATATATATATATAATAATGTAAAAAATATAATGTATATATATTTTCATAACGTAAAAAATTATATAATTAAATCATATAAAAATTGAAAGAAATATCACAAAAAATTTATATGCTTATAATTTTTTAAACATATAATTATATGCTAAATAGTTTCTCTAAAAAATTTATAGAATTTAAAAAGTTTATTTCGTATCTATTTAGGGGAAAATATCAAATAAAAAATATTAAAAATTAAATACAACAACTTTATTTACGGGTAATGATATTTAACCTATATAAATAACATTTTTAATCATATAATTTAATATTATTATTATTAAATAAATACTTTATTACTCGACAAATGTTCAGATCACTTTGAGCCACATTAGTACTTTAGCCAAAAAAAATCATTTTTTTTTCCTATTATAAGTTTGTCACATTAAATAATTCACTCCATTAAACATAATTTAATATTTAATAAATTTAAATAATTATAATTAGACATAAACAACATTTAATTAGACAAATGATATACCAAATTACTTTTAATATTAAAAATATATAAACTAAACATATTTTTATTATTTTTTTATTTTTTTATTTTCTAGTTGCTTTTCTTGGTCAACCATTTTATACGAATGTTTCTTATATCGTCCGTTATATTATTATAAACAAATTCTTGAAAACCGGCGTAAAGTGATCTAAAACAGAGTGAAACAATTTTGAACATTTAATGGTGTTGCTGAAAATTACTATCTATTAGAGCTTTGCATAAGCCATATTGATAATTTACAATGCATGCCAGGGGACGTCTTTGGAATCATCTTGAGAGTGCATACCACTGACATTACTACAGAGAATTACAAAATGAAACAGAATAAACATGTTACAAATCTAACCATAACAACATCCAACAAACCATCAAAGAACATATGAAATTTTCCCCAATCACACAAATACAACTTCTAACTGCAGACATTTCACATTTCCTAATAGCCATGCCTCCTAGCAGACATGGAGACATAAAATAGCACCTCATTAGATACTGCAGCATATTTAGAAGCAATTTCATAGATGAACACAAGCATCATATTTCAACATGCAATTCTGACCAATCGCATTTTAGATTTTATCCAGCTTCTCAGCCTTGACAACAGGATTGGCTTTTGCTATGGCCAATCTGGCAGCAGTGCAATAATCATAGGGGCATTCATGTTTGTCTGAATAGCGATGTACTGCACAGAATAGGTTTCCACACCTACAATTGAAGCCTGTTAATCCTACCCGCTTGTTACAGCTAGTGCAGCGTTTTGGTCCCTCTTTTGGCTTTGCCATGCTCCTCTCCCCTGATTCAGATATAGACAATGGTTGCACAGGGATGATTATTGGTTCCACTGGTTTGGTTTCTAGATTAATATCAGCAGCAACAGGAGGATCCCTTCCATTGACATTTGATGATCCATTAACAATACTTCCAATGGATGATGCGGCAAGCTTGGTTTGTTCCTGTTTCAACAATATGTCCTTGTGGCACTTGGAACACATGTTCATGGTAGCTGGACTTCCAAAGAAACCACAGTTATTGGCACACAATATGGGACCTTCAGGAGGAGCTTGGCATCCTGTTTTGTCATGGTCCATGTTTATCCCTCTCCTGCAAGTAAATCATGTAAATCTAGGATGCAAACAAAGGTAACAAGGTGATCTCAACAAGAAACTACAATCTACAAAAGAAGAGAGAAGAAAAGAGAGCTCCATAAACCAGAAACTCCCTAACTGAAGGATAAAAACACACCCAAGTGATCTTTAAAATAAAAAAAGTTACCACTGAGTTAACTTTTGTTAAAAAGAACACTCAAAATAATGGCATCATAATGTGTTTTAAAAATAAAATAAAAAATGGAAACAACAACCCACTAACCCAATGTGCTTCTTTCTTTCCCAGCTTCACTATTACAGTCATAAAAGGACTCTCTATGTTTCATTCCTTAACCAGATGATCCCAGAAAGATAACATACTAAGACCAAAGAAGCTCCTCACAGTAATTTAGTAAAAACTAGCTAAAGGTAGAGCATTGATCAAATAAATATATGAAAATATCTCAACATTAGAAAAGGTCAAAGGGAAATATAGCACCAAGCTGATCTAACGGATAAGCAACCTGGGAAAAGCGGTAATGTGCTCTAGATGTTCTCTCTAACATGCAAAACAGAAAGGTAGTGAGACAGCTTGAACAACCATATCAGAAATGTCAAAATTATGAAAATCTCCTAAACTCGCCACCGCACAGAGAAGCCAATAAAGGCTTATAAGTGATAGTAATATGTTTACATTCATAAGAATTATGTAAATATTAAACACGGGCTATATTACTTGGACACTTCAACTTTTATCGTGAAGTATCATGTCCAAGAGACATGTCGACATGGGTGTGGGTTCCAATTCTGATACATATCCAATAATTTATGAATCTCAGATAACACAAAAGAATCCGTATAACATAAAACACAGGCAGATAAGACTGTTATGTAAATATCCTACGAATTTTAAAACGAAGCAGCTGATCACTAAGTTACTAACATTTTCGCATCTACTTGACCAGGCGCAAATTATAAAATTAAATAAAGAACTCTTATAAATTCGAAAAAAATAGGTTCCAAATTATGCAATAACGACCTTGACTTTTCAACACGTTTAAATAACGATTCACAAATTATTTTACAATACAAGAACCAAACAGAAAGCCTAAAATTCCATAAACCATAAAAGAATAAGAAAAAATTAGCTTCAGAGCCTCAAGAACATCAAAAAATGAAAAACTGACACGAAACTATAACCAACCAATTCAAAATTCATGCAAAAAAAAATAGAAATATGAATATCACGTACCCTCAGAAACCCTTAGCTTTTGAGAAAAACGTGAAGAAATTAACCTTGCAAACCGATATCTAAGCTCAGAATCGCATCGGATTAAAAGCTGTATAAAAAACGTATATGAGAAATACTAAAATATAAAGAAGATCAATCAAATACCTTAAACAATCACAAGTTATTCCAAATCAGAAACAAAAACTAGAAGAAAGGATTCGAATAAAATACTAACCCTAGAGGATTTGGGATCGCAGAGGAGAGAGAGAGAAAGCAAAGCCGAATAGACAGGGAAAGAGAGAGATGCGTTTCTCCCTTTCTCTCTTTTCGCTTTTTTTTTATTTTTATTTTTCCCCTATTCGTTTTTTCTCTGTTGCCCTTTATTTTCTTATTTAAGAAACATTGAAGCAATCGTCCTATCTCTTTTTTTTTTTTTTTAAATCTTACGATATAATTATATTATTTATGTATCAAAATTTTATAATTTTTTTTTATTATATTAATCTTATTTTTTATATTAATTATATAATTAAATATGTAATATTATTTGAAAAAACGCTCCATACCGACTAGGAGACGACGTGGATGTTTTCTACTGGCTATGTCTTTTAGCTAACTTTACTTATCTGGTACATGTTTATTTCTCAAATAACGGAATGGCAATATTAGTTATGTTTAATTCACCGCCATTGATTGTTAGTAAGAGGACCGTCCAATGTATAGAACTTCGGCTGTCAGCTGTGCTAAGTGCTTATCCCATTCGAGCAGGGAGCAGGGTTGTGGTGGGTGTTTTCTATGTGGTCCAATAATCAGGAGTCACCATGAAAAAGCGTGGGCCTTTAGTGATATTCTATTTTTCATTATATATATATTTTCTTTTTCCTAAATACAGCTTTGGCTTTCAATTTTTGATTTTTTAAAGTCAAGTCTTCTTGGCCAAGCCAAATAAACATTTTCTTGTTTTTTTCTTTTCTTTCTTCGTTGGCTAATCAAACTTGAAATCTGGTAAACTAACACCTTTTATCAAAAAGCCAACAACTGACCTGAATTCAAGTTTAAACCAAATTTATATTTTTTTTTTGTGAAGTTAGTTGATCTAAATAAATTCAAAAAAATATAATATGTTCGTTAGAGGTTTGAAAAAAAAGAAACTTATTAAAGTTTAAACAAATTGTTAAAAAATTGGATATCCAGTCGTCGGAGACAATCAATACATCAATTGAAAACAACCAACAATAAAAAACATGTGTCCACATAATTATATTTATTTTTAATTATTATAATTTTACTTTAATTTTGTATAAATTAGATTATTCATACAATAAAAATAAGATCTTACATGATATCAGAACTCAAAAAATAATTCTCTAAAAAACTAGCTCACACAGAAATTTTTTCTTCCTTTCAAATTTTGTTTCTTTTCAAAATCAATTTCGAATAACAAAAAAAATTTCAAATTCATCCCATTATAGTCTCCAAAAATTTCCGAGCAATCTGTAATTTTTTTTCAAGCCAATATAATCATTCACGCGTACACACGTGCCTTGTCTGAGTTCGCCAACATTCTAAACGCCTCGTCGGAGTATCACACTCCTACACACGCTCTTGTTGAAGAAGACGACTGAAACAACACGTCATTTAAACTACCCTTTGAAGAAAACGACGAGTTATTTTCCAGTTCGATCTTCTAACCGGTTCAGTCACTATCCGGTTCAATCGTCAACCAGTTCAGTCATATAGCCATTGGATCAGTCAATCCTTGATACATTTTCTTTAAAATACAGCTCATTTCAGTTCATTATATTTTCATAAACAATCATTATTGTTTAAAACATATTAAACCTTATCCCGTTTTTGAATTTTTCACTCAACAATCATGTCTAAAACTACCAATATCATCCCTACTTTACCAAAATGGTATGATGATCCTGTTCATTCATTATACCTACACCACTCAGACCAATCGGGCATGATTCTAGTGGCTCAATCCTTAAATAAGGAAAACTATCATATTTGGAATTATGTGATACTCATGGCTCTCACCACCAAAAATAAAAACAGATTTATTGATGGCACAATCACGAGGTCACTAGCAAACTCTGAGGTAAAAACCAAACAATAGAATCGTTGCAATATTCTCGTCAAATGATGGATTCTCAATACCATATTACCTAAAATTGAGGAAAGTGTCATGTATAATGATACCATATATGAGTTATGGGAAGAATTGAAGGAATGTTTTTCACACACCAACAGTGCGCACCTATTTCAAATTGAGCAAGAGATCCATGAATGCAAACAAGAAGGTATGAGCATTGGAGAATACTACATCAAATTGAAAAGCCTATGGGATACTCGAGATGCACTATGTCCCCTTCCATATTATGAAGGAAACGTTGAAAGGGAACTACAGGAATACCAATAAAAGCAATGAACCGTAAAGTTCCTCGTGGGGCTTTAACACAATTTACACATCAGCATGATGACAAATATTGCTCATGGAACCTTTACCTAGAGTAAATAAGGTATACTCACCCATTGTTCAAGATGAAAAACATAGAGTTTTCTCCACACAAACCATAGGAAGGATGCCAGAAGCTGCTGCACTTGTCACCAAGGATAGTCGTTCATAATATCGTCACAAGAATTACCTACCACGGAACTCACATCTCAAGTGTGATCAATGCAACAATATCGGCCAAAATTCTGAAAACTGTCAAAATCGCCTCAAATGTGATTTTTGTGGTCTCAATGGACACAACTCTAAAAATTATCGAAATCGCCTTAAATGTGATTTCTGTGGTTTGAATGGACATGACATCAACATGTGTCAGAATAAAAAGGGCAATTCAAGACAAGAGGAAAGCAAGTTATGGCTTTCCCTCCAAAGCTCACCATATTGACTTTCAAGCAAGCAACTCTAACACAAGGACACCATCCTACCACCTTCCATCCGTTCAATATCATGAGCTCATTACACTTCTCAATCAAGCCAAATCAAGTAGCATGGTAAGTCAAGTGACTACTCCTTCAGGTAACATATTATGTGCGAGTGTTTTCCATTCAGAAACTCGTTGGATTTTTTATATAGGGACAATTGATCACATGGTCTATTTCCAAAGCCTTATAAGCTCCATCATTCCAGTCACTAATCAACATGTGCATTTACTTGATCATTCACTTGTCAGTGTCACACATATCGACATCTAACATTTCTCCAATAATTTCATACTCTATAATGTCTTATATGTTTCCTCCTTCAAATTAAACTTGGTTTCTGTAGCCAAACTCACTCAAACTACATTTTGTCATGTCAACTTCACTAATAATATGTGCTTTGTTCAGGACAAACACTTGGGGAAGAAGATTGGGATGGGAACTGAGAAAGTAGGACTCTACAACCTGACTATTTCAAAAAAGGCTGAATGTTTCTCCATTTCAAATACCGTTCCAACCAACCAACCCTCATTTATGGCATCAACGAATTAGTCATTTATCTAATAACAGTCTGTATGTACTTTCTCTTTCCATTAATATATCATTTTGTTATATTAGTGATTGTTCTATTTGTTCACTAGCTAAGTAAACTTGTAATTCATTTCCTTTAAGTTCTATCAATACAAAAGCACTTGAACTGATTCATGTTGATATTTAGGGTGGTTATTACATTCCAACACTTAATGAAGCACATTATTTCTCCATTATTGTTGATGGCTACTCAAGATGTACATGTGTCTATCTCTTAAACACTAAATCTAATACATGCACATTTCTCACCACCATCATTAATCTTGTTGAAATACAATTTGCATCCATAGTTAAAATCATTCGTAGCGATAATGGACCAGAATTCTCTATGACTAAGTTGTTTTCTACCAAAGGAATCCTACATCACACTATTTGTGTCTCTACCCCTTAACAAAATGGTGTTGTTCAACGCAAACAATGTCACATTCTCAATGTAGCTCACACATTGCTCTTCCAAGCCATCCTCCTTAAACAATTCTGGGGAAATGTCATTCTTACAGCTATATACCTCATCAATCGTACTCCAACACCTATTCTCAAGGGTAAAACACCATTTCAAATTCTTTTTCACAAAGTTTCTAGGTTTGAACATCTTTTTGTCTTTGATTCTCTTTGCTTTGCGTCTACACATCATGATCGACCCACCAAGTTTGATGGTAGATCACGACGATGCATATTCATTGGGTATCCATCTGGGATAAAAGGTTACCGAGTCTACAATCTGGAAACACGCAAAAAATTTGTGTCTCATGATGTTATCTTTCATGAACATGTGTTTTCTTATTCCATTTCTGCTGTCAACACTCCAACTCTATTCAGCCCATCAGAAAATACTATTTATGATGACATGCTTGACATTCGTCAATCAACCACTCCAAATACATCACTTACTTATACACCATCTAACCTTCCAACAATCGACTCACACCCCTAATCTTCAATATACATCTCCTTCAACACCAGTTACACATAGACTCCGTCGATCTACTCATGTTCCTAGCTACCTTCACACATATCATGTAAAAGCTTCCTTACCTTCTCGGTTCTTCCCTTCATTTAACTCAACATCGTTCGATAACAAAAGTACTTCTCATTCTCTATCTCATGTACTTACTTATGATTGATTATCACCTGCACATCATGCCTTTGTTACTTCTATTTCCATTCTCAGGGAACCAACCACCTTTACTGAAGCTTTCAATAATCCAAAATGAAGGCTTGCCATGAAACAAGAACTGGATGCTCTCGAAACTAATGACATTTGGACGCTCCAACAGTTTCCTCCATACAAGAAACCAATTGGTTGTAAATGGGTTTACAAAATCAAGTATAATCCTGATGGCTCTATGAAACGATACAAGGCTCGGTTAGTGGCCAAAGGATACAATCAGATTGAAGGTTTTGATTACTAAGAAACTTTTACACCAGTAGCCAAACTTGTCATTGTTTGTCTTCTTCTTGCCATTGCTGCTTCGCCAACTCGATGTCAACAATGCCTTTCTCTATGGTGATCTTTATAAAGATGTCTACATGTCTCTTCCATCCAGATTCGAACGAAATGGGGAAACATGAGTATGTAAATTACACAAATCTTTGTATGGACTCAAACAAGCCTCGCGACAATGGTTCATCAAGCTATCAACAACACTTAAACTAGCCGATTTTAATCAATCCAAGTATGATCACTCACTATTCGTCCAAACCTATGGTAATTCCTTCTCTACTCTTCTTGTCTATGTAGACGATATAATCACAATAGGAAACAATCTACAAGATATTGAAGAAACTAAGAATCATCTCATGTGACAATTCAAGCTAAAAGATCTCAGTGAATTAAAGTATTTTTTGGGCATAGAAGTTTCACGATCCAAGAAGGGAATTGTTCTGTCACAACGTAAGTACGCACTTGAAATATTGGAGGACATAGGTTACCTTGGTGAAGTTTCACGATCCAAGAAGGGAATTGTTCTGTCACAACGTAAGTACGCACTTGAAATATTGGAGGACATAGGTTACCTTGGTGCCAAATCTGTCAATTCACTTATGGAATAGAATTTATCCCTCAATAAGGTTGAAGGAGAATTCATTAGTAACCCCATATCCTATTGAAGACTTATTGGGAGATTAATATACTTAACCATCACACGGCCCGACTTAGTGTATGTTGTGCACATTCTCAATCAATATATGGACAAACCATGAAAACCACATTTGGAAGCAGCTCAACGAATGCTACGATATGTCAAGAACACACCAGGACAAGGTCTCTTTTTCTCAATAGCTAGTTCACTACAGTTAAATGCTTCCTGTGATGCAGATTTGGCTATATGCACAGACACACAACGATCAACCATGAGATATTGTATGTTTCTTGGAAACTCACTAATTTTTTGGAAGATTAAGAAGAAAAACACAATCTCATGATCGAGTGCAGAAACATAATATCGTTATATGGTAGCAACCTGTTGCGAAGTAACCTTGTTACGATACATTTTGGATGATTTGGGTATCAAATACTCCCAACCGACCAAGTTATATTGCGACAATCAAGCTACCCGTCATATTGCATCAAATCTAGTGTTTCATGAACGAATCAAACACATAAAGATCAATTGTCATCTAGTGAGAGAAAAGATTCAAGCTGAAATGATCAAGACTTATTATATCTTTATATCGGAACAACTAGCATATATTTTTACTAAATCCCTAAGTTTTCCACAATTCTCGAGTTTACTTAACAAGTTATGAATAATTAACGTATATTTCAACTTGAAAGGGAATGTTAAAGAATTGGAGATCTAGTTATAAACAATCAACAACAAAATGGTGGGGAGCAACAAGCATCCAAGAACATGTGTCCACATAATTATGTCTATCTTAATTATTATAATTTTGCTTTAATTTTATATAAATTATATTGTAAACATTCATTTATTCAGACAATAAAAATCATTTCTTACACGAACCTTTATTTTTAATACATGTTAATTTTTAAATATATTTTTTAATTATTTTTATATATAAAATATACTCTTTTTTAAATTTAAATCTCACTCTCATCTCTCACGTTACTTTAAGTATCTTACTCATTATCTACATGTATTTTACTTATAGATTAAGTTTTATATGTAGTTGATATAGTTATTTTAATATTTTGAAAATAAAGATTTAAAAATTGTATCTTAATTACCGAGAAATTAAAATGTTCTCTTTTGGATAATTAAGACTTGAAAAATACTAATGGTAAGAACTAAAAAATGATAATATTAAAATTAAAATTTTATTTTTTATTTGTTATGAAAATAAAATAAGATATTAATTTTAATAAGATAGTTAGAATATTATATTATAGTTATGTTTAATTGAATATCGTGATTATAGGTTTAAAAATTTTAAACTAAAAGGTTGTTTGTTTGGAATAATAAATCCATTAATTTTTTAAAAAACGTCCAGGTAAAATTAACTTATAAAATAGTTTAAAAACTAACATCACGACAAAAAATGTATTATCCATGGTTATCTTATTCCATTTCGTTAAAACAGTAATTTTACAACCAATTAAAAGATGCCGTAAGAATTTCATGAAAAATTGACAACTTACAAATATTTTCAATACATGTAAATATAATAGTTGATATATTATATATTATGGCAGAAACGTTTCGATCCCAATGATTTATATGATACAATTAATAGCAGAACACCATGTGTTCTAATCATTTGGAGCAGAACGCAAAGGTTTGCTTTGAGCTAATGAGCTGGAAAGAATAGAGCCGCTTATTTTATAAATATAAAAAGAGTTTTAAATTTTTGATGAAATAATTTGATGTTTCTATTCACATTCATGTATCTAAGCAATAATATACGAAGAGAATAATGTAGCCAGGCTGTTTGCTTGCCAAGAAAAATAAAGCCAGCTTTTAAATTTCAATGTTGGAAACAATGAAAAGTTGTACCATATATTAATATTTGAGCGTCTACCATTCATATAAAATTATGGCATTTTACCACAAGAATAAAGGTGTATATAATTGATAACATATGTGTATAATGTATGTAAATGTCTAATCTTTGTTAAGTATAATTAAACTTAATTATAAAATTATTGTGTAAGGAGGCTAGAGATCCCATAATTTCATCACATACATATAACTTGATTTATTACTTTTATAATATCAATTTTTTTAATTTGTATTATTAAACTTCACAAATGTACCAAAAATATTATCCATATGCATATAGTTTGTCACTAATTAATTGATATTGATAATATTTTTATAATATTTTGTAAAGTTTAATGATATAAAAGTAATAAAAAATTTGATAATATTTTTGTAATAATTACAAAATTTAACTATGTGAAAGTAATAAATTAAAATTGGATAATATTTTTGTAGTAACTCTAAAATTTTTGTGTTAGAAAAATTTATTTATTCTATAAAAAATCACTTCATGAATAAAAATAAAAATAAAAATATAAAATAATATATATATTTTTTACAAATAGAATGCAAAGAACACAAAAAAATTAGCTTATATTTTTGTTTTGGATGATTTTTATTTATTTTTGTTTTACACCTATTAATTTAAAACGTGGTTTTTAAATTATCTCTTTAATTTATTTTGACATTTGGTCTTATTAATTCTATGTTAAAATGTTAATTGATGTCTTGATGTTTAAATTGATATAAATATTTTATAGAGAAAAGGGTAAAATAATCCTTTTGAATTAGCTTTAGGTATAATTTAATTCATTTATATTTTAACTGTGTCATTTAATCATATTGATTAATAAAAAGATATTATTTGATCTTTTTTAATATTAAAAAGGTGTCGATGAGAAAGATAAATTTGGTTATTTTATTATTAAATTTAAATTTAGGTCAATTATTTGAAAAATATATACATTTTTTAAAGTTAAAAGTAAAAAATTTAAACTTCATTAAAAGAGTAATAAAAATAGAAAAATAATTGAGTTAGTTATGTTTAGAGAAAAACACATAAAATAACCAAAATATCTCTTTAATAAATCAAAAGTTATATAGAAATGATAAAAATATTTGAAATATTAATGTTTAAGTAAACTATGTCTTTATATGACCTATTTTTTCCTAACTAAAATAACTAAATATATGTTTTTCAAGCAAAAGTATCATCCATCTCAAAACTATAAATAAAATAACTATAAAAAAATTAAAAATAAATCTGGGATTTTAATTGAGAAGATTTGACATTAGTCTAATAAACAAGATGCATACAAGAACATAATAAAATCAAATAAAAAGGAAAGAATTCAAAAATTATATTATACTTAACCTAGTGATACTTTTAGGTTTAAAATAAAATAAAACAATATAATATTTCATACATTCTCGTTCAATAGGAATTACGTATATGTATTACACCTTGTTAACCTCTTATAAATAAGAGAATCTTTCGCTGGAATATGAACATGTGTTAAAATAGTCATTTTGACTCTTATGTTAAAAATGAAGATAAAATTAATAATTAATATTAATAAAGAATATATAATATATATGTAAGATTTTATCTTTAAAAATTCATTTTTTAATCATTTAAATTTTTAATCTCGCTCATTTTTTCTACTTATTTCATTTAATTTATAAATTCATTATTGGTTAAGTTTTTTTAATCAAATAAATAAATAAAAATAAATGCATATTTTTCTTTATTATCTAACATTTTTATTTAATTTTCTCAAAAAAAAATCTAACATTCTTATTTGATTATATATACATCCCATTTTTATTATATTTATTTAAATCTTATTACTTTTTTTTTCAATTATGGACAATATATATCTTCTACCATAGACTTCATGTTAGGAAATAGCTTAGAAAGTTTATTTGGTATTTCTTCGTTGAATATATTTAGATTTTTTTAAAAATATTTTATTTATCATGACTCACAACTCTTTAATGTTCTATTTATAAAAAAATAATAAAAGATATATAGTAAATTTTCCCAAAATATCTTCCACTGTCGAGTGCAAATCACGGATGTTTTGTTAGTTAAAAATAAATAAATAAATAAAATAACATCCAAATCTATAATCACGAAAACATTTTATATTTCCTTTACATATTTTTTTATTAAAAATAAAATAATTTTATTTTAAATATTATTTACATAAACTATAATTATTTATATCTATTTAATGATAAAATTATCTTTAATTTTATTTTTATTTTTATAAATTTTAAAAATAATTTAATTTTTAAAAATTTACTAAAAATAACAATATTAAAATATATATACATAAAAATAAAACCCTAATAACATTTAACTTATATTTTAAATAAGGATATTTCAATTTAAATTACATTCTGTTAAATAAATTGTAAAATAAAATAATATATTGAATTTTTTCAATAATAAAAATATAGTACTTATTATTTTTATAATTATAAATTTTTAAAAATATTGTTTTTATTATTTTATCCATATATATATTTTTAAAAAGCACAGAGAATCCGAAAAGGACAAACCGATGACCGAAGAGCCTTTCAAAAGTAACCGTTAAAAGTTAACGGCTAGTTCGTCAAAAAAGCAACCGAGTAACCGACATCTATACACATCCATCTTCAAACCGTTCGATGTTACCGACTTTTTCAAGATCAACGGTGCATACTAACGGGTCCTAGTAGACGTTGTAATAGGGAATTTCTTTACGTTTTACAACAAATGAGAGTTAAGACAAGACGCCTATAAATATCGGACGGAATCCTTCAACGTCCTAAAGCATTATATAGAAGAGACATCCAATTCCCAAAAGCCTTTTTTCAGAATATTTTCTTCCATTTTTTTTCCAGCATTCACAATCTTGCCCAATCTTTATCTAGAAATGGCTCAATTTAGCCTCTGCAGAGCTGTATTCTTCGTGGTGTTGGCAGCTTTTCTTCTTTCTGTTTCAGCGCAAGATAGCGAGTTCGCACCAGCTTCTGCTCCGGCAGGCGAAACCGGTGCCGGAACTCCAGTGATGTTTTCTGGTGCCATTGCCTGCTCTACGCTACTCTTCTCTCTTGCTGCGCTTCTATTACAGTAGATATTTCTGAAGAGATAGATATTCGTCGTGGATGTGATTTATTTATTTAGTATTAATATATATATATATATATACACTACTAAATATTCTTGGTGTGAGGGTTGTACATTAGGTGTAGCAATTCTTTTTGGTCTAATCTTGGTTCGTGATGTGATTAAATATGATTGATTATTTGAGTAATAAAAAATATTTATATATTTATTTTTATTCTTCTTTAATTTAATTCGTAAAACGAACGATCCTATATCCAAATGTTTTATCAATTGAATGTATAATAATATTAGTGTGTCTAATTATATTGAGTTTTTCAATTCTCCGTATTTATTTCTACGTGAATTTGGTTTGAAGATTTTCAACATTAATTAATAATGGCAATTTTAATGCAATGCAATGCAATGGGAAAATAAACGACCCTACTGATTATCTTTTAACATGTGTTACCGTTGTCGCCTTTAAATGATTACTTTTTGTTCAACAATAAAAATATGATTGTTTTTTTAGGAGCCCTAATTAAAAAACACGTTCTTTTCAAAAAAAAAAAAATCACTTTCAGTCTTTTTTTTTTTAACAAAATGATGGTTTTTTATTAATTTTTATTTAATAAATTTTTTTAATTATTTTCACTTTATAAAAAAATTAATAAAAAAATTAAAAATTAAAAATTTGATTAAAAAATCATAAGAAATCTTATCAAAAATTATAATTAAAAAATTACTTAATATAAAAATTATAAATATTTGAAGTTTTGATATTTTGTTATAAATATCAAAACTTTTAATAAAATAAAATAAAATTAATTATAAATATTTACGTTACATATTAATAAAAAAAGATATAATTAATTTTATTTAAAATTTTGATATTTTGTTACGAGTTTACTTTTGGATAAATTATAAATATTTACGTTAAATATTAATAAAATGATAAATAAAATTTAATTTATACTGTTATTTAAATTTTATTAGCAATATTGAATAGGAATTTATTTTATTTTTTTAATGTGTAAAATATTATTTAAAAAAATTAAAAAAAATGTGTTTGAGTAAATCATTTGTTTAAATGTTTGGATTTAAAATTTTCATATACTAGAGAGAAATATATATCTCTGATAAAATATCTATTGTATAAAAAATTAAATCATAATTTATAATTTTATTAGGTAAAATTATTTACATATTTTATTTTTTTGGGCAACATCTACTGTTGCCTGATGGAGAACTGCAAAATTAAGAGATTTTTTACTATATATCTAATTAATTAATCTATTGTATAAAAAATTAAATCATAATTTATAATTTTTTTGGGTCAAATTATTTACATATTTTATTTTGTTGGGCAATACATATCTACTGTTGCCCTTATATCTCTTTAATTATTCTATAATTTATTTAAAATTTTAATTTTTGATTAAGTAATAAATTATTAAAATATTAAAAATATCATAAAATTATTTAAATTTTTTAATAATGTATGCATGCTCTATATTAATTAAATAAATTTAATAATAATTATTTTAATATTTTAATAAATTTATACGAGTGATTAATTAATTAAATTAATAGTATATTTGAATTAAATTTTTATTTTTTATTAAAACCAGTTATAAAGGTTATTATCATAATAAGATATATTTTCTTGTTATTATAAACATTAGTATGTGTTTATTATAAAATAAAAATAAAAAAATAATATAATTATATATATTATAGTTTTATATGTAATTAGAAATTAATTATTTAATTATAATAGATTCAACTTTGTATGTAGTAGATATAATTATTTTAGTACTATAAAAATGTTATATTATTGTAATAAATCTTACGATGATACTAGATATCAAGTTTTTTATAAAATAAAAATAAAAAAGTATTAAATTAAACTCATTTAAACTGATTTTATAAATTAATTACTTTGAAGGTTGATTGTTTGAAAATAATAGATATTAATTTTTTAGATTTTTGAAAACGGTAAAAATAAAATCAACTATAGGGACAGCAGCAAATAACATGACAAAAATTGTAATATATGTCGTTGTCTTGTTTCATTTCATTAAAATGCCGTAAGAATTTCATGAAAATTTGACAACTTACAAATATTTTTAAATTTATGTATACATAAATAGTTGATATTATAATGGTAGAAACGTTTCGATCCCAATGATTTATAGGATACAATAGTATTTGGAGCAGAACGCAAAGGTTTGTTTTGAGCTAATGAGCTGGAAAGAATAGAGCCGCTTGTTTTAAAAATATATGAGTTTTAAATTTATGTCATTTTACCATAAGAATAAAGGTGCATGTATTCAAACTCGTGTATCATATTGTAAATTTTTTTTAAAAAAATGTATAATTGATAGTATATGTGTATAATGTATATAAATGTCTAGGCTTGTTAAGTATAATTAAATTTAATTATAAAATTATTGATAAAGGGTACAAAAATTCCATAATTTTTACAAAATAAACGTTTTAATTATATTATTTTTTATTAAGAAGTTATCTATGTATATTTTTTTGAAATTAAAATGTATTTTTTATATATTAAAATTTATATTCTTTACTATTATGAGATTAAATCACTTTTAATGAAAATTTTTGAATAAAATTTACATGGAATTTATACTAATATAAATTGATAATAGAGATAAGTGAGAGTAAATATAACAATAAATGAAACAATATAAAAGTATAACACGAATACCATAACATAAATAAAAAATTTAATCATAAATATAAAAATACACTTTTAATGAAAATTTACATGAAATTTACACTAATATAAATTGATAATAGAGATAAGTGAGAGTAAATGTAACAATAAATGAAACAATATAAAAGTATAACACGAATACCATAACATAAATAAAAAATTTAATCATAAATATAAAAATTAATAATTTTTTCATATCATATATGTCTAATTATTTTTTATTATTATATATACGTAAAATAAAAGAATTAAGTAAATTTTTTATGTTTTAACTAAAACATAAATACAATATAATTAATATTAAAATACAACATAAATATGACATTGGTGACACAACTTTCACCCTTAAATTAGAGATATAATATCAAAAATCTCATAAGTTTAATAAATAACTACATAAAGTTTATAAAAATAAATAAATAAATAAAATAACATCCAAATCTATAATCACGAAAACATTTTATATTTTCGTTGTATATTTTTTTATTAAAAATAAATCCTTAATTTTATTTTAAATATTATTATAATTATTTATATTTAATTAATAATAAATTTATCTTTAATTTTATTTTTATTGTTATAAATTTCAATAACATTATTTTTAAAATTTTAAATTATTAAAAATAACACTATTAAAATATAACCTTTAATATTTTAGTTCAATTTAAATGATATTTTAAATTAATTTTTAAATTAAAATAATTTTTAATAATAAAAATAAATAAGAAAAATATTAATGTATTATTTTTAAAAATATTATTTTTATTATTTTCTCCGTATTTTTTTTATAAAAAAAGCACAGAGAATCCGAAAAGGACAAACCGATGACCGAAGAGCCTTTCAAAAGTAACCGTTAAAGTTAACGGCTAGTTCGTCAAAAAAGCAACCGAGTAACCGACATCTATACCCACCCATCTTCAAACCGTTCGATGTTGCCGACTTTTTCAAGATCAACGGTGTATACTAACGGGTCCTAGTAGACATTGTAATAGGTAATTTCTTTACGTTTTACAACAAATGAGAGTTAAGACAAGACGCCTATAAATATCGCAGTCCTTCAGCGTCCTAAAGCATATAGAAGAGACATCCAATTCCCAAAGGCCTTATTCAGAATATTTTCTTCCATTTTTTTTCCAGCATTCACAATCTTGCCCAATCTTTATCTAGAAATGGCTCAATTTAGCCTCTGCAGAGCTGTATTCTTCGTGGTGTTGGCAGCTTTTCTTCTTTCTGTTTCAGCGCAAGATAGCGAGTTCGCACCAGCTTCAGCTCCGGCAGGTGAAACCGGTGCCGGAACTCCAGTGATGTTTTCTGGTGCCATTGCCTGCTCTACGCTACTCTTCTCTCTTGCTGCGCTTCTATTGCAGTAGATATTTCTGAAGAGATAGATATTCGTCGTGGATGTGATTTATTTATTTAGTATTAATATATATCTATTTGATATTCTTTTATTACAAAATATTATTATTATACACTATTAAATATATTTTGTTTGATTGTTTCTTCTATTTTTATTAAGATATTTCATAAAGTTTGGAAATAATGATGAGCCTTGGTGCTCAGAGGGTTGTATATTAGTTATAGCAATTTTTTTGGTCTTAATCTTGGTTCGTGATGTGATTAAATATGATTGATTATTTGAGTAATAAAAATTTTTTATTTTTTTATTTTTCTTCTTTAATTTAATTCGTACAACGAACGATCCTATATCCAAAAATATTTTTAGTTTTTTAATTCTCGGTATTTATTTCTACGTGAATTTGATTTCAAGATTACTAATGGCGATTTTAATGCAATGTTAATAGGAAAATTAACGACCGTAAAGTCATCAAAGTAAAAAATTAAAAGTTAATTTCGATAGTGGGTATAGAGCAAAATCCTGTCCTGGGATTTTTAACATGTGTTACCGTTGGCGCCTTTAATTTAAAACACGCTTCTTTTCATGAAAGAAATCACTTTAGTTTTTTTTTTTTTTAACTTGAAATTCGATTATTATTAAAAATAATAATTTTTTAATTATTTCCTTAATTAATTGCTTTTAAAATTTTAGTAAAAAAATCAAAAATAATTTGATTTTGAAAACCTTAAAAACTACCAATCTTAATAATTCCTTCCGATATCTTCCACGTGAGATGCATAATAAATTAGGGGCATAAATCATGAAACATACATTTTATGAATTTTCACTCAAATCTATTTTATGTCGTTTAATTTTTTATGAAATAAGATATAAATTTAAAAAAAATTATCATGTTAATAAATAATTTTAAATAAGATAGGTAAAAATATAATACATAATTATTATTATTGATAATATTTTATCTAGTTTATTTTTTTATAAAATAAGAAATATTATATTAATTTAGTATTTTATTTATCATAATAATTTTAAATAAAATAAGTAGAAATATAATAAATAATTATTTATAATATTAAAATTTAATAAAAAAATAATATTTTTAAAGTTTCAAAATTTTATTATTACAATAAATGTATAAAATATGTCTTTTATCTCTATAACTTTTGGTTAATACTTATTATCACTTTAATATCGCTCTATTTAAAATAAGATGTGATAAAAATAAGAATAACTTAATAAAATAAAACAATATTATTATTAAGATAACACGTGTGATCAACATCTCTATAACTTTTGGTTAATACTTATTATCACTTTAATATTACTCGATTTAAAATAAGATGTGATAAAAATAAGAATAACTTAATAAAATAAAACAATATTATTATTAAGATAACACGTGTGATCAACATTTATTTTATATCTTTATCATTAATAATAGGGATATTAATTTTCATTTATTAGATAATCTTAATTTCTTTTTATTTTTGAAATGATACTATTTAAAAAAATAGTTGAATTTAAAATAAAATTTAATTTATATTATTTAAAAGCTATCAATACTTTAATAGTAATTTGTTTTATTTTTTAAGATGTGTAATAAAAAAATGTGTTTCGGCAAATAAATTGAGAGATATGGATTTAAAATTTTCATATATTATAAAAACGTGTCTTGACCATTAATTAGAGATATACAAAATTAATGGAGTGAAAATGCAAAGATGAATGTAATTTATATTTGAACATTTTTTAAAGATGTAATTCCCCTTAAACGGTGTTTATAGATGAAAATTTATTCCCTAAAATAATAATAATTAAGATCGAGAGATTCTCGATTTTAATGGAGGAAACTCCAAAATCAAGAGATTTTCCTACTAACTTAAATATTTACGTATGAATTAATCTACGTTTCATATAAAAAGTTAAATAGCAATAAAATTTTATTTACGTATTTTATTTACTTATTTTCCTTATCTCTTAATTATTCTATAATTTATTTAAAGTTTTAAAATCGAGAGATTTATTATTTTTAAAAATATTTACATATTTTAATTTTTTTGAGCAATACATACCCATTATTGTATTTATCTCTTTATATTTAAAATTTTAATTATTAATTAAATAATAAATTATTAATACTTACAATATCAAGCTCAATATTTTTTAGATAATAATAAATTTACTATATTAATTAAATAAAATTTAACAATAATTATTTTAATACTTTAATAAATTAATATAAGTGATTTATCCGAATAAAATATTAATATAAGATAATAAATTAATATTATATTTTTTTTACTAAAATTACCCTCAATTTATATTGTGAAGAAATGTTACTTATCATGACATCTAATAAGTAAATTTTTCACATTGAACAAATATCTTTCTTATATTATGTTAATATTTTATCACATTTTTTATTTTTTACTAAAATTAATATGAATGATTTATTAAACTAGTAGGACATTTAAATTAGATTACATTTTTTAACAACCAATATAAAAATTACCACTATTATGATAAGTTATTTGTCTTGTCATGATAAACGTTATCATAATATTAGATGTCAGTTACGTGATTGAAGCAACCTTGTACCAAATCTTACACCAAAATTAGTACAATGAATAGTATTATACTAAATTTAACGTGATATTATTCATCGTATTAAATATAATTTATGATTGTAAATATTGTTCATACAATGCTATTTTTTAAAAATTATAAAAATATTGTAAATTTTTATTACATATAAAAAATTAAAAAATTACTAAATACAACGTAGAGTCACAAAATTAATATAAATTAAAATAATAATAATTTAGTAAAATTTTAAAAATATTATTAATTTTTATTATATATAATATATTAAAATTAAGTACATAATATTAATATAAATTAAAACAATGATTTAATAACCGGATAAATTATTTTCAAATCTTTTAATATTATTAAAATATTAACCAAAAATATCTATACTATTTTGAGATCGGTCTTGATTTTGAGATCATTTTTCTTGTTCATAATTTATTTTTTGACATAAATAAATCTAGTATAGAGAAACTTACATTACAATTAGAAATGAACTAATCGAACATCTATAGTATGAATATAGTAATTTATTGAATTAATATATATCAATGTGTATTTTCAATTAAATAAATTTTTAATTTTTTTAATAATGTAATTTTTTAATTAATTATTTATTAATTATATTATATAATTGTTTAATTTATTGAGTGTGATAATTGGTAAAAGAAAAAATAAATTTTATAAATGAATATATTTTTTAGTATAATATTTCATGTTTTGAGTTAGTTATGTATGAGTAAAAAATTTGGTGTAACTATTGGTATAAAATGAAATAATGAGTTGAAAATAGGGATTTTGTCTATAATAGTTATTTTTCACATGATAATTTAAAAATGGATTTAATTGTAAATTAGTTTAAAAATAGGCAAAATCTTACCTTAAACTTGAAAGTAAAATTTTTAATCAATTTTATTTAAAAGAAGAATACATGTTAACTCTATTTTATAAAACATAATTATTATAAACATAAAAAACATCAACATCTTATAAATTTATAATTAATTTTAAATACATAAATCTCTTTTATTATATCATATATTAAAAAATTTATTTTAAAAATAAAAAATAATTTATTTTATAATAAAATAAATATAAATTCATACCTATATTTAAAATGATATGTTAAAATTTTTAATAATTCATAAATAATATAATAATATATTATTATTATTAAATATAATTATAATTATGATATAAAAAATAATATTTATAAAAATAATTAAATTATTAAAAACAATTGTAAAACCTCTCTATCCAACTCTTTTACAATATACAATACAAATATAGAATATTATATTGTAAAATTTGTGTAAAAATATTATCTAATATAATATTATTATAATTATTAGTTCAGTTTTTATAATTTATTTTATAATAATAATAATTATTAATTTTATAATTATTTTATAATTTATTATTATTGTTTTAAGTTAATTTATAATAAAATTTTGATAAGTTATTTATTATAACAAATTATATATTTATTATTAAATATATTTTTGTATTTTATAAATATAAATTATTTTTATTATTTTTTATTCACTCAAAATTTTATTTATTAAAAATTTATAATTTTGTATTCGACACTTTAAAGTTAATTAAAATATATATTTTGTCTTATTTTTTAAAATAAGGATAGAAAAAAAACTAAAATGAGAATTGAAAGAGGAGAGAGAAAAATTTAAAAGACCTATTACTTGATTAAGATGTTACAAGGAGTTTTTTTTTAACTAAATTAACAAATAGTATTTTTTTAAACTTCTCAATGAGATATGCAAAATTCTTAAAATATCATACGAATTATTTTTTTACTAAAATTGTTTTAAAATAGGATTTAATATTATTATAATAAGTCTTATTTTTTGTGATTTTGATAAAAAAAATTAGATTATCAATAATGTTAGATAATTTTTTATTAATATTAAAATATAAATATAAATTTACTTTTAAAAAAACAACAAATGAAATATTAGTTAAAAAACGTTGGACTAGCCGGCACAGATGCAACACAATTGTAAAGTCATGTATTGATAACCCATCAACTTACTGTACCGGGCTTGGGCGGGCATAATCCTGCCATTTACATCTCTAGATTAGGAATGAAAAAAAAAGCGGTTTTGATTATCTCGATTTTGGTTTAATTTTTATCCGATAAATTTTGAGAATAAATACAATTTTAAATAAAAATTGAATATGAAATAACGGATATGATTATATTTATTAATTAATTTATATATTTATTAAATTTAATTATATATTAATTAATAATTAAGATTTATTAAAAAAATTTATAAAAGCGATTTTTTTAGTATTTTTTAATAATCATCCTCGAACCGTAACGATTTTCAGGTGGTATCGAATGCATATTTTATAATTCAATTAAAAAATAATTATATCAAAAATCATCTTTGTTCATACTTATGCACATCCCTACTATAAATTATTCTATTGTTTTTAAGTAGATATTTATTTTTTAATCTATAAATTTAGTTTAAATTATTTAAAGCTATTAATTCAAATAATTTAAATAATTACATAAATATATTTTATTTTTATTGTACTAATAATAATTGATAAAAAAATTGTCAATTTTTAAACAATATAGTATATTTTTCAATATCTTTTACTCACATATTTATATTTGAATTCACATGCAGATTTTTGAGAGTTGGGCACTAAATTTTATTGAGAAATAAAATTTTATATTTTATATTTATTAAATTGAATATACATTAAAATTACAGACTCAATAATTTAAATATTTTATAATAAAATAAAATAGACTCACCTTTATTTAGGTAAGAATCCACAACCATCTGAATGTAATACATTAAATTTGTCTTTACTATCGATGTAATTATAACACAATTATATTATAGATATGTTTAGACTAAAGTAACACTGATTTCACATGAATGATCACAATTTTTGTCTTACATCCTACGTCATATGTCATCATGTTATTTTCGTGGATTATAACTTGAAGTAACTTATCAAGGATCATTGTGCTAGATGATATAAGATATTAATTAGTATTTTAGGTAAACAATATATGGATTAGTATGAATTAAAAGAATTAATGTATGCTAATTTATCAACTATTAGAATTTCTCATCCCATTATTTATTTACTATAGAAATTGAATGATAATTATTTTCAACAACTTATTGACGTTGGCAGGTAGAATTATGAAGACCTATCATGCGGTTTCTTAATGGAAAGCCACCTTTTCGAGACTTTTATTTTCAGTATTTTAAGACTATATATTCCCTTAAAATATATAGGAAAAAAAGAAAGGGAGGGTGCATAAAGTAAGATTGATAACATATATATGAATTTAAAATTATAAAATTATATATTTTTAGATTAAAATCATAATTAATTCAATATCATCGATGGCTCTTTAAAAATAATAATCAATCAAAATTAATAAATTTGAAAAATTAATCCAACTCAAATCAATTTTGTTTATTTAGTTTGTATTGGGTTAAGAACTTTTTTTTTTGTTAATAAATTTTATTTATTAATTTTTTTTAATTCTTGTATTATAATTTTTAATATTTTTTAATTAATTATATTATAATACTTAAAATTAAGATTTCAATTAATTATCAAATATTATAGAGTGAATACTTACTCTAGAAGTTCTTCCATAACTTTTACTTGAATATCCAAATTCTAATGATAAAAATAAGCAAAACTTATTTATCTCACGCTAATAAATTAAAAAATATATAATTTTAAAATATTATCTAAAATAAAAAGTTGTTATCTTAAATAAAATTAGAAATATAATGATAAATAGTTATTTATATCTTATTTATATTATTTATTTTTACTTTTAAGTATTAATCAAAAGATTTAATATATAAATAATATATATGAAGTTTATAAACCCTAAATAATAATATAAAAATAAAAGCAATAAAATAAATGTATTGTGTTAGTTAAATTTTTAGACGGTTTAAAAAAACGAGAACGAAACCGATCAAATATTAATTGGTTTTGTAAAAAGAATAACAACTCAAACCAATAAAATTATAAAATTGAAAATATTAGGTTGAATTGGTTTGAATATGTTAGATTAAATTAAAGTAGTGAGCCATGTGGAGACAATTCGGTGGCCGTACTAAATTTTATTACTTATTCAATATTTTAATAGTTTTTAAGATAAATATCATAATAAAAAATTATTTTTATTGTTTATTTATTTACCAATAAAATAAAGCATTTAAAAATAATAATATTTTATTCAACATATGAATATAAAATATTTTTTGTTATTTTTTTTATAAAAATAAGGGTCCATATTATAATTTTTATTAAGTAACTAAATAATTTCTTTAAATTAAAGTAGTGATTTGTGTGTATTTTTATTAAAAAAAATAAAAAAATAATTAAGTTTGCCTATTCAAAAGAAAAACTTAGGGTCATTAATTGAAAGATGACAGCACAAAGCCGCAAAGGTTAGGCAGTGAGAGTTCTGTCTAATGTTGCTAACCTACTTTGAAAGATGAAGTGAGCCATGTGGAGACAATTCGGTGGCCGTCCAACGACCAGCTTGGCTTACACTTCTAATTAACTGTAATCTTCAAGAAAATGAGCTGTCTTCTCCACGTGTCAAAACCCCACAAGCTTACCATGTTCTCACAGCAAATCACTTTGCTATATATAAACAATACACAATAGCCCCTAAAAATCATACAGAGCAAATAAATTAAAGCATTAACATTATTTGTAGTCTTCAGGCTTAGTAGTCTCAAAATCACTCTTGTTTTTGGATCTTATTTGCTATTCATATTCTTCCAAGTAGTCTCAATAACATCAACTAATATAATTAATGGCTCAAATTAGCATATCCAGTGTTGCATTTTGGGCATTTTTGTTTGTAGCTGTAGTCATGGCTTCTGCACAAGAGACACCATCATCATCACCATCACAATCGCCATCAATGGAAAAGGGATTTGCGTCCTCTTTGCCTATTTCTGGAGCTTTTCTGGGTTGCTCTCTTCTTATTTCATTGCTTGCTTTCTTCAAAAACTAATTCAAAGCTCGATCGTCTTTTGTCATGATCGATGGACTCATCATGAGCTAGGATCTCTTTGTTTTAATTAATTTATTGGATACATGTCATGTTAATTTGCATATTATTATTTTTGTTAATAGCCAGCTATTTTGGAAGATGATATTATGTGATTCTTTTGTACTAAATTTATTATTGTTTTATGTTACTTCAATAAATTATTTCTCGTTTACATAAAAAAAAAAAAACATTTGTTTGATTCCGTGTTTTCTTTCGATTCCCTTTGCTCTGCCCGCAGTCCAAAAGGACCAAAACTCTCTCGGTCTCGGCTCGATCGCTTTTAATTAAATGGTTTTTTATTAGTGTTGTTTTATGTTACTGCAATACTTTATTATTGTTTTATGTTACTTCAATACTTTTTTTTGAATCATTTATTATTATAAAAAACGTTAAATATATTATTATATATTTTATTTAAAAATTTAATAATTTTAACCGTAAAGAAATCTAAAGTTTTTATAAAAAGAAAGACAGATTTGTATTAATTAAAAATAATATATGTTTAGTTTGATTATTATTACATCTTTGATTTTTAATAATTATTAAAAAAATTACATAGAATTATAAAAAAAATTCTTTTTAATCGTAATATTTTGTTAATTTTAGGTGATACTATTAAAAAAAGAATAAAATAGCAAAAATGGACTAAAGAAAAGAAAAAAAAGTAAAAATAATTATAAAAAACTAAAAATCTTATATCAAAATATAAACTTTAAATAAATCTTATTTACATTAATTAAAAAGTAACACGTCTAGCTTAATTATTATTAGATCTTTGATTTCATAAAAAAATCTATTTAATTGTAAATTAATTTACTAAATTTTTTGTTAATTTTTTGTGATATTATTAAAAAGAGCGAAAATGGATGAAAGAAAAGAAAAATTAAAAATAATTATAAAAAAAATAGAAATCTTATGTCAAAATATGTTACTTATTTAGATTTTATTTATACAACATAAAATCTTCAAAAATTTATGATTAATTGAAGTTTTTAAAATTTATTGAAATTTTGAATACTCATAATTTTCTTTTAAAATTTTTACAAAATCTTAAACAATTTGTATTAAATAGCTAATTTTTTTAAAAAATCTTAAATAAATACAGCCAACTTATTAAAATCCTTTAAAATATACTGAAATGCTATTCGAATGCAACGTTATAAAATTACAAACTAAAATTCCCTTTCTGTATCGAAGTTCTTGTACACAGTATATTTAAGCGCTTTCTCAAAAAAAAAAAAAAAAAGATGTAAGCGCGTTGCGTCACTGTAGTTTTAGACAATCTTCGTCAAACCCCTCCCTTGCCTAGTAGAGCGCCATCAAAACCAAAACATTTTTTTTCCTTCAGCCAAATTATATTCTCTCTCTCTCTCTCTGTTTGCGCTTTGACATTCGAATTAGAGTTCTTGTTACTTTTCGAAGGATACCTCCTATGGATTCTCAGGTCTTAGTGGCTCTCGGACTCTCACTCGTTGGTGGAGTGAGCACTTCTATAGGTAAGTAAACAATGCTGTGTTTATTTTAGATGTTCGTTTTATGGGTTTTGCGTTTGAGTATCCAATGGAGATAATTTGCATATAAGTATTGATATTGGTGGAACGGTTTATCTTTAACCCTAAACCTTCAGTTTCATTTTTATAAAAATAGAAAAAAAGTGTTAAGGAGTTGGATGAGATCGACTAATACTAGCAGGTGCATACAACATGTGTATCTAAGAATTTATCTTAGCTTTGGCGTTTGCGAACCAAGTTTAGATTCTTTTTTTGGGTAAATTTTCTTCAATTTGAGCTTGAACTGTTTTTTTTGGCTGAAATGTTTAATGGGCTCGCTTTATTTAGCTTGGTATGGTGATTTTAATGAGATGTGTTATGATAATGTACTATTAAACCCATAGGAATATGTAAGGGTTTATATTGTATGATCTTTTTTTTTTTTCAGGAGGGGCTAATTACTTCTTAGTTATTATATGCTACTTACACTATTTGATAAATTTGACTTCTTACTTTTATAACAAAGTTTATAAAATATGGACTTAATTAATTTAGAAGAAGTGAATATGTTATTTTTACTTTTAAAACAAAGTTTATAAAATATGGACCTAATTAACTTGGAAGGGGTGAATAGGTTATTTTTAATTTTTACCAATTTATAATTTAATAATTTAAACAAAACGGCCAGACATGCAATCGTGTGTAAAAATAAAGTGTGAAAATAAAAGAATAACATACGATATTTTTAAGTGTAAACAACTTAGGCCACAACTGTGATATAAGAGAAAAACCACAGATCCATCGGACCACCTAACTTTTCACTATGAAAAAAAATGTTCAAGTACAAACTCGGTCTTATGTTACCCTCCTTACGATATTGTCTCAATATACCTTACTTACGAACTCCTACTCTGTTTTCACAGTTTTCAATATCAGCATGAGCGGTTTCTAAACCAACGTTCCAATAAGTTTCCCACCAATCAGATACGTTCTAAAATTAACTGCAAAATGGTTAGCACAAAAATATAAGTACCTGTGTGTATTCTAGAACGGACTTAATAATGAATAATACTAACTAGATGATTCAAAACATATGTTACTTAAATCAAATCAACTAGTAAATCCTAGAGCAAAAAGATCAAGCATAAGTTCAATAAAAATAGTTTCTTTAAAGATTAATAATCAAATCAAATAATTATGATATGACAAAAAAAATTGTTCGATCTAATAATTTAAGAACAAAAATAAAGAATAAGTCATAAGAACATATTATCAAAATATCGTAAACTTTACTAAATAAAGAAGTCTAAAGAATTATGATATTATATTTGTAAAAAAAAAAGAAATTAAGAAGAGTAGAATAATATTCTTGTGTGCATGATTGAAACAATGAACAATGAATTTTATTTATAGGAAAAATTAAAACCCTTAATTCTATGTAATTGATAAATATCTTTCCTGTTACAAATAAGATTAGTAATACTCATTAATTAAAAAGACTTTTATATGATTGATAAATATCTTTTCTATTACAAATAGGATTAGTAATACTCACTAATTAAGAAGACTTTTATTTAAAGAAGAGTTCTTTTAAAATATACTCATTAATAATGAAGATTCCTATTTAAAAAAGAGTTCTTTTAAAGTATATTTTATGCTATCTTTTAGGCTAAAGATTTAAGCTATAATTTAGAGTATATCTTATCTAATATTTTAGCATATATCTTATTCTATATTTTAGCAACCAAAATAATTTCAGATTTATAAATATGTGCTATAAAATGCATGAGTGTAATTTCAGATATACTTAAAGTACGACTATTTGAAATTTTGACATTTTTTTCAACTTTATTTGATAGACTTGATAACGAACTTAAAAATAAGTTTACAGGTAAATATTTTATCCTCGAAAATAAGCAACATTTATAATCCTTACATTATTATTCTCTTACCTTTTAACTTAGAAAACTTGATACAAAAATTTAAACATTGTTTATATAATTTAATGGTAAAGTTGCTCATTATGGTTAATTTGATTGTAATTTGTAGTTTTATGTTAAATTTTATAATTGACATTAAATTTTTTTTGTAATTTTGTACCAAAATAGCTAACATTTTGCAAGAATAAGGAACCAAATTGATTTTAAATACTTATGTTATTTAATGTTTCTTCCTGGTTATTATATCTATAGGTACATGCAAGATCGTTTTTCCAACTTAAACCTAAAAATATGCTAATTTTTCATAAGTCTTGCATTAATATAAAAATATTTAAATTCTAATAATTGAAAAATTTAAATGTCATATTTATTTGTTTAATTGGAAAAAAGAGCAAATCTAGGACAATAAAAACTTATGTTTTCCACGATAAAAAAAGTTCATAATATTGAGTATTTTAGGGAAAAAAAATTAAAGACTAAAATTTCATTATTTTTAGAGAGAATTGTTTTCTTCTATAAAAATAGTATGTTATATGTTTTCTTTACAAGTATGATCCAAAATAAACCTATAAAAATATTCAAAATGAGATGTAATAATTAATAGAATGAATGTTCAATTTACTATCAATTTTTGTAACCTGGCAGAGTTAGTCCTAAAAAATTAATTTGACTAGTTTAGTACTCTAACTTCTCCATTTTGACTAATTTTGTATTCCAACTCTCCAATTTGACCCATTTGAGATAATACTTCTTAACTTGTTCAATTTTATGAATCTTATTAATTTTAGGATACCAAATTGGTTAAATTGAAAAAAATTAAGATCTTAAATTAGTCAAACTGAAGAAGTTGAATACTGTTTAAATTTGTACTTGGGAAATAACTTGGTGGAGTCACAAAAATTGGTGTATAATTTAACTTAATTAATGTGAAATTATAAATATCTAGGTGGAGATTGATATTAAGTTTTTTCTCAAAATATTTGACAGGATTGTATCCCCTCCTGTTGCCATGAATAGGTTTGCCTCTACTATATTAGATAACCATGAGGTGTAGCCAGCATGCAAGTTAGGTGAAGGGTTTTCTTCATGGCCAAAGTCAAATGATACACATTATAGGAAGCTATTAATGAGAGAACTTGATGCTTGTGTGTGTGGTTTTGTGTGCTACACCTTGATTTCTCTAATTGTGGTACTGCAAATCAAAGAACGGTCTTGATGATTTGGGTTTCTTTGTTTTGGGACTTTTCATGTATGAGAGTTTTTGGGTATATTGGGATTTTGGGTTTGAGTGTTATTTTGGATTTCTAGTATTGTGCTTAGGATACAAAGTGTATTGGATATTGGGTTAAGACTCTTGTATTCAAGAATTGATACTAGTGGATTCTTTAGAACTTTGGGTATAAACTAAAGAATTTGTCGAATCTTGTTAATTTCTTCGGTTCTTGTTTGCTTGTTGGTTGATTTTCCGTTTCCACATTTGTTTGTTTCCTTTTGGTGTTTTTGTGCTTTCATTGTGTCCAATATTCCATGAGGGATAGTTCGTTTTCATATGTTGGTCATATATTTGTGGCTTTTCTTGGTGTTGATAGCTATTAAGATTGTGTTGCCCTCCTTGATAGCTAGCAAGCTTTGAGCTATCCTTTAGTGGGTGCCGAGAAAAGATAAAGAAGTGGAACTTGTATACCATCTGCATAAGTTCTATATGAAATTGGTTTTCTGCCTGTTTTAATTACTTGAATTTAGAGCCTTGTTAATCCTATCAATGTTCATACTACTGTGCATCTTGTCAATATACTTCTGCACTATTCCACTGAAACATGCCCGTAACTTACATTTATCCATAGTTACTAACAATCTAACAAAATAATAAATGGGATAGAACATCTAAAAGATAACTTTTCTTACTATATTGGCCTGAGTGATGTGAATTCTAATGTAGAAGCATCCTATTTTTCAACTGTTATAAATTATAGTTTGACTAAGTTAGTAGAACAGTTGTTAACATTACCTGACAGTGAAAGAAAATGCATTCTTGGTTAACTATTTATTTAAAATGAATCCCAACCTAAATTTTCTCATTTTAAAATTTAGAATTAGCACACACTTGCAAATTTATGTAGATACATGTCCCGCATTTTAAAGGATTCTTAATCGTGTTGTGGTGAACAAAATAATGTAACTAGAGTTCCTTCCTTTTCATTTTCCATTCCTCTTTACAGCCTTGATTTGCTTGCAAGCATGATGAGAAATTGTCATAACAAAGTGAAGACAATATTTATTTTTTCTCTCTCTAAAAGTACGTTCGGAATTCACACAGAGATATGTCAAGAAATGTTTTTATCCTTGTGAAATACTAGCATTCTCATTTGTGGAACTTTTTCTCATGGATGGGACGTGCAACAAGGATAGTGTTTTTGGGCACTTTAGGACATTTTTTTTTGTTGGAATATTTATTCCAGTTTTTTCAACACTGAGGTCAAGTTGAGTAAATTGTACCTCAGAATGAAAATTTATTTTCAAGTTGTTCTCACAGTGTACCAGGGTATTCATCCCTTCATTTTTAATGGCGTTCATAGTTAATTGTCAAACACTCATGATATGCAATTATTGTTGCACAGTTGTAACTGGTAGTGCTTAATTTCCCATTTGTTTGTTAAGATAAGATTAGTTCAGCACTTAAATCTGAAATAATTATTGTGGGACAGGTGCACTTTTTGTAGTTCTCAATCAGGCTCCGAACTTGAAAATGCTTGGACTACTACAGGTAATACACCGAGGTTGAACCCTCATTTCACTAGTATTTTTTCATGGTGGGTAATACTGTTAGGAAAACAATGCATATTCATTTCATGAAATATTTAGCTCATCTTATTTTCTTAATCTTCTATGTTATTTAGTTTTCTCACATCTTCTAACCATACTGTAGAGACTCTTGGATTTTTACACTTCTTTGATAAAAGAATTGTGAAACAATAAATCAAAATATGACAGCCCTAAATGATACCATGGTGAGTAGTAACTCTGTTCCTTTCAAATGTCTCCCTACAGGGTTTTGCTGCAGGTCTGATGCTCAGCATATCATTCCTGGATTTGGCTCACAATGCCTTGAACTCTATTGGCTTCTTAAAAGGCAATCTATGGGTGCGCTACATATAGAAACGTTCAGAATTTGGATGTTTCACTTTGACACGTGACATTTTTCTTCTTTGTAATGATGCTTAAACTCTGTTTTTTTGGCAACAGTTTTTTGCTGGTGTTATTTTCTTCGGTATTATTGCCAGTTTTATTCCAGAACCAACACTCTCTCCTATTTCAGATTCAAAAAGTAAAAAGGTATGAATATTCAGTTCGACAGAATTAATCATGCATATCATTGTTGAAATGTGCCTTTCATCTTGAATGTGAAAAATATGCTTAAAATTAGACTTGTAATAGAGAGACGGGGATGAAGGGGGCAAGGACATCACGAAAAAGCATCGTCGACAAGTTTTCTTTAGTGGGATCATTACAGCTATAGGTATGATGAAAAGGTTAAATTCACCATCTGGAATGTGAATGCTTTCATTGAAAAGGTTGATATTAATATGGCTTCTTGATGTTGCTTTTACATTATATGCATGTATTAGGTAGCATGCATCATTTTAACTTATATATTGTTTCAAACCAAGACCTAAAGTTTGGCACTTGAACCTGAAGATTCACCTTTACGGGTTTCAAATATTTTGGTTTGTGGAAAATTCTGTCCATGTTCACACTTGAGAACTTTTTCCTTTTTATGTGAATTGCTTCTATCTTTGTGGTCTAATTAGAGTGTAAATATTGGTCTTGTCTAATAGAACTTCCTTTTGTCCATGAGTTGCAGGCATAAGCTTGCATAATTTTCCAGAGGGAATGGCCGTGTTCCTTGGATCTATGAAGGTAGTGTCAAATTTTGTCTGTCTGTTTGTTTGTTTGTTTTAATTTTTTATTTTTTATTATATATTAATGTAAGATCAAAATTCAGTTTAAAGCGACATAGGAAAATTGTAATACTCAACTAGATGTTTCTGTTTTCCTTTGAAAAAGAGCTGGAGAATGATAATTAATTACTACTGACCAGAAACCATTTTTCTGAAAAGTTGGGGTTGGTTTCTACTAGTGCCTTTTGTTTTAAAATTTGAATGAAGATGAGAATAGTGAGTTATATCACCATCTTAGCTTGACCATCTAAGTAGTATACCAAGGACCTAAAAGGTGGTAGAAGAAATAAAAATCTAGTTATACCCTATACGCAAAGAATTTCTAATTCTAGTACTATTTTTCAATTAATGTTTTTCAATGTTCAATGATTTTGTTAGGGCCTTCGTGTTGGCATCAACTTGGCATTGGCCATTGCTTTACACAACATTCCTGAGGTATATTTTCTATTAATTTGTTATTGTGTTAATCTAACTGCTAGCGCTCTGCCTCTACAAAAGAAATTTCTCTTGTGCCTTCTATATACGTGCCTTGTTTATCATAACAGTATGGAATAGCCTGACTAAAGAGTGAGAAAAAGACATTTGGATACATTGGACATCTTAAAAGGAGTTGAGTTGCAATAAAGGCCAAAAACACATTTCCACCACACCTTTATATATATTATGGCTTATAAAAGAAATAACTGCTTATGTGAAAACTTCACTATCTTAAATTGATAGATTTTTGGTTTTTATCTTATCTAGTGCTTTTAGCTGAAAGAAAAGGTTCTAAATAGCAACTGTTTAGAAGCTGACAAGTTTGGATAAACTAGACATGCTTGATTACAGGGATTATTAAAGAATATATGGAATAAATCAAATTTATTTGCAGGAAAACTCGGTAATGATGTTGTCCAATGTAAAAGAAAAATGAATGAAAAGCAGTTCTTTAAGTTTTCCTGATGAAAAGCAGTTTTTAAGTTCATTCAGTGCTTTTAGCTGAAAGAAATGGTTCCAAATAGAAACTGTTTAGAAGCTGACAAGTTTGGATAAACTAGACATGCTAGATTAATGGGATTATTAAAGAATCTACGGAATAAATCAAATTTATTTGCAGGAAAATTCGGTAATGATATCCTGTAAATTTTTTGAAGTTCATGGTTGTTTAAATTCCCTGTTTTGACCATTATCCCTCTGAAGTCAATAATAATTAAGGCATTCCTTGTTTTTGGAAAATCAATAATATTATCTGATATTGACATATTTCCTTTATCCTCAAACTAGGGTGTTGCTGTTGCTCTTCCTATTTATTTTGCAACACAGAGGTGAGACTTTTTAAGGCACCATTTAGTCAGCATTTAATTTTCTTTTCAGTTATTAAAACTATAATACATGGTTCCTTTTTTCCTATATTCTAGTAAACTATGTAAATAAATAGTTTTCACGAGAACAATGCTGTAAGAAGGATTTGCCACGAGAGCTTTCAGCAGTAGCTATGACACAATAGAATTAGTGGCCTTCATGTTGGCTGAATAGTAAACTAGTTAGGGTTTAAGTAGATGAAGCGATGGGCTGAAAAGGGGGGATGGTGATCGAGAAGCCAGTTATGAAAGGAGACATTTGGCTATGTTAGTATTTTAAAATTGTAAGTTAATAACTGCTATTTTCGAGGTTGAAGTGGCAGTGATGATAAATATTAGTGTTAGTAACATCCTATCAGTGAATATAGTGAAACTATGGCTATTGAAAGCACAATGTTCCGAGGATGTGTATGAAATAAATCTCTAAGAGTCTGGTGATCAGCATTGTATTAACACATGGTGGTTCTTTTATTTGGTGGGGGTGGGTGGAGCAAGCACAAGAAGGTGGCTTCAATGCTTAATTGTTCTCTCTGTTAGTATTTGTACATTTTTCATATGATATATATATTTAATATTGGATTCTTAATTTGGTTATTTTTTTTCTTTTCAGTTTATTTTAGCCTTCCTAGCTGCATATTTTATAGAGCTGAATCAATAAACTTTGTTTCATTTCTATCATTACAAAAATGATCTTTTATTTCTTTTCTGGAATGCTGCAGCAAATGGAAGGCATTCAAATTAGCGACACTTTCTGGTTTTGCTGAACCACTGGGTGTTATCTTTGTTGGTAGGTTAACCACTTTAAAATCTACATTCCAAGATCTTTCTTTTTTGAAATTTAGAAAGTTGATGCTGTATTCAGAGGTCAATTTGTAATAAAGATATAGGTGATGTTAGAAGCTCAATTTTTCAATATCCTTTTTTTTCTCCTCTTTTCCTATGATAATAGTTTCCATTGCATAATAGCTTATCTATTTCCAAGTAGCTTGAGTCCAGATATTCTTGAAGGCCTGCTAGCATCAGGTTTGCTATATTATTGATTTCTCAAAATTGTATCAATTGAAAGATAATGTTTGGAATCTTATGACAAGTTCTTCCTCTTATATTTGTCACGAGGGCAGTTGGCGGAGTGATGGCTTTTCTAACTCTGCATGAGATGTTGCCTTTGGCATTTGACTACGCTGGGCAGAAGCAAGCCGTCAAGGCTGTGTTCTTGGGGATGGCATTCATGTCTGCAAGGTAATACAACATTACATTTCCATAAAAAAATCATCTTATAAAACTTTATAATTTATTCAAAGGCCAATTTAAAGTTTTATAATTTAGGGTAATAATATTGCCACAATAATAATTATTAATGATCATTTTATCTAATAATAGTAGCACTAAGGTGTAATTAGTAATTTCCCTCGTATCCTGGAGTTTCATTTATCTTCATAATACCCTAAATCCATACAAAATATCACAGATTCCATCATCATTTAATAGACAGAAAAACATTGATTTTAAGGTGCAAAAGTGTATATTTAGGTATTCAACTATTTAGAATCAGTTTCTCTAAGAAAAAGAAAAAGAAAAAAAGGAAAGAGAAAAGAAAAGCTTAGTGGAAGCAGTGGCTGAGGAGGATCTGAACAGATCACAGTCAATGAAGCTTGATCTCATTGAAGCAATAACAACAATGCCTCTGGCCAAAGAACAACTGGTAGATGCTGTGAGGGATGAGGGGATTACAACCATGTCCAGATGGGGTGGATATGGTGGAAGGGTGTTAGATGGCATAAACAACTTGGAAACAATGAGGTATGTGGTATATATTGGAAGTACATGCATGGAGGCTATGGGTATCAAAAGTCTTGATTGTTGATGAAGGTGATAATGGCTTTTTGGAGTTTGAACTTTTTTTTTTCTTTTGATTAAATGGCACAACAATTTAGGTAAATGAAGGTGATGGTGGTGGTTTTAGAGAGGAGGTGGTAATGGTAGATAATATGTTTAATTTTAAACATGGGTTGTTTTGTGATGAATTGTTGAATGAATTTTGTTAAAAAGGGGTTTGGAGATGAAAGTTATGGTCCACTAGAGAGGGGTTTTCTAGTAAGTGGCTTTTTTTCCCTTCTCAACAAGATTTCTTCTTCTGCTGCTTGATGCACATGATCTGCTCATCAGGATTTAACAACTTACTCCGGTCATAGGTGTTCTACAAGATGGCCTTATCTTACTAATCAAAATTTAGGGGCTCGACCCATGATGGATTTTTTTCTGCGTGACATAAGTGATGGGGAAGAGGAAAGCATCGCCTCTCTTACTAACAGCCAGTGTCAGCTTTTTAATGCTAAAATAATAATTCACTAGTTTTTTTTATATGCAATGAACAGAAGAATTGACTTCTGATTACTGTTGAGGGGTGTTTTTGAAGATTAATTAAACCTCAAGGGTATTAGAACTCGATTTTAATACGTTGAGAGTATTTGTGAAGATAAGTAAAACATGTAGTTATGGCAATATATTACTCATAATTTTTTCTGTTTTAATAGTCAATTTAAAGCTTATACTCCATTATCCTAATTTATTTTACTTACCTGTTTTGCAGCTTATATTTTCTTGAAATCAGTTTACCTGCGGAGATTAGCTTGTAACCTCTCAACGGCTCATTAGTATTTTCACAATGTTGTACATAATCAGATAATCTCTTCAGCTTGTGCCTGTATTTGTCTACTGGCGGCGTCCAAGACTTGTACTGATGGTGATTAGAGCTCAAAGGTAATATTCTGATTGTTACTTCATATTTGGTCGGAGAGCAGTTCTGATAACTAATGTAGTAGAAATAATTTATGTTTGATCTTTACTTTATCTTAGTGTTTTTTTTAAAAAGCCATATTTTATACGCCTTCATATTCCGTCAATGAATTTTTTTCATTAGTCCTTACCGTTGAATATTTGATTTCACCCCCTTTGGTTGCTATGAGATGTTGAATATTTGATTGATCCTCGTTCTGAAGTAATATGAATTGCCCAACTCAGTGTGCTATTTGTGGCCCATATTGACCTATGTTGGGGATGGACATGTATATACCAATTTGGGGATGATTTCACTCACCTTTAAGTAATCTTGAATAGTTATGTTATTTGAGCATAATGATCGTGTTTAAGCCCGAGTCTTGTATGCGTATATTTGTTGCTTGAGACACTAAGTTTAGCTCGAGTATGTAACGTCGATCCAACAAGCATCCACACCAGTTTGCGACAATTTGAAGCATTAATTGACCATTTATTAGATCTTTCTACGTGATTGAGCCTAAGTCAGATTATGTATTTATTATTAAATGAGTGTTCTCTGTGTAATTGACACGTGTTCATATAATATTATATATATATGAACTTCATAAACAGAGCAACACATATTATTCTCATTTCTTTAACTTATCTCTAAAATCGGATTATTCTTAATATTTTGGAGCCCACATGGGGCTCAGAATTTAAAGGTCAAGCTTTTATTTCTAGCCTCGTATTTTCAAGATCTACCTTGATAACATAAATTTCATCCCTCGCTCGTACCAATTACATCTACCATGGTTGGAACTCGAGTTGAAGAAAGGTTGAGACTAGTTAATGAAATGATTTTATAAGATAACATCGTGCCTACACATACAGATCGAAATAAGAGATGGTCGATTTACCATATGAGTTCAACCCTCAATAAGAATTGGCATCGTAACTCTTTTAGCTCAAAAGAGAACTTGAGGAAATAAGACGTGAAAATAGAGCATTATATGCCCGACCTGATGCGGTTCCATAGCTAGGTCGAGCCAATGACTTGGTTGAGGAGGTCGAGTTGATCCCAAGAAGGCATGAATTTGTGAGAGTCAAACATGGTGGAAGATGTCCAACAACACTTGTTAGGGTTGAGACACAACTAGTTTAGTTGGGGCAAGATGTAACCCATTACCATAATGAGCAATTATTTGAGAAAAAGAGATTGTTGGAAGCACGCTTCCAAGCTCTCAAAGAAACCAATAGAAAACAAGACCAAGTTCTCAAAGAAACAAACAAGAGGTAGGACAAAGGTAAATTGCATTATGATATTGATAGAGATTGTGAGCAGCTTTGGATATCCCTTTTCTCTAAAGATATAGAGAACAATGAGCCATCCATAAAATTTAGTGTCCTTAAATGTCCTGATTATCAAGGAATGAAGGATCTTGTGACTCATGTCCTACATTTAAAAACAATATGGCTCTTGTAAGTCTCACTCGAGACAAAAGAGATGTTATAATGTGTAAACACTTCGCGACTACTCTATGTGGCAGAGCACAAAAATTGTTTAATAACTTGATACCTCGTACAATAGCTTCCTATTCTCAATTTGCCAACTTGTTCATTACCAATTACGCCAGTAACAAACCTATGAGGAAAGAATCTCATCATCTTTTCTCAATCATCTAAGATAATAACGAGTCAATAAAAGAATACATGTGAAGGTTCAGGGAGGAAAAGTTGAAAATTGTGGACTGCCTATTTCTATAGCAATAGAAGATTTCAAATGAAGTATGTTGAGAAATTCAAATATATTTGATGAATTGACCAGGATTGTGCCATATATAATGGAATAGGCTTATGGTGAAACAAAAAGTTTGTCAATTTTGAACGAGAATTGAAAATCGATAGAAAGAATAAGACGTTTGTGGAGGCTACACGTGAGAAAGAAAAGAGAAGGATAAGTCGTACAAAGTGATTCTATATAAGATGGTCACTAATAAAAACATGCATTTTTCCCCAAATTATTGAGGGAGAGGTCAATGGTCAAGAAATCCCTAATCTTGGGGGTAGATCTCTGTCACATTTTAAAGGTACACCTTTAAGAATAAGCATAGCTCAAGTTATCTTAAGGATAGAGAATGAACAAAATGTCAGATAGCCACCAAAGATGAGGGCATGAAATACAAGATTGCAGTCATTTAAAGGAAAAATTAGATATATTATCTAGAGGATATCTAGGAGACTTTGTGGGAAATGATAATAGAAGAGTAGATCATTAACCCCCATAAGAAATTTAAGATTGCTTGCTACACTTATTAATAGGGTAGAATCAAGTAATGATGATAATGTAAGGACTATCTATACCATCCATGGAGAATCTGGATTTAACAGGGCTTTCAATAACGTGCACAAAAGATATACTCGAGAGATGCGTGGTGCTCATGTTTATAACTTGCACAAAGGATCACTCATTGTTCCAATCACCTTCACCAACAATGACAAGACTTTAACCCCTTATGAAGATCCTTTAGTAGTCACATTTGGGGTAGGGTTATGTGTTTTTGTAGAATCTTGATTGACATTGGGAGTTCAATGGATATTTTCTTCCAAGCAACAATGAAAGCATTAGAGGTAAATGACGATGATATCACTAAGGAGTTGCCTTTGGTTGGGTTCAATAGCAGTACCATTTGTGTTGTTAGAACTATGGTGTTGTCGGTCATTATAATTGGGATAATTTTCATGACCAACTTTGTGGTAATTGATGTCCCAATTCATTACAACACAATTCTAAGAAGACCATGGATACATAAGATAAAGGTCATCCCATCAACCTATCATCAAGTCATTAAATACCCAATTGAAGAAGGCATAAAAGAGATAAAGGGTGATCGAGAGAAAGCTAGAAGTTGTTACAATGCCATAATGAAGGAGGTGGTGCAAAAGTAGCAAATACAATGTGGCTTGTAGTTGGTTAGGTTGATTTAAGTGGGGTTGAGGACATACAAGTTAGTAATGAAGGGGAAGGTCAATCTTTAAAATTGAGCATGGATCTAACAGCAAAGGTTAGGGAGCAAATATTACATTTCTTAAAAACCAACTCTGATGTCTTTGCATGAAAATTTGGACCATGATTGAAATTGGTCCCGAGATCATAACTCATATATTAAACGTTGATCCAAAGGTTAAATTTATCAAGTAGAAGAAAAGAAAATTTTCAAGAGAAAAAATGAGGTGATTAAGGTCCAAGTTGCTAAATATAAAGAAACGAAGATTATCCATAATGGCTATCCAATGTAGTGGTTGTAAAGAAACCTTGCAGCTCACCTCGTATGCGTATGGCTTTTACTGATGTAATTGATGCATGTTCAAAATATTGTTTTTATTTGCCAAGTATTGATCAACTAGTTTATGTCACCGTCAGATTTAGTTTAATGAGTTTCCTCGATGCTTATTCTAGCTATCATCAAATCAGAATGCACATAGAGGATAAAGAAAAAAAATCCTTTATTACTGAAGTACATATTTTTTTGTTATACTAAAATGTCTTTCTATTTGAAGAATGTTTACATATTAATGTCTGGTAAATAGAATATTAACTGATCATTTGGGAAGAAAAATGGAAGCATATGTGGATGACATGGTAATTAGTCAACATAATCCTTAGAAGAAATATTCGGCATTATTCGAAGGTATAACATGAGACTTAACCCTAAAAAATGTGTTTTTGGTGTCAACTTAGGAAAATTCCTTGAAAAATGTCTTTGGTGTCACCATAGGAAAATTCCTTGTTTACCTTATCTTTGCGCCAGAAATCAAAGCTAATTTAGACAAGAAACGAGTTATAGTTGTCATGAAACCTCCTAGTGATTTGAAAGGGATCCCAATAACTAAATGGAAGAATTGTACCGCTCAATAGATTTATTTTCAAACATACTGACAAATGCCTACCATTTTTTCAAATTATTAAGAAGGAACATATAAGTCTTTTAGAATGAAGATTATAACAAAGCTTTTAGCGGAATCAAACAATATCTGAACACACCTCCTGTGATGGTCGACCCCATCCTAAGAGAAATGTTATATTTGTACTTAACTGTTACCCATTGGACATCCAACGTTGTGCTCCTAGTAGAAAGGAATAAAATTTAACACTTTGCTACTATATCAGTCAGATCTTAACCAAGGCACAAAGAGATACCCAACAATTGATAAATTGGATTTTACTTTAAAAATGGTTGCACCAAAGTTGTGACATTACTTTTCCTCACACATAGTGATAATCCTCACCTCACTTCCACTAATGAGATTTGTTGGCAAATTCAGAGGTCACAGGAAGACTAGCTCATATTGCGATTGAGTTGGGAGAATACCTTAGCACACTTCTTATGTTGGTTGACCCCATCCCAAGAGAAATGCTATATTTGTACTTAACTGTTACCACTCGGACATCCAGCGTTGTGCTCTTAGCAAAAAGGAATAAAATTCAATACTTTGCTACTATATCAGTCAGATCTTGACCAAAGCATAAAGAGATACCCAACAATTGACAAATTAGCTTTTACTTTAAAAATGGTTGCACCAAAGTTACGATATTACTTTTGCTCACACATAGTGATAATCTTCACCTCACATCCACTAAAGAAATTTGTGGGCAAATCCATAGGTCGTAGGAAGACTACCCTATATTGTAGTTGAGTTGGGAGAATATGGGATCAAGTACATGCCCATGATTTCCATAAAAGTTTGAACCGTGGAAGACTTTGTTATCAAGTTTAGTAATTCCCCTAAAGTTACCAATGATGAAGAGTTGGATAAAGTATGTGGCATGGGTGAAAAAGAAGTTCCCATATGGAAGGTGTTCACTAATAGTGCTCACAATTTTAATGGAGCAGGGATAGGAGTGGTTATAGTAGATCGTGATGGAAATTGTTTCGAATATTCTGTAAGGATGGATTTTAAGTAACTAACAACGTTGTAGAATATGATACATTTATCTTTGGTGTTATGACTTTAAATTTTTTTTAGCAAATAATATTATGTTACACAATGACTCACGGTTAATGGTCAATCAATACTTGGGCACATTTGAGGCCAAAGGTAATAAAATAAGAAGATATGTAGGCTAAAAAAAGGAATGCTTAAAATTTGTCTGCTTTGAGATCAAGAAATGAAAATACCATTCAAATGCCTTAGCCATTTTAGTTGCTATTCGCGAGACTAATAACAATAGAACAATCTTTGTAACTATCCTTACTAAAGCCTGTTTGGAAGTAGTTAAAACTATTGAGAATATTTGTTGAGTCACTAACTCACAATTCACACCTATCCTTGATATTCTCAAAGATGTAGCCATACTTGAGGATCATAAAAATGTAAAAGAGATCAAGCTAAAGGTAGGATAGTACATAGTACAAAATGAAAAGTTATACAGGAAAACAGCTCTAGGTCCTGGACTTTTTTGTGTAGCTAAAGAATGTTATGAGGGAGTCATGTTTGAGGCTTACGAAGGAGAATGCAACTCCTATTTAGAGGCGGAAAGTTATCCTAACTAATCATGAGACGAGGTTATTATTGGTTAAAGATGTTAGCAGATTGCATAAGGTACACCCAAGCATGTGAAAAATGTCAAAGGTTTGCCCTATTATCCCATATACCTTCAACACATATGACAAGAGTAATTAACCCATGACCTTTCTACAAATGGGGTTGGACATAGTAGGGCTCTTACCACAAGCATTGGGTCAAAAGAAGTTCTTGTTAGTAGATTGACTATTTCCCAAAATGGATTGAAATGGAGCTTTTGGAAGAATAAGGGAGGAGGAAATAATCTAACTTTGGAAGATCTTGATTTGTTGATTCAGTTTACACAAAGAGCTTGTCACTAATAATGGGATGCAATTTATAGATCACAACATCAGAGAATTTGTTGCCAAGTACAACATCAAAGTGTGTAATTCAACTCCATATTACCCATAGGCTAACGGTAAGGCAGAGTGTTAAAACAAATTGATATTTAACTTGCTTAAGAAGAGATTGAAATATGCTAAAGGAAAATGGGATAATGAGGTGTTTGGTATTTTGTGTGCTATCAGAACTAGTCCAAGAGGTAGCACCAATGAGACATCTTTCTCTATAATTTCTCTTTCTAAAATCAAATAATCCAACATATGTGTACTCATGATAGGATCTTTAAACAAAGAGAAAACTATTTTTCTAAAAGGGAAATCTTTTTATCTCAAATGATGTGGTATAATTTTTATTGGTAAGGGTTGAGTTACAAACAGTTCATACATCCTAAATTTGGTTAAATAGAAATTAGATAAAAAAAATTGAAAATTGATTTTTTTTAAACTAATGAACCAATTATATTGTCAAATCCAACGTTTTTGGACATTTTTTCGGCTTAGAAAAAAAATATGAATGTTTAGAAAAGTATGACATCAATACTAAAATGGTTATGTTGCCTATTTTTTTGAAGTTCAAGTATGGTTTGAACTTTGATGTTTTGCTCAATTTTATGTGGTATTACATGCCAATAAAATGTAAGCTACATACGATATTTGTCATGAATTTTTTTTATTTTTTTTTCCAAATAATCTAGCAATTTGATTGGTCATAAAACTTACATATTTCGTAAGCTCCTCTACCAAAAAGAGAAAAAAATAGGGTCAATTTATGAAAGTTATAGCTACATTTGAAGCTTTTCTTATATGTTCTATAAAAGAGAGAAAAATAAGTCTCATCGGTTGAATAATTCATCGATAATTAGTAAATATATGGGTAGAATTCTATGCAACGAGGATTCATCTTTTTAACAACTTTTTGTTATGATGCTTATTTATGATATTTATAGAGTAAAAGTGACTAGAGAATTCAATTTGTGTTAAATAAATGGCATTGGTTACAATGACATTGGAGTAAACTTTTAGCTTGGGAAGTGATGTTGAGAAAGGGTGCTAGTGGTTTCATAGCTTTGCACAAAGAGGTATTTTAATATTGTAGCTTTCAATTTGAGCATTTTAGTTCTATAATTTTGAAAAAAAATATATTATTGTCTTAAAAGGATCTACTTTACTTTAGTCTTAAAATATTGCACTTTAGTAGTGTAGCTTTGGGTTTTTAAGACCAAAGTATACATTTTTTTAAAGTTATGATACTAAAGTGGTAGATTTGAAAGTAATGAATTAAAACACTAATTTTGTAAAAACTATAAGACTTCTTGTGCCCTTCACCCAAACACAATAATACATTTGTGTTTTAGCTTATCCTCAAATGCATTTGTCTTCATTTGTAGATAGTTTTGCGTCAAATCCCATCACGATTTCGTGACTTTAATCATATCCATTATTTAGTTAGAATAATTCTTTATAAATCTTCAATCATTTTTGAATCTATAGAATAATATGTGTGTGGTTGTAATGTGAAGAATAAATAGATGATAATATGTAATATACTAAGAGATAATAAAGTACATGTATCAAGTTATCATGTAATATAGAGATTTTCATTAGATAAGATAATAACATGTGTCATTACATTATGAAAAGAGGAGAATAGTAGAGATTCTCTGATAATACTAAAATTATATATATATATAATTTTAAATAAGATAAGATTGCGTATGAGTCTCATAATTTTTGTAAAAAAATTAATTTAATTACCTACTTATTAAGTGATGCATTTTTGTTTTATTAAATTTAATTTTTCTTTTACTAATTTTGTTCTATTATCATTATGCATACCAAAATTTGATAAAAGTATGTATATGATTCACCTAATTATTTTAATATATATGACTCACCTACTTCATCAGCAATCAATATTGTTGTGTACATTATAATTGAGATTTTATAATTGAGTCCACAAAAATGAATAGAAAATGTGAACGCATAATTTTAAGTTAATTTGGTTCTCTTTAATTGTTGGTTAAAAATTTAAAATGCTCTTTCTCCATATTATGTTGCATTTAACAAAAGCAAACATGCAATTTAAAGAAGCAAGAGTAAAAAAAGAGAGAAAGAGAGTATATAGAGTGGAAGAAGACTTTTTCTTTTTGGGATCCAACATTATCATCATTGTTAAATTCCAATTCATATATCTATCTTATTATAAAATGTGTCCAATGATTCCATGAAAGTAAATTTAAGAAGCTTCAATCTCATAAGCTTTAAATTTGTTCCTCCATTGACTTGATGAAATCATTTTCATTCATGAGAAATCCAAAGATCAAAATCAAAATGATGATGTGGTACAAAAAAATCTAATCAAAGATTATGGTATAAAAGCTATTTAATCATTTACACGACTTGTTAAGGAAAAAAAGTAAACTTTTGATTAGATTAAAAAAAATTGAAAATAAGTATATATCAAATTGTTATCGGATAGTTGTTGTGCAAATAATGTGATCAATATACATAATATGAGAAATTTAATTTGATTTTTCGAGTTTAGGTTGGATTAAATTAATATATTTTATTGTCCCGTCGAATTTTGATTTAATATGATAAATTTTATAATCTCTTATAATTTTTATATTTAATAATTTTATTTTAAATTTAAAAATAATAAATTAAATATATTAAAATTTAAAAGTTAAGGGATTATATAATGTAAAAGAAGAAAGAGTTTTTTAACTTGGTGAATTAGGTGAAGTGTACAGAAAGAGAGGGATTCGAACCCTCGTTAAACAAAAGCCTACATAATAGTTCTAATGCTATACCTTCAACCACTCGACCATCTCTCCTACATAATGATTACGGTCCAGAAACAAAGTGGCTTGTTTTGATAAGCAGAATGAGTTTCTTTTAAAGAATATATAGAAAGAGGGTTCATTTTTTTCTCAAGAGAATAGGGACAAGTTTAATAACGGGCAAAGTAGAGATGGCTCGAAAATTTTCAATCTGGTAGAAGATTTAAGAGAAAAGTTAATTTTTATTGTTACAGTACATTTTAGTTTAACTTTTACATGTGAACTAATTATTTAGATATGAAAAATTATTTAAAGAAAAATTACAAAACTTTTATTAAGAAAATAAATTATTGAAATTGATAAAGTTAACAAACAAATTTTTTTAAAAATGAATTTAATAAAAAATTATTTTCTTATTAGCAATCTAATTTAATTAACATCAAATAAATTCAATATAATTAGAATTATTTAAATATTATATAAATTAAATTATAATTTAAATAAAATAAATTAATAATATTTTTATAATAATAATAATTTTTTTATTAACTTATTAAAAATTATATTTTTAAAAACATAATTTATTTTATTATGATATTAATTATAATTATAATTTTATAATTATTTAATAAAATCCTTATTAATGATATTTTTATCGCAAGCGAACTGTTTGAAATTAAAGTTTGGGACGTTCGACTTAATTGCAGTTTGATATGACATGTCATCAGGACGACTCTTTTGACCGGTCTCTGTCTGATATTCTCTCATTTTACAAAGCTGCCAAAATATATTTGATTTTATATAATAATGATGTTGAAATAATAATTTTTTGTTATTATTTGTTTAATTTTAAAATATTTAAAAAATTCTTAAATTAAGTTGTTTATATTATTTATTTATTAACTTAAAACTAATATGATTTAATTTTTTAATTTTATAAAAAATATATATTATTTTAATATTTTATTAAATATTATTATTTTTTATCAAATAATTAAATACAATTAAAATATAAATATTTAACTACATTAAAATAATAATTAATATAAGAAAATCATAAAATATTTTTTAATATCTATTAATTAACACTTATTTTAATATTGTATTTATTTTAGTATTTATTAAAAATTAAAATATATATTAAAATAATTTTTATTTTTAATTTTTTAAACTATTCATATTAAATTTAATTTTCATTTCCCTTAAAGACTTGTATTTTAATGATATCGTAATTTATTAACAAAAAATGAAAATATTTTTAATAAAACATTATTAAAATAATATAATTTAAGAAATTTTTGTGGCACAACACACTATTATTTAATAAAATAATTAATAATAAAATATTTTTTCAATAATTTATATTATAATAATCTTACAACATCTTATATGTTTTAAATTAAAAACTATAAACAAAATGTGTTAACTTATTAAATTGATATGGTAGTAAGTTTATTCAAAAATTTATTTTATTATTAATTCTTTAAAAAATATAACCCTTTTATTTTATAAAAAATATATAAATATGTGTATAATCATAAGTTTTTAAATTTTAAATAAAGTTTAATATATAAGAAAAATTGCACAATATAATTAAATTTTGATTTATTTTTAAGAAAAATATTGTTTTATAATTTTACATATATCAATTGATATATTTTAATATAACTGTCATTTGAGACATGATTTTATAATTATTTTAATATTTGAACCTTTGAATTCAATATACATCTAATATGGGAATTTATATTTTTAAACCAATAAAATTAGAGAAAATTAATTTCAATATCTTTTATTTATTATAAAATAATACTTAAGTTATGTATTTTTTAATATTTATTTATTTTGTTATGAAAAATGATCACAAATGTAATTTTTATTTATTTTAATTTTTAATTATATTAAATAAAAATTATTATAATTTAAATAAATTTTGATTGGAAGGTTAGAAGAAAAATTAATAATAAAAACATAAAATAGTAATTATATGTTATTAAAGTGTTAATTTTTCATAAAAAATAAATACATAATTTAAATATTATTTTAAAATTAAATAGAAGATATTTATTATCATATTTATATAAAATTAGTATGAAAATAATTAAAATAAATTATTTACAATTTAATATCTAAATATTTTTAAAAATGAAAATTTTATTTTGACATTAATAAAAATTACTCTATTTTTTAACTTCTATGGTCTGACAAAACAGTGAAAAATTCAGATGAATGACGATGAAAGCGGACCATCTACTTCATGAAAAGACTTTTCCTTATTTATGGCAGAAGATACATCTCAAGATATCAAATCTGAAGTTACCTATCTAATCATTTAGTATTTGTATTTAACTATAGTGAATCTTCTCAACATACTCTATATATTTTTTATCAACAATAAATAAAGAAAATTGTAAAATTAAGTAAAATAATAAACTTAAAAATAAAATAATATTAAATAAATTTTAATTTAAACGTTATCTAATTAAATAATATTTAATGTAAAATTTTATGATAAATTATTTTTAATAATAAAAATATTTAAAATATTATTTTATGATTATAAATTTTAACAATGTTATTTTTATTTTTTTCAAAAATTTAAAAAAATGATTACATTATTTCATTAATTTTTACCTAGAATTTATTGATATTATAATTTTAAAAAATATGTATTTTAATTATTACCACTTACTCGCTCGTTCACTCATTAACTCTTTGATCATGCATCCACTCTCTTGAGAAAAAAACATATATCTAACTCAAGGTATGCCATAGTTTGCTCTCTTTTTTCTTCTTATTAACACATATATATAACCGAAGACCTAACAATGATGCTAGGATTTAGAGGGACAAAAGTTATTTATTTATTTTCTAGTTGAAGAGTGACAGAACTTATTTTTTCTCCTTCAAATAGAGGGACAAAAGGTTGATACAATCATATATACTATTTTTTCCACATAAAACATATCTACTATTAGTTAGTAAATTGGTTATATAATTTCACAAAATTATAAGAAAAATTAAACATAATGAAACTTAGATTATTACAACTTATTCAAGTTTTTAATTTAAATAATTTAATCTCAAAAGTGTTTAAATTTTACAAATATAATCAAATTTGTTAACATCATTACACTTGTATATTAATTAATTTAGTTTGTAACATCTTATAAGATTTATAATTTGATTATCAACTCATTAATCAAGTAATAATTAAATGTAACAAATTAAATTGTGAAATTTAGAATGCTATAAAATAAATTGTAATATCTTAAATATATTGTGACCAAATATATAAAATTAAAAAAAATCCCTTTATCTAAAGAATTCAACCCTAAAATTAGAGATATAACCACTTGAGTATGTATTTGTAACAACTAATCATGTTGATTAGAAAAAAACAGCAATAATGATTAAGATTCTAAGAAGATAAAGGAAAGTAACACGATATAATTAATTACTAGTAAATTAAACGGCTCCCATGTCTTTGTTTAAGCTTTCTACTAAAACCAGCTAGCTTTAAAGTACTTGTACTATGAGTCTACACAATTATGAGTTCAATTAATTGGAAGACCCATTAAATTAAACATTTAATTTTGGTTACTCATGAGTAGTAGTGTAATAATTATGTTCTTGATCAAGTACTTCTAGTAAGGCAGCATCTTAATCTTCATATTCATCTTCTTCCTCTTCCTCCTCCTCCTCCTCTTCTTCTTCTTCTTCTTCTTCATCTTCATCAAAACAGTCATTCCCATAAGCCGAATGCCCATTTCCAAATGCTTTAATATGATCTTTAAGAGACCTCTTATGTTTGAAATCAGAACCACAAGTACAATACCAAAATTTACCACAATTCTTCTCATGGGTTCTCCAATCACCTCTAACAGCAAACGCCTTACCACATTTTCTACACATGAAAGGCTTAATACCATGTTTTCTCTTGTAATGTGTTTGAAGGGTTCTGAAATCTTTAAGTGGTTTGGATCTTGGATACTCAATGTTATTCCTACAACCAGGTGCACAACAATAACATGGGAGCCTAAGCATTGCTGTTGGTTGCGTTCCTCTTAGTGACTCTGGTCCTTTTCTGTATTGTGACCCATGTCCCCACATATGCATCTATTCAACCAATTAACACTTACAAGTTAATATTGATAGATTTATAAAAAAATATTTCTCCCTATTCTCTCAGTATGTTGACAAATTTATCATATTGAAGCTGGAGTTGGAGTTAATACGTTAAAATCTTAATAATTTGAATATATAGACATTCAAATAAGATACATTGGAAATAAATAATAACTGAAAAACAAGTAGTAATATTTTTATTATTTTTATGGTCATTAAATTAAAATAGTTTTTTTTTTGGCTCAACAGAAAAGAATATACATACGGCGATTAATTTTCTTTGTATGGTTCTTGCAAAAGTTGAAAATATATATTCTTATCAAGTAACATATATCTTTCTTCTTTGTTTTTTCCCCAATTGTCTAAACTGTTCTTGATGCATGGCTGATGAAATCTTTATCTAAATTTTGCAAGGGAAAATGAAAGAAAAACAGAAACTGCAGTGAGTTTTCAGGATTTTGGGACGGATGTGATGAAGATACCGATCAGATGTTTTTGCAATTGGTTTTATAAAACTGCACCTAATGGGTAATGCACAAATTTCAAGGATTAAAACATAAAATCTATTTAATATAATTGTGTTGTTTAATCAAATCAAGTACTGAACCACACTAATATTGTTCTGAGTTTTTTTTTTATAAGATCTTGTTCTTGTTCTGAGTTATATCAAGAAAAATTACACTTACTTTAAAATCCCCAAAACACATATATACAATTAATTAAAAAAAACATTTAGGTAGGGAAGAAAAATTTAAACAATTGCAGAGAAAGTAATAAAATTATATAATGATAATCTCACCGATCCCATGCACACCTAGAAATATATATAAAATAAATAAAAATTAAAGCATGTATGATTAAAGTAGGAAGAAGGAAAGCAAAAACCCTAAGGACCCATGTACTGATGTATATGCACTTTCCTCTCTTATCATCATTTACTCAAGAAAATAACAAATTTAGGTAAAAGATTATTGAGAAATTTTAAATTCACATAAATTAACACTAAATATTAATTATGTTGTACCATGTCATAAATTTCTTGAAAATAAATAATTTATCATTTTTAAAATAATATAAGTGATGTGAATGTAAATCTGTACATCCATCTAGATGAAAAATATTGGCCAAAAGAAAAATAATTTCTCTCCTTTTTTTTTTTGGTAATATGTATCTCTAATTAAGATCATGGTTGAAAGATGAAATTAAGTAAAATTAAAGTTTACCTGCATGTTGTTATATCTGTTGAAAGTTTTGAAGCAAAGAGGACAAGAGAATTGTGTTGGACCAATTAAAATCTGAGCAGGGGTAGGGATCCAATATTTCCCCTTTCTGAGTGTATCAACTGATGACACAGATCCAATATTATTAATATCTTGTTTATAATCTGAGATCTCTGAAGAAGACAGCTGCCTTGAGGTTAATAGATCATCAGAACTAGGAGGAGTTGGAAGCCCTAAATGTAAAGTTACAGTTACAGTTTCATCATCTGTTGATGAGGCAAAGCTTTGTTCATCTTTCTCTTTGTACTTGTTCATGAGATGTTCATCACTACTACTGAAGTTGAATTCATGAGTTTGGTTTTCACGATGAGGAGTAGGGCTTAGATTGAGGAGAGGAAGAGCTTCTTTTAGAGGAGGAGAAGGTGGTGATGAGTTGGAATATTGGTACTTGTGATTGAAATTAGAGGGGGCCTTATTGACTTTATAATTTAATAAGTTGTAATCAATATTTGGAGAGAAGAAGTAACAAGGATTGGTAGGAGAAGAAGAAGAAGATGCTTGTTGTAGAGGAACATGATTGAGGTTCAACCAATTTTCATTCAAGTGATTAGAGTGAGGATGATCAGTCATGATGGAACACAGAAAAGGCAGGAAATAATAGTTGATCTCTGCAGTGGCTTAGGTTATTATATATAAAGGGGTCCAAAAAGTTGAATAAGAATGAAGATGTATGAGAGATAATCTTACCCCTAGATGAATAAAAAAAAAGTGCAAAGTTGAAGTATAAATTTTAAAAAATAATAAGATGGGTAGAGCAAAATCCTTAATCGTGAAAAGAGAGAGACAAAAATCACTTATGTGTTAATGTTTAATTGAATGTTAAATTGGGTATTTGAAAATATTTATTAATAAAGAATTAATTGTATTATAATAAGTGAATTGATATATTTTTTTTCTTCGTATTTTAAAATATAAAAATTTTGTATACTATATAAATAATATGAGACATTTAATTTTAAAGTGTTAATTTTAAAAAAATTAAGTCTTATTATTAATTATAAACATTATATTAATATCTTTCGTAATCAATATTAAACTTTTTTTTATAAAGTAACATTTCTCCTCATAATATGGGTTACTTGACACAATATTTTATATTTTAATCTATTTTTATTATATTTTAATTTTATTTGTATTACTTATCTTTTTTTTTTATTTACAAAATTCATGTATTTTTTGTATAAAAGACCTATGAATTCTTTTTTTGGATCATTAATTGATTGAAACTCTGATACCATGTAAAATTGTGTAAAGTGCATAAATAATATGTGATATCTAATTTTAAAAATTTAACTTCAAAAGAATATACATAAGTTTCATAACACTTATAAACACTATAGTAATATCTTTTTTTAATTAGTGAGATTTTTTTACTAATAATATATACTAGAGAAGTGAAACAAATATATGTATTAATGAGATATAATAGGTAAAACCTTTATTTAGCTATTAATGTTATATAAAAAGTTTCAATTTACTATTTTTAATTAATTATTATTATTATTAAAATATTTTTTAATCAAATACTTAAGACAAAATTAGTCAATTTGATCAAGATATTTAAGTCATCTATGTAATACTTGAATTTATAATGATCTATTGTGAATAAGATGATAAATTTTTAACTTCACATGACTTAAATTTTTTGTCGAATTGATAAATTTTTTACTAGAATAATTGATTGAAATATATTTTAATAATACAAAGAGTCAATTAAAACATAAAAATTAAAAATAGTAAATTAAAAATTTTCACATAACTTTAGTAGCTCAATGAACAATTCAGTATAATATTGAGATTCGAAAAAATAAAACCTACTTATTGAAATTAAACAATAGTTATTCAATTAATGGAGTTAAAAAGTTTACATATGAGTTTCAATTTCTAATAGTTGCATGAAAAATGTAGCTATTATATATATATATATATAATTAATTATAAAGACTTCATTTTATATTTTATACATTAATAAAAAATCTCTTATACATTAGAAAAATAACAATCATATATATATACATATATTAATTACAAATACTTCATTTTATATTTTATACATTAATAAAAAATATCTTATAGATTAAAAAAATAACAATTATATATATATATATATATATATATTAATCAAATGGTTTATATTTAATGTGATTTAAATATATAACTTTAAGAAAGAAGACGATGTGAACCACCGTTTTGCCAATATTCATTACATTTTTTAAGAGATGTATTTGTAAGATAATCAATAAATTTCAAGAAACTCTAGGGGTATATTGTAACATAATACAACAATAATAGAGGAATGCAATTGCCAAAAAATTTAAATTTGAAAAGTAAGAAGATATATAATATAATTGAATAAAATTAATAATAAATATTTTAATAAAATAGTATTTATTTTATTTTATGTAATTTTCTTACATACCAAAATAGCTTCATTCTAATTTTTTTAAAATTAATATTTAATTTATTTTTATATTTTTCTTACATTTTAAAAATAAAAAAAATAATTTTAATTTGAGATAAAAAAAAGTAAGACACGTAACTTTAGAATTTAAATTTCAAGTAAGCTAAATAAAATATCTAATATGGTTTAAACACATACTTATAATTGGTACTAAATTTTTACATAATTATATAATTTTTATTCTATATAATACAATCTTACTTCATAATCAAACACATGATTATACAAAAATTATACGGTTAGAATTTTTAGTATTATAACAAACATGCATTTAGAGTGTAAAATACCACTTTTATCTTTCAAAAATACCATGTGTATGTCATGTGATGTAAAAAATAAGCGCAATTAACGAATATGGTTGGAAGAATATAATTATAACACAATTTTAAATGTTAGAGGTATTTTTGCATTCGATCCCTCCCAAACATTAAGTAGATCTTTTTATTTCATTTTATGTATTGTATTTGATAAGTTAAATATAATTATATTGGATTGTATTATATTAAATTTTATTATAATTATTTTGTTAATATCTAGTAATAAACTATATAATATAATTGGATAAAATTTACAATAAATAATTAAATAAAATAAATTATATTTTAAATAGTAATTTATTTATTTTATGTAATTTCTTACCTATCAAAATAATTTTATTATAAAAATACATTTAAATAAATATTTAATTTATTTTTATATTTTTCATACATTTTCAAAAAAATATTTTGAGATAAAAAAATTAAGATATATAATTTTAAAATTAAAATTTTAGCCAAGTTGCGTAAAGTGTTAAGTATTGTTTACAATCACACTCTAATACTAAGTTTTTACATAATCGTATAGTTTTTATTATGTATAATATAATCACACTTTACAATCAAATAAATAATTGTATATAAATTATACAATTAAAATCTTTAATAATATGTAATAAACATGCCTTTAAGTACATACATATATAGAGCAAATATGCATAACAATAGACATTTTATTATGAAATAACTGGCTCGTAAAACTTCAAGGATTTTTTTAAAAATTAATTATAATTGATTAAGCATGAAACTAGGGAATTATTGTAATTCTAAAATCTTGATTAATTAAAACATAACATATATTAATATTATTAGTTTATATATACATATAATTATGTATTAAAATACATTTTTTTTATATTAAATGTATCCACTTTAAATTTAAGTTTTCTTTGTTTTTATATCTATATTATTTATTTTACTTAAAAATGTGTGTTAAATAATTAAAAATAAAATAAATATTTAAATAATTTAATAGAATAAGTATTATAATAATATTTTTAATTTTTTTAACAAGTATATTTTTGAATAACTACCAAAAAAATTAATAGGAATACGAAGAAAACTACTATTGCTTCATGCATGATCAATGGTTATTACCAAAAATTTCTTAAAATCAGTACTAGTAAAACCGTGTCACGACCATCTTTAAATGTGTAGGTTTGCAAATTTAGCAATTAAAGATGGAGACTATTGTAACCCTAACCCCAAATTGTTTGTCGAGAGAGGGTGGATATTCTCCAATGAAAGTTCGAAAAATTTGTAAAGATGTTATATTCTCTGGTAACGAATAATATATATTTAATGTTATCAATTAAATTTTTTTTATATAAAAATAAAATAAATTTAAAAATATGTTTAATATAAAAGTATAATGTATAAATTATAAATATAATTAAGTTGTATATTTTAATAGTTATAGAAAGTCAAAATAAAATATATTTTTAATATTGATGTTGTATTTTTTTAAGTAAATATACAAAAAAAAATTATATAAAATGATAAAACATTAAAAGTTTGGATATTTGTTGGTAATGGTATGATACCCTAACCCATCCCACAAAATCATTTTCTCTATCTACTAAAGAATCCAATTTTTTTCACGAGAGAATTAACCACACTACTAGATGGGAGCCTCTATCTCTTTCTCTCATTTTCATCCGCACAAAGAGAAACAGTGAGAGATATTATCTATCTGTGTGCCATTAATGCATACACAACATAACATGTATTTAGTGGCAAATTGGTACATAGAGAGACAAGGAGCAATGGTTTTCAACATCTGGGAAATATATAGTTAAGACTGAAAGCAGCATTTGCTTTGGTGGGCGTGCTATCTGGTCGATTTTACTGTTTCATGTTCTTATATTCACAACAACATTACTGTTTGTTTTCAAATCCCTTTCTTTCTCTCTTTCTCTGCCTTAGCTTTGCTCCAAATAATTGTTGTGTCTTCTCAGGGTCCCAACTTTAGTGTCAGCTTCATTAACATAAAAAAAAATTTATTTATTATGATATATTAAGTTAATAAGATATTTTCTTTAAAAATAATAATTAATCAATTGAATGACAAAAAAATAAATAAATCTAATTAAAAAAAATTATATTTTAAAAATAATAAATAAACTTTATAGTGTGTTCTCCAATATTATTCGCCCATTGTGGAGTCCTGTCACCAACATTATTAAATTCTGGAATTGGCTGATAAGTTTAAATGGGCTCCACGTAATTCACTGCACATTTGAGAATGAGGATTTTTTTTTCGAGGTTAATTGAAATGTGTGAATTTAATTAGATTATAAAAATGCAATTTTCAAACCCAAAATAAATAATTTGTTCAGTTGTGAGAAAAGACTTTTTGAAGTCATATATCTCAAATTATGACTACGTGTCATGATTTGATTGTTAAGATTCGTAGAGTCTAAACGCCAAAATTGTTTTGCGTATCTCTTCATAAAAATTAATTCATGCACTGTGATCCACTAGAGTAATTGTCGAGGTTAGTGGTGTGTTTCATACAACTTTTTCTTTGAATCATGCTATTTTATCTATAACAAAATCGTTTGAAATTCAATTAATATTTTCGTGTTACTTCTAGGTCATTGTATCTATTAGTGATAAATCTTTTACATTTTCAAACTTATTACATTTAAGTTACATGACTTCTATGTTTTGGTAATATATATATATATATATATATATATATAATGACTTATTCTAACATATAACATGTTTTTGTTATTGATTTTCACTCAAAATATCACATATTCTTAAAATTAAAAATTATGAATAAAAAAACAAAAAAAATACATTTATATGAATTTATCCTATCAAGTTGTCTCATATTACTTTTTTATATCTAGTTAAAGGTGTTTATAAGAAATTATATTGAGACTTGTGTTTGTATGTTAAGGGATATTTATTTTGGTAGAAGAACGAGGAGATAAGTAATTGTCAGTTTATTACACACGCGCATCCATTAATTGTATTTTTTATTATTAAAAATTAATCTTAATGGTTAGAGAAAACTCAATCGTCTTATATTGACTTTCTCTCACACGATTCAATAAAAAATTAATTTTCACTAAGATTTTTTACCATTAAAAGATCATCGAGTTGCTCCATTTTTTTCAGGTATGTTGATGCTTCTATTTATGAATCTCAATTTGGATCTTCCATCTAGAGCTAGAGATATTGTTCTTGATCAAGACAAGTAATTAAACTCATTCAATAAGATTGAGCTTAATCTTTGATTTGAGTTGATATATATTTCATGCACATTCATGAAGGAAAGTACCAATAAGCTTTTAGCTTTTGATCTTAACGGCTCGTTTTCAATCATTTTGAAAATTAAAGATGCTCAGATAGCAATAAAGCATAAACAAGTTAATTTTCCTACTATGATATCATGTTGAAAAAAATCAAAGAATAACTCTCCACAAAAGAGCTCTCAAGTTTGTATTATTTATTTCATGTTTTCATTACAATTCTTTCATATTTTCATTATAATTGTATAACTATATATAATGAGATTGACTCTTTGAATTAAGGATTTCTTGTTTTACTTCTTGAATTAAAGATTCTTTGTTTTACTTCTTGAATTAAAGATTCTTTGTTTTACTTCTTGAATTAATGATTCCTTGTTTTACTCATTGAATTAAAGACTCATTATTTTACTCCTTAAATTAAAGACTCATTGTTTTACTCATTGAATTAAGGACTATTATCTAATAACTTTAAATTAATATATAGTGAAAATGTGAAAAGAATTGGTTGAATGTAAATGAATCTCAATTAATTTTAAAAAATATCTATTAATATGTTTTATTTATCTTTATAATTTTAGTTAAATGAACATCTAGTATTTAATTTTAAAATTGCTTCGAACCACGAGGATGGATTGGGTATGAATGAATTCCAAAAGGCATCATAATCGATTTTTTTAAATTAAATCGAACCTCTATTTTTTTAATTGCATATAAATATACTTAGGTTTATATGCTTCTTCTTTTTTTGTTTTTAATTCTAATATTAAGCCAAACAAATTATAAAAATAACACTTGTAAAATTTATAACAACAAAAATATTACTTTAATAATATTAAACATGTTTAATTAGACGGAATTCAAAATTAAATAAATCTACGTGATTATAAAATTGAATTTGAATATCGTCTAACTAGACATCATTTAATATAAAATAATGTATCATATTTATTTTTTTAACAATAAAAATATAAGAAGTGAACATAATTATAAATGTTATTTTTGTGATTATAAATTTTAAAGATGTTATTTTTTATTTTTGTCAAAAAATCCTCATAATTATGAGTCCATATCAATATTGTTGCATGTAGAGGCAGATCTACGTACTAGTAAAGAATGACACGTGTTCTAACTCAATTTTTGGTAAATAAATTTTTAAGTATAATATTTATAAAATTATAGATAAATTAATGTATAAAATATAATCGTGATTCATCTGAATTTTAAATTTTAAGTTTTTAACACTTAATATATTAAAAAAACTCAATAAATTAACTATTTTTTTACTAAAATATGATACATATAACATATTTTTTCAATTAAAGAATAATTAATATTATTTCTTTAGTGTATATATAGTATCTCTCTTACATTTAAATACTAAATATGTTATTAATTATGTATATAACATTTAAATAGTTGGAAGGACTAGAGGTAGAATGATGAGATACAAATGAAACCTACAAAAATAGGAAAATTAGTCAAATAAGCTATGAAAATAGAAATACAAGCTTTCTAGAAAATGAGAGGTGAAAGACAAGATACAATAATGTTTTAAGAGAGGATCTTACTAATAGTTTAGTAAGACTTTTATAGGCACTAATTAAGGGAAGATTATTTAAACCTAATGAATATGTCACTTCTTACTATGTATATTATCCAACAAAGATATTAAAAAATAATTTTTTTGTTAATATTTTTTTTTGGCCAAGAATATACTAAATAATAATTAATAATTTAATAATGTCGTCACAATTTTTTAATAAGAATATTTTTATATATTTAATTCACACTTTTTTATGATTGGCTATGAGCCTGTGTCAATTGAACTAGCAAGTGAAGACAAATAGAGATTTACTGCATTATCTGAATTTTGTGGAACCTTTAGCGCAAATCAGGTAATTAGCATAATATAGCTGTGTGCCTGTGTAGGCTGAATTTAATTTTTAAAATTATTTTTCTACTTTTGTTTCTTGTTTTAAATTTGCAAGCCAGAGGCCTAACATTTGAAGTAATCTTCAACTTTCTATATAATAAAATATCCTTTAAAAAATATTTAATGGTTTCTTAAAAATAATGCATTTTGATATTTTCCAAACTTTATGCAATGTTTGAATCTCTTGTCCATGTTTTGTTACGACTTCTTCAAACATGTCTCTTCTCTTCACATTTTCTTACTCTGGATACTTCTTCATTTTTCTTAGGAATTGATATTTTAAAACCAATTCATAATTTAATAATTAAATATTTTTAAAATTAAAAACTTTATTCTAACAATAATAAAAATGACGCTATTTTTCTTTTATACCTTAGGACGAAGATATTACCGTATTTCTTGTTTGTTATTTTTACACCTCATTTAATATCAAATTTAAAAAATTAATAAGATATTTTTAAAAGTAATCTAATTTACCTAAATTAAATGTATGAAAAATAAAATAATATTTTTATTAATTTAAAATATTGTTATTAAATATAAAGTGAAAAAGAAAAAAAAAATTATGACAATCCTTATATTTTATTACTTTTAGTTGTCATGGGATAGTGCTTCACCATTCAAAAAAAGTCAGAGACAACAAAGTGCATTGAAATTAACATGGCTCGTTTGTGTGAATGATATGATTGATCTCAAAATTATTTATTATTATTCCTACTCAGGTAAATTAAGAATGTAGATTTTTAAATTAATATAATAATTTTTTTTTAAAACACTATACTAAATATTTAATAAAAAGATGAAGAAATATAATTAATAAAGGCTACATTACAAAAGCACGAATAACCGGCGTATAACATATAACTGATGTAGGATGATGTAAGAGGGTCCAACGGGTCAAGCCGACGTAGCACACCGCGCTAACTTCTTGGCTCGTTGTTTCCATCGGGCTGACAACACAATACAACCCATGAACATAAAAGAGTGTACAATGAGTTTGAAATTTATATAAATATTATTTAGAGATAAAATTAAGAAGTTATTAATTATAAAATACATGTTAAATAATAATAATAATTTATTAATAAATCTTAAATTTTTCTAAATCCTATATATTCTTAAATCTTAAATTTTAAAAAATATTAAATTTAAAATTATTTTAATATTTTTAATAAATATATATATTTTTTAATTATTAAATATATTAAATACCTATTATATAACATAATTTGGCGTAGTCGAGTGGTTTCCTCATCAAACTTTTATAAATTGAAGTTGGGGGAGTTTCTCTCGTTGCCAAACAATTTTTTTAAATTTTAATATTTAATTAAATTTATTAAATATGTAATATAAAAGTACGTATCAAATTTGAATATATCAAATTAAAAACGGGTCGTATCGCCTGTCAAAATGGCTCTACGGGTTAAGAGTGAAGGTACTGAACGGTTACAACCATGAGTTTGCACCACCCATTAATTAACATGTCATGGGCCTACATAACACAATAATTCACATGTTGGGTCGTGCGTCTAGCCTAGTTTGATACTTCACGGCATGGCCCATTTTAACACCCCTAAGTACGTCTAGTCTAGTTTGACACCCCACTTCACGGCCGATTTGACACCCCCTAAGTTAATGTGAGTTTTTAAGATATGAAATTAAGATAAAAAAGAATAAAAAGTTAAGGAAAATGCTTATTATTTAGGACGTTAATGGTTTGGGATTGAGTTTGTACGAATCCTTGCATTTATTATTTAATGTTTTTCTTTATTTATCAAAAAAATTATATTTGTGTTATTTATTGTTATTAAGGTATATTTTACGTCAATCACGTTACTTATTCTTATTATTAAATATCATTGTTCGATTTTTTTTAAAAATAATTATATTAATCATACATTTCATCAATCTAAAATATCAAACCATTATTTATTTAATAAATAATAAACAATTTCCTATTTATCATTACTAAATAGAGTAATGAATGTCACTGCTTATACTTACATGGCTTGTAATGTTTTGATAGTCTAATTATGTTTCTTTCCCAAAATAGTATATACAGTTGTAGTCCACGCAATATCTATGGCTTGATATATGATTTGATAAAATGTAATTTTTGATAATTTAATTATGTTTCTTTCCCAAAATAGTATATATAGTTGTAGTCCACGCAATATCTATTGCTTAATATATGATTTGATAAATTACATATATATCACTACTCATTTGAATAATTGTATATAATATTAGTCATTTTTTAAATAACAATGCTATGAAATATTTAAAGTCATATTCAAATCATGAGAGAGAAAATAAAAAAAGTAAGATAAGCATGGATATAAAAAGTTATGATACAAATTATGACCCTAAAATCGTGCTCTTAAGCAAGTCTTTTTTAAACCTTAGAGAAATACATAGAGATGTCAATTTTTTTGTGAGCTTGGATAGCTATGAGCAATAATTGAACGAGTTTAATTTTAGGTGATAAATTTTAGTTTAATTATTCTTTTATTTAAAAATTTGAGTTCTGTTTCAATTTCGTGGTTGGGATAATCCAATTTCGATAATCAAAATTATAAATTTATATTTTTACATACATGTAGAGATAAAAACATCTTTAATTTAATATTGATGAAGAAAAATGAAATAAAATATATTAATTATACATAATATATTATTATTTTTATTTTATTAAAGTTTCATATTTTTAAACAATTTTAAATAAAAAAGATTTTAAAATTTGATTTTTAGAATTCCTAATGAATAATGTTGTCCAATTGTGATTTCCCGTAATTAATCTACGGTTTCGATTTTAATTTTAATTTTATTTTTAAACATAATATAATATTTCGATTTCGATTTGAAGTAAAATATCTATTTCGTTTCTATTTGTTGACATTCTTAAAAACACTTGTGGGGATTCATGAGCCAAAATGATCGGGTTAAATAACATGGTCTAAAATTAAGGTTGAGGATTGAAAAATTAAAAATTTTGGATGGAATAATTAAAAATTTAGGAGAGAGGAAGATAAATAGGAGATCTCATATAATACTTTATACTATTTAAATGAATATTATGATAACAAAATAAATTTAAATCTTTAAATTAAAATTAAATTTGAAAATCATATACATAATTATTAAATAAATCAAATTTTAATAACAACTCAACTTTTGAAATTTAATTTATTTATAATAATATTCATCTACTCATAAATATCATAATTAATTTATTCTTAATTCTCATCGTTTCTTGTCTAGAAACTTGATTTCTAAAAGTGGTAAAGATATAATGCAACAAGCAAAGTTTTAAAAACAACTACAATAAACATGGTTTAGTACGAGGAACAATAAACATTAGGATACTTATAACTCATTTTTAAAAAATTATTCAACAACAATAAAGAATTCACTAACATTACGTCTCAATTAGAAAATAAAAAATCTCATTTGAAATGTGATAAATGAGATTTTAACAAGTATGCATTAAATATGTAACAAATGGGTTGGTGAAATTCAAGAAGATCAATAACAATTCTTGTTAATGGAATACCAATGTCATAAATTATTTTTCGTGACATGGCTTGGGATTGGGAACACAAAATAAAATGGTGAAAATCTTTTTTTGTATGGTTCTCAATTGTAAGAATATATCGACAATACTTATTGGAAGGTTTTGATTGAGGTGAAACACTAGATTGTTTGAGATGAATGGATGAGTGAGTGGTCACATTAATGGTGGGTTGGTTCGGACAAGGAACGAGTATACTACTTGGGCTATGTACGATGTGCTTAAGAGGACATCTATAATACGTTGTAAAACATCCAGAATATTTTTTGAAATATAAACAAAATAGTGATATTAAGGTGTGTGTAGACTCTGGTGTTTGTGATTTGAGTGTTTCTTCAAATTTTCCAATTTTTTTTTATCAAGGTTAAAATGATTAATTTAAATTAGTATATTTATTTCAATTTTATAGCCCATTTTTTCTTAATTGATGGTTTTTTAAGAAATAAAATTATATTTCATTTATAAGATCAAATATACAATTTAAATCAAAATTTATTTATCTAATTACATCAATAATCATATTTGATAAATAAAAACTAAAAATTTATTAACACATTGAGAAAATATGAGCTTTCATCATTCACCATGTTATAAGATTTGTCAACCTACCGATCGAATGTTTCAACAAATATATGAGATTTTATTATTTCATAAGTAATTAAATATTGATATCTATTGTAACTTTTTAGATCTTTTGACACCAAAGTATTTAAATGAAGATCTAGACTTCTAAGAAAATACAAGTAAAACATGCATAAACATAAATATATGTTTTTTATTTAAAGTAAAAAATATATATGAGAAAAGCTATTTTAATGGAGATGGGTGAGATCATCTACCCGTGAAAATAAAATAGATTAATTTAGGATAAGAGAAAAGAGAGACTAGCATCTAGGATTTTTTTAAGATGTTATCTCAATAATAATAAAAAAATCTTATTTAACGTTTACATTTTTATTAAATAATAATTATTTTCTTTTTGGACGGTTAATTCTTTAAGTAATTTTATTTGTATTATTATAACACTTTGATTATATAGTTTTTGAAATTGTGACATTTTATTCATATAACTTCATAATTATGTAACTAAATTATCTATTTTATATAATAAAAAAAGAAAAAAATATACCAATTTTAAAAATTGAATGATAAATATGTCATTTGTAAAAGTTTTCATTTCTTTTTTATGATAAATAATTGTTCGCCTTTTTATGTTTTTATGTTTTGGAATAATTTTATTTGGATTAAGGCTTATACAAGTCATGTATATCTTCAAAAGGTACATTTTAATCATATATCTTTTAAGATATACGTATAAGATCCTCTAATATTTTATCTTTTAAGTTATATACTTATAATCCTCTAATTCTTTAAAATTTTCATTCTAACTCCAAGTAGCCTTTCTTTGAAAAGGTAAATTTGAAAATTTTGAAAAATAAAATACAAAAAGTAATAAATTTTTTAAATAGATATTAAAATTAGATTTTTAAAATACAAAAAAGAAGAAAAGGCATAAATTTGATATGGGAAATTTTTTTTAATTTTTTAAAATGCTCTAATTTAAAAAATAAATTAAAAAAATAAGAAAATGTAATATATATATATATATATATTTAATTTTTAGATTTTATTATTTAAAGTTATAATTTTATTATTGAAAAATACATTCGGGTCTATGGGGCCCATTAAGTGTTCTTTTTTCATTGTGAAGCGAATTACATGTTGATTTTTATTGATGACTATTCAAGAAAAAAATTGTATTTATTTCTTGAAAGAGAAGAGTGAAGCATTCCTCAAATTCAAGTAATGGAAAGCTCTACGGGAGAAGCAGATAGAGGAGAACATGCAACTTAGAACTAATAACGGGTTGGAATTTTGTAGCAATGAGTTCAATGAGTTTTGTGCAAATGAAGGTATAGGTCGCCATAAAACTATGAAACATACACCACAATATAATGGTTTGACAGAACGAATAAACATAACATTGCTTGAGAGAGCCCGATGCATGCTCTCAAATGTTGGCTTTCCTAAGTAATTTCGGGTAGAGACAATTAACATTGTATGCTATTTAGTGAACTTATCTCCTTTTACTACTATTGATTGTAAGACTTTAAAGGAGATGTGGTCAAGCTCTACCATAAATTATTCAATTTTGTGCCTATTTGGGTGTCCAACTTATGATCATGTTAATGAAGGAAAACTAAAGCCAAGATCTAAAAAATGCATACTTTTGGGTTATAAATATGGTCTCAAAGGGTATAGGTTATAGGACCCTAAGGAGTTGAAACTTATGATCAGTAGGGACATGACTTTCAATGAGACATCCATACTTAACCCAAGACCACATAAGGGTCATGATAACTAAGTTGAAGTATATGATGCTAGCAATAAGGTGGATCTTGAGATTGAAGTTCCTAAGCAAGAATTGGATGGGACAATGAAGATGTCGTATCAATAGAGCCGAAATACATCTTGGCTATAGATAGGCCAAGAGGACAAATTAGACCACATAAGGGCCATAATAACTAAGTTGAAGTACTTGGCTATAGTAGTATGATGATTTTGTTACTTTTGCCCTTAGTATGGTAGATAGGATTGAAGTATAAGAACCTCGTTCATTTCATGAGGTAGTTATTTATGATGAAGCATCACAATGGATAGGTGTCATAAAAAGAAGTTTGAATCATTTTACAAGAATCTAACTTGGGAGCTCATTAAGAAGCCAATCGACTAGAAGATTGTGGATTGCAAGTGGATATTCAATAAGAAAGATGAACTGAGGTTAAAAGCAAAACTTATAGCAAATAACTTTACAAACGAGAAGGTATCAACTTTAATGAAGTTTTTTCTCCCATGGTAAAACATACGTCTATTCATATGCTACTTGCTTTGGTGTCTCTAAATGACATGGAATCAGAGCAACTAGATGTAAAGACAACCTTTCTCCATAAATCATGTTTGTTTGCTCAAAAAGTCACTATATATTTTGATGCAGTCACTAAGACAATGTTATAAGTAATTTGACTTATTTACTATTAGTTTTGAGTACATACGAGTATAATAGTTGTTTCTATTACAAATAACTCTTCGATGGCTCTTATATTTACTTGCTTTTTTATATTGATGATATGTTAATTTTTTGTAAGCATGTAGTCGAGATCAACAAAGTAAAAGTATAGTTGAGTGGTGAATTTGAGATTAAAGATTTGGGTCATACAAAGAGGATTCTTGGTATGGAGATCATACAAGATCGAAAATCTAGAATGTCATACTTATCTCAAAAGAACTACATTGAGAAAGTTATGGACAGATTTGGAATGCATAATGCAAAGCCAGTTAGTACTCCTTTTATAGCTCATTTCAAGTTATTTGTAAAAATGTAAAAATGTCACCAGAGATAAAAAAGGAAGGGAAGCTCATGTCCCGAGTTTCTCACTCAAGTGTAGTTGGGAGCCTTATGTATGTAATGGTCTATACTAGACCAGATATTACCCATGTAGTAAGTGTTGTTAGTCGATACATGGTGTGAAGTTGATTCTCATATACTTGAGAGATTCAATAGATGTAGGCATGGTCTTTAGTAAAGGAACAAATAAGGTTACTAGTTATATTCCTAGATTTTGTAACTCTTGGCGATCTTGATTATAAACGATCCTTGATAGGTTATATTTTCACTCTTAGATGTAGTTTTGTAAGTTGGCAAGCGACTTTACAGTCCATTGTGTTTTGTTAACGATAGAAGTAGAATACATAGGTATATGGTAGCTATAGAAGCAATAAAGGAAACTTTGTGGCTAAAAGAACTAGTATGATTATGTTGTAATTCAAGATGATTTTATTATGTTTTGCGATAGTCAAAGGATAATTCCCTCAACCAAAAACCATATGTGCCATGATAGAACAAAACACATTGATGTTAGGATGCACTTTATTTGCAATGTCACAATATGAGGTGATATGTTATTAGAGAAGATTGTTACTTCTAATAATCCAGCGAACATGATGGCAAAAGCTCTTCCATTAATTAAGTTCAACCATTAATTGAACTTAGTTGTCATATGCAAATGCTAGTTGGCATTGGAAGTAGGTGAAACGACATCGATAGAAGATAGTCGTTGAATGATTTTGAAAATTCAAAAAAAGGTGGAGATTTGAATAAATGACTTGAATTAGTCATTTACTAATTTTAGGAAATGAAAATAAGCCATACATTAATGACTTAAACAAATAAAAAAGGTAAGATATAAATGAGGAGAGCTTTTCTCTCCTCAATTTAAGATATTATATTATAATATTATAAAAGATATCTTTATACACCATAATAAGAACGTATAATTAAAAGAAAGAAGAAAGAGAGAGAAAAGTAAAGAAGATTTTTCAATTTCAATATTGTTAATTCAATATATATAATCATATATTATTTTCTCAAATTTAGATATTTCAATATAAACTTTATTTATTCTTCAACTAATTTTCTTTATCAAAGATGCTTATTTTACAACACTTCAATGTAAATGTTTGGACATATAGATCAACTTGGAGTCCCAACCATCAAATGAGTCATCCCAGGAGGACTTGCCTGTACCCATGCCCACAACGACACCAATAGTATGGGTTTGCTTACACACAAGACCCTTGGTATTGGAAAGATAACCTCTAGACCAAGCCATGGTTTGGTCAACCTCAAGCTTTGAATGTGTTCTCTTTTACTCTTATACCCTTCTGATAAGCTATGATGTGTACTTCCTCTATAATCAACATGTGTACATACAATGCTCTATATATACATGGATCTCATAAGAGATTATGAGATCCATACATTCTACTAAATTCTTTGACTTCTCTCTAGTTTCTTTCTTCACAAATCAGACCAATCCTAACATTTTGGCACCTACCGTGGGGCTTAGATTTGAAGGTTGAGCTTTGGCTTCTGATCTCATATTCTCAAGGATTCACCTCAAGTTCTGAGAGAGAGACTTAGTAAGTGAGCGTAGCTTCACAAAATCACAACCCATCATGGTAGGAACACGAGCCGAGGAACAATCGAGACTAGTGGATGAGAAGGCAACATTGGTACAAGACCATAATTTTTCAGCCAGTAATGAGGCAAGAATAGAGGTTGATCCCTACCAAGAGCTGGCACGTCAACTTCTTGAGCTAAAAAGAGAGCTCGAGGAAACCAAGCAAGAAAAAGGGCACTTTGATCATAGTCAGGCTTGGTCGCCCCCTGAAGGTCTAGCCACTAACCTGGTTAGTAGAATCAGGAAAGATCATGTTGTGCTTGATTCTACCTAGGGTAAGAATGTAGCTAAGGGCGACCCTTCCCTGCATTTATGGGGCCCAATAACAAGTAGTTGGTGTAAGAGCAAGAACATTGGGAGGCACGATTATGGGCATTAGAAGAAGCTAATAGAAATCTAGACCAAATCTTGAAAAGGGCCAATGAAAGGCACAACAAGGGTAAGGCATCGTACAATGTGGATAAGGATGGGAAGCAACTGTGTGTCTCCTCATTTACTGATGAAATAGAGTATGATGAGCCCCTAGCCAAGTTTAGTGTTCCCAAGTGCACAGACTACCAAGGTACTAAAGATTCGATAACTCATGTGCAACACTTCAAGATGGCTATGGTCCCTATGAGCCTTACTTAGTAAAAAAGAGATATAATGATATGTAAGTTATTTGTTTCCACCCTATATGATGGTGCATAGAAGTAGTTCAAAAATTGGCACCCCGTACCATAACCTCATTTTCATAGTTTTTCAGGTTGTTCATCACCAATTATGCTTACAATAAGCCCTTGAGGAAGGAGTCTATCCACCTCTTCTTAATTACCTATAGAAAGGGTGAATCTACTGAAGAGTACATGAGAAGGTTTAGGGAAGAAAATTTAGAGATAGCAAATTGTCCCAACTCTATTATGATAGAGGCCTTTAGGTTGGGTCTACTAAGGAATTATGATTTGTTTGCAGAATTGATCAAGATAGTCCCACAAACTTCGGAGAAAGCTTATAGAGATGAATTATTACAAAATGTGGCATCTAAGTTGATTTTTGGAAAAACTCAACTTATAATGAATTTAAAGTCAGTTCGGTGTAGAACCGATGCTACACATAACATCAGTTAACGTATCAAACTGACACTACACGTGGACGTAGTGTCGGTTCTACGTGTCAACTGACGCTACACACATGAATATTTTCTTTTTTCTTCCCCAGACAGAAACTATTCCAAGTGCTGCATAACTCTCAAAAACCTAAAACCTTCTCCACTCTTTCTCATTTTCCAGCCACCTACGATCACCAATTCCAACACCAGTTAGTGGGTTTTCTTCCTTTCTAACTTATCTTTTAGATCCTCTATTTTTTTGAGCAAAATACTCAAAAATTTTATACCCATTTCTCACTTACAAAACATCATTTTTTCTTCATTTTCTTTATTTTGTCACTTCATTTACTCTTATAAGTATTTCTATTAATTCTACGCACTTATTATTCATATTTTTTTCTGCTATTATGTGTATAAATTTTTGTATTATATATGTAGGTTTTGTATTATAACATTAAGATAATAATATGATGATCTTGAATAACATAGGACAACATCATGATAATTTTTCAACTATTAATTAATATTTAATTTTTCAATTATTTGTATTATTTAAACTATTTGTTAAACAAATTTTGGTTTTTTTTCTACTATTATGTAGTGTTCGAATACATGTTTTAATTTGAGTATAATAGAAAATGAGTAAATTTTGTAAAAAAATTAAAAATGTAAAGTTGATTCAGTAAACCGACTTTAATAGTCCATTTTGTAGTAGTGAGGTGAGAAAATTTGTCAATCTAGAAAGAGAGTTAGGTTTGGATAATAACAACAAGGCAATTATGGAAGTTGAGCCAGAAAAGAGAAGAGAAGAATACGCCCGAACAAGGCAAGCCAAGAAAAAAGAGTTAACAAAAACAAGCACTTCACGCCTAATCATAGGGTAGGTGGCCAATGGTTTGAGAATAAGGTCCTTGGGGGAGGTCATTGTCTCCATTCAGGGGTCCACCCTTGAGAGTGAGCCTAGCCCAAACAGTATCTAGAATGTATTAAGAGCAAAATGTCAGATGGCTACCAAAAATAAGGGCTTTTTTTAAGGACACATCTAAGTGGTATGCTTTTCACAAGGATATAGGCCATGAAATGGGAGATTATAGGCATATGAAAAAATAAAATAGAGGATATGTTGTCCAGAAGGTACCTAAAAGACCTTGTGGCAAGCAACAATAAAAGAGCAAGGTGTCAGCTTGAGCATGAAACTTTCAGGTAGAGAGATAGACCCTCACAATTGGGCCAATACAAGGACTATTCATACCATATATGGAAGGCCCAGGCTCAATGGGATATCTAATAACTCGCGTAAAAGGTACATCAGACACTTGAGTGGTTGATTGCATGTTTACAATCTAGAAAAGGTGAGGCCTTACACTGAAATCACCTTCACCGGAGGGGATAAGACCTCATCTCCCCATGAAGACCCTTTAGTAATTACCCTAAGGATAAGATCTTGCGATGTTTGCCAAATCATGATTGACATTGGGAGCTCCATTGACCTTTTTTTATGTCAAAAATGATGGCTTTAGGCATAAAGGAAAGCAACATAGCAAAGAGATAGCTACCCTTGGTGGGATTTAACAGTAGCACCACCTACATAATCAAAATTGTGTTGTTACTAGTTATGGCACAAGGATCTATAGTGATGACTAACTTCATGGTAATTAATATCCTAGTGCACTATAATGCCATCCTGGGTAGACTGTTGATACACAAGATGAAAGCAATTCCATCCACCTTCAACCAAGTCATTAAATTCTCGACTGAGGTAAGCATAAAGGAAATAAGGGGAGACAAGGAAAATGTTAGAAGTTATTATAATGCCATCCCCGGCAACGGCGCCAAAAACTTGTTGTCTCTTTTGGAGAACATAAAACGTGCAAGTATACACGGTCACAAGTAATAAGATTTGATAAGTAAAGTATTGTTCCCACGGAGATTTGTTACTATAGTTTGTTGAGTACTAAAATTGTTTCCCTCTGATTTTATCCAAAACAATCGTTGATTAAGAAAAAAGTAATAAGAAAATAAAAGAAATCTAAGATTGCAATTTTTCACCAAACTAATCCACTCAAATCATGGTATTTTCTTTTGATTTATATTTTTTTTAGTACATTTAATTTGTCAATCGAAAACTTCTATTTTTATTCATACATCTCTTCCGAGCTCCGTATAAACACACCTCGTTAAATTAATTCACTATATCTCTATGAGAATTAAATTTAATAAGATTCATTAAGTTCTAAGTTTTCAAATGGCCACACATACAATTAGGGTATATTCCTATCATTCATTATACATGTCATTCTATTTACGAGCAATATACACACAAATGCCTCTTCTAAGTTTATTTATGTGTCACAGATCGTTTTGATAAGATTCGTAAATAATCAAAAAGCATTAAGCACAAAATATAACAAACAAATCGAACGTCTTATAAATCTATGAAAAATAATTAAAATCAAAGCTTCATAAATTTAGATCAAATGCAACCCTAGAAAAATTAAATTACTTCATTAATTAAAAATAAAATTACAAAAAATACAGGAAAATTAGAAGAAGAAGAAAAGAAATTAAAACATTTTGTATCATTAATATTTGGCACACATAGAACACAACAGAAGCCAAAAATGGCTTCTGCGTGTTCTATTGTCCAGAACCGAACAACACAAAAATTATAACCTCTCTAAAACTTTCCAACACTCCAAAAACTCTTTAACTCTATCATCTTATCACCTATTTATAGCAAAAAAAATACATCAAAAATATTAAAATATAATGTACGTGGGGGGATAGAGAAATATGGCAAAAATAATAAAATATTACGCGTGGGGAAAAGTTGTATCGAAAACGCGTTCAAAATATGAGTGGAGAGAGCTGCGCGTTTCTGAATTTATTTTCAATCAACGGTGCCACGTGTCGCGATCTGATTTATTGAAAAATATAGTGGGACACGTGGCAACCTTCAATTGGGGAGAGGAAAACGGGTGCATGGAACTGTGCCGCACGAAAGCATGGCGCGTGGGGACATGTGGCAGACAACGACGCGCTTGGAAACGTGCACTGTTTCAGTGCGTTCTGGTTTACTAAATGCATACCACGTGTCATTATGTGATTCGCTGGAATATTTAGGAGACACATGGCTTCTTATTATTCTGTAAAAACTAAGGGTGCACGCTGCTTGGATAACCCGCGTCGCACATGATTTTTAGACAAACGGTTCGGTGCGCGACAACTTGGTTCCACGCGCTTCAATCTGGACCGTTCAGCCGATCCAACGGTCAGTGATGCACCTCGGGGGAAATTCTGCGTAGCCGACATGTGGGTCCCACTGGCACGCCGAGCTGCGTACAAGAAATATACCGGGAACGCTCTTTTGTCTCGTCTGGAATGCACTCGCCAAATCTGGACCATTGTTTGAATGATCGAACGGTGGATGATGGGCATCGTGATTGGTGCGAGTGCCATTCTTCTCCTGTGCAAAAAATTCAATTTCCTTAATTACATTTTGACCCACAAATTTAATTCAAATTACATTTTAATCTTTATTTAATTGCAATCAAGCCTAATTTTAATTTAAATTATATTTTTGACTTTTATTAATTGCAATTAAGCACTCTTTTATTTGAAATTATATTTTTGGACACAAATTTGCAATTAACTACGTTTTCGATACAATTTATTTAATTTTCTTAAAATATATAAAAAACAATAAATACTAATTTATTAAACTAAAATTAATTAAAAATAAAAAGAACATAGCAATTATGATTAATAAAATAGGTAAAAATAACTATATAAAATACAGCTATCACTAGTTATGGCATAAGGATCTATAGTGATGACTAACTTCATGGTAATTGATATCCTAGTGCACTATAATGCCATCCCGGGTAGACTGTTGATACACAAGATGAAAACAGTTCCATCCACCTTCAACCAAGTCATTAAATTCTCGACTGAGGTAAGCATAAAGGAAATAAGGGGAGACAAGGAAAAGGTTAGAAGTTATTATAATACCACTATGAAAGAGGTCACTCTTAAGTAGTAACCACAACATAAGCCTTTTCTTAAAAGGCCAGGAGGTGTATGTTTAGCAAAGTCTATCAACTCAAATGTAGTGTGAGATCTACCAATTGGGGACAAGAAGGTTGGCCAATCTATAAAGTTGAGCACAGACTTGATAACGGAGGTAAGGGAGAAACTATCTCGTTTCCTAAAGAGGAATTATGATGTCTTTGCCTAGAGGTCTGTAGACATGCTTGGGATTGACCTTGAGATTATAACTCATAAGTTGAATGTCGATCCGAAAGCTATACTTGTCAAGCAAAGGAAGAGGAAATTCCCTAGAGAAAAGAATAAGGTGGTTAAAAATCAAGCCACCATCCTCAAAAAGGCATAGATTATTGATAAGGTAAACTACCCCTCTTGGTTATCAAATGTGGTGTTGGTGAAGAAGGCTTACGAATCACCTCGTATGTGTGTGGCCTTTATAGACATAAATGATGCACGTCTAAAAGATTATTTTACCCTCCCAAGTATTGATTAAATGGTTGATGACACCATCGGTTTTGGCTTAATGGGTTTTTTGGATGCATATTCTAATTATCATCATATTAGAATGCACTTAGAAGATGAAGAGAAAACATCTTTCATCATTGAGGAAAGGACCTTTGCTACACTAGAATGCCATTTGGGTTGAAGAATGCAAAGACCATATATCAACACCTCGTCAATAAGATGTTTGTAAAAAAGCTGGGAAGAAATCTTGAGGCATATGTTGACGATATAATAGTAAATTTAGCACAACTCGTAAACCACATCAAGGACTTGGAGGAAATATTCTCCATAATCCAAAGGTATAAGATGAGACTTAACCCTAAAAAAATCTATTTTTTATGTTGCTTCAAGAAAATTCTTGAGGTATCTTATATCTTCTCGGGGTATAGAGGCCAATCGAAACAAGATACAAGCCCTGGTCAATATAAGTCCTCCTACTAGTCTAAAGGGGATTCAATAATTGAATAGAAGAATAGTGGCAGTAAACATATTTACTTCTAAGTGCACATATAAGTGTTTCCCATTCTTCAAAATTAAGGAAGAACACATTAGTTTTTTGGAACGAGGATTTAGACAAAGCCTTTCAAGGATTTAAGTAGTACTTGAGCAAACCTGTTATCCTAGTCAGCCCTCTTTCTGAGTTTATGCTGTTTCTTCCCTCCTTTTCTTTTTCTCTTTCTACGCTATCTTTGTTTCTTTCTTTTTTAGTTTTTTTCCTCCAGCCACTGTTATGCTTTTCTTCTCTTATTTAGAGACATCTTAATTTAAATAAATCTTTATCTAAATTTAAGAGTCTTTAGATAATATTCTTCTACAATTTTGGATCTTCATTATCTTCAAATCTACAATAAAATTTAAATAATAATAATGAAGTCTAAATTTAATAAAATAAATAAATAAAATTAGACTAAAATTAAAGTTGAGAAATGATAAATTATGTCAAATTATGCAAATCATCAAGATCCACAAGGGAGAGGAGAAATATGATTCCAAATTATTATATCATCTTTCTCTAAGAACATGAGGATAACATTGGTTTATAAAGGATGATTTGATCAATTTCTATCAAGTCATACACAATTCTAACTCTCAAAGGTAGATTGATGTCATGAATGATGAGATGAAGTCTATGAAAGACAATAACATTTAAGATCTCATCAAGTTGTACAAAGGTGAGAAATCCATTGGTTGTAAATGGATATTTAAAACCAAGAGGGATTCTAAGGGTAATATTGAGAGATATAAGGAACGTGTAATTGCCAAAGGCTTTACTTAGAAGGTAGGCATATACTACAAAGAAAGTTTATCTCCACTATATTTTAAAGACTCTTTTAGAAATATAATGGCATTAGTGGCTAATTTTGATCTAGAGCTGCATCAGATGGATATCAAGACTACGTTTTTCAATGGATATATTGACGAAATGATTTATATGGTACGACCATAAAAGTTTGAATCAAGATATCCAAAGTCTTTGGTTTGTAAGTTGACGAAATCCATCTATGGTCTCAAACATGCTTTCAATCAATGGTATCACAACTTTCATCAAGTCATCACCTCATATGGTTTTAAAGGAAGTGTCATTAATGACTATATATATCACAAGTTCAGTGGGAGTAAATATATTTTTCTGGTATTATATGTTGATGACGTTCTGCTCGCTAGCATCAAAATATGTTTATTGCATAAAAATAAGAAATTTTTGACGAAGAAATTCAAGATGAAAGATATTGGTGACACCTCTTTTGTATTAGGCATTCAAATACTAAAAGATCATTCTTAAGGTATCCTTGGGTTGTCACAAGAAAGCTATATAGATAAAGTTTTGAGTAGGTTCAACATGAAAGATCATAAACCAAGACACACGCTCGTGGTTAAAGGAGAGAAGTTTAATCTCAAACAATGCCCCAATAATGATATTGAAAGGAAAGATATGTAAAAGATTTCATATTCTTCAACAATATGGAGCCTGATGTATGCTCAAGTTTACACTCGTCCCGACATATCATTTGTAGTGGGAGTTTTTGGTAGATATTTGAGTAACCCAGGTATGCAGCATTGGAAGGTAGCCAAATGCATGATGTGTTATGTAAAGAGAATGAAAGATTACATGCTCACTTATCAAAGATTAGACAATTTAGAGGTCATCGAGTTCTCTATTTTCAATTTTGCGGGATGTCAAGATAGCAGGCCTTTCATATCAGGCTATATATTTATGTTGGCTAGAGGGTTGTATCTTATGAACGTCTACTAAATAGACTCTTATAGCTTTGTCAACTATAACGGTGGAGTTCATTACTTGTTATGAGGCATCCAATTATGAGATATGGCTAAGAAACTTTGTCACATGATTGCGTGTGAGAGATGACATTGACATGCCATTGAAGATTTATTGTGATAATAACTCGATCGTACTTTACTCTAACAACAACATAAGCTCAATGAAGTTGAAGTTTATCGACATCAAATTTTTAATTGTTAAACAAAAAGTTTAAGATAGACAGATTTTCATAGAACATATATGAACAAATTATATACTAACAGACCCATTAACCAAGGGCTTAACATCTAAGGGTTTTCATTAACACACTGCTAATGTAGGTGTTATTTATGATAATACCCTGGTTTAATAGGAGTCATTTTTTATATTCTATGTGTTTCATTTTAGACTTTGGATTGTTTAGTTTTTTTTTTCAAAATAAAGTTGATGATTTATGATTCTATTTCTAAGTTTACTTATGTTTTCTATGTGCAATTTTTATATTGCATTAAGGACTTTGGATTTATCTCACTAAAGACTCAAGAAGGACTAGTTGGAATTAAGCATGTCTGAGATCACATTGCATGTAATTGCCATGCTATTTATCCATATTTGTTCTATGTCATTCAGTTATTAGCATGATGATCATTATGGTTTGGTGACAACTATATTGTGATTAAAAACACTATAGTTTTGCTACTAATATATGAAATGAATCAGATTGTTTAAGGAAAAATCTAAAAATAAATAACATATAGATGTGTGCCTAAGGAATTATTGTAATATAATTAATTCAGGAATAATAGGTTTTCTACGTGAGAGGTTGTTAGAAAATTATATTTTTTACACTAAATTAGGCAACATATATTTTTCTTCCTTAATTATATTAAATATTTAATATAATAGATTGAAATTAATTGATCAAATTTTAATAAGTCCTCAAATTAATATGGATTGATTGAGTAGATACTAATATTTGATTTAATTAGGGAATTATAGGAATCTAATTAAGCAATATATAAAGACTATTTTAGTTATGGTCCTTAATATACTAATCATAAAGTAGTTTCTTTTTTCTCCATCTAGAAGATAGGCGAAAGTTTCATTGAAGAACTAAGACGATTAGATTGAGAAAGATCACAAATCACCTCATTTCATTCGTGTTCATCCGTTTGTAATCAATTGTTGTAGTATTTTTACAATAATAAGTGGTCATTCTCGATGGATCTAGGTATCTCACTCGAATTCATAAATTCTTAATAATATGATATAAAATATATTTTAAATTTTTTAATATTTTATTATAAATTGTTTGTATTTAAAATATGTTTATGAATTTTAATATTATCTAATTCTAATAGTTTGAAGTTAGCAAATGTGGTAGAAACAAATAGGAATTGTCAATAGGACATATTGATTTTGAAGTATTAGAGTTTGACCCAAATATATCACATTTACGTATCTCCATCCACGGGGGTACCTATTTATGCTAACGTCATTAACTGATTTAAAAACGTTATTGCTTGTAGATTGCAATTGGAGAATTATTTTAATTCCATTGGGAAGTCGGTTTTAAGTCACTCAAACCGACTTTACATTTTAAGTCGCTCAATTTAAAGTCAGTTCAACGAACCGACTTTAATACCTATTTATGTAGTAGTACTACCGTTACTTGAGAGCTTGGTTATATTTCATATGTATAAAGTAAGAAAGCTGGGTAGTGAGGTTTTGGGAATAACAGATATGGAAAATGAACCATTATTAGTTAAGCAGTCAACTACCATTCTCCCTAAGCTGATTAAACTCAATATGTCTTTTATCAATGAATTGGAAGAGTGGGAATGGCCCACTGGCTCATCATCAATTATTATGCCTTGCCTCGAGCTCATAATTGTTAAGTATTGTCCTCTATTGGCCGTGTTACCGGACTTTCTAAGGAGAATCCATTGAAAACATTGGTAATTTATGACTGTCCTAAGCTTCAACAACGCCATGGAATGGAGTGGCACACAATTTTCCCCAATATCCCAGATATAACTATTGGGCATGACAACTCTACTAATAATAAGAGAATAAATTTAGGTGGTTCAGGAAATGGAATTCAAAGCTATGATTATAATATTTCTAGAATCTCTGTGACCTATAAATGATCACTACTACAAAAAAGAACATTAAAGTCAGTTCATTGAATCAATTTTAAATGAAATGATTTAAAATTTAAAGTCGATTCAAGTCGGTTCAACGTGAGAACCGACTTTACGTTTAAAGTCGGTTCACACGATGAATCGACTTTAAATTTTTAATTTTTTTTTACAAAATTTACTCATTTTTTATTATACTCAAATTAAAACCTGTATTTGATCATTAAATAATAGTAGGAAAAAAATCTGTGTAACAAATAGTTTAAATAATACAAATAATTGAAAAATAAAATATTAATTAATAGTAGAAAAATTACTATTGTGTTGTTCTATGTTATTCAAGATCATCATATTCTTCTCCTGATATTATAATACAAACCTACATATATAATACAAAAATTTATATACATAATAACAGAAAAAAATATGAATAATAAGTGCGTAGAATTAATAGAAATACTTACAAGAATAAATGAAGTGACAAAATGAACGAAATGAAGAAAAAATAGTGTTTTGTAAGTGAGAAATGGGTATAAAAAATATGAGTATTTTGCTTAAAAAAATAGGGGATCTAAAAGATTAGTTAGAAAGGAAGAAAACTCACTAACCGGCCTTGAAATTGGTGGTCGTAGGTGGCTAGAAAATAAGAAAGAGTGGAGGAGAAGTGGAGGAGGTTTTAGGTTTTTGAGAGTTATGCAGCGCTTGGAATAATTTCTGTCTTGGGAAGAAAGAAGAGAAGAATTTATCCATGTGTGTAGCGTCGATTCTATGTGTCAACTGACGCTATCCACATAGGACGTAGTATCATTTGACATGTCGAATCGACGCTAGCGTTGGTTCTAAGTGTCAATCGATGCTAAGTTACGTGGATAGCATTGGTTCCACATGTTAACTGACGCTACGCTACGTAGATAGCGTCGGTTCCATGTGTCAACTAACACTACGCTACGTGGATAGCGTCGGTTGACACGTGGAACCGATGCTACGTCCATGTGTAGTGTCAGTTCAACACATCAACCGACGCTACGTCCTATGTGGATAGCGTCGGTTCTACATCGAATCGATTTTAAATTCATTATAAGTTATTTTTTTCCAAAAATCGACTTTACATATCAACTTAAATATCCTTTTTTGTAGTAGTGGATCGATCATAGGGATAATTTAACAATTATATGAATTAACTCATATTCCTAAGCTTCACTTAATTTCTAATGTTTTATTTAGATTTATGTTACGTTTGGTTTATATAATGGAATCAGAATCAGAATAAGAATGATAATGAAAAGGAAACAGTTCTGTTTGGTTGGACCATTGGAATCAAAGAAAGAATCAGTATTACAGTATTTGGTTTACAACTGGAATGTAATGAAAAACATTGAATATTACTTTAATATCCATATATTCAATAAAGTTTAAATAATATCATTTAATTATTATTTTTCGTTAGATAAAATATATTATTGAAATCGTTATTTTTCTAAATAATTATTACTTAAAAAGAAAATATATTATTAAAATTATTATTTTTATAAATAGAGTTTAGGGTTTTGAGGTTTGAGATTTAAGATTTAGGGATTTGAGATTTAAGGTTTAAGGTTAAAATTATTATTTTTCTAAATAGATTTAGGGTTTAGGGTTTAAGATTATATTTATAGGTTAAGGTTTAGAGTTAAAATTATTATTTTTCTAAATAGGGTTTAGGGTTTTAGGATTTAGGATTTGGGGTTTAAGGTTTATGATTTTGTGATTTAGGATTTAGGGTTATATTTATGGGTTATGGTTTATAGTTAAAATTATTATTTTTCTAAATATGGTTTAAGATTTTGGGTTATATTTGTGGGTTAAAGTTTAGGGTTAAAATTATTATTTTTCTAAATAGGATTTAGGGTTTTGGGATTGGGGATTTAAGATTTGAGATTTAAGGTTTTGGGTTTTGTGATATGAGATTTGAATTTAGGGTTATATTTGGAATTGGGTAAAATTGAAAAAAAATTGAAATGTGAATGAAATCATGATTCTTTAAGGAGGAGAAAGAATCATAATTTATTCTCTTATAGGAATCGATTACATTTCATTCTCATTTTTCAGCCAATCAAACACAAAAATAAAAGGAATTAATTCTGATTTTATTTTATTCTATCCAACCAAACATAGCATTAAATTTTGTGTCTTTGATAATGATTGTATACCCTGTTCTAGTTAGAGCTCGTTGGTTCTTTTTAAGAAGAAAAGTAGAGGGTTGTTCACTAATTGAATGGAGAACAATACCAATTTTATCTGAGCGTTTAGAAGATTTTAGTGATCTCGTTCAACGCATATTTTAATTCATAAAAAATATTAAAAATAAATATTTATAATTTTATAATTTTTATATTGTGTTTAACTTTTATAAATATCGTTTAATTTAAAAAATATGAAATTAAATTATTAATTTATTTATAATAATAAAATTATCTGTGATAATTTTTTAAAAAATTATTAAAATTATAATACTCAATATAAATATTATAAAATTAAAATTTATAGGTATTAGTTGGAAGGGATTATTTTTCCCTTTTTCTTTTGGGTTTCATTATGAATTACTTTCGGGCTGCTTTGCCGTATGACGCGCGGCATCTGATTACAATTCTATCATCTGGCGGATTTCACGTGTTACTGAAATCCCTTCTCTCTCTCTCTCGCTCGCTGTGCTTTAGAAAGTCGAAGGAGGCTTATTGTGTATCATAGAATCATATACTTCAAGAGTTTTCTCTAGAAAAGAAGCAGAAGAAGCTCTTCTCCGTTGGGAAAAGCTTTCGATGTCTGTTCTTTAATCCTTCCTTTTAACTGTTTTAGAATCAATCTTCTTTTTTGCTTCTGCATTTTTAATTAATATTTTCGTAATGTGATGCTCTGATCCATCCGGCGTTTCCTTCTCTTCGTTTCCCGAGAAAATTTGGCTTGTTTTGTTGGCTTGGATTTTTTCTTTTTTCTCCCCCCCCCAAATATTTTTGGTTGAATCTCTGGCGTGATTTGAGAGCTGTTGGAGATCAGCGCTCTGTAATGAGGTAGTTGTAGACATTGCATTTGTGCTTGTTTGGTGCGAAAACTGAGCTGAATGGATCAAAGTTTTAGTCTTTTAATTGGATCAAATCGAGGAAAAGGAATATGTTTATGCTAATCCTGTAAATCACTCACTTGGGAAACGTTTTCAGAAGATGCAACTTCGTTCTTTGATTTCGTCTTTTTTATTCTTCACCGACATTGTCTTGGCAGCTAATTGGCAACTAGTTTCTAATTCAATATTTTGTTCAGTCGCCGCTTACCGTTTTCCTTTTCTTTTCTTTTCTCTAGTTCATGTTCTTATTTGTAATATTTTCAAAATGAAGTTTGTTTGGTATTATTTACGTATCCCATCCTAGTAACCTGAGTCACCTCGCTCATATTGTGGGGGTAGCACTCGTATAACAGATCATATATATATGAGGGCCAAGACCTTCCCATTCCCAAATATTGATCAATTGGTCGATGATACAATTGGTTTGAATCAGTTAATTTTATGGATGCATATTCAGGTTATCACTAGATCCAAATGATCCTAAAGATGAAGAAAAAACAATGTTCATCACTAAAGAAGGAACCTATTGTTATACAAGGATGCACTTTGGCCTAAAAAATACAGGTGCTACTTACCAAAGGATGGTCAATAAAATGTTTGAAGACCAAATTGGTTGAAACATGAAAGTCTATGTGGACGACATGATGGTAAAATCTAAGTGTGCCAATGTCCACATTTATGATCTTAAGAAGGTTTTCGTTATAATAAAGAGCTACGAGATGTGACTTAATCCAAAGAAATGTATCTTTGGCTAACCTCGGGAAAATTCCTAGGATATTTGGTATCTTCCAGGGACATAAGGCTAATCTCGACAAAATTTCAGCCTTGATAAACATAATATCTCCAAATTGTTTTAAGGAGGTTCAACAGCTAAACGGTCGTATAGTCGCACTCAATGGCTTTATTTTCAAATGTACTAAAAAGTGCCTATCGTTTTTTCAATTGTTGAAGAAAAATAAGGAGTATGGATGGGATGCTGATTGTGAACGAGTTTTCCAATCCATCAAAGACTATTTGGGGAAGGCACCTCTTTTCACCAACCCTATTGTAGGTGAGGTGCTATACATGTACATGTCTTTCATGGACAAGGCCGTTAGTGCTGTATTGGTGGTTGATAGGGAAGGAAAACAACACCCCGTATACTATGTAAGTCATTCCCTGACAAGAGCGTAACAACTATACCCTTCTTTGGATAAGGCAGCGTTTACGGTAAGGATGAATGCACGCAAGCTTTAGACACTACTTTGGTGCACATAAAATAGTGGTCTTCACTTCTCACCCCTTAAAGAATATCTTGGGTAAGCTGGATCAATCTAGTCGTCTTTCTCTAATAGCTATTGAGTTAAGCGAGTTCGAGATACATTATAAGCCATTGTCGGTAATCAGGGGACAAGCTCTTGTTGATTTTATTGTTGAATGGACTTAGGAGTCCACACCCGTTCAAAATACTACAGAGCCAATGTCTATGATGGTAGTGCCTGTCCCCACATCAGATCTATGGAAGGCATTTATTGATGGGGCAAGCAATTTAAGAGGAACGAGGATTGGAATCGTGATCTTCACTCTATCAGGAGGTTTAATAGAACAGTGTCTCCGTATTGTTTTCCGAGCAACTAACAATGTAGACCAATATGAGGCCTTGCTCTTGGCTTTATGCCAATTGATAACTTTGGGAGCTAAAAAATCGTTGATTCCATAGTGACTCACGGCTAGTAGTAAACCAAATGAATGAAGAATTCGAGGCTAAGGAAGAAAAGATGAAGCTCTATATGCAAGAGGTGAAGAAAGCGAGGGCAGCCTTTGAAGCATTCGAGATTAAACAAATCCCACGAAGGGGGAATGCACATGTAGACTCCCTAGCCACGTTGGCATCTCGATAAGTTTGGACTTGAAGAGGGTGATCCCTGTATCATGTTTATCAAGCCCAAGCATCGAGGGAGATGAAGTTATGGATCAAAATTAGTTGAACGTGAGGTGTTATACATGTACATGTCTTTCACGAACAAGGCCATTAGTGTTGTATTGGTGGTCAATAGGGAAGGAAAACAACACCCCGTATACTATGTAAGCCACTCCCTGATAGGAGCGTAACAACTATACTCTCCTTTGGATAAGGCATCATTTACGGTACGGATGACGGCACGTAAGCTCAGACACTACTTTGGTGCACACAAAATGGTATTCACTTCACACCCCTTGAAGAATATCTTGAGTAAGCTGGATCAATTTGGTCGCCTTTCTCAAATAGCTATTGAGTTAAGCGAGTTCAATAATTTGTCGACAATCAAGGGACAAGCTCTTGTTGACTTTATTGTCAAATGGACTCAGGAGTCCACACCCGTGCAAAATACTACAAAGCCAATGTTTATGATGGTAGTGCCTATCCCCACATCAGATCTATAGAAGGCGTATGTTGATGTTGGCAGCAATTCAGGAGGACTGAGAATTGAAATCGTGATGTTCACTCCCTCTGGGGGTTTAATAGAATAGTGTCTCCGTATTGCTTTCCAAACAACTAACAATGTAGTCGAATAGAAGGCCTTGCTCTTGGCTTTACGCCAATTGATAACATTGGGAGCTAAAAAAGTGTTGATTTCATAGTGACTCACGGTTAGTAGTAAACCAAATGAATGAAGAATTCGAGGCTAAGGAAGAAAAGATGAAGCTTTATATGCAAAAGGTGAAGAAAGCGAGGGCAACCTTTGAAACATTCGAGATTAAACAAATCCCATGAGGGGGAATGCACACACAGACTCCCTAGCCATGTTAGCATCAACAACAAGTTTAGACTTGAAGGGAGTGATCCCTGTATCATGTTTATCAAGCCCAAGCATTAAGAGAGATGGAGTTATAGATCAAAATTAGTTGAATGTCAACTCTTCAACTCGCATCTCTTGGTTGATTTCGCACTTGGAATACCTCATTGGTGGCACCCTACCTAAGGACAAAGACCTAGCACGTAAAATCATGACCAAAGCAAGAAATTACATCGTTGTCCAGGGGGTACTATATTGAAAGAATTATGGCAGACCATGGCTGAAATGCTTACCCACCTCAAAAGCTCAGATTATTTTTGAGCGAATTACATGAGGGATAGTGTGGAGCTCACTCTAGAGGAAGAACCCTTTCGTAACGGATCATCCAACAGGGTTACTATTGGCCTACCCTTCTCAAAGATTTTATCGATCACGTCAAGAGATGTGACAGGTGCCAAAGACATGCTAACATCCCACACCAACCGGCCAATGACCTGAAGTCCATTATCAATCTATGGCCATTTCGAAAATAAGGACTAGATATTGTCAATCCTGCCCCAAAAAAGAAAAATTTCTAATTGTGGCGAATGATTATTTTTCCAAGTGGATAGAGGTTGAACCATTGGAAAAATCCAAGAGGTGGACGTGTGAAAATTTATTTGGCGAAATATTATATGTAGATTTGATTTACCTCGAGAGTTGGTCATAGATAATGGTCGGTAATTCACAAGTTAGTTGTTAATATCTTTTTATGATGAAATGGGTGTCAAGTTGACCCTTTCCACCCCTTACAAACCACAAGCAAATGGTCAGCAGATTCATCAAATAAAACATTTATCAACATATTATGGAAACGTTTGGAAGGAGCAAAGGGTCAATGGGTAGATGAACTATTCGGCGTTCTTTGGGCTACAAGAACAACCCCTAGGGTATCAACGGGGAAAAGTCTTTTTTCCCTCATCTATAGTACTGAAGCGGTATCCCATCGAAGATACAAGAACCCACTCTTAGGTCAAAGATCACGCAAGAGGATAATGATTACTTCAGAAGGGAGGATCTCTTATTGACAGAAGAAAAAAGGGAAGATGCTTTGATATGTATTGAATCACAAAAGAGAGCAATCCAAAAGTCGTACTACAGATCTATTAAACATAAGAACTTCAGTGTAGGGGAGTGGGTCTTGTGGAAATTATTGGGAAACAAAGTTGAAACTACCTATGGACAATTTGCTGCAATATGGGAAGGCCTATATCGAATATATGATATTATTCCAGGAGGGTCTTATTTGAGAGAACGTGATGGCGTAAGGGAAGAGTTAAGTTGGAATGGGAAATATCTCAAGAAATATTATGTATGAAACTTTATGATCAATATATTGAAAACAACGATGTGTTTTGAGCCCATCCTTGTGTATAATATTGTCACATGAAACACTAATGCGTATAAACCCCAAGTTTGGAGGAAAGAGTCAACTGACCCCCCACTTGGGCTACGGGATATATCCTATGTCTCATGTTTGTAGGAAGGAGTTAACTGACTCCCCCACTTGAGATGCGGGATACGTCCTAAGAAAGAGTCTTGAGTTCCACGAGTGGATTCCATTTCACCCTTACATGTCTCCTATCTCATGAAAAATTAACGTGGTGACCCCCAAGTTTGCAGGAAGGAGTCAACTGACCCTTCCCACTTGATGCAGGATACGTCCCAAGAAAGAGTCTTGAGTTCTACGGTGAACCTTCTCTTTAGGAGCGCATAAGGGTTGGATTCAATTTCACCCTTACATGTCTCCTGTCTCGTGAAAAATTAATGCGGTGACCCCCAAGTTTAGAGGAAGGAGTCAATTGACTTTCCACTTGGGCTGCAGGATACGTCTTATGCCTCATGTTTAGAGGAAAGAGTCAACTAACCCCTACTTGAGATGCGGGATACGTCCTATACCTCATGTTTGGAGGAAGGAGTCAACTGACCCTCCACTTGAGATGTGAGATACATCCCAAGAAAATGAAAAGGCACTCAATCCAATAATATGAAATCGATATCATAAAAGGAAATGCATAAATGTGTTGTTTCATTATTTCAGTTCGAATCACATTTCACCAAAGAAAGAAAACAAAGTTGTTACAAACTTAACATCATCTCCCCGTTAAGATGTTCATTACTTGTTCACAGCACGCGATCTGGTACTTTCTAGCATAGGAGCCTTGCGAATAGTTTTCTCTAATGCCATATGTTTCCAGTACTCTGCCAATTTGCGTAACTCATCTCGTTCTTGTATTTATCCCGTTCATGACGTGCAATCCTCAACTCATTTCGTGTATCTTCCAACTCTTGTTCCATGGCTACACAACGAATCTTTGAGCTACACAACGAATCTTTGAGCTACACAACTTCTGATCTATAGATTCAATTGCTTCTCGACACGTATCTACCTCTTTCTTTGAATCTTTAGTGAGAGATATGGCCTACATCAAATTAATGCAATGGTACAAATTAACATATCAAAAATTACACCTTACCAATAATGTGCAAATATATCTTTTAAGGTCACTTACATCGAGTACGCGTCTAGTCATCATGTGCCAGATAGTCCCTTTCTCTTGCTTGCGAGCTACGTAAATAGAGGGGTAATCTGTAGGAACCCCGAAATGGTGATGCAATTCATCTTAAGCATGAGAGTTATTGAACATCTTGCTTATGAATAGATCATTTAGACTATTACCCTCACCTTGTTCCCATTTAACGGGGTATATGCTTTGTAACAAGTTAATATCATCCTCTAACGGGTACAACTATTTAGCATGGTAAGACTTTACTGGCAAACCCTTACCTATCTGGGAGTCTTCATTGGGATGCCTCCCATTCAAGGGTGTGGGTCTCTCCGAACTACCTCCCTTCTCCACGAAGCGGGGTGACAAGTGGAGTGCCTTTGATTTTCTAACTTTTTTCCCCGCATGGGTATTGGGAGGCATTTGGTTCACTTCTTCACTAAGGGTGGGCGAAGTAGGTCGTTTATTGATTACTGGAAGTTTCATAATAGCCTACGAAGTGATGTTCGGGGTACAAGAAAAACATGACCCCGTTTCAATTAGATCATCTAGATTTACTTGGCTATAATCCATTCGACCTCTAAACACACTTACAGCCTCAAACATAAATTGAATTACTTTCAGGTCGCGTGGAATTTAATAAAATAGATTTGTTAATTCTAGACACGGTCTTAGACACTCAAGAAAAATCAAGTTTTATCTAAAGACAATGAAACACAAATGCCATGAGGGACATTAAATAGAAATCAAACACAAAAACATTTAATTACTAGAAAAGGTACAAATTCCCAAAAGTTCCTTTACATAAAAAATTTCACATCCACCATTACAAGTCATTTCTAAATAAACAAACGGGGTGTTTTCTAAGGAGTGGCTTCTTCGCACACCAAACCTTTAGGTCGAGTTTCAATCATAGCTTCTTCTCCACGAGATGAAGGTTGTGGGGTACTAGTTGGGGGTGATTTAGACCGACTGCTTTGGAAGGCTCGCATCAAAGTAAAATAAGACACTGTCAGATCCAACTTCTCAGCTTGAGTCTTGAGGTTGTTTACCATGAAACTCACATCATTTCTATGTGCTTTGGTGCACTCCGTTTTCAAAGTTTCCATCAGGTCAAAAAATGAGTTCATTTGATCTGACATCGTGCTCATCTGATTTCCTATCGAGCTAGCCTTTTTCTTAGCCTCTTTCGCAATTTGTTCGAAGTAATCAGCTTGTTGTCCTTGCTCAAAACAATAGTTGTTTGCTTTTCTTAACTTCTCAGCTTTATCCAGCAGGTCGCCCTCCATCTTTAACAACTTGGCATTATATTCAGCAATAAGGGCATCTTTGTCCTATATGGCCTTTTGATACTTTGCAATTTGCAAGTGACTAGCTTGCACCTCTAGTTTATAAGCCCTAAGAGACAGCTCGTCTTCCTTGGTTAAAGACAAGACCTGCATACATTGAAAGAATTAGTAATCATTGAAACCAAGGTGGAAAAGAAACACCTAAGTATGTGCAAAAAGTGTGCAATCTCACCTCGATCAGACGATCTGCCATGAGCTCTCCGTTGGAGCCACCGTCTACTAGGCGGGCCTTTTTGACCCTAGACCTCTCAGTATCACTACCAAAATGATGATAAAGATCCCTTTTCAAGTATGGTCGCCCAAAGACACCTTCATCAAAATATGTAACCGGGGTATCTAACATCACGACATCCCTCGAAACGACTTCGTCAAATTCAAAATTCTCTAGGTCCATGGCCTCCAAACTAGGAGTATATACCCCACGACCTTCCTCTTTTTTGCGGCTTCAAATCTGTCGGGGTAGAGTAGTTGAACTTGGCAGGATAAACACCGTAGATGGAGGTGCAACCTTAGTTAGTTCCACTTGGGGAGCAAAGTCTCGGTTAATGATGGTGACATGGGAACAAGATGTGGGTATATGGGAACCAGGTCTTGGACACCAGAAATGTCTATCAAATCTTAGAGGTCGATGTGCAAATAGTCCATACATGTACAAGATTAGTCAAAAGGTCAGTAAAACAATACGAGTTACAAACTAAAGTAGTTATCTCGTAAATAAAATGACGACCTAAACACTTGTCTGTGTATTCTTTCCACACTCTGTATTTTTTCAAGCGAGCTATAGTCAATATTTCTTGATAGCTCTCACCCGAGGTATTCTGTAGTTCGATCCTTCTAATCTTTTCCTTACCATATGGACCTAACTTGTTTATAAGCTTACTTGCACGAGGTTGAGTAGTGTTGAAGTGATGATTCCAAGTATGGCGGATTGGTAAGTCTATCCCGTTACCCCAAACATCCTCAGTAATATAAAAGTATTTATCCTTCCAATCCGAGGTGCTATCAGGGAGTTTAAAATGTAGTCCATGCCTAACAAAGCATGATATATACGCCTTTCCTTTGTCTAGGTCGTTCCTTTTCAAGCAATACATATTACGAAGCTCATCATTTGTCAGTTCTACCCCATGTTCACCAACAACGGAGAGACACATAGGAGTTCGCCACCCATTGGGATTTACTTGGGTAGGATTGATATCAAAAGTATGGAAGGCATGGGCTATCATCTTGGGGAATGGACACCAGAGTCCAATTTTGAAAGGCGCATATGCATCACCCATTACCTTGATGGGAGATCATCGACATCACACAAATGACGAGGTATAAGCATTAAACCTACACGGGGTGGGAGGTCGTATTTGTGCTTGATCTCAATCAGGTCGTCAGTAGATAAAGCGCTAGGCATCTTTTATGTTTGGTATTTGTCCTTGGTCCTATGGGTAGGTTCATCCTGATTCGCACGCTTTTTCTTGGGACAGGGTACCTTAGCAGTTGGGAATACAGGAATCCTAATAATAGGCACTAGACCCCGTGACAACGACGAGGAAGCTGCATAGGATCTAGACGAAGCAGGGAGAGCAATGATGCTTTCCTTGACACTCGAAATATACCTTTTTTCACGACCCTTAGAAATTTCGAAAGTCCGTTTACTTTGTGACAAACTCATCGCTAAATAATCTGAATCTCGTGATCCTTCTTTGCGAGGATCCATCCTTAAAGGGACACTTTTGGTATGACCTGAAAGGGTTTCTTTAAAAGGGGAATGAACCACATCTTTTTCTTTAAGAGACATGGTTAATAAAAAATAGAGAGAAAAAAATTACTTTTATGTCACAGGTTGGAGAATAAATGGCAGAGGTAGAAAACGGGTTGGTAAAGGAGGATCGTATAAAAAAATTACCGTGTTGAGATCATCTAAAAACAAAATTTGACTAAGTTATTTGGACAAGGTAAAAGTGAATTTTTGTACTATTTATAAAAGGAGAGTAGAAGTTGAAAGGTCTACCCATTGAAGCCCAAATTAATTATGGGAATATACTCTTTAACGGCCTGGTAACCTTGGCCTAGGGGAGTTTGTGTCAAACATAGCACGCATGAGAAGATCACTATCTATTAAAGAGCTCGCTGAATCAGACCTCGTGTTAATAATGGCCTAAGAATACGAAGACCAGACGACGAAGTATTAATTCCCTTGACTTTGAGAAATCAAGAGAATAGGGGAGTTAGTGTTTGGTATTATTCATGTAGCAAGTATGCGAACTTGAAGCACCTCGCTCATATGGTGGAGGTAACACTCATATAGCAGCTTGTATATAGTAACTTGATCCTTGGAAGCAATCAATGAAGACTTGAGGGCCAAGACCTAAGGGTGACGACCTGGCCTAAGTAAAAGGCCTGGTACATCACCCGAACGACATAGGTCACCTTTACATACAAGACTTAAAGCAACATATATATGACGACTTGAATACAACGACCTAATTTTATGTAAAACTATTATATATATATTCTGATAGCTCGGATTAGAGCACTAACCTGTGTAATCTCGATACCTGTTTAATAGGTGCTATATCAACATTTCATACTTCTCACTAAAATCGCTGGAATCCCTAATACACTAAATTTTCTTCAAACAAAGTTTATTAGAAAGATAACTCCCGATGTAAGCTAACGATTTAACGGAACATGATGATAGAGGAGTGGAGAGCCCTCAAAAGGATTTTTATTTTTTTGTAGGAAATGTTGTGTTAATAGTCTCCTTGTGTTACTGTGTCAAGGATATGTATAAATTTGCTCCTTGTTTTTATGAACACATTGATACTCTGGCATTCTTTTAATTTATTTCTCAGAATAATTGGAATCTGCATAAATCAGAATGAATTATGCTTTTACCTTGTATCGTGAAGCTCTTGAATTTACTTTGATGTTCTTGTGCAGAAATTGCTTAGTAACTAAAATTAAAAGGAATGGGTTTCTCCCCCATTTGCTGAACTTCTGCTCTTCTGCCTGAATTTGTAGAAAGATCAGGTTTGTGGTTTGTTTTGAATTTTTTCCCCTCTATTTCTCGTCCTTCGTGCTTCTGTGCTTCATTTTCTCTGCACTTGTTTTTTTTTTTTGAAGGTTGCTTGTCTGATTCACCGGAGTCCTGGTTTAGAAATGAGCTGGAATCCACACATGGAGGTCCATTACATTAACACCAGCTACCCATATAGCACAGCAGGAAGCTTTATGGAATATGTTGAAGGTCTAACGTATGAACATGTGAATTACATTTTCTCTGGTGCTTCACATGCTCAGGTACTATTTTTGGATGTGTGAATAAACTTTCCATATATGGCATAGTTGGCCTTATTAATTTTATGTTTGTTCATCTACATTATGGTGAAAACTACTTTTTTTCTGTTGCAAACTTCTTTTTTATTAATGGAAGGTTTATGTAAGTTTGTTTAATCAATCAGTATTAGTAGGTTTATTTAAGTTTGTGACCTGTGATCTGTGATGTATACGGTCTGAACTCAATTGTTCTTTGACTCTCATTTATGCTTCATGTGTATGAATTCATATTCCCACTACCAGAAATGCTTACTTTTGATCTTTCAAATATGCAAGTGCATATTTGCATGTGTCTAATTATGCAAGTATCTTCACAAGTTTTCATCTGAAGATCACTCCTATTGTTAGGTTATTTACATGTAATATTAAGATATTTCTTACTAATCATTGTAGGATAGTGTTTATCCCTCAATGAGTTCTACCTTTTACAAGTTTGGGTTATCAGAACCTAATGAAAGCACTTCGTATTATGATGTTGGTTATGCTTATGAGGTCCATCATCCTAATCCAATCAGTGATGACTATAGAAGACCCATGGACAGCTCTTATACTTTGTCCAGTGAACGGACAGCTACAGTTAATTCAGAACAGGAAGACACTCATGCACATGAGATTCCTGTAGAATGTAAGTTCTGACTTAACACTCCCCCCCCCCAAAAAAAAAAAAAAAACATTTGATCATTTATTTAAAATTATGGTCATGCACGATCAGGGATTCCTTAGTTTTCTTTTTGGACACTTAAGGTGAGGAATTTGAATGGTTAAGATACTATGGACTATAGGGGCTGCTCTAAGGGGCACTTCAACCTGAAGCATGCTACAATTGGATTGGAATGACTGGGATCAAGAGGAGTGACTTCAAAGTCAATTCACTTAATAGGATGTATCTACTTAACTATCCTTTTGCTCCTTCATTAAAAACAAGTATTTGTATCAGAAAGAAGCAGTTTTTCTGGCATAAAATAACTTCAGCAATAATTTTTCGGATTTCTTGCCTCCCTCTCTTTCCTACGTGTTGTATCAATCATTCAGCTGAACTTGGCATAAAATGTGTAGCATAGGATTTTACCAACAGAAGAAGAATTAACTCAAACTTCAGATGATGGAAAAAACTAGTTTACAATTTCTCTTTGTTAGGAAAGGCACACGACTTTTGTCCACCTTTATGATGGACATCGTGGCACTTATGATCTTGATCTCACATTGATTGTATGATTGTATCATACTCTTGTTAAATCATACCTTCCTCAGTGTTGTCTGATCTGCCCATATAGCTAGTTTGCCTTTTATGATCCTTTTTCTTCTAGTTTTGTTGTTAATTTCCTTTTAGTCATTATTTATTTAAATTTCGAGTAACTTTTGTCTTAGATCTCTTTCTTATTTTTCAGGCCCCCGAAGAGAGCAAAACTCTCATGACCATCAGGTATGTAGTTGTAGGTTTTCAATGTTCTGTATGCAAATCAAGTAGTTGAGCTCTTAGTATATCAGTATATACAATCTCTCTCTTCCATGCCCTTTATTTTTTTAGTGCGGAAGAAAGGGATGGTTGTATAAATTGATGAACTAACTCTTGTTCTGTAAACCATGCAGGACCTTTGGCAAGATAACATTGATCCTGATAGCATGACTTACGAGGTTTGAGATAAATAATCTGTCACATTTGTTTCCTCTTGATTATGCTGTTTACTGTTTTATCTGAAATGAATGTGGTTTTCTTATATTGCATCCGAAACATTATGATGAATACCTGTTTTTCACTGGCTTCTTATTTTGTTCTTAGAATTTAGGGTCCGTTTACCGCTTCTTATTTTGGTTGAAAGTGCTTTTAAATAGATCAAAGCACTTTCAAGCAAGGGCGGATGTATGTAGGAGTGAGGAGGGACAACTCTCGATGAATAAGATTTTAGGATGAAATTATAGAGAAACTACAAGTATAAAATCGAATTGTGCCCTACCTAGATATTAAATTTTAATCTTTTAACACTCAATAACTCACTACAAATTCAATAATTTTAAAATATTTCACTAAAATGAGATACATATAACATATTTTTATATTAAAAACAAGTAGTAACTGAGGAATAATTATTATTATTTTTTAATGTGTATATGGTGCCTCTCCTTGAGACAATACTAAATCTGCTATTGCTTTTAAGAGTGTTTCACAATCTCTATGAGAAGTGCTTTCAAAAGTTTGAAAAACAATGTGTTTTTAATAGAAGTAATACTTATTTTTGGGAGAAGTAATTTTAAATGCATGCTATCATCTTAAAATAATTATCAAAATGTCACTCAAAACTATTTTTAATATTTTCATTCCAAACATCTAAATACTTATTTTAAAACTGCTTTTAAACAAATAAATTCATTTTAAACCACTTCTAAGAGAAGCACTTCCAAACGGGCATTAGTTTTTGCTGGTACTTTGTGGCACTCTACCCTCTGTGCATTCTTCTTTCCTTGTGTATTAATATAGCTGAGCTGATAATGTACCATTTACTAGCCTCCTGTGGGACTGGAACTACAATGATTGCATGTAGTGTTCCCTTTTCTTCCTTTATTTATGTTAGAACCTACTTGGATCATGATTGATTAGATTAATTTCAGTTTATTTTTTACTTTTAATTTTCATAAAAGTAGACATGTTATTAAAGTTGAGCTTATTGGAAGTCTGGAGTTACATTTGTCTCTGGTCGTCATGCCCCTAGCTGTTTCCATATCTTCATACTTTTTTAGATACAAATTTATAGAAGTGAATTGCATATGAAAATTATTTTAAGTATAGCTTCATGGTCTATGGTTGTGATATGCAACTATCTTCCATATGCTTCTTTTTTTCCCATTGACGCAATCATCAACTGGCTGCAATTCTTTCCCTTGTAATGCATGTATCTGAATGCTTCTGCTTGTTTTTTCTTCTTTTCTTAACCGGGATTAAAAAAAAAGGCTTAATTGTTGTATTCCTCTATGTATAAAGTGTTAAAAGTAATGTCTCATATTAATTAAGTACTATGGTAGAGTTTATAAGGAATGTGGGTGTCTTTACCCATTGGATTAATCTTTTGGGATTAGAAGGTCCATAATTCTTATGGACTTTAACATGGTATTAAAGCTCTTTTGCTTCTAAGCTTGCTAAATTTTTTTTTTCAACCATTGATTAATAATAATGTCTCATATTGATTAAATATAATACTATGGTAGAGTTTACAAAGAGAGTGGGTATCTCTACTTATTAGGGTTAATCTTTTGGGATTAAAAGGTCCATAATTCTTATGAACTTTGACATAAAGTAATGAAAAGCCCTTTTTTGCTGTGTTTCTAAATTTATTCTTCATGTATATGTACAAATTAAAAGAAATGTTTAATCACAATTTGTTTCTCTAGGAATTACTTGAGTTGGGTGAGGCAGTTGGAACTCAAAATCGTGGTCTTTCCCAAGAAATGATATCTTTCCTTCCAATGTCAAAGTACAAGTGTAGCTTCTTTTCTAGAAAGAAATCACGGGATGAGAGGTATCTTCTGCAGCAAAAGCTCTCTGTGGTCTAAACCATTCCAATTTTATAGAAAATTGCCACTACCAGCGTTCCGTTGTGTATTACACTAATTTGATATAGTTTAAAGTTTATAGAATACCCCCTTTAATCTTTACTGAAATGCAGCTTTTCATCTGGATTTGTCTACTTCCTTTCATTTAAAATTTTGATCCTAGTTCTCTGTATTTGGATTTAGATGCGTGATCTGCCAGATGGAATATAAACGAGGTGAAGAGCAGATGACTCTTCCATGCAAGCACATCTACCATGCTGGCTGCGGCACCAGATGGCTTAGCATCAACAAGGTATGCTTTTCTTATTTTTATTAAAGATTAATATTTATGTACAATATTTTGTGACTTAAAGTAGTCGTGATTAGGGGTGTTCATTGGATTGAAACCATAGCTCATCCAATCCAATCATTTCATCGGATTATTGAATTTCTATCTGTTTCGACTCGATCGCTTGTTTTTATAATATCCAATCCGATCTGTTAATTGAACATATCGGATTAGATCGATTTGATTTATAATGTATTTTATAGCCTTTTGCCTTTTTTGACTTTCTATTCAATTTTTTTTCATCAACAATCAATAAATAAGTAAATGTTTGATGTATAATAAAATCATAAATATCACAATAATAATACAAATACTATAATTTAATATTATTACAATTTTAAACTCATTATGAATAAAAAATTAAATATAAAATTAAGTTAAAAAATGTGAAGTGAAATACTCATTAACATTATAATCTTTTATCGGATTTACAAATTAAATAAATGAAAATAAAGTGTATAATGAAAAGTTATAGAAATCTTAAAAGATTAACATACTTACAAAATGTAAATATTAATTTAATTTTGATCATAATTCACTAATTGATCTGATCTTAACGGATTAAGAATTTTTCAATCTAATCTAATTTAATCATTGGTTTGAAGCCATTCAAAATTTAACAGGTTTGAATTTGTCGGATTCATCGGATGATTTGATTTTTTGAACACTCCTAGATGCAATCCAGGTTAGCTAACAATCTTTTTGTCTTCTCAGGCTTGCCCTATATGTTACAAAGAAGTGTTTGCTGAGGCCACAAAACGCTGAGAAATGATGGCTTCAGCGCACAAATAAAACATGTGCCTTCTATCTGCTTCTCGAGAGCATTGATGCATTTCTTGCAGAAAAGGATGTTTGTATTAGCCTTTTTGCCCCTTTAATAGCTATAAATCAAAAATATCATAAACTAATTACAGTATCTTATGTTAGAATTAGGACTTGTTTTCAGTTTATAGAATTCCCCCTTGTTTATCTTCCTTAGTTCTATGTGAACTTAACACTCTTCTATTGTTTAAGGGGGCTGTCTTCTAACCTCTTCTTTTCTCTTTTATTCCTTTAAAAAGCTTAAATATTACCCAATTTTCAGAATTTTTTGCATAGTTTAAGTGATAATTAGTCATTTAGAATAAAAAATGATAGTCAAAATTCTAGATGATAGTTTAAGTGATCATTAGTCATTTAGAATAAAAAATGACTTTTTTGTTCTATTGTGGTTGGGAAATGAGTCATAGAAAATTAGAAGGACAATAAATGAAATATATAATAAAATATTATTATTTAAATAATGGTAAAATAGATATTAAAGCTAAAAAATTAATAAACAGACAATGATATGTTAAAATGTTGATTGTTAATGAATGGTGAAAAAAAACGATTAAAATGATCCATTTAACTCTTATTAATAAAGGAGCCGCGTAAAAAATATTCAAAGCAAAGTCTAAATTTTTTATTAATCCTTTATTAATTAACAAAATAAATTTTTTAAAGCTAGTTTTATTTTCAAAGCAAAGTCTAAATTTTTAAAAATACGTCTTTTTAACCTTTAACATTTAGTTGGCGGCTTGGTTCCACTAGTGTGTTATAATCATATTTAGACAGAATCGTGGGTCGATCATGAATCATGATACTGTTAAAATAAATACCTTCTTGGTTGAAATTCTCTTAATTGATGGGAATAATTTTTTTGTTCTATTAATTTTAATTGATATGAAATTACAAATCAAATATTTAAAGAGATGGTAATATATTTAATCAGATTTGATCTGTTGTTTAAAAAATTTAATTTAATTTGATTTATTTTTATCAATGAATCAATACATATTTATAATTTGATTTAAATTATTCAATTTTATTTTAAATTAAAATATTATTTGATGTATTGTATTATATATTTTAGATTGATAAACTAAAAAAATATTATATATTATAGGAAAATATATTCTTATTTATTTTAAATAAATTATGATAAATTAAAATATAATATTATTTATAATAAATATAAGAAGAAATAAATAGTTATCGATACGGTAAGATTTGAATTTTTATTTTAAAATTATAGTTTAAGAAAAAAATTAGATTTTAATCAAATCTTGGATTAATTCATTGTGATCTGATGGGATGCATTTATCTTGAATATAGATTATGATAAATTTAATTTAAAAATAGTCTATTTTGAATCAATTTAGAATAGATCAAATGTAGTAAATATCCACCTAATTTTATGGGATGATTTTTTTACAGACCTTAATTTAAAGTAGTTAAAAGCCAACTTGCATATGCTCTTCTTTAAAAAAAAATAAAAAAATCCCTCTGTGCCATGGAAGTCTAATTTTCATGTGTCAGTTTTAGTAAGTTATAGCATCATTTTGATGTGTGATTGAATGTGATATGGATACACAACAAACATGACTACCCAAAAGTATACGGAACAACATTATTGATTGAGCAATTAAGACCACATAATAATAGTAAACTTTTTTTTAATTCAATTAATAATGAAAAACTGCAATCTTATTAATTGAAATTCGTTAGCCTTTTAAATTTGGCAAATTAATGCTTAGTGCAAAGCCTTCAGCATTTGTGCATCTCTGAATGCTTGTTGAACCATTGTATATGAATTTGAAGTTTTCTAATAGTCGGGAATCTAAAAAACATTTATAGTCTTTTTTTATAAAATACTCTACCTATATTTAAATTTGATAATTAAATAAACAGTATTAATTATCAAATAATAATTTTTTTCTTTAAAATTATTTATTAAAATTTTTTTTGTAACAGGAATATTTTTTATATTTAAGATGTTTTTAATCATAATTCGGATAGAAATTACATAAATTAAATGCATACATGCTAGATATGAAACATATGAACTCAATCATAAAAAATAGTTTTGATCACTAGATAAGGAATGTAACATGTTTATTAATATATTTATATTAATCATGTAATATATTTACTAATTTTGACTAGATTAATTCAAACTTATATACACATATTCATGATTAGATTTAGTGTTCTTATTCGTAATAAATTATGCGAGTTGATGAAATCTACCAGATTTTATAATATATTTGATCATCTTTTAAGGTAAAATTTTAAATAGTATTTAACAAGAGAAATAATTTAGGTCTTATTTGAATTGATTTTCAAACTAATCATTCTTAATATCTTTAATCACTCATTTAAGCCTAACAAAAAAAAATCATATATTTAAGCCACATTTTGTGGCTAACCAATAAGTGTTACCTCTATCCTTACACTTTTAGCTTGTATGAAAAAAATACAATTATGTATTATGTTACATAGTAAGATGAAATGTAATGCATCCTATGAAGGAAACAAAAAAACTTACAACATAATTATCCTCCTAAAAAAATTGAAAGTAAGTTTGAGGGTATTATGAAGTTACAAAAAAAGATGTGGAATAAAAGTATATGAAAAGAATGAAAAGAGATGATGCACTAAAATATAAATTAAAAGCTTAATTGTTGTTGAAAAATGCATGATGTATAAAAATAAAACTAAGGTGTAAAAAGAGCCTAAATATCTTAATTTATCAACCCCTATCTAAGTCTTACATTACAAGCATGTAAATTCCTTATTGATCTTTAACTAAGTGCATATTTATATTAGTGGAGAGGGATGTGAAAAATAGACTTATGAGACTTGTTCTAAGATTGAATTGATTAGTATACTCATATAGGTTGATTTCATGAGTGCATTGTAAGATATCATGTGTCACACACACACAAATCAGTTCGTCAAAAACCTTGAATATCTTTGTATTGATGGAATGTTGATTGATAAATATGTGAACCTCCTTGTCATATAATTGTACGACTTTTGAGGCCATAGTTTTCACTAATTATGCATGTATTAATAGATATATATTTATGAACATATTGTCCATGTCATTTTATTTAATAAGACTTTACTTTACTTGAGGACAAGTAAAGAGTTAAGTTCAAGAGTGTATATAAGTGTATATAAGTGTTTGAGTTATTCTTCCCAATAAAATTGATCTTTTGAGTTAACCCCATAACACTTATAGGAAGTCATGAGCTTATTTAGCTAAAAAAGAGTAATTATTGATAATCACTCTAGTGGTTTGATCAAATATCACGAAATTCCTCCAATTTTGAAAATGATTTTATGACAAAATCAAAGAAATTATTAAGATAATTAATTATTAGTTAATCTCCCTTTTTCCTTGTTTTTCATAATATTATTTGAATAAATTATTATTGTAAATTATTATCTATTTTGCATAATTATTATTGTAAATTTATTTTTCACTTAAATCAAATTAGTTAAACACTTAGTAAAGTTCAAGGATTGTAGATTGGTTTAATCAAATAGAGTGGGCCAAGTAGACAGGGCAAAGTTTACGAGTGAACTCAAAACAACTCTCAAAATGTTAGAGACATGTCCACCACTCTCATGTAATGATCTTAAAATATAAGTCTAATGGTTTTTTCAGAGAATGTGGTTATCTCAATCACTATCACATTGACACTAAAAAGATAGACCACATATTGAGTTCAAGGGAGAGCTTTATGATTCAAGAAATAGCTCTATGCTCGTTGAAGGGAGGAATTGTTATAGTAAAAGTAAGCAAGAGTTTTACATTAAAAAAATAAAATAATCTAAAATGATATATAAGTGCGTCAATAAAATTGATCTTTTAAGTTGGAACTCCGTAGCATTTATGGGATGTCTATTAGCTTGTTGGACTTCCACAGTTAGTAATGGTAACCATTTTGTATTTGAAGCATGAACAAAGATTGTTACATCAAATTGGATATGAAAAAAAGATTACTACATTACATATTACAATTTTACTGAATATAATTTTGTAGGCATAAACTTATACTATTCAATTATATTCTAGTACCACCTCTCTTTTTTAATACTAATGACCATCTTAATTGAAATAATATCACATATTTGTGATATATATTTATATATTTGTATGGATAACTAAATTAAAGAGACGTCATGAATGTGAGGTGAATAATGACCTGTTTTGTGTAAAATATGCTTTTTATTTTATTTATATAGTTAACATAATAGGTGTATCATTATATCAAAGTAACCATGTGGTTATTTAACACCAAGTTAGATCTATTCTTTTGTATACTGACATACAATAATAGATACAGAATTAATGTACAAACACATATAATATATAATCTCCATTATTGTTTTGTTCAATGAGTAATTGCAAAGACATATTATTACTACTTAGTTACATAAATGGACTGTCACATTCATGACAGTTGTAGAAAATGGCTCTCACTATATATATATCTCCATTATTGTTTTGTTCAATGAGTTATTGCAAAGTCATATTAGTACTTCTTAGTGATAGAAATGTGCAGTCACATTCATGACAATTGTGAAGATGGATCTCACTATATATATGATCTCCATTATTGTTTTGTTCAAGGAGTTATTGCAAATACATATAACTACTTAGTTATAGAAATGGGCTGTCACATTTATGACAATGGTAGAAGATGGATCTCTCTATTTCGTGGGATTATCCTCAGAGGAACAAACAAAAATAGCTTTTATAATTTGTATGTATATGTAGTGGACGGGAATAAATAAGTACTCATTGAAGATGGTGGTCCTTGTGATTGTGACGCCGATTGAAAGAGCATATAATATGACTGGCCGCGAAGCATGAAGACGTGTAAATAATATTGGATATATAGGATGAGATTCTTCTTAATATTGACGTTGCTTGCTCAAGTCAATGGCGGATGTGCAATAGGGAAAGTCTAGGTAAAAAAAAAAAGGAAGAAAGAAAAGTCGTCGGTGAGGTTTTTAATACGTAGAATATTAGAGCATACAATTTAAAAAGAAACTGAAGAATAAATATTTGTTGAACGAGGATTTTGAAATAATTTGATTGGATTTTATAAAATAAACACTTAGCAACTAGTTTGCTAGCTTGTTAAGAAGAATAAAAAAAATTACTTTTAAAACTTGTATTTATATTGATTTTTATCAACATTAATAAATAGATATATCTTTTCTTTTTGTATACCTTAGAACACATAATACATCGTTAAGATTTTGGACCACCATGAAGTGTGACAACATTTGTCCTTTCAATGCTAAGTCTGAATAGTAAGAAGAAGGGGGCATTAATATATCTCCTTGTAATGTGGAGATATGCAGAGAGATATCTAGGAAGAGAGTTTAGATGTTAGTGGTTTTAGTTATCTTTGGTTGTGAAATCCTATCTAGTTAAGAAGTTATCTTTAACAGTAAGTAGTGGTGAATATTTATAGGAGGAAATATACCTACTGATGACCTTTATCCATAGTAATAGACTTATTTTTAAGTGTTGGAGCTTTATTTACATAATTATCTCAATGAAAGATAATTAAGAGTTTGAATACCGGTCGTTTATCCTATTAGATATTTAACTAATAGTGATGCTTATCTACTGACTCAACATTGATTGGGATGGTCTGCAAGTTACTTTTTGACTAAGACCTCTTATATCACGTCACATGACGTGATTTATTTTACACCCAATATCATCCCCATATACTTGCTATGTTTGGATACATGGGCTAAGAGGTCTATTTTACCATTTTATCACTACAAGTTCACTATTTTCTGAACCATACCAGTAGTGTCAAGTCCACTATTACATGTTAATTAGTTTCATGTATGACGACTTTCTTGTTTTCTTGGGCACTCAAAATGTACAGGTGATGTCTTGTATCAATGATTTTTATGGATTCTCAATCAAACTCTCTGTTAGGGAGTTATGTCGATGTCAAAATCACAACTCAGTGTATTCATTTCCCCATTGTTGGAGAGCGTATATGGATCAAAGTGTTGGATTTGAAGCCCATGGGCTACCTAGTAACCTAAAACCCTTGGATGGGTTCCTTGATGAACGAATTGAGTAACTGATGAAAAAAATTAGAGGTTATCGACATGGAGACGAATAATCATTGATCAAGATGAGTCACTTAAAGTGGCCCCTGATTGGAATATTGATAAAGGAGTATGGGACCTATGTCCATCTGGATATGGTATGGGCTGCTCGGGTCCATACATTGGTGGCCAAATGCATGTCGAGTCGAGAAATGGTCACAAACCACCCAAACAACATTGTTCTATATGTAATGATAGTTCTAAAATCCTTATAGGATCTATCGATGACATGACCACCCTTTTCTAAGAGGATTGCATAAGTATGAGGGTCTTGATACTACTCTTGTAGATATCCTCCCTATTAAACACTTAGGATTTTTTTTGTTGTAATTATTTTTCTAACATGTGCACTTCTGTCCCTTGTTGGAACGAAGTGTCATTGGGGCATAGAAGTCTAGACTTTTTTGAGGGGTCTAGTTAGTAGAGGATCATGTCTTGATCATCTCAAGTTCTGGTAGGACCAATATCATGATCTTCTTAATAAATTATGTGCTTAACTCATGCTAGAACTTTGTCTAAAATGTAGACAAGTGGTTGAACACTTAAGGAATGTACTTGATAAGGTAGGACATGTAGAAGTGCACCATTAGAGTTGTCCATTCTCTAGAAGGACACATGATGTGGCATGCCCTAGGAAGGCAGTGGATAGGGCATCGTGGCCCATTAGATACAATTCTTTATGAGGCACAACCTTCAATTGATCTTAAAGACTAGAGATGTCTTGACACTTCTTACGTTCAAACTTTGTACTTCTTGAGTGAATTACTTACTAAGGTTTGTACCTTGTAGCGGCTATACTGAAGGGTGATAACCCTTTATGCTTAGACAGTAAGCTTTATCCCTTCATTTTTGTCCAAGAATTTTTAAAAAATACTTACTATCGTTTGTAGATGGTACAAGTTCATGGCCCATTGAGTTGAGTGCTCCCACTATGACTTCATTGAAGTCATCCCCTGTTCTAGATTTTCAAAGTTCATGGAGCTTGTGAATTATGATATGCCTAGTATGGTTTCCAGGGCCATATAGTCTACCACATGCTTGGATCATAATATTAGAATTCAAGTAATTTTATGGACATTTTGGACAAATATATATGCCATGTTTCTCTGTTATTTCTATAATTTTGAATTGCGTAATTGTATTACATTTATGTATTTATTTTACTTTTTAGTGAGGTCTATTTCTGATCTTGTCTATTTCAAGATGGTGGGTGCTTAGAGCAAGTGCAATTGCAAAGTATAAAGATTCTAATGATTATACTCAAGATACATTGGACATGTGGGCTCATGATTTTAAAACTACAAAACAACAATTTTGAAAGGTTTATCTTGACATAACTCTTTATACCACCGTCTTTCTAGATTTGGAAGAGAAGGCCTCCTACCAAGATGTGATCACTTATGATTGGAAGGAGGAGGGTCGGAATGGATTGGTAGTGATGATCCTGAGACGATCGAGGAGGAAGCTGACATAGAAGATGATGTTGTTGAGAGTGTGACTAGATGTGGAGATCAGTAGGCTAACACTTTGTTTTCTTTTAATTTTAGTTCTTACTAAAATGAATATACTTTGTGGCTTTACTTTCTAGCAATAGGTTTATTTGTGTAGACCTTTTGGATACATTATATATACATATGTTTTGTTGCTTCATCATCGCATTTTTGAGTTATGTACTTTTATAATCCTTACAACTTTTATATTTTAGTAGTGATTCTTTGGTAAGTTACATCAATGGTCTCGTCTATTTAAAGATGAAGGGTACTCCTTGAGCATGTCCCTTGTTGAAACCTATGATCCATCACATTGATACGCAATGATGTATACTTGTTGGGAAACAGGTCCAGAGTGATCTAGAAAGTAACGGGTCCATGCACGTGTGCCATAACTTGGCCATGCATTTTATGTTTGACCACACATGTATCCATCCATGTATACCATGTTCGACTATACTCTTTATGTTTAACCATATGTATCGTGTCTGACCATGTGTCAATTGGTAGGCTTATGTTAGCCTAGTTTGTCGTGTGTCCATTAATTATTATAGTCACTTTCATTTTGACTGTGTAACCATTAGGATTGTGCCTAGACTTTGTTGCTTCCATATGATTTGTTTTCATTTTGTCTAATTAAGAGTGGCTTGTTTGAACTAGGGTGTCCCTCGTATACTAGTCAATTTACTTGTTGTGCTTGAGTTTATCAAAGCATCCAAGCATTTGGTCTTGAGACTTAGAAAACTTGTGTAGTCCTTGGTGGATTATTACATCCTATCATGATTGTTGTTACACTTTTCTCATGCTTGGCAGTTTTTTTATCAATAGCTAGGGTTAAAGACTCAATGTCCCAAACATGAACAAATCTAAGTTTGTATAGATGGGGTACAGAAGTGTAACAACTCCTAGACTTGAGGCATAATTACTAACTCATCAAAGGTCAAGCATTGCTTATAAAGGTGGGGCATAAAAGTTATAGCAACTCCTAAACTTGGGATGTAAATGCTTCCTATTCAAAGATCAAGCATGGTCTGTAGAGGTAGGGTGTAGAAGTTGTAGCAACTCTTAAACCCAGGGCATAGTTTCTTTCTATTCAAAGGTCAAGCATGACCCGTAGAGGTAGGGCATAAAAATTGTAGCAACTCTTAAACCTGGGGCATAATTGCTTCCAATTCAAAGGTCAAGTATGGCCCTAAAAGGTGGGGTGTAGAAATTGTATTGACTCTTGAACGCATGAAGTAGTTTCTTCTTATTCAAAGGTCAAGCATTACTTATAGAAGTGAGGTGAAAAAGTTGTAGTAACTCTTGACCACGAGAATCCTAGCGTGTGACTTTTCATAGTCCACACCTATCAGTCCCTTTATAATTTGAACTTCCCCATCCTTGTCAAAATCCATGAATGTGAGACAAGCTTGGCATAAATACATGCAAACATAATTTTTATTAAAATAAAAGTGTACCTAAAGCACTATCTATTGTTTTATTTTAGTGGGGGTTTGTTTATATCCTATGTTGTTCCTTATAAGTGGCATCTGGTGCCACTTTTTTCTCTTTCAAGACAATTATTATCTCTAGAGATTTTGGTGGAGATGATATGTGAAAACAAGACTCTATGGCCTTGTGTAGGAATGACCTTTTTGAAAATCTATTGTAGGGCCTTATTAGCCCACACTTACCTCTTAGGTGTGTGCATCTTGGCCATCTTATGAACTTATGTAATCTTGGAAGAGTTGAAACATTTTTCTGGGCCTCCAATATATGAGAGGACATATATTTTGTACTTTAATTGGACATGACGTGTTAATTCATTGAGTCTATCTCCAAACTTGATTGATTATTTTGGTCTTACCAAGTGTCCTCATATAGGACTTGGGTGGATTTCTAAAGTGCACTTATGAGAAATTCTCACATAACGCCTTTTGAAATAATTCATATGGAGGTATGCACCCTTGGATGGTATATGACAATTAGACACCTCACAACCCATTTTGTTGGTGGGTACAATTTTAGGTTACACACTTTATTTCCTTGTATGAATATTCTGGATATATCATATATATCCTTGTTTCTAATCTATCATTTCTTTTACTTGTAGTTAATTTTTGAACATGACATTGGTCTCATCTATTTGTGATAATGTGGGCCTTTGGAGCATCAATGTGGATATGATCCATGTCGCTCTGGACATGGAAAGATGCCATAAGGGGTCTTTGCTAACGAAAAATGGTTACATATCTTATGAACTATTGAGGCATTCCAAAATAATATAGAGTCCATTCTTCATAATGTCAAGGTGGACACATGATCCCATCCCTTGAAGTTTTCCATGTACTACAAGGGGTTTTTGGTACCATCATAGGTGATGATTTTTTGGGACAACCATTAGTTATTAAGGTCACATGTTTAACATGGCTAGCTTGGACAAAGTGTCCCTATGGGCGAGGCTTGAGATGATTGCTTGGATCTCGATGGATAGAAGCTGCTCGAAATGGTCACAACTAGTCTAGGATGGACAGTCAGAAGGACACTTCCTAGGTATCCATAGATGGATGACTTTGCATTTTGTAGGTGAACTCTGTCTGGCAGGCTTTAGGGTTTGATTCCCATCCTAGTAGGTCACATAATCGATATAATTTTGTATGGGTACAGATTGAATCCTATTTCACTATAGGCATTGGAATATTCCATGTGGACATTCTCTAGGATAGGAAGTGGACCAGAGGTCTATGGCCCTAGCAAATGTTTCTAGGATGACCTGAAATGCTATCTTTATCATTTTGAGTGTTAGAATTAGTTCATTATTTTATTCTTTTTCGAAGAATGATCAATTACTCTTTAAGAACATGGTTATGATGATGATTGAGAAATTTGATAATATCTTTCCAAATATTATTTGGATGCATTGGATGAATAGAATAGTGGATGATCATTTCGTTATAATTTTGGCTTAATTGGATGTGTGAACGGTCTCTCAATACACACACATTTGCACATATATCATCTCATTTAAAGGATTTTGGAACCGATTTTACTTTCCCAAGAACCGACTAGAAAGTGGATGAACCAACCCTGAACCAACTTTTGTGTATGTTCTGCAACTCGACTAGTTTGAACCAGTTTCTATGTATAACTATTTTGTTCGATGCCCATTTTTATTGGTGACATATTCAGGCCACTTTGATGCCTATTCAACATGAAATATTGAGGGATGGTTGTTTGACACATAATCTTTTCGTCCTCTATCGAGCCTTTTGTATGCACTGTTCATACCCTTCTATAGAGGAAAGAGGAAGAAAAAGCATGTCCCTGATGAAAAAGAAAAAGTAATCAAATTGTATTACCATAGGTGGAACTATACATTTAACTGGGTGATCACTATTATATATTCAAGTTGCTAAGGCTTTCTTGAGGCAAACTTTGCTAAATAGATTCCAATACCATCTTTCCGAGAAAGAAGATATAAAATGGGCTTTTTCCATGATGCATTTCAATATCTAAATAAAAGACACATGATTAGACAAAAAGTGAAAGGTAGGTCCCTTTTGAGTTGAGCCACCATGGCCAGATGAATGAGCTTTCATGTCTGATAGCCCATGATGCCTTACTCTTTAGAGGTGTCCAAAATTGAGCCACCATTTGATGGCAATAACTATAGTGCACGCACATTGGCTCATGTACCGTATAGGCTAAACTTGTGTATCCGACTTGTGGGATCATACCTTATTGTGGCAGATCATGTCTTCAATTTGAGCCTTTGTGGGTGTGGGTCAGATCTAGTTCACTGTGGGTATTGTAAGATGTCACAAGGACGTTTTTTGGTCTAAGGGCTTGTGACCCTTAGAGGGTCAATTGGTCATGCTTGGGCGATACCACCGAGTTTGTTCGACCATTGTGTGTTCGACATATTTTTTCCATCCACTTCTTGAGTGGTGCTAGATGGACCAAGTCTGACCATATCTTAGCCGATGATTTTATGACAGGTGTGCCTATCGAATGACCCTACTAGTAGAGCCAAAAGAAGTATGAACTATATTTCTCTATCCATTATGAGGGACAGAGTATTGATTTTAGTAACCTGTACAAGCAACTGCATAACTTGTTGGATATGAGGTGGACCTTATTATCCCTTGTAAAAGCTCGACTGTCCATGTCAAGAGGTTGATTTATCTTACAAGGACATAAATGTATGACCTTTAGAGACCATGTAGTGTGAACTTTTTCTGGTGTAGTTTTCTTCAATACTTTTAGGATCTTTTCTTCTATAATTGTGATTTAATTAGTAGAGCACACTTATTCCCACATACGACGATAGTTGTTGATATTGATTTTTGTTAATACCAATGATTGGATGCAATTCTGATTCCTATGTACTTGAGAATAGATAACACACTGTTAGGACAATGGACCACCACGAGGTGTGGTGACTTTTGGTCATCCAATGCTTAAGTAAGTCTGGGTAGTGAGAAAAATGAGGAGACTAGTGTCTCTCTTTATGATGCAGAGAGATATTTAGGAAGAGTTTAGATCTTAGTATTTCCAATTATCTTCATTTATAAAGTTTTGTCCAATTAAGAAGTTATCTTTAATGGTGAGTAATAGTGAATATTTATAGGAGAAAATATACCTGCTAATGACCCTTACCTATAATGATAGACTTATTTTAAAATGTTAGAGCTTTATCTGCTTAATTTATCTTATTATCGAATAATTAAGAGTTTAAATAACGATCGTTTATCTTGTTAAATATTTAATTAATACTAATACTTATCTACTGATTCAATACTGATTGGACTGGCCTGTGAATTACTTACTGATGACGACTTCTTATATTATGTCACATGACGTGAACTATTTTACGACCAATAATTTATAATCCCAAAAATATCATCATTTTATTCGTATTATATATTTTTACTATTAAAAAAATTTAGCATAATATTTTACTCTATACATTGTTTAATTAGATGTCGTTTAAATTGAATTACAATTATTTAAACTCGTTCAATGTTAAACGTCATTTAATAAATTTTAGGGGTTTTATTTCTCATAATTTTTTAAAAACAATTCATAAAACATAAAATATAAAAAAAAATTAAAATTTTGTAATTATAAAAAAGTATTTTTTTAATAATTAAATTATCACCATTTAATCTATATTAAATGTAAATTCTATTTAATTTAATATTATTTAATATTATTAAAATATTATTTTTATTATAAATTTGAAAAGTATTTATGTAATTTAAATAAATGTCAAGTCTCGTAAGTAATTGATATAAGACAGCTAATAATTGAATCTGACTTTTCTTATATACTATGGAAAATTAGGTCTAAGATAAAGATTAATAGTAAAAGGAATAAGAATAAGAATTAAAATAGATGTTTTATGGAAAAAAGAAAATAATCATATAACAGGTCAATTAAAACAACGTGACTTCAATTTTATTTTTTTTTTTGGTGGGCATATGTCCTTTGTGTCACCTAGCTATGTCATGGACGAAAATAATTAGATATTTCTCAATATTTTTTATCAAATATTTTTTGTAAAGGGACGGAAACTAATATATAAATGTTGTTTTTAAAATATAATTTACAATAAATTGAAAAACAATTAATTTTTTAAAATAATGCAATATAAATACCATAGAAGCTTTTAAAATCAATTTATATAACTATGTAATTAATTGTTGCGTGTCACCAAAATGATCAAAAACATTCTTCCAATTAATTATTTCAGCTTTTATTATTTTGACGGTTCACCATTTTTATATACCAGTTCTCTTTCTTTAATAACTTCAGTCTTCAAGTATGTTATGGTTAACTTAGTTATAATTTTTTATTTTAAATTATTTTAATTATCGTTTGATCAAATAAAAATAATAATTTATAAAAATTATATGTGATGAATTACATAAATAGTTTTTATATTTTTATATATTCTATACTTTAATTCTTTTAATTTTTTTATGATGTGATTAATTTATTTGTTAATTTTTACACTGATCTATTATTTTTTTATAATTTTATTCTTTTATTTATTTTTAATTTTTATACTTTGATATCTTTACTGTTTTTTTATTCTTTTGAGACTTAATTATATAAATAGTTAATATATTTTTTTATATTCTATAATTTAATCATCTTATTATTTTTTATTTTAATTTAATCAATTTATTTTTTTAATTTTATTTTTATAATCTAATCACAAAAATGTTATTTAAATTTTCCCTTACATATTATATAAAATTTCTTCGGCAAACGTGATATACTCTTTAGTGAAACAAAAATTATTCATAAATCTCATAGAAACATTCGTTAGCTATTACTTTATCATCTCTCATTATTATATGAACAAGTGAAACAATCAAACTTGAAGAAATGGCTGCATCAAAGTTCAAAAGTACTTAATCTTAAACAACAACCTTCCATTTCGGTGTTAACTATGGACTTATGGCAAACCAAAAGTCGAGGTTAACATCTTTTTTCTATCTTTTTTTTTCAAAATTAAATATAATATTTAAGATATTTTTATTTAATTGATTACAAATTTTTACTTTTTATGAGATTACGTATATAATTAATTTAAGATATAAATAATGAATCATTAATCAATATTTACAATTCAAACATATATTAACATATATCATATGTATTATTTTATTGTGATGATGGTAATTATGTGTGGTTAAATTTAAATTAAAGTATTAATTCTTCATCATGATATCAAATTTTATAATTTTACTAAATAATAATTTATTTAGTCACGAATAATTTAATTTAATTTGAGAAAAAAACATAGAATTAATTAATTAAAAAAATAAAGTAAATTATTATAAGCTTGCATTTGACAATTCAAACACGCTTTCACGAGAACTTCCATCATTGATTTAATACATTACCTAAGCCTTGCTACAATGTATGTTGACTGGACCATGACATCTATACGGATGACATACATAGACATCGGGGGCAAGCACAACGACAGACATCGTGGGCAAGCACAACGACATGTTCAACCAAAAAATAATATCAAAAAACAAATAATATATTCATATGATATTTTTGTACCGATTGTTAGAAATTATTACTAGTTAAATCTCCCAACAATTTGATTTAATAAGAATATAATTAATTATTTTTTCGTTTTACCTAACAAAAAGAAAACATTAATTAATCTGAAATTTATTTAAGAGAAAAACTTAAAAATTTTACTTAATGGACTAACTAATTATAAAGGAATTATTGAGTTTACCCCTCCAACCTTTCATGGTTAACAACATGATAATTGCTCCTTTCAGTACCAAAAGTGATAATAAAAATAAGAATACTCTCATAAAATACTCACTAAAATGTACCATATAAATAAAAATAATCCATTTATAAAATTGATAGAACCTAATAGATAAATACTAAAAATTGTTAAATCAAGACAATGAAATTAATTCTCTTATTTCAATTCCAGGTGAAAAAGAAAATATATTACTCATTATTTTATACACTATATAATTCAAATACTTATAATTTAATATTTAAAGTTATTGAATATTAATCAAAAGATCTCGTATCATTTTAAAAATTATTGATCATTAATTTTTCTAAAAATTTAAGTTATTAAAAAAATAATCAACTATATTTTTATATGTTTATTACTAATAATTATATTACATTGAATGAAATATATTGATATTTATTATTTTAAGTTACAAAATATTAGAATATAATATTTAATTGCACTAATCTGACCTGTTTTAGTAATTATAAACAATTAAACATGCCTTACTTAATATGTATTCTCAAAAATGAATACTCAGATCACTATAAAAAGGGTTTCCTCTAGCTTTATAATGCAAGCAGGGATATCCAAATAGTAGTAATTAAGAAGGCTGATCCATTAGCCAGAAATGGTTTTCTCAACACAGCCGAGGCATTGGCCTCGACTGCTTATTTTTGCAATGTCTTTTTGTTTCATAGCTAGCGTTAGTAGTGCGGCTGCTGATGATAATTATAAGCCTTACATTTATGCTTCTCCACCTCCTCCTCACCACTCAAACTACCCACCCTACATTTACAAGTCACCGCCACCACCAAAGCACATCAAACACCCTCCTTATTATTACAAGTCTCCTCCACCACCACCAAAGCATGTAAAACATCCACCTTATTACTACAAGTCTCCTCCACCACCACCAAAACATATAAGGCACCCACCTTATCACTACAAATCACCACCGCCACCAAAGCATACAAGTCACCCACCTTATTACTACAAATCACCTCCACCACCAAAGCATGTAAGGCACCCACCTTATCACTACAAGTCACCACCGCCACCAAAGCATATAAATCACCCACCTTATTACTACAAGTCACCTCCACCACCAAAGCATGTAGGGCACCCACCTTACCATTACAAGTCACCTCCACCCCCAAAACATTCTCCCCCACCACCATATTATTACAAATCGCCACCACCACCAAAGCATATAAAACACCCACCTTACTATTATAAGTCACCTCCACCCCCAAAACATTATCCTCCACCACCATATTATTACAAATCACAACCACCACCAAAGAATGTAACGCACGCACCTTACTATTACAAGTCACCTCCACACCCAAAAAATTCTCTCCCACCACCATATTATTACAAATCACCACCACCACCAAAGTATGTAAGGCACCCACCTTACTATTACAAGTCACCTCCACCCCCAAAACATTCTCTCCCACCACCATACATTTACAAGTCTCCACCTCCACCATACATTTATAAGTCCCCACCTCCACCATCTCCATCACCACCACCTCCTTATATTTACAAATCTCCACCGCCACCTTCACCATCACTGCCACCACCATATACCTACAAGTCTCCTCCACCTCCATCTCATTCAGATGCTCATGGATACATCTATAAGTCTCTCCCTACACCATCTCCATCACCACCACCTCTATATATTTACAAGTCCCCACCTCCACCATCCCCATCACCACCACATCCATATGTATACAAGTCTCCTCCTCCACCATCTCCTTCACCTCCTCCTCCTTATATTTACAAGTCACCACCTCCACCATCTCCATCCCCACCACCTCCATACGTTTACAAGTCACCACCTCCTCCTTATGTCTATAAGTCCCCTCCACCTCCATCTCCATCACCACCACCTCCATATATTTACAAGTCCCCACCTCCACCATCCCCATCACCACCACCTCCGTATGTATACAAGTCTCCTCCTCCTCCCTACATTTACAAGTCTCCCCCTCCACCATCTCCATCGCCACCACACCATTACGTCTACAAGTCCCCACCTCCACCTTCTCCGACCCCAACACCTCCCTACATTTACAAATCTCCACCACCCCCATCACCTTCACCTCCACCACCCTATATTTATAAGTCACCACCACCACCTTACGTGTACAAGTCACCACCTCCTCCATATCTTTACAAATCCCCACCACCACCTGCACACACAGCACATCCTCCCCATTATATCTACACTTCACCTCCACCTCCTAAACACTACTGAAGCTCCATGAATTTCGATCACTTGCTAGCTTGACTAAATTAAAGTCATTTATAGAAATTTAAGTTTTTCCGTTTAAGCAAATTCCCAGCATTGTTTTTAATTTTATGAACAAATTAAGTGTCCTTTGAATAAGAATAAAGGTCTGGCATGTATGCATGCATGATCCTCTGTGAATTCGTTTGTAAGTATCCATTGTAAGATTCCTTTCATGAAATGAAAAGGATATCATAAATAATTATTAATGTTACGTACTATAATATTCTGAATCTAGAGTTATACCTTTTTTTCAATTTGAATGTTGTTTTAATCATATATATGATTTATGCCATGTTGGTTATGATAAAGGCATAGAAAAAAATATATTTTTGAAACTTAATTCCTTAAAGACAAGAAATAAAATTGAAAGGTCATAATTCTCTGAAACAATCATAATTTTATTGTTTTATTTAAGTTTTTTTTTCCCACAAGAGATACTCCCTTAGTTTATTTTTGCGATTGTAACATAACTTTTAAATTAATTCTTCAAAATTCAAGCTATTATAACAAAATGAAAGATCCCTCCATTAATTTATAATGCAATGATATACATATTTCTTATGAATACGGTAGACAAAATATGGATTTAAATTCGACCAGAATATATGGTAGGATATACAGTAAAACTAAACAAACTAAAAATAAATACTGTATCATTTTAAATCAAAATTATATAAATATAAATATACATAAATTGTAAAGATAATACTCAATTAAAACCAATTTGTTAGATATCAAATGTTAATCTCAACAGCTAAATATCATCAAACACAAAGTAGATTGCTAATTAACTCAAAAAACAACAAAGGATTAGCCAAGTAGACAGACTTACAATATGCACAAACATTAGTTAACAATTCCAGGTTCCTATACCAATCATAATATATTACAATACCATATAATATATGAATGCAGGTCATAATAATAATAATAATAATGATTATGATGATGATGATGATGATAATAAAGCAGTCTAACAGAGAAGAAAAAAAATTGAAAACTGGTGAAACAAATTACAGTTGAAGGGAATAATAAAAGCCCAGTTTCTCTTTGCACTTGATGAAAAAATTATCTTCAATAGAAAATATAGTGAGGAAAAAAATTATGAAATTTTTTTGTATCATATTAAATCAAAATTATATAAATATAAATATAAAATTTAAATAATATCAAATATAAATTAAATAAATGAATAATAGAGATCCGTGTATCATACAACATTTTATGATAATTTTTCTCATTTATTTTGAGTTTTTGAGAATAGTAAAAAAATATCTTATAATATATAATGATCAATTAACATCAAATATACACCATTATTTACTATTTCAACGAATTTTTAAATATTTAAATTCTATATAAATGAGCTTCTTTATATAAGAATAAAAAAAATTTGCACTAGTACTGCTCCCCTTTGGAATTGTTATCATTCCTGTATCGATTCACTTATATATTGGGGTAAAAATCACCTCATGATTGGATAGAAAATCTGAAGTTACACGTCTAATCGGTGGTTTTGTACAACGAATATCTAAGTCGAGAAAAACAAAAAACAAAACTAATACACATATAAATCAAAACAAAAGGAAAAATAGATGCATCGTTTTTAGAAAAAAAAACGAAAAAGAAATTGTCAGAAGTGGGATTTGAACCCACGCCCTCGTTAGAGGACCAGAACTTGAGTCTGGCGCCTTAGACCACTCGGCCATCCTGACGACATGTACATTTTAAATATACATCTGATACTAAGTTGATATCATCGTTACCTTTTCATTTCAACAAGAAAGTATCATTTTACGTGTATCCTGTACAAATTTAAAAAAAGAAAAGTGATTGTTTAAAATTCAGGTGAAATTTAGTACGATTATTTAAAAAATATTTTATATAAAAATAAAGTTAATTTTTCATTAAATATAACAAAATAACATACAATATATGCATATTTTTAATTAAAAAATTACACAAATTTTATAACAAATTCTTTCGATTAAATTTAAATAAAAAATTTATTTAAGTTTTTTTGAAAATTTTGTTTTAGTTGAAAAAAAAAATTAAAAAATTTGAGTAATTTTTTATTTAATTATTAAATTTTTATGTATATGCCTATTTAAAAAATACAAACTTACATATATTAAATATGTTATTCCGTTATATTTAACATAAAATTGAATATATATTTATTTAATTTGTCTTTTGACACATTTTTCATCAAAAATAAACTTAAATAACATATTTTTTTACAAATAAATCAATTTAAAAACACATTTTTAAAATTAAAATATTAAATACCATTTTATCTATAAAAAATGATTATAACTCTCTACCCATTAAAATAATGAAAGAATCTTATATACAATAAAAGTATAGAAACGTGTTAAAATCTGAATATTAAACTAAAGATTAATATTAATAGAGTATATATAGTATGTTTTATAGTGTATAAATAAGGCATATTGTTTGTTGTCCACGTGAGCAAATCATATTTGGAGGTGGAGTCTCAGATGGTAAATTTTTCACGTGCCACAAATACACATGTGTGGAAGGAACCTGTAGAGTTCTGTGGCACAAAGTGAATGAGATTGAGTTGCAGAATACAATAGTACACTACAAAAGTAAAAGACTAATCAGAGACTAAGCTTGGCCGCAAGTCAGCAAAGTTTCTATTAATTCATCCATACAAGTCATTCGTATCCAGCCGTTTTAGTGTTGTCGTATTATTAAGTGGAAACCAATCAGTTCTTCCCATTATGCTCTTGGACAACAATAACACCTAAGAAAATTTTGCTCATTGAAAGTTCCTTTTTATTTATAGAGCTAATCAATTAGAAGGAGATGGATAAATAATCAATAGAAGATCAGGCATGTAATTATGTAAAAATAAAATAATGTAAAAATATAAAGATTATGATACAAAATTTTTATATGAAAACAAACTAGGTCACATCAATGATTTAAGAAACAAACTATAAATCTATCGAAACACTTAATTATTCAAGACTAAGTCTTATACTACCTATCAAGATAAAACCTCATGAGTAATTAATCTACTTACAAACTACTACTTTCATCATAATCTCTACAAGAAAAGTGTTCAAATCCAAACTAACATTTCGATAATTTGAATAACACAAGCAATTGAACCCGTTCTACTAGTACCTAAAACATTATCACAATAACACGAGTACAAATGTGTGTTCTATAATAAATTCAATAATGAATAACCCTAATTAAATTATTTAATAAATATATCAGATAAATTGAAATAAACTAGAAACTCTAGAACAATCAGTTTAAAACATAATATCACAAATATTGCATATTTATTAATTTATCAAAAACAACAGCAAATGTTTGATAAATTAACTCAATAAAAATGTCTACTTGAATAGTTTTTGCATAACAAGATAGAGAAATTAAAATGAAGATAATGAAGCTCTTATGTGGTTGAATAAAGTTGTGTGATTAGGTTAGTATATTTTGAAGTACTATATCAAATTAAAATTGATATGTTATCCACAAAATCATTTAAAAGAGTTTTAAAGAAAAAAAGACAATATAGTAAAAAGTTAATTCAGTTCGAGTTAGAAATAAGTTTTAAAATAAAAGTCATAGCCGCTCGATTCGATATGACATATGCTTGATCGATCGAGTACATAGTTCTATCGATCCAGTCGATCCTCGATCGATTCAATCAATCAAATAATATTTGGATTCTCAATCATTTGAGCTCAATATTTTATTCGACTTGAAAATATTCTTGAAAAACACACATAAAAACTAAAATTATATTTGTATGTTTTGTTTACGAATACCACCAACACTCACATAGACCTTACATTAATCTCCCCTTTTGGCATATTTATTTGACAAAATCTCTCTCTCACTACATAACGTTCATAGGAAAAATTAATTTTTATATATTGGTACTTTCTTATGATCTCTAGTATTTTTATTATTATTTTTTAAAAATATATATAAAATAAAAAACAAAAAGGAAGGAAGGAGACTTGTTTTAACTTGACATGAACATTGTATACTACTTTCATTTTTTTTACTATACACTATGCAAATGTATATTGTGACTTGTGCACCTATATATTTCTCACATCTGGTAATTGATGTCAATATGAACCTACTCACACACTCACTAAATACATAAGTACGTCATGGTTGAAGTTTATAATTAATTATATGATATTTTAGTGCATGAGATAACTTTGATTGTGAAAACTATGAACTCTATCTTTCATTATACAAAATGTTACTATAGAGAGACACCTAGTTTTGAGAATACTACCTATTGTGATGTGTGAAAGCTATCGTAGTGAGTGAAGATGACTACCTTACAACTAGTGTGAAAACCACTATGTTAGCTATATTGGCTTGTGCATATTTTCTTTGCAAAATAAAAATAATATAATAAAGGAAATAGTTATAAAGAATAAAAAATAATTGAATGTACAAAAAGAAAAAATCACAAATGATTATACAAAAAGAAAAATAAACAATCATTCTTTCATAAAAAATAAAAAACAATACGATAAATATTGAGAGAGAATAAAAAAACTTAATTAAAGTTCTCTTAGTAAGAATTTTTTATTATGTGTAAGTATGAATTCAACTGAAATTTTTACACGATTGATGATGCTCTTTTTCTTTAAATCTTTCATAATTAATCATAAATGAACTAATTAACATGTTGTTGTAATTTAATATCTATAGGTAACTATCGTTAAGTCACTATATGTGTTAGTATGTTTGTATGTCTAATTTACTTATGTTTATAAAATGAATAGTCACACAAATCAATTTTTATATTTATATATAATGTTGTAGTCATATTTAGTTCAATATACTATCCTTATTTACAAAAAATTTATATTTATAAGATTTTATAATTTTTTGTTATTTTTACTTTATTTTGGGAGAGTTCATTCATAGTGTACATTTTCTTCTTCCTAATATTGGACTTAAGCTTCAATATTATTTTACTTATTCATATGAAAAAAAGGGGAAAGAAAATTGAATTATTAAATTTAGGAGAGAATCAATTTTGAATTTTTTTTTAAATAATGCACATAGGTAAAGTCATGTTTTTAAATTCTATCTTATGATTACTTACCCTCATAAATATTCTTTGTTTTTTATATTGTTATATACACTGGATTAATGAACAATGAATTTTTCGATACAAGTTATTTAAGTGTTATATTTTTAAATTTTAGTGTAAACATAAGATTACAAGATTCAAGCGAAGATGGTTTTACTGGATCATAGAATAGTACTACTTTGTAAAAATAATGTCTAATTACAATGCATCTTATACTACCCATCAAGATAAAAAAAAACCCAAGTAATATACTTATAAGTAGCTACTTTCATCATAGCCTTTACAAGAAAGGTATTCATATACAAAAAAACATTTTGATAGCTTGAGTTACACAATCAATCGACCTTGTTCTACCAGTACATGAAAAGTTAGCAAAATAAAACCAATACAAACTTACGTCCTAGAGCAGATTTAATAATGAATAACTCTAATTAAATAATTTAGTAAATATATTAGATAAATCAAAATCAACTAAAAATCCTAAAACAATCAGTTTAAAGCACAATATCACCAATATTGTAACCTTATTAATTTATCAAACACAACTATAAATGTTTGATAAATTAATTCAATGAAAAATGCAAAACAAGAGAGAGAAGTTAATTAGATGAAAATAATAAAGCTCTTGTGTGGTTAAATAAATTTGTGTGCTTAAGTTTGTATATATATAGTATATTTTGGAGCACTAAGTAAAAATAAAATTATTGTGTTATTCACAAAATCAATTAAAACAGTTTTAAAGAAGAATGATAATATAGTAAAAATATAGTTCAATTCGAATTAGAAATAGATTTTAAAATCAAATTCATGGCCGCTATATTGATCTAACATATGCTCGATCGATTGAGTACATAGTTCGATCGATCCAGTCAATCAAATAATTAATTCAAGACTTTTTAAACTGAGTAGATTAATTTTTGATCGATCTATATAGTTCAATAGATCTAGACATGTCTCAATTGATCAAGGAGCCTAATCTCAAGAAGTTCCTAAATATCTAATATGAAATATAACGCATATAAGAAAAGAAATATACCTAAATTGTGATAATTAAAACTCGATAGTTTATTCGGCTTGAAAATATTATTGAAGAACACACCTAAAAATTAAAATTATATTTGTATGTTTTGTCTATGAATATCGCCAACACTCACATAAATCTTACACTCATTAAATTACTCCTAACTTATTTTGAATAATTGTCAAAATATTTTATCTTTAGTGTTCTTCATAAATGTTTTTGGTTATCTATGAATTATCAATTTTACAATTATTTGAAATAGTAAAAGATTTTTTTATCATAAATAATTAGTGTAAATTTAAATATATATATATATATATAATTAAATATTTACAAGTATCATTATTATTGTTAAACCATTAAGTGATTAGCTTGAGTTAGTTGAATGGTGCTTTAGTTGTTGTTAGTGTATTGAAGATGTTAGGATGTTGTTGTTGCAGCATGTAGTATTTCAGCTTGTATAAGTTTTTGTTAGTTTGATACAACTAACCAAAGAGATCATGATTCCATGTAACTCACACACTAACACTACTATACACCTTGTGTTCACTATAAAAGACCATAAACACTCTTGAATCAATTCAATTTTGTTGAGGTATTATTCATCTTCTTTCCTGTGTGTTTCTTCAATGATTTTATGTAAGTCTTGAGCTCTAAAGTTCGTTCATGGTATCAAATTTTTAGTTGATTTAGGCCAAAAACTTTGAACCTCACCTAAAAAAATGAAATAAGTCTTACAAAAATAAAAAGAGATAAGTGACCCAAATATAATATAATAATAATAAAATAGGTTAAAAGTACAAAGTGATGTGTTTTGTAAGAGATAAATAACACACACTTTTATGAGAATATTAATAGTTGATAAAGATTGTGGGTGTCTCCATTCATTGGGTTATCCTTTTGGGATTAGAAGATCTATGGTTCTTATGAATTTTGACATGGTATCAAAGCACAAAAAATCTTGGAGTACTTGAGTTTCATAAGCTTTAATTGCGACTGTAGTGCCCAATACTAATTCTTTTACTAATGTGTAATCACATGCTTTCATTTCTAACACAATTTGTACCCTTAATCTTTCAATTAACACAAACCTTAATGTTAAGCTTGATTATTCTAACTGCCTAAATTGAAAAAAGCAACTAAGGCATGTAATCATAATGTATGGGTTGTAGAGTTTCATTGATGGAATAGCATTACCACCACATAAGATTATCAAGAAAATGTTGAAGACTCTAAATCAAGAAAACAACAAAGTTTAAGTTCAAGAAGGGCTGATTGAGAATCCAGAATATGAATGTTGGATAAGAAAGTGTTAGGAAAAAGTAGATGGTTGTAAAGAAATAAATTTCACACACCCAGGATAATTTCTCAAATCAAAATAGAATAAAAATAATATCAAGAATTTAGCGTGGAAAAACCTTTCAAAATGAAAGTAACAACCACAGGACCTGTAGGCCACTTAAACTTCCACTATAATAAGATGGGATTACACACTTCACCTTTAGGTGGATTTCTCACAAAAATACAACAAATATGTATCTTCAATTTGTGGGTAAAACTTCACAAATTAGTTCTCTTAATTTTTCTCTCAAAATCTCTTTGAGAAAACTCTCTCAGTTTTCTTTTTTTCTCTGCTTCTGATTTATTTTCTTTTGAGATGAAGCAATGCTTTTATAGAGCCAAAACTCCATCTTTCTCTCCAGACTATATGGAGAGAATTTTTTGACTTTTTCTTTCTTTCTTTCGGTGCCTACCACCTTTTAATGTTTTCATACCCTTTTTTTTCTTTTTCTTTGCTACTGGCCCACATTAGTTGGACCAACAGAAAGATTATGATGTAAAGAACTGGATATACTCATCCCTTATAACCAATTATGTGAAGCATTTGGTCTTTAAAAAAATTGCACATAAGTACTGGGTTGCTCTGCAGAAGGCCTTCATAAATGATTCTCAAGCAAGACTCGTGCAACTTCGGTGGCATTTGCAAATGATGAGAAAAGTTTCCCTGACAATGGAGACATACATTAGTACTAGTAGAGAGTTAATCAATCACTTAATTATAGCAAGTGATACCCCTTGGCCAAGAATCTAATTTCAGTAAAATAATTATGTCCTGATAACAATGTCACTATGAGAAGTATGTTATTCATATTTTTGTCTTACTTGACAGGGCCTCTAGTAGAGTTTTAACTTTGAATTGGCAAAACAAAGTGGTATTTGAGTAATATCTCTAAAAGTTCAAAATTTATTTCAATCAAACTGGCTAAACTACTTGGTTAGTGCTCAACCTTTGTTGAATTCTACACTTTGGTTCTTCAATTTTATTTTCATTTTATTTAGTTCTTAACCTTTTCAAGTTTACACATTTGGTCCAATTTTCTAATTCTATGTTAAATTGCACTATGAATATCACAATTGATAATATCTAGTAATGTAAATATCATGTAAAGATCACGTGTTAAATTTAACCTAAATAAGATCTTAAACCATTTTAAAAATAAAACTTACTTATTTTACCCACATGTGATATGAGTTGAAATTAAAGGACTGTCAATTTTGGGTATGTTTGGATAAAATTTAATTACATATAACTTTCGTACATGATTAAAATTACTGAAAGTTATCAATTTTAACATCTGAAGGGTAATTTGTAAAAAAGAAAATACAAAATGGACTAAATCATATAAAACTAATATTTAGGGATTAAAATGTAGAGTAGTTTAGTGAAGGTTAGAAGTTGTTGAAAAATTTCTCAAAAATTTAAGCTATTAGGGAAAGATCTAACAATATTTTTATATCTTTATCAATCAATCAAATCCATGTTATTTCTACATTTCAAAAATAAATCAAAATTGTCATTGATTTTAATATAAAGTTTGTATAAAAGAACTTTTCTGTTATGTTGAATCATCTCAAGAATAGGTATTTACATTGAATCGAGATTCATCAAGTACTCCCATCATTCGGCTTTTCTTTTCCCATTTTGATTTATTCTTCTTCAATCTGTATGAAATATTCTGATATTCTAAATACTTAATGCACATATGAACCTGTATGCTACATGCCTGAATACATGTTTGTTTAAGAATGCAAGTATTGATCACTTAACTCTCTTTGCTTATCTTTATCTCTTGTTTACCTACTTGGGATGTCATTTTCCAGGTTAAACTCTGCTTACGTTGCTGTTCATGGAAGTGCAATTTTAGGCCGTCCATTGTGGCTAAGAACATCATCTCTTTCGCAGCAAGCTTAGACATCTAAAGATAACGTTAGTGTACACTCTAGCTTCTTCTTCTTTTTTCCTTTTTTTTTTATTTTTATTTTTCCCCCCCTTTCCAGCTAGGTTCAAAGATGGTGTATCTGCAATGTGTAGACAAGGAAACCATTTTATTTTAGGTACTGGGTAATAGGGCAAGGCACTTCCCATTAAACCTAGGGCTTTGTTGTAAACGTTGATGCTTTTGCCTTAACTTATTATCACTTTTATAGCCTCTGAAATATACACCATAATCTCTCATACAGGCTGAATTTTCTTTGCTTTCTTTCCTCATTTTTCCCCCTACCAAAGTAACGTTTCAGGTTATGAGTGTATTTCATCTTCCAAAATTATATTAAAAAAAGATTAAGAATATAGAATGCATTTTGACCTCATGAACATGAATTATTGAAACTTTTTGCTAAACTAATTTCGTTGCTTTTGTTTAGGTGCCTTCGAACTCTCTTTTCTTTCTTTACTTAAAAAATGTATATACGTGTGTTTTTAATGAAGTTTGATCTGCGACTTAAGAAAGATACATTTTGTCTATTTTTTTTAATTGTACTTAATAAATGTATATACATATGTTTTGAATACGATTTTATCCGTGAATTTAAATTCACATTTAGTGTATAAATACTATCTAGAGTTGACTATATTATAGTCAATACCTTTTGAACATTTATTTAAATAAATATATATATATGAAAACTTCCTAATTTTGAATTTTTCTAATTCATTGATAAATATTTAAATTATGGTAAAAAATTATTAGAGAAAAAATAATATAATGTAAGATTTTAAATAAAAATATTTCACACAAAATAATTTCTAAGAACAATTTTACCAAATACAATAAAAAAATATTTTTTTTATATTTTTTTGTTCTTTAAAACAATTTTATTAAAATAATGACCAAAGAACTCTTTTTTAAAATCGTAGAAAATGATATTTTGATAATGATTTGAAAACAATTTTAGAGAATTATTTTCAAATTAAGCAGTGAAACAAACCCTTATTATCGAGTTTTAGTTTTAAAAAACAAAGTTTGAAACACAACTTATTTTTTTGAAATTTTAAAATATATAATATTAAAACTAATTATTTAAATGAACTAATTTAAACAAGAAATAATAAACTAATTACTAGAAATAAAATAAAATAAAATATATATATATATATATGATCTAAGGTTTAGATAAATTCGCAAGAAAAATAAAAATAAAAGATACAAAATGTGAAATTTGAAAATAATAGCCAACAATTACGTTAGTAGCTAATATTTATCGAAGTTCATCGTGAAATTATGTTTTTCACTACAACAATCTTCAACTTGTTTTTTTAACAATTTTTTTTTTATAGAGTGTATTTCAATTATCATTCAATCCTAAATTTTATACCAAATGTTTGATATAAACGAAAGAAATGCTACAATTTAAAAGTACATAACTTCAAAATAGGATTGAAAATTCAGGCTACAATCCAAATAATGAATCCACCACAACACAATACAACAATTTATTTTTATATAAAATTAACAATTAATTCTTTTATACTTGTACAAATATTGAATTTTATTACCACCAAATAAATAAATTGATTATAAATAATTTTATTTTTTTATAATACTAAAAAATACTATGTAAATTTGGATATGAACACGCAAACATACCACCCCTACTTCAAAAGCTTCAGAATTATAAAATTCAAGGGTTATAATTATAATTTTATTACTGTAATAGTTGTATGTTTGCAATACATGTGGAAAATTTTGTCGAAAAAATTGGAGACCCCTAGCCCTCCCCCAAACAAATTCGCCCCTAACTACATTGACGAAGACCATCGGTGTGAATATTCCCAAGGCGTTGTAAGACAGGGAAAAGGTGCGATATTTGTGTCAAAGCTTCTAAAATTCTTAACACTCCTAAGGATTCAAGGATCATGGAAACAAGTGCGGGTACTTGAGCTTATGCAACCCCACTTACAATGAGCATAATGTAAAACAAATCCGTTGGCTTCGGAAATAATAAAAGCTTAAAAGAATGTACGTCCTATAGGAAAAAAAAAATACAAAATGTACGCTCTAAAAGCTTATCTGCGTCTCTTCCAAATTAGTGTTATGGTTCAAAGCCGGAAAGAGAAAAAATGAGTTCCCGAAAGGAAAATTATATAAAATTTATGGTACAAACAATTAAAGGAATAATGAAATCAACCTCAAAATTGCTGTTCCACATGGTGGTTCGAATATGATTATTTTGATTAATAGTTGTTTTGAATCAAAGATACTTGGATAACCAAGGTGGCTCATTGCTATCCTTCAATGCAAATGCTACATCATCACTGCAACGGCTCAACAAAAAAAAACAATTGTTAATCACAATGCTGTAAATAAGATCAAGTACAAATGAAATGAAGCCTTCTCCAATTAATGCATAAAGGATTTGTAAATCCAGACTAAATTTGCAGCATCCATTGGTTTGCTACTGTAACTCTACCTCTTTAAATTCAGAAACTTTCCAACAAGATTACGGTAATGACTCACTTCTCTCCTATATTATTGACCCATCTATTGAGATGGATAGTTCCTAAAGTTGGATCAAGGGATCCAATTTTTTCTATACCAGTAATTTCTGCAATAATTATATCCACATGAAAGGACCTACTTGAAATTCATCTAAGAACTAGCTGGTTCACATGAAAAGGGAAATAGTTCCTGGTAAAAAGTAACCATTCTTGCAAGTAAACAAACTGTCCGGAGCCAATATAAACTTCTCTTGTATGATAAAGGAACATGACAAGAAATTTAGTTCGAAAGTTACTGAGGCTTAAAACCTAGAACAAACCTTGGAAAGTTGAGCTGAAGCTTTTGCATCCTGTGCTTTGATCCAGATTCACAAAGGATGATTCTACATTCACCAAGCTTACAGCTGCCAAATGAAATATTTTAAAAAAATTATTTCACATCAATCAAACAAACATCGATGTGTCTCAATTAAAAAAGCTAGACCCTATCATAAGTATCCATTTTAGGAGCATGTCTATGGATAAGATATTCTAATTTAATCACATTGTTAGTACTTAGAGATGCACATGAAGGAACGTTACAGAAAAATTAAAAATGCCGTTCATACAGCCATATATCGTGCAAAAAATTGTTATCATTGTTATCCTGAATAATGGCAGTCAAAAACCAAACAATTTAGTTGTAACTCAGTGCAAAGCAACGGCTATGATGTCTAAACAAAGAAACTTAGAATTTAGGGCAATGTCTTTTAGAAGAAAATTTTATTGTGTTATGACAAACCAATGAAATGCAAGGAAACAACTCAAAAGGTCGCCAAAGATTTGAGCTTGGCAGAAAAATGGTTGATCATGATTGATTTCTTCTACCACCTGGCAATAGATCAGGTGAATATCTATGGAAAATGCCTTACCCGACTTTCAAGAGCGCATCATATCCAGGAAAAGTTTCTCCATTGCTTGTACAAAGACGTGATATGGTCATTGCCAACTGCAATATAACAAGGACATTAATAGAAGACTAATTAAATCATTCATCCCCCAGCCTACAGTTATAGGAGAATATTGTTATTATGTTATATGCTAAAACGAGATTTTTCATTTCAATATGGGAATGAGATGCACTAGTTGATTCGATGAACAAAGGATCAAATATTAGATGCCTGCTATCCTACTTATTAAGAAGAAAGGCCAATTCTCTAACAAATGAAATTAGGTGGCAGCGGTGCTGTCAATATGGTTAAATAAATTTTACTAATTTTAACATATTGTGTACCAAATACCAAAATTTGAATTTAAAGAGTAGTACAAATCATCAAAAGAGAAGTGAAACACAAATTAATGGGAAAGCTATAGAGCTTGACCTGTTCAAAGGTGGTTTCTCCCATTCCTGTTTTATAAAGTTCATGCACCATAGCAGCCAAGAAAATTTTACTCAGTTTAGAACTGCTTTTCATCACCTGAGAAATAAATAAATAAATATATACGAACTCGCATTAGTACATTTGAGGAACTCAACTTGTTTTGAATTGAGCAGCAGGATGATTACTATAATTATTTTATTTATTGGAAAAGATTAACATGTTGATTTAGCATGGTATTTTATTTGGCATTGGCGCATGCTTTTCCAGAACATTTGATTAATGGATTCATCATAGGCCCCAAAAAAACGGTACCTTTTAGGTTGAATTGTATCCTCTCAAAGTACAAATAGAATAATGACAACAACTAGCAACTTTGCCAAGTACTTCAGATTTATAAATTCTTCTTGTGCACAAAATAAGGGAGGGGATGACAAATAGGTCCATGTTCTCTCTTTTAATATTGGTAGATAAAATTTATTTAGTGATAACTCATTAACTATCCAGACAGTTCTTAGCAAAAAAGACAAAATTAACCATCCAGATAGGCAAAACATGCAACCTGAAATAGATCATAATTTTACCAACAGAATACCCAGTTAATCAAACTGACCTGAATGTGGGGTGCCTGGAACATTTCTTGAATGGCTGCTTCGACCTCTGCCATACCAACAAGTGCTTTTCCTGAAACGGGATAGATTCAATCATAAGTGAGCACAAAAACAATCATAGAAACAGGAACTTTGTACATAAATGAAACAAATCCATGCTTCCTGTCTACATATAATAGAAGAGTTCCATCTAATCAATGCAGTAAAGAAGAAGATTTTATTCAAGTCCATATGACTTGTTGAACATGTTAAAAATTAAAATTATAATTCTTGAGAGAAGCACACATGCAAGGACATTCTAGCTATAAATAGAAATGCAATCCACCATAGATATGTGGAATGAGAACTCATAGTGTGCATGCTTAGCTAATTGCAGTACGTATTCTCCAAACCTAGCTTTTAAGATAGGGTAGTATGCTTCCATAGTTACTTTAAGCAATGTATAGGAAGCTTTACTCCATTGTTAAATTGGCATGTCCCAACTAGTAGTGTTGCTTGATTTTACCATGTTGCAATGAACTGTGAATAACCATAGGCAATTTTTTAAATTACAAAGTACTAATGGGAACCTTCGTTAACATCATTGGGAGTTGAGATAAGTTTCTTTGACTGATAATCTGCAATTTCTGCTGCTCGTCTGCATATCTCTAGAGCACGACGAGCATCTCCTGAAATAGCTGCAACCTGAATAAAACATGATGAGCAAAATCTAAGAATAAGAACCCAATCTCTAAATCCCTTAAATTACAAAGATGATTAAACATGAAAAATAAATAACACGCATAAAGACCTTTCTTGAAGCAAACTCAATAGCAAGTATATCAAATATATTAATTCCTTTAAGGCGACTCATAATAATTTCTTGAAGCTGCTGATAATTATAAGGGCCAAAGCACAGCCTTTGGATGCCCATACGGCTTGAGATACGAGGAAGCAGCTTTTCTGGAAGATCCATTGTGTTTGCTATGCCTGAAATTTTATTCATCAAAGAAAGAGTTAAAGTTTTAAGTCATCAATATTCTCATCAGCATTCTAATCTTCAGAGCACTCAAAGAGAGAGCTGGTCAATCTACAAAAGTAAGTCGTGATCTGGTAATCAGTTAGCCAGATCAATTACCAGATCATAGGTATCATATATAAACACATACCTATCACAATCAATTTAGAATTTGGCTTAGTAGGCCAGTCAAGAATGTTGTACAGAACCTATGAATTAGAGAAAGTTAGGCATGTCTAACTCTGCAAGTTAAAAAGCACAATGGAATATTCATCATTAACCAATAAATGAAGTATGAGCAAATACCGATTGATTTCTGGTGACAAGAAGATCAAGTTCGTCAATGAGGAGTACACAAGGCTTATCACCCTCTTTGCCAAATGACTTTCCTTCTGAAAATCGTTCATTGAGCAATTGGAGGGCCTTCTTCCAACCAACTCTATGTCCAGTAAGTGCTTCATAAATAACCTATATGAACTTGATAAGTATTTCATAAAACAAAGGCAGCACACAATCATTTCATACCAAATACATATCTGCATCTTACTCTATAAATATTCTCCGCTGTTGCCAACTTTAGACCATTAATCTCCACAAAACAGTAGGGCTTTATGCTTCCTGCATCTACTTCAGACCTTAGATTCCTCATTACTGCCAGTACACTCATTGTCTGCAGTTTCATGCCAAGAGAAAACAAGCTAGCATCACACATCTTAACCACTTGTATGCAATAAGAACCTAGTTCAATGAACAAACAATGTTATTTCCAAAAAGTCAACTCATGCCACCTTGCCAGTTCCAGGAACACCATGAATGTAGAGACAACGACCCAGACATTGATCATCACAGATGGCATCCTTGACAAAGGCATTTATCTCCCCTATTTCTCTAAAACAGAAAGATGAGACGGATAAACAGAAAGTTAAAAAATAAATAAATAAATCACGCCAAAGAAATTCTACATGCTCCAGTTTCCACATACTTATTCCTACATGGGAGAGACTTAGGCAATGATGCCAATAGAAGTGTTGCTTTTGCTCTTTGAAGTTCAGTTTGTTTGTGACATCTTACATGCTCTGGTATTTTCTTCATTCCTATCTTTTGAAGTCCTGAAAACCGTCCTTTCTTTGAGTTCTGTAAAATTGCACTGAGTTATTTAATATAGCAAGAAACAAGCCAATCAACTAGTCTATGATAAAAGACAAAATCTATACCGAAGCCAACTCATTAGCACAGGATGGTTTAGATAGTACATCTTTTTCACTCTCCTCTTCTTCATAGGCCACGTCTTCATCTGTGTCAGAGTCAATATCCTTGCAAAGCTTCCAATCATCATCACTGTCCCCTTCTTCACCATCCTGATAGAAAAGATTAATCACATGGATTTTAAAAGAATGCAAACTCCTCTTAACTTTGTGTGGAACTTGCAAAAACTTCCTCTAATTGTATTAAAAAGGCTACCTCATCAATGTCATCAACTTCTGCAAGGCGCTTAAAACTGTGCCAATGAATGTCATACTCATACTCACACAAAAATACATCATCACCTTCATTGTTGGCCCTGGCATAGGCTTTAGGGTTCATGACTAAACAATGTCGAAGAATGCATTCCATCTACATTAATAGCTTTTCTAGGTTAGAAACTGTGAAATGAGAGCAGAGAAGTACCATGTCTTTTTAGCATAATCCGACTGGATATATCAACATTAAGCATGAAAAATTGTAGCAATAGCTAACAATTAGTTAACCGTTCTGATCAGGAGGTGAACAATAATAGTTTGGCAACGTAAAGAAGATCTTGACTGACATATCAATATAATTTTGATTGTCACGGGGAACTCAAAACTTGCAAAGGTCTAAATGGTAGTCCAACACTCTTCCATGGCAGAAGAGCACAGCATCTAAACAGGTGAACCGCACACAATTTTATAATTGATTAAAACAAGGAAACCATCAATGTGAACAGGTCCGTGTAACCATCAACTTTATGCATCTTCATTGATATATTTGCTTACATGCATGATCTATCACTATTATGCATCAATGAATCACTCAGTCAACTAAAAATTATATGTAGAACACACTATCATGATTACATTAGATTTTATGATGAGCATGAGAAAAAATAATACCAGGCACCCGTATTACCTCAATATCAGAAAAATCATTTGTCCAATAAAGCTCCCTCCTCAAGTTATGAGATTGTCTTCCAGAAGCAGTCTCTTCAGGGATTATATACCACCGTACGTGACACCAGTAGCTACCATCTGCTTCTTTCCACATACTGCGAGCCTCAAAGACATAAAGCATCAATATATGACAATCCTTATATTACAGAAATAGAATATCTACGCCAGTTCTTCAACAATAAAGAAGCAAAGAAGAATAGAAAAGAAAGATATAAACCTTTGAATACGAGCAGCCCATAGATCACTAGAAAGAAGCTTCTCCCTCATCGTTCTGACCCGTTTCTTCCCATTTGGCGGCATCTGCAAGCGAACCTCTCTACCCATTTTACGAGCCTCACAAAAGTCGCAAATCCAATCTCCTTCTGGAACCTTCTTCAAAGGAGGTTTCAGACATCTCAAGTGGAAACCACCTAAGCAATCGTCGCACTCAATCATTAAAGCACTCCCGGACTTGAAACACACCCTGCACTCCTCCATTTCTGGCTCTTCATCCGAGCTCGTATCCTCTCTCCTTTTGACATAGACATCGTCCCCTACCTCAAATTCACCACCATCATACACAACCTTCTTATAATACGCGCGCTTCTTTGATACATGCCCATCAGTTTTCTTCTCAAAACCCTTATTTGCCATAGCTCTGGTAACTACAGTCCTCACACTGTCCCTTTTCCTCTTCTTCGTCTCCACTTGCTCAGGCGAACCCGGAAGTAGTGAAATTTCAACTTCATCCAAACCCTCTTTTTGAGTCGATTTCCCAGATTTTGTAGTAGATCTAGGGGTTTTCGGATTGGTAGTTTTAGAAATTCCACCATTTTCACCCCTCCTTGGTGTTTTCGCTGAATCATTATGTGATTCCTCGGGGTAATTGATAGATCTTCGAGGCGTCTTCGGAGAGAATCCTTCCAGGATGCTCGTATTTGTGGGAGTATGGTCCAATGAATCTTCAACATGCTTCTGAGGAGTAGCGAAATCGGTAGCTAGTAAGGTTCGGCGCGTAGATCGACGAGGAGCTAGGGTTTGCGATGTTTGAGGGGGAATAGAAGGTGAAGACTTGTCATTGCTCTGCGTTGTTTGCTTGGATATTCTCGGAGATTTCTGGACTCTCTTTGGTGTAGCCGCCATATATTTGAGATCCGTGAAACTAAGCTGGTCCTGGAACTAGAGAGAGACAAAGAGTGAGTCATCTCAGACTCGGTGAGTGTATTTTCTAGAAAGAGATATGGCGGGAAACATTCCCTCCCATTTTGACACCTTTGAACGCTTGCGTTAACGAGTCCAATTTTTTGGTATATTTTTATTGTATTACTATATATACTATAAATATATAATTAAAAATATAAAAAAATTATCCACGTAATTATTAATCATAACAAAAATAAGATAGGTTAACTACATGTCTTAGTTCCTTTTCTGTTTTTTTTTTATCAATTTAATTTTTCTTAAATAAAATGGCATTCTTACTACTCGTTCGTATTTTAATGATTTGAAAAACCACATTAATATAATTTAAATAGGACTTTAAAATAACTAGTTATATTTATTAACAATTTAATGAATTCATTAGTTTAAAAAACTCAACTCATTAATAATTTCATCATCACAAAGAATTGTAATTTAAAACTAATATTTTTTCTTATTTTATAAAAATATAATATAATATTTATATTAACAAAATACTACCATTAATAATGATATTATCATAAAAATTATAATTAAAAAATGAGTTATTTATCAAACTTGAGATTTTGCAATTAAATCTTATTTTTTTATCAAAATCATATTTCTTATATCTTATATATAATGTGAAAAGGAATTAACATAATCATCAAAAACATTCAACGTCATATTAAACTTAACACAAATATTTTAGTGATAAGATTTATAACAATAATATCTTATTATAATAATAGTAAATTTTATTACACTTACAAACTAAAGCCTAACTCTGAACCAAAAAATCAGTTTATGAGTTAAAGTGTTGTTCGGATTTATAAACAGCATTATTGTTTTATTCTTAACCAATGTGTGACTTAACAATCACCAATTAATTTTAATAAAAAAAAAATTTAACCTAAAATCAAGTAATTTTGGATAATTTCAATATTAAAAAATATTTTTTTATTTTATAAAAATATAATCAAACTATAATACTTATACTACTATATTTTTTAAATAAAATTTTTAAACTTTTAAAAAATTTATAATAATAAATTTATAAACTATTAAGTTTAACTCTTTTAAAAATAAGTTAAATTAAATTTAATCTATATCTCAAGGACTCCAACCAAAGCAAACCGTAAACTTTTAGATGCGGGAACAATTTATTATTCCTTACGTTAGCATATCACTTATTTTTAATTGAGAAAGAGGAACTTTTTTTAATTGCATAGACGGCTATTGATTCCATATTTGTAAAAGTTTATCGTGTAAAATGGATTATCTTATTTAATTTTATTTTTTTTTAATATTTTTATAAGTTTATGGTATAATATTATCTTATTTTATTTAAATATTATTTTATCTAATTTAGATTGTAATTCTAATAGATTTAACTTCAATCATATCTTGTATCATTTTTATTAAACTTACATTAAAATTATCATTTACTATTTTTATATTATTTTTATATTTTTATTTGTCTTATATAAACATATTAGAAACAAATTAGATATTTTAATTAATATGGTTCATTATCATTTCATATCATTTAAAATTAAGTGAGATAAGATGATATAATTTTTAAAAATTAATTAATTATCTCATGAATTTCATTAACAACTTATCTCAATTGATAACTATACTTATTTGTATAACTAAAAAATATTTTTAAATGCTAACATATTACTAGAATGATTTTTGTTATTGTCACAATAACAATGTATAAAATGCATATTTTATCTATAATGTAATTATACCTTAATGTCACTATTATTAAATAAAATTGTAATTAATAAATTATTCTTATAATAATAACAATTTACGATAATATAACTTCCTTTTTAAAAATTTACAATATTTTATATTTACGTAATACTAGTATTTGAAGATATGTTATTATATAATGTTGGAAATTATTATTGATATCCACGTATCTTTATATATATTCTTGATTTTAATAAAAATAACTATAATATTCTTGATATTTATAGTTAATATTATTAATCTTGTTGAATAGTCAACGAATAACTTTTCATACAATGATTTTTTTATAGCTCTCATATCAAATAATTTTAAGATTTGATTAATTTTTTATTTAAGAAATAAATAAGTATTGATTAAATTTATAATTTTGGGATTTTGAATAAATAAATATTATTTTTAACTAACGAAATTTAGAGTTGTGTTTGATCTTATATTGTTTTAATAACTATGAGTCTACTTTCATCTTTAGTTATTTTGTGTCAAAATTTTAATTACCTTCTTAGAAGCCTCATATTTCTCATTAGAAATAATGACTTTCTACCTTAGGTAATAATAGGATGTGTCGATTTATACGTATTTCTATTTAAGATATAAAAAAAACACTAGGTTTTGATGAATTTTATTTTTTTTGTAAAGATAAGAAGTTTCTTGCTTAGTTATAGGACACATTATTGTGTTTTTTCATAATAATTTTAAAATTTTATGATTTAAAATCTGTTTCACTAATTATTATCCTATCATCTTCTTCTTTATTAGAATATATTTTTTCTTCATAATATTTTCTTAATTCCTCGTATGTTAATGTTAACAGACTTACTAATATTTCTACATTTTTATTTTTAGGATCTATAAATTGTTCTTCTAATTGTTTTCTATAATCTATTAGGTTGGAACTATAGATTTTTCTCATTTTTTCTTTTTTCATTACGGGAAATTATTCCATTAAATCTTTTTAGTAGTTATTCTTTGAATCCCTATAATGAATCTCTTTTATAATATTTAGTTGTAATATTTTGTCACAACTATTTTCTCTTATTTATTTAAGCATTTCTTCTCGGATTTTATTTATATTTTTTTCCTATAAAATAATTAAGCTTTCATTATAGTTTTTTTATTATTTGATATACTTATTATAGTACTATTATTTTATAATTCTATTCCTTGTAATCGATTTTTTGATATTTTAAAAATATTTTTATTTTATAGTTTATCAATTTTCTTGCTATTGACATATTAATTCATGGATAAGATTTTCATTTCTTTAATTTATTGTTTAAATTTTTTTTTATTTCTTCTTCTTGTTCCCATTTTTGTTTACTTATTTTGTTTGATCATCTATATATTCAATTCGCCATACGTTCTTTTTTCTTACTACATTACTTTTTCTTTCTAGGATTGAAGATTTTTCTTTAACATCTACATTTTATTCTTCAGGTATTTAAAAATCTGTTAATATTTTTTATTTTTATTATTTTCCAAATTTCTTAAAAAAAATTATCTATTTCTTTGAATTTATTTTGTCCATATATTGAACTAGTATGATTATTTGTTAATGAATATCATACCATGTAGTGTACTAAAAATAAATAATTTTCTTCTTTCATGAAATCTTTTATTTCAAATTTATAGGTTAAACTTAATAATTGACTTAATTTTTTATCATTAATATTAATGACAAACATAGGGTATACTATGAATTTTAATTTCTAATATCTTAAGTTTTTATAGATTATTTATAATAAAGCATATTTCCTATTTATTAGTCCATTGTTTATAAGTGTTAATTTTATTGGTGTATCAATTCATTCTTTAAAGTGTGTTTTTGTTAATATTTTGATTCCTCTTATGTATATGTATCCAATTTTTCTTTTAACATTTTAAGGAATTTTTGATAATTTATTCATAATGATTTATTTGTCGATTAATGGTATGTTATACTTTCCTTTTGTGTTTGTAAAATTAATATTTATTTATTTGTTACTTATTTTATAATAAATTATGTCTTTCCTTTGAAATATTTTCATTATCCTTAAGAATGATCAATCTTTTGATCCATCTCTCTCCTTAAGATCTAATTTTGTTTTTTTGTATTTTTTTTAATTTTTTCTGCTAATTACCTTTTATTATGAAAAATGTTTTAAGATGTATTGTGTTTTTATTTCTTCATTTCTATTATTTTTGTTATTTTTTATATATAAAAAGTTATTATTCACTTTCGCTAAATTTGAGAATATTTATGATATTTTTGAAATCTTATAAATATTTGTGATATTATTTCAAAATATGAAAGTATTGTCGATGCTATCCAATATAACGTTGCACGTTTTGTACCTTTGAAAAATTGTATTTGACAAGATAATTTCCTCTTAGAAGGGATTGATATTATTAGGAATGTCAATGGGATGAAGTGATATTAAAGAATATTTTTTTTAAATTGAAACTGAAATATTATATTATGTTTAAAATTAAAACCAAAATCAATAGATATTAATATCAAGAGTCGCTATCAAGTAATAACTACCCGTTCGAAGCTCCAAAAATTAAATTTCAATATTTTTTGATATAAAATTGTTCAAAAATATGATATTTTAATAAAAAAATATTTACAAATTAAAAATAATAATATGTTTTATATACTTAATATATATTTTTTTTATAAATATTAAATTATAAATATTTTTTTTTTATATTTATTAAAAATATAATATTAGATAAAATATAAATTTATAATTTTAAGTATCGAAGTCAGATTATCCCACCTTCAAATCTGAAATCGAACCCAAAATTCTTGATAAAAGAATAACAGTATCTGATAATCGAACCCAAATTTACCACTTAAAATATGATTTGTTCACTTCATTGAACTGAAAGAATCATCTGCATATAAAAGATGGTTAATAGTAGGTGCAGATCTATATATCTTAATTCCATGAATCAAATTTACAGCTTCAGCTTTGACAAGAAGTCTAGAAAGCACTTCAACAGTTATAATAAATAAATAAGGGGATAAATGATCTTCCGGTCTTAACCCTTTTGTAGATATAATGTTGCCAAATTTGGAACCATGAAGAAGAATATAGTAAGACATGCACAGTTACCAGGCATCGTTTGATTAACAGACAGAATATTGCATTAAATCCCAATCTGGATAAGTACTTGTAAAATCAATTTTCATTAAATCCCAATCTGGATAAGTACTTGTAAAATCAATTTTCATTTCATTTTATCATATGCTTTGTACATAACAATTTTTAGAGCCATGAGAGCTTTCTTACCTTGTTCTTTCTTCATGAAGTGAATTATCTCTTTTGCCAATATAATGTTTTCAGAAATCCATTTCGATGGAACAAAGGAAGCTTGAAAAAAAGAGATAATTCTATCAAGAAAAGGTATTAGTCTAGCCACCATAATTTTGAAATTATCTTATATGTGACATTATGGAAAGTGATAGGACGATAATGTTTTATCATTATTGGTCGATTTATCTTTGGAGCAATATGATCATTGTCTCATTAATCTTTGGATTCATTATACCTGACTAAAACAATTCCAACACAAAAGTGGTTATATATTCTTTTATAGTACCTAATTTATTCTTTAAAAAAATCAACTAATAGACCACAAGACTAGGAGATTTTAGATTATTGACTAGTGCTTAAAAAATACTAAAATTATCTTGATTTAATACATTTTATTGATTAAATAAATTTATATTTGTATGATTTTATCATATTTTTATATAAATTTATCTTTTCAAAATCACAACTATTTTTATTTATTTTTTAGGTATTTTCATTCAAAAATAACTTAAAGACTCGAAGAAAAATACTTAAGGCAATACATCACAAATATGTTGAGAAAAAAATGAGTAAAAGTAAAAAAAATGAAAAATATTGAACAAAATGGTCAAAAATGTCAAAAATGCCGAGTCCTGTGCACGCCAACGCCTGTCTGCCACAAATCTCACCCTCACACGCATGCCAACCTGTTTATACGCATTCAAAATCAATTTTTGAGATATTTTTTCACTTTTTTGACATTTTTCTCATATATAAAATGATCCTCACTCCCGTTGTAAAAATCATCCCTTAAATCCCAAAAATTACAAACTTTTCTCTTTAGTTCTTAATTTTTTTAGTTTTAAAGTTATTATCCTTTTCAAAATAACTAGTTATGATTTTATAAATTTATAGTTTTTGATTCAATAAACGGAAATACAAATTCGTTTGGAGGTTTTCCAACAACAAAATTAGCATCAAAGTTTTATAATGATTCTTTTGAAATATAATTTTAAAATAAATTATTTACAGTTATTTTTTATGTTTTATTCTTATATGTTATGTTTAATTTATATGTGATTAAATTTAACATGATTGACTGTTCATAAATATGATACAATAATAACGCTGTTATGCTTATGAAATATTAAATAGGTAAAACATCTCTATATTATTTTTCATTACAAACTTAAATTTGAAAATTAGATTTTATAGTTTAATTATCCGATCTGATTTAGAGTATGTTTTTTTATTTATTGGCACAATCGTCCGGTAGTTAGAGTAAATTTTTATTTCAAAAGTTTTTATAAGAACTATTATTCGAAAATATTAAAACTTTAAAGTTAATACTTAGATAATTAAATTCTTAGGTTTAATTTGGACACCTTGAATAAAGTTTAATATGTTTAACTCCACCAAAGCTAGTATTTAAATGGTTCATTTTCAATCTCTTAGAAAAAATGAATTAATTTAATTAACCAAATTAATTATCGACATCATCTATAAGTGTTAATTGATTTGTTTAATTAACAAAAAATATATAACCTCCACCAAATGTGATATTCGTATAAAAAAGAGAGAATCAATAAATATCAATTTATATATTTAATAACTTAAAATATCGTGACAAGATGTTTAAGATTTAATTTTATTTTTAAAAGTTCATTTCTTCTTTAGATCGACCTTAGGAGCATACTTATCATTTTTTATAAAATGATTTGTACATTTGCGAAAGTTTTATAAATATAAAATCAAAGTATTTGCTAGATCAGTATTCTTAACTCAATTCCGACCTATTGTTATTCATCACTTATGAATTGACCATAAGACTTTCTTGATTTCTTGTTCTTCGTGTATTAAACATGAAGCTACATTATCATCATCAATCATACAAAGTTGAAATAAGTTATCCAGTATTTGAAATTGTTGAGGATATACAATTTAAAACATGTCTTAAAAATACTTAATAATATGATCCCAATTTGTTGCCATCCATGTAACCAATTGTCATTAAGTCATAAATAATCTACATTGTATTTTTCATTCTTCTATATAGAGTTGAAAGGTGAAAAAACTTTGTATTTTTATCCCTCTCTTTGATTCATATTTCATAGTTATAAAAACAGAAAGACTCATTAACCGACTTGAGTGACCATTTTGATTAGAAAGTACACCATATGTAAAAGAAAAACTCTATTTAGCAAGAGTTGGATATATTATCAATATTATTTTTCCTTTTTAATTGGTTAATTATAACTCTGATTTATCTCTCTTCGTGAATGTACTTTGAAAATTGTGTTATAAACAACCGGGATAAATGAGGTACAAGATAGATAAAACGGTATATGTAAAAATGAGATACAAAAATTAAAGCTTCGTCTCTTAAGTAGTTGTTATTTATTCAATATAACACAAAAGCACGCAGATACCAGATACAAGCATATATATAAAGCAAATACATACATACATACATACAAATAAATGTCTAACTGGCTAGGGTATCTGAGTCCGGTTTAGATATCTTAAGACCAAGGATGACAAGCAGCATTTCAAGATAATCAAAATTGAAAGTAGCATTTAAAAGTTGAAGCTTGTATTGATTCCATGGAGGAAATCTATACCAAAAATCAGTAAGAAAGCTTCTTCTTGCCACTGCCTTTTCATGGCTGAATGTGTCAAAAGAGAACTTCCCATGATACTTTCCCATCCCACTTTCGCCAATCCCTCCAAATGGGAGACTATCAGCAGCATACTGCAAAATAAATGACAAATATTAATTAGAGATATACGTCCCAACACTTAATTAGTTATTATAATCCATCAGTTTTTTTTATCTAAATATAAAAAAATTATTAATTTTTATTTCTTTTAAATGTATTTAAAAAAATTTAATAAGAATAATTTCTAAAGCATTTTCTAAATAATTTTTTTAAAAAATATAAAAAATTATCATTTAAATTTATAAACCTTTCAAAACTAGTAAACAAAACCGTTGAAACAAGCTAAACCTAATTAATCTATTTCGAAAAACTAATCTAGCTATGCTCATCCGTACTATCAACTATTAGATATTTTAGATAGATCATAAAAGGTAGCTAGCTAGGTTTAATATTTGTCTGAGATAGAGATCAGATAAAGTACTTGAATTATCACATCATTGAATACCACACTTCCAGAAGATGTTTCTGATATCATTCTTCTCTCAAGTGTCTTGCTTTTGGTGAAGACATATAGAGCTAATGTCTTGGGCCTTGAATTTATAAATTCTATGCTGTCTTCAATCTTCTCCAACCGTTAAAAATATAGAAAAATTAAGAGTCATAAATGTGCAAGCTTGGGTATATATGTAGTCTCAAGCAATAAATTAAATAAAGTTTTAATATCACAAACCTCTCCAAGGTTTGATTAAATATCAAGTAGCTCTCAAAAGTTGCATTTTGTATTTTTCACGTCCTCACGGTTTGAATCAGTATCAATGAAGGAAATTCTTTTCAATTTAATTAATGGACCAACATGTGTCAACTAGGCAGAAAATTTGTAAAATAATTATACCTTTGTATTTTACTACTTTCTCTTTCACTCGATACCTATATTTATTTTACTCTAAACTTGCAAATATTTATTGAAAAAAAAGATTTAATATCCAAATTAATTTATTAATGGATATTGGATTACTACGTGAGAATATCTACTCAAAATAAAACTTAAATTAAATCAAATTTGATAACAAAATATATAAATTTTGATAAAATTATATTCCTAATTTAATTTCTATATGTTATCCCATTATTTAGATGTTCATTTCAGTATATTTTGAAATTGGTTGAATAATAGAGTGAAATGGAAAATAATAACCTATCCTTTTATTTGATTTTTATCATTTTAAAAAAAATATATTTTCACTATTAATAAGATTATTTTAATATTTTGCTTATTACACACAAATTAATTCAATTATTTGAAAGTAGTATTCATTGATATTAAACTAAACTTTAAGGATGTGAAATATATAAAATCTAACTTTTAGGAGCTTTTATATTTTTAAAAAAACCTTAGGGAGGTTTATGATATTTACATATAAAATAAATGCATTTTTGTCCTGCTACTATTTTAGCTGAAATTAGCAGGTAGCTACAGTTACATAAAATGGACATATATATATATATGTTTGTGCATGTAATATCACTGTTTAGCAAAAAAAGAAAAGAAAAGAAAAGCATGCAATCTTACTGTGATAATTGGTAGCAATGGGCCAAAGATTTCATCCGTCATGATTACAGAGTCAAGCGGAGGATTCACCAAGATTGTTGGCTCAACGAATCTACATACATAGAATTTCATACAACAAACACATTTTAATTTGGGTATATATATATGGCTAAACAAAGATGTACTACCTTAATTAAGTTTCGAATGATTTGGAGGCTATTCTTGTTAAGTATAATTTAAAATAAATAATTCTAAATTTATTAATATTATATCCAAACAATCAAATAAATTACTTGTATTATACTCATTATATTACTTTTCAAAAACAACTCACAAATTGAAGAAAAATACAAACACTAAAAAAGAAAGCTCTCAACTTACGCTTAAACTAAGAATACAAAGATTTATTTGTTTTTGATGGAATGATTAAACCAAATGTAAGGTAGGCTATTTATAGTCTTTACCATACAATCTACATCACACAAATATAAAACTAAGAAATAATCCTAATTATACAAATCTTATCTACACACTTATCTTTTCTACGACCTTCAACCACTTTATTTATTGGAATGAAATATATACAAGAGACATACTTTATATGTTTCCTTTGTAAACAAGTTTATCAAGCCCAGTAACATAGCATTCATTTCGATTTAAAAAGTAAAGGTTTGCAACTTACAAGTTCTCCTCATCCATTGTACCACCATAAACGATTGAAGCTTTAACTTGAGTATCATCTATTATATTCTTCAATCTTAAGAAATGTCGTTGGTTGATTATCCTTGAAATACTGTTGGATTTTTTAGGATTTTCTCCAAACATCTTCGGAATGATGTCTTTCAATAACTCCAACTAAACAAAAAATATAGTACATATATAAAGAATTACTTCAAAAATCTTACAGAAACTAAAAAATAGTAAGAAAACACACTTAATTGTGAAAGCATTATTCTTACTCTTACCAGTGTAGGTAAGAATTTCTTTTCTACTAGGACATAGTCAATTGTTATACAGGCTTGACCAGCACAAGTCCCATACTTTCCCACGAGTATCCGTTTCACAGCAACCTTGTGTTAAAAAAAACAAAGAGAAATATCCTCATAAATACAGAAAACATAAGAGTAAAATTATTATAAAATTACAATATATATATAAGTAGTTAAATACCTCTCTATCCCAAGAACTTGAAAGGGAGTCAATAACAGCAGGACATTTTCCTCCCAACTCCAGCACAACTGGTGTCAAATATTTTACAGTTGCTGACATTACAATCTGGCCTACTCGTGGGCTCCCTAAGATAAAGTTAAGCATTCAAGGTAAGATCATCAATCAAGTACAAATTTACACTCAATGAACATGAGTTTTGAAAAATGATGATGCCAAACCTGTGAAGAAGATTTTGTCCCATCTCTCCTGCAAGAGTTTGTCACCGACATCAGGACCACCTTGAATAACTTTGATAGCTTTATTGTCAAGGTAAGTAGGAATAGCACTTGCTAGAAGAGCAGAAGAGGTAGGTGCTACTTCTGAAGGTTTGAGCACCGCCGTGTTTCCAGCTGCTAGTGCTCCTATAAGTGGCTCAAGGGACAGTCCTATTTCGTGCATACATAACAAGTTAAGCAGAGAAACAACACACTTTTGGGCCATAGTGGGTAAAAATAAAATAAGTTCAACATAGTAAAATAATGACATTAACAATTTAACGTAGTTTACCTTTTAATTTAGGCTACTTTTACGAGACAAACTCTAAAAAATATTTCTTCTACTAATAAAATTAATAGATACAAAGTGAGAGACAATATAAAAAATTGAGATAAATCCAAAATAGTGACACAAAAGTGTTTCCCAAACTCACTATTTTGTCACTCATTTTTTTAGAAAAATATCCCAAATATTTTTTCTAAAATATTCTCTCATACTCTTTCATACACACAACAATATTTTTCATCAAAGAAAATTGTTCTTTTGGTTTTATTTTGTTTCTCTTCTTTGGTGTGTTTTTCTAAGAAAAAAATATTGTCTATTTATAGGTAAAATTACAACCACTAAAGTCAAATATAATTAATGAGGTTGCACCTATATTTTTTTATTTTCTTTCCTTTTCATATAGACGGGACCTAAATATCTCCCACTCTCGACTACATGGAGGGCTCCACCAATTCATCAACTAAATGACAATATTCAAAATTTTGTCTTGGAATAATTTTTGTCAACATGTCTAATCCATTTTCCTCTATATGGATTTTCTCAAGTTGTAGTAACTTCTTCATTACATCTTTAATCCAGTGATATCTCACATCAATATGTTTTGATATCGAAGGAAATGAGACGTTCTTTCCGAGGTTTTCAAAGTGAATAGCACTCTGACTATCACAAAATAACTAGTAACTATTTTGTTGCAACCTAAGTTCTTTCAAGAACTTTTTCATCCATATCAACTCTTTACATGCTTTTCGTTGTTGCTATAAACTCTTTTTTTGTAGTGGACAGTGCAACACATTTTTGTAACTTTGATTGCCATGACACAACTCTCCTTGCAAATGTAATCAAGTAGCTTGAAGTGGATTTTATGGAATCCATATCACCAGCCATATCTGCATCTGTGAATCCAACTAACTTGTCATTTCTAAAACATAGGAATATTTTGAAAGAACCTCGAAGATACCATCCATTTCACTATAGCCTAATGTTCCTTTCTAGGTTTTGAAAGGAATCTACTCACAACTCTAACTACATAAGCGATATATGACCATGTACAAACCATGGCATACATCGAACTTCCAACTGTTGAAGCATATTGAACCTTTTCGATCTCTTTCTTCTCTTTGTCTATAGAAGGGTTCTGCTTAGAACTTAGCTTAAAGTGATTAACAAGAGGATAACTAATTGCTTTAGCCTTGTCCAAATGAAATCTTTGAAGTACTTTCTCAATGTACTTCTCATGTGACAACCATAATTTTTTAGGGCCTCTACCTCTAATAAAACTCATGCTAAGAATCTGTTTTACTAGCCCCAATTTTTTCATGGAAAAAGATCAACTCAATTGCTTTTTCAAGTTGTTGATTCTAGCAATATTCCAGCCAACAATCAATATATCATCCACATAGAGAAAAAGAATAATGAAATCATCATCAAAGAATTTCTACACAAAAATATAATGGTCTGAAGTAGTCTTTTTGTAGCATCACTCCCCCATAACAGACTCAAACTTATTGTACCATTATCTCGGTGCCTGTTTTAAGTCGTAAAGGCTTTTCTTCAATTCGCAAACATAATCATGTTTTCCCTTTTTCTTGAAACCCTCTGGTTACTCTATGTATATCTCTTCCCAAGTCACCATGTAGGAAGATAGTTTTGACATCTATTTTCTCAACCTCCAGGTCAAGACTTGCTACTAACCTTAGCACAATACAGATGGATGTTATTTTCACAACCAATGAGAAAATCTCGTCAAAATCAACTCCTTTTCTTTGGATGAATCCCTTGACAACCATTCTGGCTTTGTATCACAAACTAGAATTGTGTTCTTCATACTTCACCTTGAATACCCATTTATTTTTCAAAGCCATTTTCCTGTTAGGCAACTTTATCAGTTCAAAAATTTTGTTCTCATGCAAGGAATTCATCTCATCTTGTATGACTTCAATCCATTTTTGTTTGGATTTTTCATCCATAGCTTTTTCATAACTCTCAGGTTCTCCCTCATCAGTGAAGGTCACATACTCGTATAGAGGGTATGTGGTAAAGGGTCATCTCAATCTATCACTTTTTCTCAATGGAACAGAAGAAGTCACAGGTATTGGTACTGGATAATGAACATCATCATCTCTCTCATCTTCATAACCAACTTTTATGGTTAGATCATCTTTATCATGTGGATAAACTTGGTCTTCATCTCCAACTTGTCTTGGTATTGATGTTGGAAGAATTAATTCCAAATATGATGAGTCACCATTGAAATTAGGAACATCTTTCTTCATTTTGAAAATATCTTCATTGGTCTCATCTTCAACAAATACAACATCATGGCTTCTAACAAGTCTCTTTGCAATCGGATCATAAAATTTATAGCCAAATTCATCTTGATCATAACTAATAAAAATACATTGTCTTGTCTTGGCATCAAGTTTGGATCTCTCATCCTTGGGGATATGAACAAATGCTTTATAGCCAAACATCCACAGATGATTATAGGAAACATTTTTTTCTAACCACACTTTATCTAGAACATCCATCTTGAGAGAATTACAGGATGAAAGATTCAACATATGTGTAATTGTGAGTATGACTTCACCCCATAAAGTTTTAGGCAACTTTGCATGTAAGAGTAGACATCTGACTCTTTACATCAAAGTTCTATTCATCCTCTCAACTAAGTCATTCAACTACGGTGTCTTTAGAGGTGTCATATGATGCTGAATATCATACTTTTTACAATAAGTATGAAAAGGTCTTGTGTATTCTCCACCATTAACTGTTAAAATGCACTTCAGCTTCTTCCCAATCTATCTCTCAATTAAGGCATAAATTTTTTTGAAGACATCTAGCACATGATCTTTTGTCTTCAGAAGATATACCCACGTCTTCCTTGAATGATCATCAGTGAAAGTCACAAAGTATTAAGCACCACCAAATGACTTTGTAATTGATTCACAAAAATCTAAATGAATCATATCTAAAATATTATTCATTCTAGAGAAAGGGCAACTCTTGAAAGCAACTTTGTTTTGCTTTCCTGCTAGATAATTAGCACATTTCTCCAAATGTACTCCATTCATTTCAGGTAGTATCTTCTTCTTGGCAAGACTTGTCATACCTTTTTTACCCATGTGACTAAGTCTCCTATGCCATAATTCAGGTACACTATCTTTCTCCACAACATTTACTATATAGGTGGAAAGCTTCCCTTGCATTATATACAAAGTTGTAGACTTCTCAAAGTAGCCTTTTGTAAGTTTCTATTTGTCATAAATGAAAGAGCTGTAATATTCTTTATTTGCAAGTTTGCGTATAGAGATAAAATTCAGGCATATATCTAGAATATGTTTGACATCTTTTAGAAATAGCTTGATTCCATTCTCTATTTCCATCAAACATCTCAATTGCCAACAATCTTTAACAGACCTTCATTTTCCATTCTAACAACACCAAAATTTTCAAGTGTGTATGATGAAAAAAATTCTCTATGCGATGTAGTGTGAATTGTAGCATCACTATCAATCATCCAGCTCGTCTCGTGTGATGTAAGATTGACAAAATATTCATCATAGATGATAAATCGTCTATGGTATTTGTTTACTCATCATCATTGATGTCATCTTTCTTCATTGCTTTGCCTTTGTTCGTTTCCTGTTCCTCTTGAACACTTGCCAAAATTTCTTGATGTTACCCTTCCTCTTAGAGTGATGGTATTCAACATTGGCATATTTATTTGATTTGCCTATGCTCTTGCCTCTGGGTTTCTATTCTCTATAATGTCTATTTCCTTTAGACTTTGTGATAAGGGCTTGTGATTTTGAATCTTTCTCCATGTTTTATTTCTCATATGACAACAAGGCTTCTACAACAACTTCAAATTTTATCTTGTCTTTCGCATAGGTCAGATTTGTTGTGAGAATGATGAGGGTAGTGATGCTAGCAACATCACAACTTTCTCTTTATCGCTGAAACTCACATTGAATCTTGCTACGTGATAAAACTTGATGTTTAAATTACTAACGTGCTGCATCATACTCATATTATTTTTCTTCCTCATATGATATAGCTCTTTCCACAAATAAAATTTATTGGCAAGGTTCTTTGACATGTACACGTTTTTTAGAGTCTATTATGTTTCTTTTGCAAACTTGTAATTTTTTGATTTAATATTTTGCAAGACACTATTTGAAAGATTTAGATGAATTATACTAACTATAATCTTATCTATCTCCTCCCACAATTCCTCAGTGATGGTTGCTACTTTCTTTTCTTTCCCAACAACACCTTATGAATCTTCTGTTGAATGAGAATATCATTCATCCTCTTTTTTCATAAAGAGAAATTATTATTGTCATTAAATTTCTCAATATCTATCTTTTGGTTTGATATTTTTTTTCGTTGTGTTTTTTTATGCAAATAAATACGCCTTGGACTTAATAAAATCTTTTCTAATGTGATAGATTAGAATATGCTGCAACCATAAAGCATATTAAGAATTTTACTAGACCAGCTCTGATACTAGTTGTTGGGGCACATCGGATAAAAATAAAATAAATTCAACAAAGTAAAATAATGACACCGATAATTTAACATGGTTCATCCTTTAATTTGTGCTAAATCTACGGGACAAACTACGAAAAATATTTCTTTAACTAATAAAGCTAATGGGTACAAAATAAGAGACAATACAACAAATTGAAATAAACCTAAAATAGTGACACACAAGTGTTTCTCAAACTCCTTATTTTGTCACTCTCATTTTAGAAAAATATTCCAAATATTCGAAATATTTTTATTAAAATATTCCAAATATTCGGAATATTTTTATTAAAATATTCTCTCATATTCTCTCTTACACACAATATTACTTTTCATCAAAGGAAATTGTTACTTTGGTTTTGTTTTTCTTCTCTTCTTTGATGTGTTTCTTTAAGGTAAAAATATTACCTATTTATAGGTAAAATTGTAGCAACTAAAATCAAATATAATTAATGGTAGCAACTAAAATCAAATATAATTAATGGAGCTGTACTTAATTTTTTTTTCTTCAAATATAATTAATTAGTATGCACCTATATTTTTTATTTTATTCCTTTTACACTACCTACATAGTTAATTAAAAACTCTAAGAATAAATTGTTGGGAGAGAGAGAGAAAAAGAGTAAATGGAAATTTATTATATACTTTTAACTTACCAAATGGAAAATTCCATGAAGATATAATGAGCACAAGACCAAGAGGCTCGGGAAGAATTTCTGCATTGCTGAGTAAAGCGATTCGCGGCAATTTAGCCTTTAAAACAAGTAGGAAGGATTATATGGTTAGCATCTAATTAAAGTTGTAAAATATTCAGTTTTAACAATCCTTTTTTGTCATGAACATAATCAGAAATTATTTCTTAAAAGCACGTGAAGAAATTAGAGGAAAAACAACACAATTATTTTTTGTGGTTCGAAAATCCTACACCACGGAAAAAGGCTCATTGTAATTCATTATACTTAAAAGAACGTTTACAGAGATTACAACTATCTTCACTTTGAAACTTTTGTGTTGAAGTCTTTACACATGGCTATAAAACATGTTAAAGCCTACAAATGCAAAGTGTGGTATTTTATCTTGATCTCATTTTTTATTTAATATTTTTAATAAATTTATCTTATAATTTTATTTAAATATCATATTATCTTATTTCACTTTATTTAGATTGTAACCCTAATAATTATATTTTATTTAGATTGTAATCATAATAATCATAACTTTAAATATAAATTATATGATTTTTTTTATTAAAATTGTATTATAAATTATCATTTATCATATTTTTTTTATTATTAAGTGTTTTATTTGGACGCATTAAAAACAAATAAGATATATCAATTATAACTGATTTATTATCGTTTCATTTCGTTAAAAATAAAGTGAAACAATATGAGATGAATTATAAAAATTAATAAATTATCTTATAAAATATCTTAACTCAACTTAGAATTTTATTAAAACTCAATAACTTTATTACTGAACATGTGAATAGAAATACCTTGTTAGGTGACATCCATTCTTTCAAATTCTGAATTGCATAGTTCACTGACTTTAGAAGGGGTCCAACCTGCAAAGACACAAAGTGTGAATAGAAGATCATTTATATATGATAAATTCCATTAACCCTCTAACTATTAACATTTTGATTTAAAATAAATAAAGAAGAAGATACCTCATCTCTAAAAGCCTCAGCATGATGTTTCCCCAAGTCTTGGTAAAGAGCATTGACAATATCTCCCTCCCTTTTCTTGAGAAAATTGAGCAACCCATTAAGCTGTGACTTCCTCCAAGAAGCTTCTTTTGTAGTCCCAGTACTGTAATATTCCCTCAAGCTACCAAGAAGAGCTGGAAAGTCTCTTACAGTGTCCATGTCTTAATTACTCTGTATTTTTGGTTGTTGCTCGGACATGGATATTTTTATATACTTGCTGATCAGCTTCTAAGTAGGTTATATATATATAGTTCTTTACTCAACTAACCCTCTGTGTTCATTATATCGCCTCATTAAAGGCTATCTTCTCATTCATGACACGACCGTACGTTTGATCTAACCATTAATCTTTTTAAATTAATTATGATAAGTAACATTAATTACAGATTTACAAATAAAATAATTGGACAATGTGATTATGAAACAGATAAATTATTTTTGTTTGGTAAATGTAGTAAGTAAAAATTATAAACGTTAGATCAGAATAATGATAATTAATAAATTTAAATTTAAATATGATACTTTTATTCCTGTAACAAAGTTTTTATTTTCAAAAATAACTATTTTCTTGTAAAAATAGATAATTTGTTTTGAAAATTTTATTACCCTTTAAATATTTAAGAGAGAGAGAAAAAAATGTGGGACTATATCTTCATAAAGACTAATATATTTAATTTCTTGAAAAATATTAATAACCAAGGTTCGATTCAAGAAGCGCAAGCCATGTAATAAATAACACCTTATGGCTCGTATGAAACAACCATGCTATCTAACACCGGTGAATGTTTTTTGTGACTCTTGTGACTAGTCAGAACGTGGAAGTAATAAATGAAGAAAGAAACAAATTTATTAATTATGGGTATTTTTTAATAATAATTATCTATAATATTAATTATGATTATATTATTAATTATCTCTTCTCATTGTTTGGTTTTCCGACCCGTATGGCTGGTAAGTGGGTAAAAACAAATATTTTATGTAATATGTTATTTTTTAAGTTTAGTACTGATCTTTTTTCTAAATAGGATAAATTCAAATTCTGAATTCCATTTTGAAAAATTCACAAATTAAATTAAATTTTAAATTTTTTTAGTTATATAAATTGTGAAAAAAAAATTATTTTACTGTGTTTATATAATAAATTTTATAAATAATTTCATACTTATTAATTTTTTCGAGTAAATAATTTAATAAGAAATTTTTGATAAAAGTATGAAATATTATTTATTCCCAAGATATTTTATAAATGATATAATTTTTAAACAAATAAAAATAAAAATTAATTCGCATATGTGCATGGTATTTCATATTTCATGCTCTAATATTTATATTCTAAATTAACAAATATAATATATTTAAACCTTAAAATTTTAATAAAAAAATTAAATGTAATATATAAGGGCCAGGTAACGAGTCCCACCTAAGGGCCCTGTCATTGCTCGGGCAGCCCGGAATAAATACCAAAATATTTTTAATTTTTTCTATGATATATATAAAATATTTTGTAATGTATAGACTTTAAATATATTTATAGATAATTATTTTAATCAATGTCAATTCACTTTAAATATATTTGTCAATAATTATTTAATGAAGAGGTAATGTTTATTTAATTTATTTATAAATAAATTATCTTTGTATTAAATTAATTATTTTTGTAACAAGATTATATTATATCTTATATTAGTTAATAAATATTTAATTAATATAAATTATTTTTAAATAAAAAAATATTTATAATTTTTTTTATTAAGTTTCGTCAAGTTGTTTTTATATCTTTGGATGAAGTTTTGAAATATGATATAAATGAAGATGTCGAAATATATTTTTTATGAAAATATTAAAGATATTATCATTGTCGATAAAAATTAAAAAAAAATTATAAAATATAAATGTATTTTTTTCAAATATAATTTAATTTATATATGAATTATAAACAATATAGTTATAATTTTTTAATTAAGTGGTACATATAAAATACAAGTTTGAATCTTTGTATTATTATTATATATTTTTTATTTATTAAGTAAAAATTAATTAAAAGAAAAAAGAAAAAAACTAAGGACGATGAGACGAAATCGATCCTTCGTAGTATAGATACAATAGATAGTAGATAATGAATTTCATATAAAAATAATCTATAATCAAATAAAAATATTATACGCAATAATTATTATTTTATAAATAAAAAATATAATTGCTAAATGATCAATAAAAAGTAACGTCACTTGTAATTTTACAAATATATATAAGTATAAATTCATGATGTGACTTATAAAACAATAATTAACGCCTACGAGGCTACGACCGCTGAGGCCATGTTCCGTGAAAGTTGGTAAAGAGTAATCATTTTAAATTTTAAAAATATTAAATTAAATTTATATTATTATATTTAAATTAAAAAAATTGTTAAAAATTAACTAAGAAACATTTTTGAAAAGCAACGTTATTAAAAATTAACTACTTTTTTTATTTTTTTCTTCTTTCCGTCCTCTCTCATACCCTTCTTTTTTTTTTCATCCGTAACTTCCTTTTTATTTTCCTTATCATAAGGAGGGACATCCCTTAGGAATATTTTCTTTAGTTCGAAATTTTATTGATATATTTTTTCATGCTATTATTTTTTATGGAGGAGATATTTAAAGATAATCAAAATAAAAAAGTTTATAATTTGATGGTACTCATAACAAAACCATCTTTCTTTCTGTATATCCTCTGCTATTTATTTTTTAATATGTATTAGTGATTTTCATCTAGATGAATCATGTTCTTATTATATATTTTAAAATTTGAATGTTAATAAAATATCTTTAATTTTCTATCAAAAAGTATATTTTATCTCACAATTAATGCTCTATTCTACAAAGTGGACTATCCATGATTAACTTGAATGAAAAAATAAAATATGTTTTATAAAAAGAATAATGATATTATAATAATAACTTTTTTATTATTATAATGAAAATGCATGAAATATTCTTTATTATTCTTTTGTAAGGCTTACCTCTCTTTTTTTCATAATCTTTCCAAATTTTTTAACTTATATGGTAGAATTTTATATCAAATTATTAATCTTGATAAATCTAGTATTTATATTGATCATGGAGTCCTTCGAAGAAATATTTTCTCGTTTCGTTGCATCTCTAGTGTGTGTTTAGGTGGAGAATCCATGACTTATTTAAGAATCACCTTGTTTTCGAAGTGCATCTTGGAAGAGTTAGTTTCAAAGTTTGGCAAATCATATTTGTACTAGGTTACATAGCTAGATAGTTGAAAAGGTCTTTGCTTATCCTTTGCTACGCATGTTGCCAGATTTCTTTTGCTATTCACAATATATATTTACACTTCTTTAAGATTTATAGATCATCAATTTCTTTGTTGGATGATCTTATGAGGGTTAAAAGAAACTTTTTCTGGTATGACTCTACTGATAGATTCAAACTAATTCAGATATATTTGCATGATTACTGTCACCACTTAGTTGAGGGAGGACTTGGTTTAAAAGACTTTGGGGATATGTTGTGAACATTTTCGTGGTGTTTAATTAATAAGGACAATGCTACCTTATGTTACTTTTGAAAAAGGTATCTAGATATAAATAATATCACAAAAGGTTACAATATTCATTTTTTATCTCATTTATGCACAATATCGAAGGATTCTTGGTGGTTTTTAGGTAGGAATTTTCATGCGCATTTTTTGTATGATAATTGGTTTGAAATTCCCCTAGTTAAGAGAATTCATAATATTCTAATAGACATGTCTATCAATAATGCAATTAGTTATTATTTGCAAGAAGATGGGTGACATTTAACTTATTCTTTTAACATTTTGCACTCATAAATGGCTTTAGAAATCAAATTAGTAATAAGGATGTTAATACTGATATACGTATTTGGATGCACTCTATTTGAGGGAGTGTCTCTAAGAGGAAATCTAATGACTCGTTACATTTGCTGGAAAAAAAAGGTTAGGCCAAAGGTATTTGGGCCCCTTTTATTACTTCTTCTCTGTTCATTTTGTTTTGGAGAGTAATTCATGAAAATGTGTCCATGTATTATAATATTTGAAAGCATATACTTTCTTTCTTTTCACGATGCTATTTATGTGATTCTACTTAAGAAACTATTACCCATCTTTCCTTGAGATGCCCTTTGGACGTACCTTTTGTGATTTTCTTCACCATTTTTTTAGCGTCCATTCCCACACAGATTCTACAATTTTAGACCTTTAGTAACATATCATATTCATGAAACTTAGTCCACAGATTAAAAATCTTTAGAAGACAGTTACTACCTCTACCATTTAGGTTATCTAATAAACTCAAAGTCAACATTATTTTGATAATAGTGCCATCCCACTCCAAACCTCTCTTGTTATTATATGACGAAGTTGATATGGTGTAGAGTGGTACAATGAAGAATACAGTGGTTGATCAATAAATTCTCAATAGATTCTAAATTCGGGGTATTCTACCTCGTGTTCCTTGGATTTTAAAGATTGTTTGTAGCCATGCTCTCAAAATTGGCTAAAAGTTAACACTAATGGTGCATTTTTTGGAGCCTAGGTTTAGCGTGATGTGTTGGAATTTTCAAGACTTCTCAATTTTTTGTGCAAGATTATTTTTATTTTTTGCTTGTCATTGTATATGCTTTTAAGGTAGAGCTTGTAGCGCCTATTCATACGATGAGGTATATTGAATTGTTTGGTTGGAAGAAGCTTTGGTTAGAATCAGATTTGACATATATGATTACACTTTTTCAAACCAATTCTCTTTTGATGTCTTGGCGATGGTACCTAATTTGGGCCAATTGTTTGAAAAATATTACTCGCATGAAGTTTCGTTGCTCACACATTTTTAAGGAGGATAACTCTATATTTAATATTATAGTCTCTAGGACTTGTAACATTTGTACCACGACTTGATGGTGGGATATCTAATCGTGTGTATTCTTTTGTATTTTCAAATTTCAACAACTTTTTTAGATATAAATTTTAATGAATTGATTGTATTCTATGTTTATTTATGTTTTTTCTCTTAAATTTAATAAAATTCATTGGAGATAGATTCAATGACATAGATGTTACGGATATGCCAACATATTTGTGATGTCTTGATACATTTATTTGTATTTATCTCTTACTTTAAAAAAGTAAATGAAAAATATTTATTTTATCTCTAATATTAATTATACCTTAGTGTTATTATTATCAAATAAAATTATTATTAATAAATTATTTTTATAATAATATCAACTTATATTATAAAATTGATAACTATTTAAGTTTAAAAACAGAATATCCAAGATAAACTGTATAGGGTCTTTTTTTTTTAAGTAACTTTGTGAGAGAGAAAAATTGTTAAAAAAAGAAAAGAAAAAGAAAGTATTCTCAAATTTCAAAACAGTAATAGCAGATTTGAGTCGTTTGTGTGTCACAAATTTCTGACTCTACTGATACAATGACATGTATGTTCAATTTTATATTCATCTCTCTTTCTATTATTATTCCCCTGAAGGTCTGATACTACCAAAAACGCAGTGAATTTTTAAATAAGGTTTTCATCCTTCCTTGAGATTTAACGATTAATTTCAGGTATAAATTGCTAGACTATCACTTAATCCATACTACAGTATCATGTTTCAGATAAATTAGCAGGCTAATTCTCAACTCCTAAATTTAATTTGCTTGGTCTCCTACACTATTGGGTTTGTTATTGGATTTAAGATTTATATTAAAGTGCATCGAGTAAAAAATCATTATTTTTTGATTTGAATTAAATCTTATTAATAATGATTAGTAGATATTTAAAAAGAAAATCCCATTGAAAAATAAAATTATTAAAATTATTAAAATTGATTTAAAATTACTAAAATATTTACAAATATAATATTAAGATGATTAAAATGCATTAATTTAAAATAAAATAATTAATATATTTAATTTGTAAAAATAAGGTTATTTTATGTAACTTATTTTGAAAAAAAAAATGTTTAGAATCATTTTAATTTAAAACAATCCTAATCTCTTAATGAAATGTTGATATCAAATATTGAGATATAATTTATCAAAATATTAAATATATTATTGTTGTTGTTAAAACCTTTGAATAAAATCAAAAAAATTATAAAATCTTTATAAAATATCAAAACAATCAATTATTTATATTTTAAATTATTTTTTTATTTAATGAATCTATTTTTAAATATTTATATTAATCAATAAGTAAATCAATTAATTAACATAATGTATAATAATAATATATATATATATATATATACATATATATATATATATATATTCTCTTAAAATATTTAAAATAATTAAATAAATTATCTAATTATATTAAATATTATATATAGATAAATATTAAAACCATGAAAAGAAAATGTTATTGATATTTTTAATATTTTATTGATTTGTTAATATTTTAATTATATTTTAATAATAATATCTATAATATTTAAGATATTTTTATCAAAAAAATATTTAAACCGTAAATGTAACTATGTATAAATGATAATTTATAACATCTCCATAATTTTATAATAATTTAATAAAAAATATAAAAATTACATTTAGATTCCAATACGTATAAAATAACAATATTATATGATAATACGGATGATTTCTACATATTTTTGATCCAATAGCGCGTAAAATCATTTGCAGTATCCCCCACTTGTAAACTGGACCTTACATTTATACTAATTTGGTACCAAAATCTTTTGGACACATCAACCTCTATACCTTACGGTTTAAAACACGTAGCATTTTTCATGTTATTATAGTAATATTAGTTTTAAAAGTATAATTAAATTTTTTTAAATAAATTATTTATATAATCTTATGTAATTAACCATAATAAAAATAATTATAATTATTTCTTAAATCAATTTTTAAATTTCTAAATTATAGTGACAGTCTGACATATGTATATTAATGCACGAAAAAGTAGGTGTTTCAACTTAAATCAACTTTATGATTTATTACAATGTTAACAAAACATGAATTATATTTATTTTTATAAATAAACTATTTATATAATATTACATCTTAATATCATTTAAAACAAATAAACTAATACACAAATTTTTAAAATAACTATTTACTTGTTTTTTATTTATTTGTTTTAAAATTTTAATTATTTAGTTAATTTAAAATTATTAATAAAAAATAATATTTAATTATTAGATTAAAAGTGATGATTTAAATTTGATAAATAAAAATAAAAATAAAATCTTATTCAATCCTTTATTTAACTAATAAGATAAATGACATAAATGAGTTCGTTGAAAGTTGTGAACAATGACATGGTTGATTTTTAGAAATAAACAAAAAATTGATGCTTTCACTTTCAAAATTGGACCCAAGGATCTGTCGCTACTCGATACCCATTTAATACCCATGACCTCTTTTCTTTTCGTCCTTTTACTTTTTTTGTTTTTTGGTCCTACTTCTTAAGTATTCCACGATTCACATCCAGTATGCATTGCCTCCATTGAATGACACAGAGATCTGATATGAACTCAACAGAAATGGTGATCTCGGTTTCAAATACAAGTCAAAATGGCAAAATTAAGATATTTTTCCAGGAAATTAACCTCAACTTAATTAACACATCCAACCCAAGAACCTTACCAGTTATCACTTTACTTTATGGGCGTTTGGATCCTATTTTTAAAAGCACTCGTTACAATAATAACTAAATTTTGAAACAGTTTTAAATATATAAAAAAGGCTCAATACTTTCCAAAAATGTGATTTGAGGATTTTTTTGGAGATAATTTTGTATGTTAATATAAGAATTTTAGTGATTTTTTTTAAAAAAAATACGAAATTAAATATCTAAATTGAATCGTATATATTACTCATTGAAAGTGTATATATATAACATCTTAGATACATAGGAGATCATGTATAAAATAACCTGAATATATGTTAATTACATGATACATGATTTGATAAACATTATATTTAAATTAATAAGTAGAAAATAGCTATCATTTACATTTTTCAAGTAAATTTTTTAAGTCGTCAACATAAGGTGAGGGTTGAGCTTGCATTGAAACCGTATAATTTTACCGTATCTTGATCTCTAAAATCTTACGGTGTAATAACAAGGTGGTTATAATTGGTTATAATGTATGTTTTATCGAGTTCGTTAAATTCGGGTTATTGTTAAAACATTCCTATAATCTCGTTATATCGTAGCGAGATATTAACATTTATTAAATTACATATTTATTACATATTTAATATCAAATAAGGATGATTATAAAAGAAAATTTATGAAAATGAATTGTATTTAAACAGTAACTTTTTGAAATAGTTAATGATCGTTTTAAACAAAATTTATGTACTTTTTCAGGAAATGTCCCTAAAACTTTTCTACATTTAAACACGCAACTTTTTTTTTTCCTCACATTTGTCCTAATCACATAAATTTTCAAATGTTGCTCTCGTCCACCATCGTCGACGTAGTGTCACACACGATTAACCAATCCACCAATGACGTGACGGGAGCCTAGCCTCGTACGACACCAATCTAGCTTGCATGTTCTTCCTGCACGAGATTTGTGTTTGCCAAAATTAACTCGTATGCCAGCAACCTCCAACGATGGCACTGGTGTCACCGGCCCCTCTAAGCACTAGCTAAATTATAGAATATTAATAATACATAAATCTATATAAATTTTTACACTTTTATATGATATTACGTGGTATAATTACGTTGAAAATAGAGTATTCTTATTCATACCAGTAGTTTCAACCGGAATGGTACAGAATATGTTTCCAATGTTCAAAGCAAGCATTGAAAAAATAATACAAAATTTTCTATTGGATGGGGATTACATCCCCGCCCGTGCAAAGTATATTTTTGAGAAAAATAAATTATTATTATTCTTAAATAATTTTATCACCTATTATAATATAAATAATTAAATATAAAAAAATATAAATTTATGTATTTTTAATATTACACGTTAAATTAATAAAAATACTTTAGTTTGTGTTTGAGTATTGCTATCCACGTATATTTACTTTAAAAAGTTTTTTTTTTAATTTTTTTTATAAGTAAACCTCTTTTTCTGAGAAAAAGAAAATGTTGTAAGTCATGATAATAAAATTCATAAATTTTTTATTTTATATTTTAAATCACATTTTTACTTTATATCAAATATTATTTGATAAAAGTATTAATGAAACGACCTATTCTATTAATTACCCTTTATAAAATTATTGTTGGTAGCTTAATAGTCCAATAATATAAAAAATTTTATAATAAGATAAAAATAATATCTTCAAATACTACTTGAAAATAAGTAGTTTTTTTTAAGGAAAAAATACTCTATAAAATTACATAACCTTATATTTTTACTAATTTTACCGTACCATTATAAATAGTATTAGGATTCTTCGACTAATTAGAAAGAAATGCAATTAAAGTTATTACCTTCTTGCCAAATGATTATAAATACTTTTATTATGTTTTAGCAAAATCATAAATTTTCATTCAATCCATATAACCTATTTTAAAATATACAATTGCTTATCAACTATTTTAAATTATTAGTAGAAAAACTCGAGCCTAGCTACATCTAAAAAAATACGAAACCCTACCTTTAACGGTAGTTTACTGGAATGATAGGCCATTGTTATTTACTCAATATTAAAATTCACAACTTGTGCGCGAATAAAAGGGTCAATTCTTAGGAATTGTATCGATATAAGTTGTTTTAAACTAATCTAATTTAAATTTATTTAATTTTTTAAATTTAATTCGAGTTAGTAAAGGTGAGATTAAATCTAAATTCAAACGATTTAGACTAAATTAACTTGAATTATTAATTATATTTTTTTAATTAATTGAAAATATATTTAATGATTAAAACTCATTAACTCAAACAATATTATATGAAATACTAAAAATAAAGAAAATAAAATTAAAACAACTAATTTAAAAAAATGATAAATTAACACTAAATGCACAAATATAATACAACAAATCACATATGTTACAATAACTAGTTAATAAGCATATGAACTACATCACTCATGTCCCTCATAACACACTTATTATAATGATTTGTAAAAGTATATGTTCATTTTCATATCTATTTTGAAAGATTTGATCACAATACTTGTATTTCTCTCTTGGAATATTATAAAAAATAAAAAAAAACACTACTACAAAGATGAGTATTTAAGTCGATACGTAAAGTCGGTTTTTAGAAAAAACCGACTTTAAATTGGTTTAAAGTCGGTTCGGTGTAGAACCGACGCTATCCACGTAGGATGTAGAGTCGGTTGACGTGTCGAACCGACACTATGCATGGACGTAGCGTCAGTTCGCCACGTAAACCGACGCTATGCTACGTGGATAGCGTCGGTTTACGTGGGGAACCGACGCTATCCACGTAACATAGCGTCGGTTGATACGTGGAACCGACGCTACACACGTGGATAAATTCTTTTCTCTTCTTTCTTCCCAGACAAAAACTATTTTCAGCGTTGCAGAACTCTAAAAAACCGAAAACCTCCTTCACTCTTTCTCATTTTCCGACCACCTACGACTACCATTTCTAGCACCGGTTAGTGAGTTTTCTTCCTCTTTAACTAATCTTTTAGATCCCCTATTATTCATATTTTTTTTCTGTTATTATGTGTATAAATTTTTGTATTATATATGTAGGTTTGTAACATAAGGAGAAGAATATGATGATCTTGAATAAAATAGAACAAAACCATGGTAATTTTTCTGGTATTAATTAATATTTTATTTTTCAAATATTTGTATTATTTGAATTATTTGCTAAACTGATTTTGTTTTTTTTTTCTACTCGAATACAAGTTTTTATTTGAGTAAAATAGAAAATGAATAAATTAAAAAAAAAATTAAAGTCGGTTCACCGCGTGAACCGACTTTAATGCCCCTTTTTGTAGTAGTGAAAAGTCTTAAAGTGTACTTATATCCATGACCTTTTTGATATCATCTTTTGTTTATTTGAATTTGGAACAACATCAATAATTATTTCATCTCTTTCTATCGTGTTTTTCATTACATTAGTTATATCATCTTTATTTACCTCTATATTACTTCTTTGATTGTAATTGATATTTTGAAAATTTTGCTTACAATACTTGTATTTCTCTCTTGAATATTATAAGAAATCAAAAGAATAGTCTTAAAGTGTACTTATATCCATGACTTTTTTGATATCATCTTTTACTTATTTGAATTTGGAACAACATCAATTGTTATTTCATCTTTTCTGTTGTGTTTTTCATTACATTAGTTATATCATCTTTATTTACCTTCATATTACTTATTTGATTGAAATTAAATTATGTTTGTAAGTTAATAACATAAAGTTAGAACAATAAACAAATTAATTAACTAAAAGTTAGAACATACAATACAAATTTATCATGTATAATAAAACGTTTTTATTCTAAGCGCACAATAATTAGTTATTTTTTAAGGAATATATATTTACTAACAACAACTCACAAATTATGAATATAATATAATAGTTATTAATATATCATATTTTTAAATATAATTGTTTTTATATTATTTCTTTTCTTTTTAAAATTTTATTTGTGGTTAAGTTTTTTAATATAAACATAACAAAATAAACAACTTATGACTTATTAAGAATCTATATAAATTTTGAGATAATGATTTTTTTGTTTTATTTTTAAAGAAAAGATGTTCCTTATAAAAATTGTAATATGATGAGAGAAAAAATATTCAATTTTAAATTTTTAACTTAAAGTATAAGTTGTAACATATTATAGCTTTTTTATTTTTTATTTTTAATGTCGAGTTAACAGATTAGTTCGAACTAAGCCCGATTTTTTTGGGTTATTTAAGTTGCTTGAATTAGATTAAAATTTAATTCAATTTGTATTCAACTTAATTAATTGAAATATTACATAAATTATAGTTTTGAGATGCTGCTTTTATTCTTTTTCTTCTTTTTAATAATTTTTTATCTTTATTATTTGTTTATTTTATTTGTTTTAGTTTTTGTTGCTTTTCTTACAATAATAATTTCAAAATACCCATAATTTTACAAATAATTTTATTTAAAAGTTTTATTGTATATTATATTTATATTATTATTCTTAATAATCATTTTGTATTATATTTACACTATTATCATTCAATAATTATTTTACTTATTTAAAGATTATTATACCTATAATCCTTGACAGTAATAATAACAATTTATACATGTTTACTCAACAAGTTAAACATTCAATTCATTTGAAAATGAATCATATTTATGTATAGTGTGAAGATTATATCATAACAACTAAAAATATAATAAATTAATATATATTATTTTTTTAAAAGTTATTGTTCAATCGTATTTTTCTTCATATTGGATCAACTTTTAAAATAATAATAAAATATTAATTAAATAAGTTTCTTTATTCTATTCTTTAATATTTCATTTATTAAATAGAATTATGTTAGTCTATCACATTAAATAACTTATATTTTTATCATATTTAAACTTTATTATGTTATCAAAAACCATCACATATACTACTCATGAAAAAGTTATTATTATATCTTTTTTTATTAAAATAAAAAATTAATTAATTATTTATTTGAATTTTACACCCTCCGACTCTTTTTACAAAATTATAAATATCAACTTTTCACATTTTTATAACGAAATCAACCTAAAAAAATTATATTCAAAGACTCTTATTTTTTATATATTATAAAATAATGAATTTTGTAGCAATAAAAATTATTACTTCATAACTAACACCACTATGTAGTTAACGAATTTAAGAACATTATAAAATAATTAATAAAATATTAGGATTTAATTAGTCACAAAATTACCTCCAATGTTATATTCTTTGAATTATATGTTAATTATAAATTTAGAAATATAGTTGTAAAGAAAAAAAATATTATTTCATAAATTATTTATATTTTTATCTAGAATGCTAGCTGCTTCTTTTTAATAAACAGGTACGTTATATTCTATTTATGATCATTTTAGCAATAATATCAAATATTTTAAATTAAATATGAAAATCGAAACATTAAAATACTAAATGTATAACCTAACACATTTTTTTAGAATTATATGTTTATTTAAATAATTTTCTCAACGTAAAACTAGTTTCATATTTAAGTTTTACCATTTGAGTACTTAAATCAACTACTTTTGCTATTAAATATTTAAGTTTACTAGTTTTTTTATAAGTATTTTAATTCATTAATTAAAAAAATGATGACATATAGATAAAAAGTAAACATAAGTTTAGTAGCTACTTTTCTAAACTTATTTATTTTTTCAATTATATTTGAAGAAAGTTTTTCAACTTAATAGTTTTTAAAATAAAATTAAAAATTAAAAAAACTAACAAAAATAAAAATTGTGTTTAAGTATTCAAAATACAATAATTAATGAACCGCGCGTGGTGATATTTATCTACCAAGATTTTGAAAAATTACTATTAACAATTAACCCATATTTTTTTCTTAACTTAGCCCACGACCACGTTATACATTCAGACATTTCTTGTTAGGTGGGTTAACTTAGAATAAATTGATCTAATTTGGGAACAATATTAACAGTTCCAAACAGAAAATTTAGAAATTTTACAACTTGTGATTAGTTTATCTAGGATCAGTTTCCATCAAATACGAAAAGAATAAGTTCCATTTGCCAGTTATAAGATTAAAGGTTTCATATACTAATTTATAGAGCCTATGTGTTGACACGAGGGACAAGGTTTTCTTGTTTCGTTCTTTGTTGCAGATTTGCCTGTAAAAGTGAATTGAAATCATCTTATTATTTGCTTTAGTGGGTATTCAAACCCATAAAAACTAGGACTTTACCCTGCTATGCAATTCCAATTGAAAAAAAAAAGAAGTTCTTGAAGTTGTACGAGATTAATCTGCTATAGATATATAAAATTATTGATAACTCTTCTTCTAATACTTAAAGTTTTTGAGATTTTTGAGATGATTAGTGTTGTAAGAATTTTTAAGATAATACCCAACATAGTACATAAAATCCAAGAGAGTAATACATGTATAAAAATATTATTGATTTTAAACGACTTAAAAACTTTCCCATCTGCTATTTGGTTTTGTAGTGTCAATATTCTTATCAAAGCTACACTGTAGAGCCTTGATCTGGTTTCACTTTTATCTTAACTGGTTTTCTAAGCAGTGATCTATCTTCCATTCTTTCAAGTTCAAGAGCTCTTGCACATACAGTCAAACCTTGATCATAAAAATTATGCTAGAGCTTAATGTTGTCAAATGAGTGGCTATCACATCTCAGCTTATTCACTATTGAATCAATGAGTTGATGAGTTGAAGAAGTCCACATCATCTATTTCTTGAGTTTAAGTAAACTGGTTCACCTAGCTTATTAGCTTATAAACAAGTTGCGAGTTCATTTATCAAAATATTTTTGTTAAATTGATAACATTTTTATAATTATTAATATAAAAAAATTACTTAAATGATAACATTTTTTTTCTTTTTCTTATTTTAAAAAATATACTATTTATATTAAGTTTTTTTAAATAAAATTATAAATATTAATTATTTTTGTTTTATTTTTCATAAATATAAATGATTCCGTTAACACTTCAATCTAATTCATTTAAAAATAAAATAAATAAAAATAAATTTAATTTTGATTAATTAAATTAAAATTTATATTTAAGACAATAAAAACAAGTTGGGTCAACTCATTGACACCTCTACCAAAATCTATGCAAATTGGGATTTGGGGTCAACTGGCTAAGCTATTTCAAGGAGCCAACACCAAAAAAGGGTGCCTTCTTTTGTCAATTGAAAAATAATTTCTTGATACGAAAAGTACATTGTTTCAAGCACCCTTCTCAACTACATACCTAGAAAAAAAGAGAAGACAAGAGGCATTGATAGAATGTAATTCTCCCTGGACTAGGTAGAGCTTTAGTTGAATATGAAATTCAAGAGAACTGAGGAGTGAGAGGAGTATTAAGATGTTAGAATCACATAACATATATAACCAGCTAGCTTCAGAAGACCAGTAGCTCCTATTATCGTCACGACAGCGCACAATAATATAATCAACTGAGTGAAAAAAGAGACAAAATCTTAATCAATAATATCCCAATTTCCAATTCAATAACAAAATAACATTTATTAACGCAAAAATAAATTAAAAATATTTATATTATATCATCATAATTAAAAACAAATACGTAGAAACGTAAATGAATTTATAATCATTAATTAATTCTATAACTAAGTGATTAATTTTTTAAATTTATGCGTTTTTTAAATTATCTTTTATTTTTTTCCTTAAATGATTAAAAATTAAAAATTAAAAATTAATTATGATAGAAACAATATCCAATATTTAAATTTTACTTTCAAAATTATACTAAAAATCAAATTTAAAAAAAAAGTTATATTCATCCTAGTTCATCTAAACTTAAAAGGTTAAAAATATAAAATTAAAAATTATTTATCAAACAAACAATATCCAATTTTTAATCAAAATTATACTAAAAATTGGTTATAAAATAACTTTTATTTTTTTTTTCTAAAATATTTTGAAATTGAAAATTTAATTCTAAAACTTAAGAATTAGAAATTATAAATTGAAATGATTATCAAATATGATCATATAAATAGTTAAATAATTTAAATAAGTTTAATAATTTTTTTTAAATAAGTTGTCCAACCCAACTCACATATAAATGAGCCAAACTCAGCTCAATTTATTTAAAAATTAGATGAGATGAGTTGAATATAGCTCACTTATTTTATACATTTATTTTTATTAGAGGTGTCAAACACTCAAACTCAATTCACCTCATCTAATTTTTAAATAAGTCAAGTTGGGTAGCTTAACTCATATAAGTTTTTTATTAAGCTCATTTAAATTATTTTAAATACATAGGCAATATTTGATGACAATTTTAATTTCTAATTTCTAATTTCTAATTCTTAAATTTTAGATTTAAAATTTTAATTTCAAAAATATTTTGAAAAAAATAAAAGTTATTTGATAACCTACTTCTAGTTTCAATTTAGAAAAATAAAAATTAAAAAATTGGATATTACTTGTTTGATAACTAATTTATATTTTTTTATTTTTAAACTTTTAAGTTTAATTAGGTTGGAGTGAGCATAAATTTCTAAAAAAAAACTTAAAATCACAAACTATAAAATTTTAAAAAAAATTAAATTTTTATAACTTTCTAATGATGTATGAAATGATTCATAATATTTTGTGAAATATTATAATTTATATTTCAAAAATGAGTTAAAAAATATTCTATCAAATTTGAACAATTGTTAATAAAATAAACATAACTTTCTACATAAAATTCAAAGTTAATAAAATAAACATAACTTTCTACGTAAAATTCAAAATCATAAATCGTAAAATTTATAGAAATTAGACTTCTAAAAATTTCTAATAATATATAAAATTATTCATAAAATTGTATGATTTAGTACAATTTATATTTTAAAAATGAGTAAAAATATTATTTTAAATCTAAGTAATCATTAGTAAATTATTCATAACTTTTTATATAAAACTTGAAATCTTAAAGTGTTAAAATTTATTAAAAAATAGACATCTAAAAATAATTTAAATTTATTATAAATTAATATAATTTAAATTTCAAAACTGAGTTAATAAACATCTCTTTAAACTCAATTATATTGGGTATATTTTTTAAGTTAGTATTAATCTTAAAGTTTTATATCTATTTGAATATTATAATATAAATTTTATTTTATTTTGTTTTCAAAAAATCAGTTGTTATTTTTTTATTTATTATTTTGACTAATATTAATATTTTTTTTCAACTTTATCGTAATAATTAATAATTATATTTTGATAACTTATTAAATTTCTCTCTTGTTTGTTAGTTTTTTAACTCAATATATTTTTGTAAAATGAGTTAGTGAGTTACTCATGAACTCAATATGTTAATTTTAAATGAATTTCATTAAGTATCTTGTTTGGTATCTCTAATCTCTTTAACCCATTGAAAGTAGGATTAAAAATTTAAAATAATAATAATAATAATAATAATAATAATAAGTTAATGAAATTCCATAAATGCGCTTACTAAAAGTTCACATGACCTGTACATAATTCCGTCAAACACTAAATTAATGTAAGCAATGAAATATAGAGCAATGGAAACCATTTTTGAAAGGTATGGAATTGAACTTCACCACTTGCTATGTATGAAACACAGTTTTTTTTTACATTTCAAACTTCTTACTTGGAGTTTTTTTTTTAAATAATTACAATATACGTGTATTTGTTGGAATTTGAAACCCAAACCTTACTACCATTAAAACTCTTCAATTGCATAATATGTCATTAGCTACATGTTCCTAGTCAATTGTAATTTGGAACTTTTTTAATTTTTTTCAATATACATTTTGAAGGAGCAAAGTTTGTTGATAACGTGTGATATCTATATTGGGTATCTCTAATATTTTTTTAAATATCAGTTACACACTTATACGTACATAGATGATAGGTTCGAAGCCATGACATCTGCGTATCTACGAGAAACATATATAAGGTAATTGATTTTGGTGTCCCTAATTGGTTATTAGTTTTATAGTAAAAAATAGGAATAAAAGGATGTATCAATTGAAACATTATGTCTTATTGCTTAAAGTAAATGTTCTTTAAGTGTTCGATACTAAAAAGATCATAAATATCCCCAAAGTTTAAGAAATCTTCAGAAATATTTCTAAGGTTTTAAAAAATTTAAAAAAACTCTTGAAAATATAATGAAGTTTAAATCTAATAGTTATAAAAAATACTCCTAAGGTTAAAAAAACAAAATAGAAGAAGAAAAAATAAATCAAGAAATAATAGACAAAACAGAAGACATCTCATGATTTTTTTCACAAGAAATGATAATAAATAAAACGAAATTTGAAGAAATTTAAAAAGCAAAGTTAAATCTTAAAGAAGTAGATGAATTTAAAGACCCATCATTTTCATTAAGAAAATTTCCCTAAAAAAGTATAATCTATTATGGTATAAGTAATAAAGAAACGAATATTAAGATTACAGATCCAAAAAAGAGAGATATAATATACCATTAATTGATAAAAAAATTATATTAAAAAAGCTATCAAACAATACTTATAAAGATAAAGAAAAAATAGGATACATCCATTTAAGAGGAATTCAAATATTAGTAAAACTCATTTTAGAGAAAGAATAAATACACCAATAAAAATAGCATTATTAGATAACAGAATAATAAATATACATGATGTCTTATTAGGAATGATCCATGGTAATTTAGGATATTAAAGGTAAAATTTATAGCATTTTCTAGTTTTGTTATAAATATACATGATAAAAATCTAAATCAAGTATTAAATATAACTTATGAATTTGAAAGAGGAGATTTAATGAAAGAAGAAAATCATCCATTTTCAATACATTATCTAGTAGCATATTCTTTAACAAATAATCATAATAGTTCAATATATGGACAAAATGAATTTATAGAAATAGACAAAACTTTTAAGGAATTTGGACAAATAATAAAACCAAAAATACTAATAGACTTTAAAATAACAGAAGAATGAAAATTAGATATTAAAGAAAAACCCTTAATAATAAGAAGAAATAGTAATGTTGCTAAAATTAATAACATACCAAGATTTACTTTTATAAACCATGAGGGAGAAACTTCTAACCAAAAAGAAGTTAAAAAACTACAAAATAAAGTTAAAATAATGAAGACATTAGTTCATGATTTTATATTAGGAAAAAATAATGTTTAGAGATAAAATAAAAAATATGCATTTAGAAGTAAATGCAAGCCTAGTAGGTGTAGCAAAAAATCAAGCAACATTATTTAAAACTGTACAATTATTAACAGAGGAAATGAATTTAGTCCAATAATCAAACACAAAATATTTATAAGAAATAATAGATATACAAAAATAATTACTTAGGAAAATAAAGGAATGTGGTTATAATAAACTATAACAAGATATGCATAAGAAATTTTCAGAACTAAGAAAAGATGTATACAACATACATAGGAATAATGAAATAATAGGTTATAAATATGATCCCTTAGAAAGATTATGAGAATAACCACCAAGGAGATCAGATTCTCTTATTCCTAAAAATGAGAAAAGGAAAATTGAGGAACAATCTAAGAATAAAGAGATAATTCCAATTTAATAGAATATAGAAAAGAATTAGAAAAAAAATTCATGGACCCTAAAAATAGAAATATAGAAACATTGGTCAATTTATTGACATTAACCAATGAAAAAATAGAAGAACATTATAATGAAAAACTTTGTACAAACAAAGAAGATGATGATATGACAATAATCAGTAAAACTGATTCTGATCTAGAAAACATGACCTCAAAAGGTCATATGAAACCAATTTCATTATAAGTTCCTTACCAAGAAGGAACATCTGACCCACATAGGGGAGAAATAAATAGATAAAGATCATAACAACTTGATACCACGTATAGAAGAAGACAACCACCTAAAATAGAGGAAGGGTTGCATTGGGGAACTAGAAGTAGTATTCCACCAGAGTTCAAACTCTATGATAATTATAAATCTAAACTTCTAGATTTAGATTGTATAAGAGATAGGAAAAAGCCTTAGATGAATGAGCTAGTGGAATGAGTGTGCTCATACAAACTTCTCAAACTACCCAAACAAATCCTTCAACTTGTAGAGTACTTATAGCACATTAAATGTCAAGAAATGTAAAAGTTTGGTTTTCAAACTTAACAGATCAACAACATTTGTTAATGTAAGGATATGCTTCCACAGGAAGAGAATACGTGGATACAGTAATAAATGAAATATATAAAGAATTTATTGGAGAAGATAAAAGAAGAATTATCACTGAATCCAGTGAAAATGAAATCAATGAAGTTAAATAGCATCTAACAAATTTGAAAATTTGTAACATGTGTTACATAGATTCTTTTTATTTGTGAATATGTAATGTATTACCATAAATTATCACCCTCTATGCAAACAACTTATAAAAAAATATTTTTTCAAAAATTACCTAAAACATTATATAAAACCTTAACAGAAAATTGGGAATAAAAGAATAAAGAAACTATACCAGATACTCTAGAAGAAAGAATAAGAAGTCTCAAAGATTGGATTATTATTAAATGCCAAGAAAGAAAAGAATATAAACAAATAAGAGAAAATAATAAAATCTACTATGATACAAGAGATTTTAGAATATCAGGGAAATATGGATGTAATATAAAATCTTATAAACAAAAATATAAATATAAAAAATATAAATTCAGAAAACAAAATTTCCAAAAATATAAAAAAAGGATTTAATAGAAAAAACTATAAGAAAAAATATTTTAGAAGAAAGAATTACAAACCTTTTAAAAAAAGGAATTATTGCCATTTAAGAAAAAAATGCAGATGTTGGATTTGTAATGAAGAAGGACATTATGCTAACGAATGTCCAAGCAAACTTCAACATAAAAAAAAGAATTTCTACAAAAAACAAAAATCTTAGAAGAAGCTTTCAAAATAGAATTAGAACCAATCGAGGAATCTGATATAGATGATACTTATAATATCTATCTATTGAAAGAAATTGAGGAAGAAATAACTGACTCAGAATATGAACACTCAAATTATGAATATTCTCCATCAGAAAATAAATGATTTGTATAGTATTGCAAATTCAAATAGTAATTACATTAAAGTAGGACTAAAATTTAAAGGCTATAACACTTATCATTTACCTGCATATATAGATACATGAGCTAGTATGTGTGTAGCCAGTAGATATGTATTTTCAGAAGACAATTGGAAACAAGCACCAAAAGATTTAAATATAAGAATTGCTAATAATACTACAATAAAACTCAATAAGGTAATAAAAGATATTGATATAATGATAAGAAGAGAAAACTTTCACATTCCTACCATATATCAACAAGAAACAGGAGTAGATTTGTTAATAGGAAATAATTTCCTAAACTTATATCAACCTTTCACACAACATTCCAATAAAATAAGTCTCACAACCTTTGAAGGAGATACCATCTATGTTTCTAAAGTAAGAAAAACTTTAACTGTCTCAAACCCAACTTTTATGCAACAACATAAAAAGCGAAAATGTGTTGAGATAGAAGACCAATAAAAACCTTATTTAGAAAATATTTCATTAGATATAGAAGAAAAACAAAATTCTTTTCTCAACGAAATACAAAAAGACAAAGCCCTAACAGACATTAGGAAACTATTAAAAAATAGTCAGTTCAAAAAATCCTTTGGATCCAAAAAATAAATAAATCTAAAACACTAGTCAACATAAAATTAAGAGATCCTAACAAGATCATAAGAGTAAAACCAATGATTTATATTCCATAAGATAGGATTAAATTTGGAAAACAAATTCAAGAACTTTTGGAATTAAAAGTCATAATACCAAGTAATTCACCTCACTTTAATCCAACATTCTTAATTAAAAAAGAAGGTGAGAAAAGAAGAGGAAAAAAGAGAATGATAATAAACTTTAAAGCACTGAATAAAGAAACTATTGACGATGGATACTTTATTTCAAAAAAGGAAGAACTACTATCGTTAATAAAAGGAAAGAAATACTTATTGAGTTTTAATTGCAAAAGTGAATTTTGGCAAATAAGACTGGATGACGAATCCCAAAAATTAATAGCATTCAATTGCCCCCAAGGTCAATTCCAATGGATAGTTATATCATTTGGGTTAAAACAAGCTCCAAGTATTTTTCAAAGATATATGAATAATATTTTAAAAAAATTACAAGATATTTGTTTTGTTTACATAGATGATATTTTGGTTTTCAATAATGAATTAAATAAACATTATTTGAATATTATCATTATTCTACAAGAATGTAGAAAAGAAGACATTATACTCTCTGAAAAGAAAGTAGTATTTGCTCAACAAAAAATTAAATACTTAGGGTTGGAAATTGAAGATGAAAAACATAATCTACAATCCTATATATTAAATAATATTCAAGGTTTTCCTAGTGAATTAAAAGATAAAAACCAATTACAAAGATTTTTAGGATGTTTAATATATGTAGAAGCATATATCAAGAAACTTGCAGAAATGAGAAAACCATTACAAGCAAAATTGAAAAAAGATCATTTAGAAATGGACAAAAGAAGATACTCTATATATGGATATGGATAGATTAAAAGCAAAGGTAAAAAATTTACCAACTTTATACCATCTAAGACCAGATGATAAGATGATAATTGAAACAGATACTTCACAAGAATATTAGAGAGCAGTTCTTAAAGCAAGAGTAGATGACAAAGATGAGTATCTTTATAGATATACATCAGGATTTTTTCAAGGTTTAGAATTAAATTATCATAATAATGAAAAATAATATTTAGCTATTAAAAAAACTATTAAGAAATTTGTAATATATGTCATAAGCTCTATATTCATTGTTAGAACAGATAACAAAATTTTTGGTTATTTCTTAAGAACTAATATTGCAGGTGATTACAAACAAGAAAGATTATTTAGATGGAAATAATGGTTCAACCATTATAATTTTGATGTTGAACATTTTTCAGGTCATAAAATAGTTTAGCTGATGCTCTTACCAGAGAATTAGTACTTCTAATTATTTTTATGCTTTCAAGAATGGAATATCTTGATATCAAAATCAAGATAAAGGAAAATGAGATAAAAATCCTATAGGAACAACTCGAGCTACTATTTCTTGAGAAATATTTTATGGAGATAGGAAAGAAACATGAAGAACTTAATTGTTCAAAAAAATCTCTTGAAACTAGAAGCTCAAACGAGGAATCTTCATGAAAAAAGGAAGAACCTAACAGTTCACAAAAAAATTTTGAAACCACAAAGCTCAATTGGGCAAATGAGGTAGAAAAAGAAGAATAGAAAAAAATCATGTGGTCTATAATAACCCAAAATCAATAATTTATAACAACTGGGCAGAAGCTAGCAAATCTATTCTAATAATTAGTGGAGTAACTCATAGAGCTTTCACCAATAAAATAGAAGCTGAAGATAGTTATGCCAACTACAAAACACCAAAACTAATAACTCCAAAGAAGATAGTAAGAAATTATTCTACAACAACCAACAACTCCAAGCAGATTGACAAATCTTGGAAAGATAGAAAGGCCACTAGTGCTATTTAGAGAAACATCTCCTCCAGAGACATCAAAAATAGTAAAGCATTCAGTACTATTCAAGGAGACATCTCTTAGAACTATTTCAATCATTAAAGATGAAAATGACAATCATTAAAGATGAAAATGACCAATATAGAAACCTCATCAAATCACAATGGTTGAGTCTCTATAATTTGGCCAGAAAATCTACCCAAGAACATATTGAAGATATGAAATTCTATACTACAAACAAGTAATTTCCTACAAGAAATAAATTCAATATATTGGAAGAAGTTGATCCAATATTTGTGTATAAAGAATTTCATACAGGGCTAATAGAAAATATATATCCAAGAATTAATTTAAGTGAGTTAAATTATTTACCAGAAAATTTTAAAAGAGCAATCAAAAATTTCAAAAGAAAAATTAAAGTAGGTGATAAACCTATTTATCTTAGATTTTTTAGTTCATTAATGGACTGGAATGAGAAAGGAAGTATTAGTCCCTACCACTTCATCAAGATAGGGATTTCTAATACAAACAGAGAAGTTCCCAAACCAAGGACACTTCCATAAAATGAATTCAACACAGAAGAACTTTGTGTATTAAAAGGTCAAATGCTAAGCCAAATTTACTATAAACTCAAAAAGATTGACAATTCTATAGAGATTAAAGTAAATTATTCAACTAGTAAATCATCATCATTTCCCACAATAGCATGACTCTATTAGAAGAAGATGGTGGAAAAATCACCAAATATGAAACCAATTTTAATTGCAACAACCTACAAATTGGTCAAGAAACAAGGAAGGTATTCTGCTTCTATGCTAGAAAAGTCACCAAAGACCACAAATGCTTTCTCTGTAACAAAGACCGAGAAGTTGAAGATGCGTCATCATCAACGTCATTAAAGGAACTGTCGATATAAAATGACAAAGAAAAATAAGAAAAAAATTGTCGGTAGAAAACAAAAGAAATAAAGATGTGGACCCCATATCTTAGTCGTCAGCATGTGCGAAGGAAAAAAGTAGTGGCTATCCTTTAAAGTAGAAAAGAAAATGAATTAATAAAACAAGGATAAAATAATAATTTTAGACTTGTAAATAGAGATTTATTATTCTATAAAAGGAACCTTTATTATCATTTCAAAGGACACAAAAAACATAGAAATTTAGAGCTCTTTACTTTGAAACACTCTAGCATAGAAAACCTCTCTATCTAGAAAATTCAAAACCAATAATGTTATACTCAGTAACTATGAGCGGCTAAGTACCTCTTTCAAGGTTCTTAGTTGGCCTTAAGTTGTAATAATTAGTATTCTATGAATAAAATGGAGTTCAATTACTCTTCTTTAATAAGTCAACTATTGGATACCATTTATGTACGGATCCAGAAGGCTCACCATTGTACCATTGTTAGGAGAGGCGTTGGGGTTTGAGCAAAGCTGAGGCATAACATGTGTAATAAAAGAAGACAAACAAAAGGGAAGATTGTGGTGGACCCATCAAATTCAGGTATAATAATTATAAATTTAAGTTAGTTAAGAATCTTAAATGTTTAAATATTTGCTTACAACAAGACATAATATTGCTAAAATAAGAAAATGGAAATTATATTTAGAAATAAACAACTAATAATTCCAATAAAAATCAAAGATAAAAATCTAATTATATTAGAAACATTTGATAAAAGTTATCTCTATCATTTAAATGAATATTTTAAAAATGAAGATTATGAAACTTGTCTTGAAAATTTTAAAAGATTTAACAACTTATTAGATATATATACAAATTATATTAAAGCTATTACAAGCATCATAAATCATCCTGTTTCAAGAACATTAAAAGACTATTTTATTCAAAAATATGTGAGAATAGAGGAAGAAGAATTCAACAACTTAATGTTTGGATATTACTTATTTGAACATTATAAATACACTGTATGTACACAAGAAAAACCTGCTTGTATACTACGAATTTGACAAAATAATATACATTCAACACATATGATTTATCAAGATAATACTCTATGAACATCGAATCATTAGTACATAAATTAAAACTATTAGATTTAACAAATAAAAGAGTAATTTTTAATTTTAAAAAACAATTAATAGATTCAGGATTAGAATTAAGCAACCAATATAATGAACAATATAATACACTATGTAATTATAATGAATATAAAAGAAAATTAGACTTATACAGAAAAATAATAAGTATTTTAGACAAATTATTTCCTTCAATAAATAAATAAATATCATCAACTAGGTCAATATTAACCTCCGATTAAAAATTATATCAATCTTCAAAAATTGGCATCAAAATCTAAGAATAATAATCTAAATAATAATGGATAAAAAATTAATACTATTAAAATATAAAAATATTTTTGATATTTTATAAAACTCAGGAGTATAATTGAAAATATGTCAAATCTCGGAGACATTTAAGAAAGTATTTGGCTTGATATTTAATACTATTTATACATAATATAAAATCAATTAAATCCAAACTATCGTAGTTGGACACACAATTGGATAGTCGATGAATCTGGGTGTATTTACAGCAAGTAAGTTATACAAGCTTAATTTGTTAAAAAAAAAAAGTGTTGTATAGAACTCCTGTAATTTTGGTCAAGCCATGGTAGCACATGGAATTGGATTTTGTAAACGGGCTTTAATGTTTTTACATTGAGATATAATAAGACATTCTTCCCCATTATATGTTCAATTGATATCTGTAATTTCTACTCCTTCATATGGAACACCTTAATTTGCTACAAGCAAGCCTTAAAGCCACTGGAGTCGAATAAGTACCTCTGATATTCTTGATTCTAACTCCATTATCCGTATTTTTTAAGGTACAATTCAACACTGTCCTTGAACAAGTTCTTCATTTGGGTTCTTCCCTAGACTTTCAAACACTAATGCCATGTCCAGGTTCACATGTAACGTTAATAATCAAAATATATTTGCTTCCATCATCACTATTACCAATGTTAGAGTTTGTAACATTGATAATTGTGGATCGTGCAATATGAATTTTATCAGCGTCGAAGCTCTCAGCTGAGCATCAACAGTAAAGTGTTGGAATATATTAATGGAAGTAGTACATCAAAAAATTTAAAAATAAAATTATTTTATTAAAATTAGAAATATATAAATATAAATATATGTATACATAAAATACAAAAGAATTTTTTTCCTTTCTCTTCCTTTCTGTCCTTTCATTTCCTTTTTCTCTCTCTTTTCTCTTCTTCTTTTCAGTACTCTATTTCTCTACTACTTTTTCCTTCTTCTGTGTATTATATATACACTATTACAAACCGTTCAAAGTATTAAAAGAAAACAAAACGGTTTGTGTATTAAAAGAAAATATTAAAAAAATAAGAAAACAAAACGGCCTGTGTATTAAAAGAAATAAAACATTTATAATCGTTTCTGAATTAAAACAAAAACATGAGGATAATTAACAAAACAAAACGTTATAAATGTTTTTGATTTAAAACAATTTTAATTAACAAAATATTTAACAATCTTCAAATTAATAAAAATTAACATAGATTTCAAAATAAAATTTTGATACGGAAATAGAGTTCAACGATTTGAAACCTGTATATAATAGGTGAGTATTGAAAAGCTGTATACGTTCAGGATGAAAATATGTTGTACATCGTCGAAAATGTTTAGATAATGTTGTATTTTAAAAGTCTCAATATTATCTGTCATAACATGGATAAAAGTTTGATGCAAGAAAATATTAATTAATAATATAAGTACTTCAGATAAAATGTCAAATAACATCGATACACTATGTTATCATTAATTTTATTTATTTCTTAAATAATTTATTATTAAATATTTACTTTTTAAACCTTCCCATATAAAGTATATTTATCTTATTGACTAACTAGTGGACATGATGTCTTTGAATTGTTCTGCGTTTATGTAAGCAATAACATACTTTACAAAAGAATCTTTTCTGATACAATTTAGTTCTTACTATTATGTTCGTTTTGGTCATAAATATACGCCTAGTTCTGTGAGAGTATCTAAAGAATTAAGTCATATACAATTCTTTTTCAAAGAATCATTAAAAGTCTTAACTTACCTTATATCTTATGGGTATCATTGTTTTCATCGTAAGAATGGATTTGAGGGTTAACCCCTCTGCAGTGATCTTACTAAATCTTTACAATTAGGTTATCACTTTCAACATAGATCTTGGGATCTCCAGTCAAATAGGTAGAGTTTCCTTTACTTCCATTCCTCTAGATGGCTTATCAACTAACTCTCAATTTAATCCTTTGGTTGTGAGATCTGCTATGTTATCTTTGATTTCTCATAGTCAATAGAGATAACTCCAATTGAAAGTAGTTGTTTAATAGTATTATATTTACGATGTATATGTCGAGACTTACTTAGCAATGGGCATTGGTACGGACGAGAACAGTTTTTGATATAACTGTCTCTGAACTGAATTATAAAATATGTTCTTAAAATCGCCTGAAAACCATTACAACTTGGGGATGGTTTTTTAACCGGGAGTAATAGTTCAGGACAATTATTAAAAAAGACTTGGCAAACTTATATTTGGGTACAATTCCTTGAAGCACTGAATGTGTTCAATCAATAGGATAAAACCTAATATACAACTTTTTACACACATTAAATCTTCAATTAGTAGAAATATGAACTCTAATAAAAAAATGTTTCTAATTGTAAGCTTTTTCAAGCCTCTACACTGAAGTCATTTCCACCTTTGTCAAGGAAACCCAAAATTCACACATACTTAGGTTTATTTTCCCTTTTGTGAGCTCAAACATGAATAGATAAATCATGCAATACTTGCATATAGTAACACCTTTACTAGTAATTGGAGTTCCAATTGCAGCTTGTCAAAATGACAAATTAAAAAAAATAAGAAATAGACAAGTAAGAGATATTATGTATTAGAATTGCACATTTTACCCTTCGGATAAACTAGTTTCTTTTTCTTGATAGATGAATATGATATCAAGAAAAAATTCCTTGCATATATATCACTGTTTTTCTTCTGTATTACATAATTTTATACAACTATAAAATTAAGCACAATATTTGGCGAGCGGACCAGTACTCATGCTTTTCACTTTCAAGTCCAAGTTAAGACATATGGTATGTTTTTGCTTCTTTAATGCAAGCGAAATTTTGAAATTGCATTAAATGAAATTAAACATATTCTTAACAGAAATAAAGATTTGTTTCTGTCGTTTTGGGCAAATTTGATAATAAACGAACCGTCCAATCATAATTTCAAAGCAGAAACTAGTCCTATAAAAGTTCAAAGCTAAAGATGATGTGTTAATTGAATTGTTTACCAAGGGATTGAACTCTCAACCAAACTTCCAAAGAGAAGCAACACAAAATAAATTTTTAGAATATGGCACAAGATGATTCTCCATTAAATAAATACAAAACAATGAAAATTTTGCATTTAAACAAAGGAAGCTGCAAGGAAAACAGAATATTCCAAAATATACTTTCTTATTTTCAACAACAACTCTAAAGATGAATGACAATACTCCCTGGAAGAAGATTGCTAGAGACATCTACTTCACCTAAATATCCATTCCTACTTCAAAACTTACTAATTTCCTACAAGAAAACTCATTAACTTCAATATCGAAAACCAACAAACATATGAGAGTAAACTCACTAAAAAGAAAAAGTTGTGGAGGATAGTAGAAGTGAAAGAAGAGGATGCCAAACACAAAGATGTGGATGATAGACGTATAGACAAAGACGATAGACATAGAGATAAGAACGACTAGTCGGCGACATACGTAGAGCGGTAGAGGCAGAACTGAGAGCGAAACAGAGGGAAGAGCCAAGATGAGAGCGGCAGAATATAGAATAGCTAAATCTAATCTCATCTGAGTTCTCAAGAGAGTTTTGTTTATATATTTGTGCAAAGAGTCGAAAAGGAAAACCCTAATTAATATATAATTTAATTTAATAAATATAATTAATTTTGAGTACGGACAGGTATGGTTATAAGTATAATTGTACCTGAATGATACATGTTGCTTCATATTTGGTTAATACCCAAAACAGTACCCATCAATGAAATTTATTGGATAATAACTGAACCGATGGTGCAAATAACCAAACCTGCAATTATTTTGTCCATTCCTAAACTTACCATTATACATATTGTTTTGTGTCCTGCTAATATCAGATTGACTATAACAATGGATGCATATTATAGGTACAAGCTTCACCCAATCAGGAATATCCCTTAAAAAATTGCATAGCCATTCGACTTCTTCGTCATATTTATCCAAAGCGATGAACCTAGATTTCATCGTGGATCTAACAATGCACGTCTGTTTAGAGGACTTCTATGAAACAACTACACCATATGGTATGAATACATATCCACTGGTATACTTTGATTCTTTCATGTCAGATATCCAATTTGCATCATTGTATCCGTCTAATACAGCTAGATATCTTATGTAGTGCAGTCTATAGTTACGTGTATATTTTAAGTATCTAAGTAGTCTTGTAATACTTTTTTAGTGATCAGATCCTGGATTACTAGTATATCTACTTAATTTGCTTACAACTTAAGATATGCATGGTCTCGTACAACTCATCAAGTACATAAGACTTTATATCACTCTAGAATATTCTAGTTGAGACACAATCTCACTTTTATTCTTAGATAGGTGTAGATTTACATCTACTGGTGTTCTCCCAATTCCAGAATCACCATTGTTGAATTTCTCAAGTATTTTGTCAACATAATGACATTGACTTAGAATGAGACTACTGAATATCTTTGATATTTCAATTCCTAAAATTACATCAATAAGCTCCATATCTATCATATAAACCTTACATTCAACATATACTTAGTAGATTTGATCATTTGATCATTACTACTCACAATTATCATGTCATCAACGTAAAGATACAAGATAACATAACCATATTCTTTTTCCTTAACATAAACACAATTTCTACATTCATTAATTTTAAAGCCATTTGTCCTCATGGCATTATCAAACTTTTCATGCCATTGGTGTAGTGCTTGTTTCAAGCCATATAAATACTTCACCAATTTACAAACTTATCCTTCTTGTCCTAGGCATGAAAAACTCTTGGGTTGGTCCATATAGATTTTTTCATCTAACTCTCCATTTAGAAAGGCTGTCTTTATATCCATTTGATGTATTTCAAGATTTCGTAGAACGACGATAGAAATTATCATCTTTATGGATGTTTTTCTCATCACAAAAGAATAAATATCAAAGTAATCAAGGCCACGTCGTTGTTTGTATCTCTTAATTAGCCTTATACTTTTAATTTTATCCATTTGACTTACATTTTCTCGTGAAAATCCATTTGGACCCTAGTGTTTTACTACTTGGAGGTAAATCAACTAGTTTTCAAGTGTGATTTTGCGGAATGGACTCAATTTCACTTTTAATGGCTTCTTACCATTGAAGACCTTAAAAAGAATTCATAGTCTTTTCATAGGTTTGATGTTCACTTTCTAGCAAGTAGGTGAAAAAAATATAGACCGTAGGATGTTTCTATCCTAGCACTCTTGCTGCATCTAAGTTCAACCTAAACCTTATCCTTAACCTCTTGTTCAGGTTCTTTGTTTTGACTATCTTCCTTCATAGTCTCATATGTTTGTTTAGACAAATTTGATTCTCCTTGAGATTTACTTGAAAATACATATTCAAAGAATGATGCATTCATTGATTCCATTATCGTGTTCTTGTGTATGTCTGTGATCTTTGACTTATGCACAATAAACCAATAAGAACTACTATTACGTGCATATCCAAGAAGATGCAATCTATCATTTTTGGACCTATTTTCACCTTCTTAGGTATAAGTACGACTACTTTGGCAATACACCCCCACACACATAAATATTTATAGGAAGGTACCCTTCCTTTAAATAATTCATACGGTATCTTATGTATCTTTCTTCAGGATACCTAATTTAAAAGGTAGTTAGTTGACAAAAAAGCTTCCCTATAAGTTTTGTGGCAACCCAGAACTTAATAGCATTGCATTAATCATTTCTTTCAAGGTACGATTATTACGTTCAATAACTCCATCTTGATGAGTTGAATAAGGCGCTCTAGTTTCATGGATAACTTCATATTGTGCATAGAATTCACCAAACAGTGTTTCATATTCACCACCACGATCATTGCACAGTACCTTGATCTTCTTATTGAGTTGAGTCTAAACTTTTGTTTTATAAATAATAAATTTCTCTAGCTTCATTTTTTATTTTAAGCAAATACACATAGAAATATTTCATGCTATCATCAACAAAAGTAATAAAATACTTATTGCCACCCTTTACTTGAAGAAATTTCAAATCATATAGATCACTATGGATTAAATCAATGGGTTCAGTGTTTCTTTCAATTGAATGAAACGATAACTTCGTCATTTTTGCCTTAACACAAGTCTCACACTTATGCTTTGAATCTATTTTGAATGTGGGCATGTGTTCCATGTTAATTAGTCTATGCAATGTATCGTAATTAACATGACCTAGTCTACTATGCCATAAGTTGAAAAACTCAAGCAAATAAACAGAAGAATTAATCTTATTAATATTCTTAGCTTTTACAGTCATTACATTGAGCTTAAATAGCCTATCAGATACATACCCTTTTCCTACAAACATTCCATTTTTGGTCACAACGACCTTATCAGATTCAAACACTATCTGAAAGCCATGCTTGTTTAGCAATGAACCAGAAACAAGATTCTTACAGATGTATAGTACATAGACTACATTTTTTAATGTAAGCTTATTCCTAGAGGTCATCTTCAATTTGAACTGACCTTGCCCTTGAATGGCAAATGTTCTCTTTTGGAGAACATAAAACGTGCAAGCATACACAGTCACAAGTAATAAGATTTGTAAGTAAAGTATCATTCCCACAGAGATTTGTTACTACAGTTTATTGAGTACTAAAATTATTTCTCTCTGATTTTATCCAAAACAATTGTTGATTTAGAAAAAATTTAAGAAAAAAGTTGTGTAACAAAATAAAAGAAATCTAGGATTGTAGTTTTTCACCAAATTAATCCACTCTTATCATATTATTTTCTCTTGATTTATATTTTTTAATACATTTAATTTATCAACCAAAAACTTCTAATTTTATCCATACATCTCTTCCAAGCTCCGTATAGACACACATCGTTAAATTAATTCACTATATTCCTATGAGAATTAAATTTACCAAGATTCATTAAGTTCTAAGTTCTCAAATGGCCACACATACAATTAGGATATATTCCTATCCTTCATCATACATGTCATTCTATCCATGAGCAATATACACAAAAATACCTCTTTCAAGTTTATTTATATGCTACGGATCAATTTGATAAAATTGGTAAATATTCAAAAAGCATTAAGCACAGATAGAATCGAACGTCTTATAAATCTTTCAAAAATAATTAAAATAAAAGTTTTATAAATTTAGATAAAATGTAACCCTAGAAAAATTAAATTACTTCATAAATTAAAAATTAAAATTACAAGTGTTAAGGAATATGAGATTAAGAACAAAGGAAAATTAAAAAATCTTTTAGCACAATTATTTGACACACGTAAAACACAACAGAAGCCAAAAATGGCTTCTGCGTGTTCCACAGCCAACCCACAAACTCTCCAAAAATTCCAAACTCTAAAAAAAACTCTAAAAACTCTAAAACTATCCCCTATTTATAACATCAAATTTCTAAAAAAATACATTTAAAAATATATTTTTTTAATACACGCGGGGGACAACAATGGATGGGGAAATTAATTTAAAAATACGCGTGGCGACAAAATGGTATCGAAACACAAAAACTAATATCGAAAACACAAACTGGGAACATGCGCGTCGCTGCTTCTTTTTTTTCAATTCCCGCTACCACGTGTCGCCATGTGATTCGCTGAAAGCTAAAGTGGGACACGTGAAACCATATAATTGGCGTTCAAGGACGGGCACATGCAGAAATGCCGCACGGGAGTAGAGGCGCCGAGAAAGTGGGGGGCATGGGCTGGAATGCGTGCGTGATTCTACGTTTTCGCGCTTGCCAAAACCTTGCCACGTATCATAATATGATTGGTTGAAATATAAAGTGGGACACGCGGTAGCTTTCTATTCGCTGTATAACCGGGCATATATGAAACCGGCCGCACGAGATCATTCCTTGAAAACGCGTCAGACATGTGGGTCCCACCCTATATGCCGGCCTACACAGCAGGTTGGCCCCACTGAGCGCACCGAGTAGTGTGTAACTGAATTCACGCGTCCATTCGCTTCTGTCTGCTCTGGTCGCACGCGCCTCATCTTACCCGTTCGTCACCTGATCGAACGGATGGATTCGCGCGTTGGAGATGGTGCGCATGGCCTACTTTTCCTGCGCAGAAAAATAAGTTTTCTTAATTGCATTTTAACCCATAAATATATTTCAAATTACATTTTAAACTTTGTTTAATTACAATATAGCCATTTTTAATTTAAATTTTAAACTTTTAATAATTAAAATTAAGCCTGATCTTAATTTAAATTATATTTTTAGACTTTTTATAAATTGCAATTAAGCACTCTTTTATTTGAAATTATATTTTTGGACATAAATTAAGTACGTTTTCGATTTAAATTATTTAATTTTCTTAAAAATATATTCCTTAACCAATAAAAAGTAAATATTAATTTATTTAACTAAAATTAACCAAAAATGTCAAGAAATAGCAATTATAATTAATAAAATAGATGAAAATAACTATATAAAATACAGTTATCAACTAATGTGACAAAATTTCCCATGAAGAGCTTATCTCCATCTTTCACAGTTTCAAAAGTAGTGAATAACTCTTTATCTAAACATACATGTCTTGTTGCACCAATATCCATCCACCACTTCTTTAGGTTTTATCCTACCAAGTTCATCTAAAAAATGATTACAAGTTAATATCGAAGATATCATGAGTGATGTTATCAACCATGTTTATCTCAAGGTTCCTGTTTTTTTTTTTGGAAACTTGTAGTCTGGGGCTTTATGCTCTATCCTTTGACAGTTAAAGAAAATTCTTCTGAAGCTTAACTTCTTAAAATTTGATTCTCTAGGTTCCAATGTAGACTATTTACCCAACTTGCCCTTGCCTTTATTGTTATTATGCTTGGAACATTGACCATGATCCATCACATTAACCTTGGGTGCTGATGGGATATACCTTCTTTTAAAAAAAAACCTTGTTGTCTTTTTCTACTTTGAATCTTATTAGCAAGTATTTCAAAGACATTTCCCTTCGCTTGTGCTTAAGGTAAGCCTTGAACCCTATCCATGAAGGAGCCAACTTTTCAATAATAGCTACACCTTATAAGGTTTCACTAAGTACCATCCCTTCATCAAGATATTTTGGATTTTAAGTACTTGAATGCATACAGATTTAGAGTCCATTATCTTATAATCAATAAAATGACCAACAAAAAATTTCTTGGCATTAGCATTTTCAGTTTTATACTTCCAGTCTAATGATTCCCTTGAGTCTTTAGTCGTCTTCTCCTTATTGTAGTCATTGTACAAAGAATCGGTTAGACTTTCCAGAATATAGCTTCGACATAGATAATCAAGTTCACCCTCAGGTTGATTGGGAGCTTCTTTAGTCAAGAACCTTGCCAAATTTAAGATGGTGGGATAAAACATCATCTTACTCCTTCATCTCTTAAAGTTCAAGCCACTAAACTTCTTTGGTTTCTCTACCATTGCATGGTTCATAGGAACAGAAACCAGTAACATTGAGGTTACCTTATGAGCCACATAAGGTCTCATCATTTGATTCACAGTAGAACTACCCATAGTAGGGTCAACAACATTCACAGTTGAGTTTTTAGTTTGGTACAATGGAGTAGTCATTTTAGATGTTATAATCTTTTCTTTTCTTTTTTTGTTAAATACACAAACATCAACCTAAGTTTTAAAAACCACCAAATAAAGTTTTAAAATATCAAAAAATATATTTGTATCACCAATTGATTTAAAAAGAATAACTCTCAAGCAGTAAACAAAAATAATAATAGTAAGAATAAATAAAGAAAAGAAACAAAAGCAATATTAATAGATGATGAAAGGAATTAATAAAGAGATGTAAAAACTGAACAACAATGGTAGTAAAACATGTAATAACAGTCAAGTTAAGAAGTATCAAAATAAGTTTGAAATTGACAGTTTCAGACAATAGTATTGAAAAACCTTTTTTTCCTTTTATAATTAAAATAACATATACAAAAAAGAAATTAAACTACTATTAAGATAAGTATATAACAAAATAGATAAATATTCATAATCTGTTTATTTCAAAATATTTGTTAAAAAAATTAAGTTTTAAATTTGTTTGTCTAAAAAATGAAAAAAAGAAGAAATTAACTTAAGATTTTTAGAAATAATACATCGAGAAACAAGTTTAAGAATAAAATTATTTTATTAAAATTAAAAATACATAAATATAAATATATGTATAAATTATAAATATAAAATTTATATAAGATAAAATTTAAATAGAATAAAAAATTGAAATCTGTATATCACGTAATATCTTTAAGATAATTTTTTTCATTCATCGACTATCCTGTTTTTCCATTACTTTTTTCTTCGTTTGTGTATTATATATATATATATACTATTACAAATCGTTCAAAACATTAAATAAAAACAGAACGATATGTGTATTATTAAAAGAAATAAAATATTTATAACTGTTTTTGAATTAAAACAAAAACATAAGGATAATTAATTAAACAAAACTTTATAACTATTTTTGAATTAAAACAATTTTAATTCATAAAATTCTCAACATATGTAACATTGTTGTATCTCAAAACCATGACATGAAATTGTTTGCTGTTTAGAAGTCATGTCTTGAATTATCTTATTGTTGATGAAATTCAGACCGATATTCTACATTTTGTTTTAAGAAATTGATTATTTTATAGGTAAAAATAATATGTTTATAAATGTTGTGGAAAACATAAATGATAAACTTACGATAGAAAACATGTTTATGTATTCCAAGGTAATCCAACTACTGCCATTACTTGGAGTTGTTCCAGGTTGTAATGACGTGGCTTGAATGTTAAGCTCAATAGAAGCTTTACAAGTGACTTGTAGGTTTGCTTCTGTTAATTTATATGCTCAAGATGGAATTATTACATACTCACGCTACTATATTATAATTCTTACATTAAGTTAATGTGTTTTTCACTAATCTAAACTTGTACAACAAAATTTAATAGTTAATATATAAGTTCTCTTATTTATAATTTATATTAAATTGAGAATAATATATATTTTAATATTATTTCATTACGTTACTATAATTTGTTGTAAATTCTCTCTAATATCTCTCTTGTTTATCACGTTAAAGAATATAAATGAATTATTAAACTCAACCATTATAAGTTTGAGTTTTTTGAAAGAATTTATTTCTCATACTTATACATGGTATCATAATAGTAAGATCATGTAATCGAATTCACGTAACACTCTAATGTCAATTAAAATTTTTAAGTTTAATAGATCTCGTAAAAAGATAAGAAAATCCAATCTTAGAAAAAATTTAAGTGACGTGACTTAATTTTGTAAAGATAAAATAGTTCATCCTATGTAAAAATATTAAAAAATATAAATAAATTTATAAGATCACTTCTGAAATAGAAAACTAAGATTATATATATATATAAAAACTTAACAACAAGACAGTATAGGTTTCCATCTTTCTCACCAAGGTGATATTAGAGTTCAGTTGAGCTCAGTAACTTGATGCGACCATTAGGAAGAAACCAACTATTATTTTGATGTTTTGCTTTAGATTCATTGTCAATTCTTTCTTTTTGATGTTTGCTAGCTAGCTGTATTTTTTTTTTCTTTGAAGGAAAGTAGATTGTTTCGATTATTTTTATAGACTATTCAAAGCGAATATTGTTGCATATTATCAACTGCTCTTTTAAAAATTTTCAATCGAGTATAGTAGGTTGTTATGCTTTTGTTCCTATTTATTTCTATAATAAGCATTTTTGTATAAAATAAGTGAATAAATGGTTCTCTTTTTGTGATGGAAATTCATGCTATTTCTCAACCAAATGATTGATAATATATGTAAATGTGATAATATATATTGTATAGTTTTTACGTTTTTCATGAACAAAAACTTCCCAAACAGTTCAAAGTGGAATTTTTTTTTTATTCTAATTTCGTTCTATTTAGTTGAGGACTATATTTTTCTTTCATTTTTGTATTTACATAAGGACTAGCTATATGTAGATTTTCTTCTAACTAACTTGAAATATATTGCACACAAAAAATAGGATAGCTCTTTGTATCCCTACTATGCGTTATTTTTTACAATTATTTTAAATAATTAGCATAGTATAATTTTGAGTAAATAGATTATGTTACACTGAATTTTGAAATTATTACAAAAATACCATTTATTTTTTTGTTATTTTAATACTATTAAATTTTATAAATGTTACGAAAATACCATTAAATTTTTTTTTATTACTTCTATAGAATTAAATTTTATAAATGTCACAAAAATACCATCAAAATTAATTAGTTAACTACAAGTTACATGCACATTCCGAGATGGAACTAAGGGACTCGTGTGGATTACGTCCCATAGCTCGAGAAATTTTTCCTATTATTATATATTTTTTAACATTTTTGAAGATAAAACAAGACATTTAGCCTTTTTTATGAAATAAATTATGGATCTAGGCATACTTGGCTCCTTGAAAAATTTGTCTTAGCTCCGCCCCTACATACATCGATAATATTTTTATAAGATTTATAAAATTTAATGATATGAAAATAATAGAATAAAATTAGATGATATTTTCATAAGATTTATATAGTTAAATGATATGAAAGTAATAAAAAAGATTAAATAATATTTTTGAAACAATTGTGAAAGTCCATATGAATCATGGGTTGCCCAATCCAAAAGGTTAATCCAATAGGTAGATGTGTGATATTATTCTTAACATCTCCTTTCAAAGTATGAGTATTTGTCTATTATAAAGTCCACCAATTTATATTTTTAACTCATTTTATTATATATTTTGTTCTATTTAGATCGTTTTTATTTTTATTTTTGTAAGATTCGATTCAATTTTATCTTTTTTGAAATGAAGGTCATATTTTTTGATCCAATCGAACGAAACTTTGATATCATATGAAAGTATATAAAAATTGTGGGTAAGAATAAAGGGATTTTCAATCCCAAAATATTAACATAATAGACAAAGTTATTTACAATTTTTATACTTTATTATATATAATATTATATTTAATTAATGTAGAATATTATTCTTAATAAGAATTTATGTAATATATAATTTTAAGTTTTTAAGTGATAACTGAAAATATAAATAATTTATTTTGTTATTTTAATATTATTAAGAAATGCTTATTTTCTATTAATAAATAGAGAATTAAATGTGCATATAAGGGAAAAGAAGAAGTGAAATATATTTGTTAACTTTTTGTTATAATAAAATTATCCGATTTTTTAATTTCTAATACTCATTCACACTCAAAATGACTAACCAAAAAAGAATAGAAGATTGTGTTACTATAATGTTTTATTTTGTCATTAAGAGTGAGATTTAATCGGAATTGAGGAAGCTCGTTCATCATTTGATTTCCCTATAATAAGGTAATAGACATTTTGTCTCAGAAGTTCTATCTCTGTTAGATTCTTCAATTTCTTAGAGGCATCTTGATGCTTTCACTTATATCTAGTCTCTGTTTTGAAGCAGGATGTTCAAGTTTTTTTTCTTGAAGATTAAGAGGAGGTATTTCTGAACTCATGTCTTCCAAGTTTATGTTGAAATGTCACAATTACTATTAAGTCTTGGATTTCTACATCGTGCTTGACCTAATAACAAATCAATAACTTCGTTGCCGTACGGTGTTCTTCTTTGATAAACCTAAAATTAAAATTAAAGGGCTCACATAATATAAAATTGTCATATTGGAGTTTTTTTTTTCCTTTCTATAAGTGTCTATAAAAAATTCGAGGACATCTAAATTAATAATTCAGATGATATTTGTTTCTAACGTGATTTTAAAGTTCGAGAAATATGTCAAAAGCTTGAATGACTTCTCAAATTTAAAAAAATAAAAAAGTTCTAGCTTTTCCCAAATACTTGATTACAGAAGAATTTGGAATTTGGTTTGGTAGTTAATTAGCAAGACTTTTCTAAGATAATTAAATGTAGTGCAATTTCCTTCAAACGAACTTATAAAATGTTCAATGTACAGCTTGTAGTATTGAAGTCAAAGTCTTTTAATCTTTATGGAAATAAATTGCAGATCCATTTTGGTGATGGCACACGTTTCCTCTATTTGTAGTTGGTTTAATGAGCTTGGTACCACTATTTTATCAAATGGGTTTTATCAAATGGTCCTAATTTCAATCCTCCAAGTTGATTTATAGATGACTTATAATTTAAATTCACATCAATAATTTTTTTGGGAAAAAAATTGAGATAAATTTGGAACATTGGATGACCAATTGTCTACTTTCAAGGGATAAGCTAAACTAATTTGTAAAATATTTGGTAAAAACAATAAAAATAGTATTATTAAAACTTATAACTATAAAAACAACATATCTTTATATCCATTCATATATTTTCACCGTTGAAAAAAATGTGATACATCAGTTTATTTTAAACGTCATTTATATTGAATTGTAACAATTTAGATCCGTTTAATGTTAAACTTCGTCTAATTAATAGATAATTTTCAAAGTTATTAAGATATTATTTTTATTTTTATAAATTTTTAAGGTGTTATTTTTTTAAATTTTTCAAATATCTTTTTTTTTTTGAGAGATTTTTACTTGAGTTAGGTTCGTGGATGAAGTGATGAACTCTTACATTGATCGCTTTACATAAATGTATTTACTTACATATAGAAGTTCTTATTTTATGTATGGATAAATAATTATCTTCTTAAAATTATCAAAACATACATCATATTCATGTATTTAATTCATACAAATTTTTTCCTCTCAGTGAATATTATGTTTGTTTCACATGTGTCCCGAATACTATGCTCTTAGTTCAGCTCGGCAGAACGTGGTTCTTCAAAACCCTATATTTATTTATTTTTATTTATATTAAAAATGATTTTAGAAGAAATCACTTTGAGTAAGAAGTGCATAATTTGTGCTTCAATCACGGATACAAAATGTATTTTCTGGAGCCTTATATCACTTTCAATAAAAAAAAAAGTGTTTGGACCAAAAGTACTTTAATTAAGTCTCAAAAGTATGCATAAACAAACAAAATCATGCATGAAGGTAAATTTGAAACGCAAACACAAATGAAAGAGGCAGCAAAAGTGGCCGCCCACTAGCTAGGTTTCTGGCCAGATCTGCATATGTAGAACAGTAGAAGTAGAATGCAGTTCTCAGCAGGCCTTTTGAACAAAGTTCAAAGAAAACTACAAATAAAGGCACCGGCATATTAAAATAATAAGTTTTGTTTTGCATCTGATTATAACTTTCTTTTCCCTTAGATATCATATGATGTAAAAAAGAGATGATCGGCACTTTTCTTGAATCTCCTAAGCATGTTATATTGTCATGGTTAATTGCATCCTCTAGATTAGATTAATGAATAAGTTAACTTTAGCATTTTATCATTTGATAGAAACATATATGAGAAAGACCAGAGTCAATCATATCCTAATTTGCCTAAGATTGGGGATGGTTCGTAGCATTACTCGAGTCTCTTTCTGCATTCTCCCTGCTTGATTGCTTCAAATGAGAAATAATATATTGGTCCAAGAGTACTTCATACTAATTTGATTGATTGTTGTTTTTAAAAAAATAACGAGTATTTGTGTTTTTCAAAAAAAAAAAAAAAATTATTGCATTTATCTTTCAGTTCATTGTTCTTATTATTAACACATCATCAATAATTCATGATTAATTTATAATTTCTATGCTTCAAGTTGTGAATTGTGAATACTCTCATCAGGCAAGGGTTTCTTCTCTTTTTCATCAAAGTTAAATTTTGAGATTCTTGGATATTTTATATTTTCATGAGTGCATGAACAAATCTTTTAGTACCATATATGCTAATATCTCAAAAAGCTTCTAAAAGACTTCTTTTTCGTTTTCATATCAAAAGGGAATTGCAATTGCATATTTTAATTTAATTTTATTTATTTTACTTTCACACCTTCATTTTGGATGAAATTTTATTAAAAAGGTATTATTTATTATTTTTGAAATATAATCCTTACTAATTAAATTGTTTTCTCTTTCTACTTTTTATTAGATTATTATTTTTTTAAAATAAAAAAATATATTAATTTTGAATTTAATTGATATAAAATACCCAATCATTATATGCTTTAATAACAATGAATAATTTACCTTCATTGAAAGTTGTTGAATAACTCATACACATGTAAAATTTTCTTTTCATTTGTTTTTGCATCAGGGGTGAGATAGATTCAATTATGGTTGTACATGTATTAGCTGAACTTTAGAACTAAGTCGCTGCCAGTTAGGCCAATCTAATCAACACTCTAAAAGCCGTATTTGCTTACTACTGCAGTAATCAATATTGGCATGGCCAAGTCCAAAGCTTTGGCATGAAAACAGTAAAATGGAAGCATTGAAAAAGTTGGAGCCTTTGGAGTACCTTAAAATGTTCCTCCTTACTTCTTTATTAACTCTCCCTTTTTCCTTTTATATATTGTTTAGATATTTGGAAAAATATCAAAAATGTTACTAAGGTTTTTATTTTCTCTATAAATGCCCATAATATTGGAAACAATGTCTCTAATGATACCGAAATTAGAAGTATTATCAAGATAATTCCAATAAATAATAATGTCAACTTTTTTATCCATATACTTTTAAAAAAAATTAAATTATTGAAATATTCTTTAAAAATTATACAAATATTTATTTATTTTGTTTATTATAGTTAAAAATAAATATATCAAATTAAAAATAATCATAGAAATAATCTTATATTATTGATTTTTTTTCTAAATTAGTAAATCATTTCATTTATTTTCTTCGTTAACTTTTTTAAAAATATTTATAATTTTGATATATTATATAAATTTTCTTTATTATTGTTTACATTTATTGAATAAAAAATTAATTAATTAATTAATTAAATTGATATAAAAAATTAAAATATTTTGAGAATTACTAATGAAAAATTAAATATTTACTTTTTGATTTACTTAACTAAAAAATTACTTACCATTCATTTATTGAAAAAAACAACTTTTCATTCACCAAATAAACTATATATTTATAATAATTGAATAATTTACTACAAATGAAATAATTGTAATTTATCAATTCATTTAATCTATAAGAATTAATTTTTATTATTAATTTTCAATTTTTCTAAACTTTTATAAATTAACTTAATTTTTATTATTAATTTTGGTTTTAAATTTCTATTTTTTATCATTAAATTTGGAATCATATGGCTCCAAATGTAATTAAACTGGTCTTTAACCATTTTATAAATAAAAAAAATTATAGAAAATTAAAAAAATAATATCCTAAAATTTATAATAATAAAAACAGCATCTTAATATTATTAAACATAGTTCAATATTGAACAAGTATAAATAATCATAATTTTATTTGAACAAAGTCTAAGAAAAGGGTTTGATGTAAAATAATGAGTTAAATTTTAAAAAAATATATAAATTAGATAAAATGTGTGCTATTAAAATTTTTTAAAATATAAATTAGAAGAAGTTTAATGTGAAAATAATGGGTTGAATTTTTTTAAAATATATAAATAGGATACAATGTGTCTTATTTTTTGGATAGGAGTACTATTTTTTTTTTCAAAAATTAAAGTTAACAACTTCACTAAGTGTAATTATTTGGAATAAATAATAAAAAGTTCATTTATTTTTTGTATTTTATTTTTATTTTTCTAATTTAAACACATACATATATATATTATTTAATTTATTAAAATAAATTAAAAATAATTATTTTTATTCTATTAATTTAATGTAAAAAATAAGGTAAATCAAAATTTTTATCTTTGATATCTTTCAATTTTAAAAATATTATAAAAATGTTATCGAATAACCGTTATATCTAACATCAATTAAAATTAAAGAATATCTTTGATATTATTAAAAAATAAGGGGTATTTGTGAAAAAATAAAAACTTTCAGGAGATTATTGATATTTTGGTTAGAAATTTAGACATATATATAACTTTGACTGTGTTTTTACTTTTTTATTTTATTTCTTTCACATACCTTCTATAGTAGTTCTTAAATTGTTTTGTTTTAAGGGCGCCATGTTTTAATATTTTTTTTTAAATTTCATCGTAAATATATTTTATACATTTTTCTTTAAGGAAGTACACTTCACACTTCATACCTCAAGTTTTTTTTAGGACTTAGGGCGTACGTTTTTGAAAAATAAAAACCTACCCCAATTTTTTTTGGTTTACCAACTCATATATTGACTGATATGTTACTTGTTTATTAGTTAATTTGACGACTTCAATTAATATGCTCGTTGATGTATTGATATTTGTGTGTGAAGCAGTATGAAACTTCTCTGACTTTAAGAATTGGGTAAGCTAGACTTATGAGCATGCACTTTGTTCAAAATTATAAGCTAGACTCTTTATGGTTTTAGTCATTTGATTTTTATATGAATTATTTGTTTTTATGATTTTATTTTTTAACCTCTAAAAAAGTATTTTTTTTATATTATTAAAAAAATGTAACTACGTTATATTTATTTATTTTTTATCAAAAAAAAAAAGAATTTTATTAACATTACAATAAAATTACAAACTTAAGGATAAACAAAATACCACCATATTGCATAAACTCAAAACTAAAACAGATATATGAAGTGTACATAGATTGATTTTACTGCCTAAATATAGTTTTATACGTTAAATCACTATCATCATCTAATGCACACTAAAAATTACCAAGTTAACCCGTTTATTCCTATAACATAAGAAGATTATAATCTCAACATCACCAAAAAGGTCACTACTTATTATCAAAATTAAAGAAGATAATAAAAAATATTATCATCCACGTTATTTGATATAATACAAAAATAAAAGTAAGATAAAACTTAAAATTAGAAAAATTATATATATGAAAACACATATTTTGAGTTATATATATTGCATGAAACAGGTTGAAAATAAAATTTGTGGATTCATGCTATATATTGGATTAAACCTTCTTTTAAATAGTATTGAAACTTCTATTAGCTGCCGACAAGGGTCATTAAATAAAGTTCCCTTCTTTAGGTCAAGTTGCCCTTGTTTTTCATTGGAATTACTGTAATTGATTATAAGATTTGACTTTAATATAACAAATATAATGTGCTGATTACAGCATAATTTATTTGAATAAATAGTGTTTACTGCTAATGATTTTTGTTTGTTCGTTCGTTTGTTTGTTTTCTTTCTTTTTTATTTTACAAGAAATTCTTAAACAAAATGTAAATTTTACACGCATCTTGGTCCCAAGAGTACTTAATTTGATTATTGAAATTTGATCTCTTTGGTTCTGCTTTCCAGGCTCGATCCTACTCGAAAAGTGTGAAAATCTTTTGTACCATTGTTGGAAACTTCAAAATAGAATGCATTCATAATTTTTTCACATTCAATTTAATTCTGTCCTCAAACTTTTAGACAACCTTTTAACTTTATGACATATAGAGAAGAGCTAGCTAGTGAACAAAACAATAATGATACAAAAGATATTCATATTTGAGATGAAAGATATGCAAGAGAATTTATAATGGTTTATAGCATATCTATATACATTTTTACATGATAATATCAATCCATCCTCATTTTTAGCTCTACTTTTTGAAAAATAATATAAATATATATCATCTATGATATTTATTATTTTACTTGAAATGTTATCAAATATTACATCATTATCTATTTTAATAATAATTTTTAATTCATGACGTGACCCTAGTGTATTTCGGATGAGGTAAAAGTACAAAATTTAATGAACTCTCATCATGCATAATTTGATGAGGTTTTCATTTCTTCTCTTTTTCTTTTTCCAATGAATTTCTGAAAAGTGTTTTAGTATGCCCCATCACCATTAAGTTTATTTACTACATATATATATATATATAGGTAAAGATTTGATATTTTTATTTTAGTTGAAATGTGAGGACATCGATCGATCAATTGTTAAAAAAACCTAATTCTTTCAAGTGTTTAAAGCAAATTTTGTGAGAGATAAGTTTACTTATTTATTTATTTATATTTTCCAATATTTTTCCCTGTTTTTGAAATGTGTATTTAACAAGATTGCATGCATCAGTAAAATTGATTAGTGTTTTTGGTGTTTCCATAACTTTCACACAAGATGATCAACTGCTAAGATTCACATTTTGTCTATCAATATGGTTTGATATTAGAGAAATTAAGAAGTGACTTAAGGTTCTTGATGTTAATAGTATTGCTTCTATTAGGTGCTATTAAAGTCAATGATTTGTTGGGCCATTTCTTTCTTCTTTTATTTCTTTTCTTTTTTTTCCCCACCTGTTTCGTCTTTTTTTTTTTTGTCATCAAGTCTGCATAACATGCATGAATTAATCTTACGCACAATTTCATTGCGGGGATCTTTATTTGCTTGAATAACAATCCATGAATTAATCTCTCTCTCTCTCTCTGATTTAATGTTATTTAAGAAGCTTCTGAGATCAGATGAAAGAATAGCCACCTTTTAAGTTAAGAAGGGCGCGCGCGCGCGCTCGCGGTGTTAAGTACGGCTTTTATTGCAGCTTATTAACCGTGCTTAGTACGTACTACAAATTATATGTATTAAGTTACGTATAAGTTTTAAATTAAATATTAAATTGAAAAAATTAGATACTAAGTAATTGTAATATCGTTTATTAATCGTGAATAAATTATAATATAAGGTGTGGATTTATATATGCATAATAAAATGGTTATAAAAAATATTAATTTATTTTTCAAACCCTTTGATTTATTTCAAAATTATACTAGTTAGGACGCTAAATTATTAATAAAGTCATCTAGGTGATTAAATGAGAAAACTATCTCCACTTCTAGTGTATTAATAATGTATAAACACAATATAATTATTGATTGCTTTAAATTATATCAAATAATCAATAAAACATATTAAGTTAATAATAGAATGAGCTAAACATATTTAATTGTGTCATAGATCTATGGGTTTGTTGACTAATAAAACTAAATTAACTTATTAGGTTTAGTGTTTTATCATACATTATAAATTTAAATATATATAATTGAAGTGTTAATAAATATGTTGAGTTCCACATCGACCAAGGATACCAACAGAGTGTTTGTTATTAGTTTGGACTCTCTCCTGATAATCACGTTTTGGAGGAAAAGTCAAGGCTATCCAGCTTTCAACTTGATATCAAAACAGGTCTCTAGGGTCAATTGATGAGTCTCCTCTCGTCCACTTGTTTGTTATTAGTTTGGGTAGTCTCTCCCCTGATAAGCACGTTTTGAAGAAAAAGTCAAGACTGACCAGCTTTCAACTTGATATCACAGCAGGTCTCTAGGGTCAATTGATGAGTCTCCTCTCGTCCACTTGTCCCTCAATCGGTCTTGTAGTGTCTCTGTCCGATGTGAAGTGGGGTGTTGAGTCCCACATCGATCAGAGATGCCAACAGAATGCTGGTTATTAGTCTGAACAATCTCTCTCTTGATAAGCGTGTTTTGAAAGGAAAGTTGAGACTGTCCAACTTTCAACTAAATATCAATCGTTTTTATTGTACATTTTATTCACATATTATAAATATTATTAAAATAATTTATTTTTTTGGCTATTTATGATATATTATATATGTTGTGTGAGTATTAAATTTTGGTGTTGAAATGATACATGTTTAAAATATTTGTGTATCATACCATTTCGGAGCAATACATAGATATGTAAGTAGAAAGCTACAAATCTCCTCTTTTGTCGTCTTTCTAGTTTGAATAAAAGTTTTAAAGTTGGAGTCCTCCCTACTTTTCCCATATTTTTCAATACATATATTGAAAGCTTCAACCTACGAATCCATATTACATACATATATTGTGCTAATTATGAGAAAATGAATACGACTGATATATTGTTAAGCCACGTGGATGTATATGTTTCATTATATATCTTAATATTCTTTATCTTCAACTACACGTGTGCCAAGAGAGAGATTATGTGAAGTGGAAGCAAATATGTTTGGCTTGGTTGTAAAACAAACTCGTAGCTATATATATATATATATATATAGCTTATTAACTTTTATTTATATATATATACATTGTTTTCTGTATTAAGGTGTATCTATTATTAATATATAAATAGAAAAATTATTTATTAATCTTGAATTAATATTGATGTAATATTTTTAATAAATAAAAAATTAATATTATAAATTTCAATGATAAAATAGAAAAAATAAAAAATATTTTTAACTTTTTTTTCATAATAATAATAGTTAGAATATTAATCTTGTATCAATAAATAATTCCTTTATATATAGATTAACTTCAAAATGAAGAAAATTGATAATAGAAAAAGGAGACAAGTTCATGGAGTTAAAAACAAGACGACCACCTATCTCTCTCTCTCTCTCTCTCATCACTTCATCAAGTCCCCTTCCATACCGTTTTTCTTACTCACACCCAATAACCATAACCAACTTCTTCTTTCTTTCTTTCTTTTTTAAATGTCTCTCTTCCCTATATTCTAAGCAAACCCCACAACCAATCACCATCATCATTATCATCATCATTCCTACCACATTAAGTTTTTATTTCTTTATTTATTTTTCCTTTCTCTCTCTCTCTCTCTCTTTTTCTCTATAAGTCTTCACGGATTTAATTACATCAAACCAGTTGGGAATATCTATCAACCCAACAAGGGGAATAATAATATTTGATATCTCTCTCTCTCTCAGTGTCTCTGATATTTCACTATCATTTAGAATGAGGAAGCCAGAGGCTACTGGGAAGAATAATTATAACTCCATCGTTAACAAACTTAAAAAAGGTTTGTGGTCACCAGAAGAAGATGATAAACTGATGAACTATATGCTGAGTAATGGACAAGGTTGCTGGACTGATGTAGCTAGAAATGCTGGCTTACAACGCTGTGGAAAGAGTTGTCGTCTTCGTTGGATCAATTACTTGAGACCTGATCTCAAACGTGGAGCTTTTTCTCCCCAAGAAGAACAACTTATCATCCATTTTCATTCCATTCTTGGCAACAGGTTTCATTTTACTTACTGCATGTCTCTTATAAAGTGTCCATTAATTTTGTGTATTCGTGTTTTTTTTTTCTAATTCAAAATCACATTTTTTCTTTATTTTAAATTATTTTTAGTAAGTTATTTGTTTATAATAATAGTTAGAAATTTAAATTAATAATTTTATAAACATAAACAAAATTAACCTTTAATTAATTTTAATTAAAAAATAATAATTTATATTGTGTGGTGTTCGTGTCTAGGGTCAGTTTACATATTATAACACCCCTATAGTCTCTTATGTGAATACTAATCTCTTTATTTACTATATGTTTTAAGTTCAGTATTTATTATTACGTTATGTTGCTTTAAGAATGTTACTGTACAATATAAATTCTGGCCAAGGGAACCATAAATAGTATTTTAATCGAGTATTATGGGAAATGAAGTTGATAAAGACCTTAGTCTAATGGTCGTCTTTGTGTACTAGACATCTGACTTAGAGTCAAAGACACTCCAATAAATTTTTTTAAACTATTAAAATTTATAATAATAAAATTAAAATTTTAATAATATTAAATATAATTTAAATAATATTTAATTAAACATAATTTAAATAAAATAATATAAAAAATTTTAATAATAAAAATGAATAAAATGATACTACTCTTATAATTAAAAATTTTAAAAATATTACTTTCATAATTATTTATATAGTATAAATCATTTTTATAATATATATCATTTCTTCCGGCGACAAGTATATGAATGGTTACGGAACGGGCGTAGAATCTTATACTAATAAACATAATTATTTCGTATTATTTTTAGTTATATTTGGTTAATAATTATCGTTATGAATCAATAATAATTTTTCTAATGTTTAATCTTGTTTCTTATTTTTTTAATATTTATTTAAAAATATATTTAATTTAAAAAAAATTTAAATATTAACTTAATTTTTACTTTACTATATTATTTAAAATATTGATATTAATTTTTATTTTTTAACTATTTAGTATATGTTTTTAAGTAAAATAAAAAAAATATATATATATATATATATAAAATAAGAATAAATAAAATTTAATTTAATCATACAATATATTATGTATTTTATTATTAAAATTATATTTTTGTGTAATTATATATATATAAAATAATAATGTTAATATATGTTCGATTTCAATTAACCACAGTTTTGATATTGCAATAATAATTCTCATCCTCCGCCTTATCGATTATGGTTATTTTAAAAAAAAATCGTCATATTTTTACATATAATCACATTTTTAATTATTCACGATTAAAATATTCTCTCTAGACAAGTCTATCAAAATATCAAATACAATATGCCCAAAAGTTAGTTATAAGTGTGTCAATTTTTTGGGAAAAAAATAATAAAATAAAATTTTTAAAATACATAATCATAAAATAATATTTTTTATATCTAATTTATATATCTTTATTATTAAAAAAATGATATATTATTTTATATTAAATTGAGTGATATTTATATAAAATTATATTTATTTAAACTTATTTAATGTTAAATGTCACTCAATTAAATTTTATTAAATATTATTTAAGTATTATTTTTATTATAATAAATTTTAAAAGTATTTAAAAAATATTAGATTAAAAATCTAGAAAATGATAACTCAGATGTCTAGATCCTATTGGTTCTCTATATGTGATGAGCCCATGAAAAGGAAAATGGTTCACAGTTTGTAAACAACTTTTCACTGAGAATCTATTCCACCAAAATTTGCATTGGAATAAATTATAGGTAAAAATACGCTTAAAGTCTATCAGATTTCATAAATTAAAATTTTAAGTTTTAATATTAAATTTAAAAAGTAAAATATTAAAATTCTGTGAAGATTTTTAATTTCTTATTTTTTAAACTTAATAGAATATAACCATTTTTCAAATAAAGTGAATTTCTGTTATACTATATGTATTACATTAAATATCTATTAAATTTTAAAAAATAAGATATTATAAATTCATAAAAGATTTATTATTGTTATATATTATAAATTTTTATGATACTACTTCAAAACTAATAGATTAAAATGATAATTTGCCAAAAACTAAGGGAGCGACTCAACCCATCCTAAATTATATCATAAGGAAATGCCTTTTCCTTCCAAGTTAACCCACTTTTTAAATAAACAGATTTTTTCTTTTAAATTAAATTGATTTTTCTACTATCAAATTCTAAAAATTGTTATAAAAATATTATTAAATTTTGATTTATTACTTTTATATCATTAAATATTATAATTATTACAAAAATATGATCACATTTTTTTATTATTTTTATACTATTAAATTTTATAAAATGTTTCGAAAATATTATCAACGTCTATAAGTTAACGAGAATTAATCACAAATTACATGTACATCAATGATTTTTTGTTATATTTATAAGGTTTAATGATATAAAAGTAATAAAAAATTAATGTTATTTTTGTAATATTTATGATTTTTAATAATATGAAAGTAACAAATAAAAATTCATATTAGTATAATAACAACTAAGTTTATTGAAAAAAAAATCTATTTATGATAAAAGAAAATTGTTAATTTAAAATGTGAGTTAAAATGGAAGGAAAGTAATCTGGGAGGTGTTGAGTTGTTCTCCAAATTGTAACTTTAATCTATTTTACCATTTAATTAATTTTATCTTTAACTCTATATTTTATTTTTAGATAATTCTTAAATTATGTTTTTTCATAATCCTATTTTATATTTTAAAATCGAAACCAAAAAAAATTGGTAATAACAGTTTCATTTAATTTAATTACATTAACTTATTATTCCCATCACAATTTCTGTCACCAAAATTTAAAAAATTTAATTTGTGCATCTGATTTCAAAACACATAATGATTTTTTTTTTCTCTCCTTATTTCTGCTTCTCTTTTCTTTACCGAAGGTGGTCTCAGATTGCAGCACGTTTGCCTGGACGTACTGACAATGAAATAAAGAACTTCTGGAATTCAACAATAAAGAAACGTTTAAAGAACATGTCCTCCACATCCTCTTCACCAAATACAAGCGACTCTTCATCTGATCACCCAAAAGATGCCATAAAAAGACTACTCAACATTCCCAATTACAGGCAAGAAACTAATGCCATACTTTCCATGTCTTTCATCGATTCATCGCCTACCTCGATGCAATCTATGGTCTTGAACAACATGAATAATATTCACCCTTTAATGCCTATTAAAGATCAAGCTGGCTTAAACATGTTTGGTGCAAGTGGATGTTTGAATAATATAATTAGTACGCAGAGTACTAACTTGATTGGGATGGATGGAGATAGCTTTTTTGGAGAAAATGATGTTTTGGGTAGTGCTAATATCAATATGGTTGGAGCTGAGGGGGAACTTTTTGTGCCTTGTTTGGAGAGTATAAGTACTACTGAAGAAAGTTACAGAACTGATCAAAGCATATATGATAAGGACACTAATAATAGCTACCCTAGTAATATAAATAGTAATATTAGTAGCTTCAATAGTAACAATAACAACAAAGCTGAAAACCAAGTTGGGGTTGAGAATTATTTTCAAGAAGATCAGCTGACAATGGGTGATTGGAACTTGGAAGATTTGATGAAAGATGTTTCCTCCTTTCCTTTTCTTGACTTCCAATGACTATATTATCATTGGTCTGTCAGTAAGATTCACTATTAATTCATTATTTTTAAGTTTGTGATTCGAGTAAATTAAAAAAATCCTCATATATACTTTCTCTATCTCTTTGATTTTTTTTCCTTCAATTTTCCCCCATATATATATAAAGCCTTCTTAAAATCCCACACAGCCCAATACTTCAAAAGTTGAATAAATGCAGTGTTCCCCTATAGCACTTGTTATATATAGTATGTGATCAGAAGTAATTGTTGATAGCTTAGATGAAGTGAGATAATTGATCTGAATAAAGGTCATGACAGTCTTGAATGCTGTATCTAGTTTTCTGTCATGAAGAGAAAGCCAATTTGGTCATTTTGAGGCATTTGTCTTCTTACATGCATACTTCTGAAGAAGGATGTGAATATAGATTGAAAAAAGTAGGGAGAGATATTAAACAAGTAAGTTAGTATATAATGCATGATTTAGTTGTTATATTTGAAATTTATGTGTACAAAGAAAGTTCATAGTTGTAATTTGTTGTTAATTAGTGGGGATATAAAGTAGTTAATTTGTACCAAACATTTGAACAAGATATATATAAACAGAAGATTCTCTCCTATCTCTCAATATTTACCTAACTTGCTTTATATTGTAAATTCAAATGCAAATTATCATCCTTCTCAACACTTTGGGATGAAATAGCTAGGTTCTTGAGTTATCTTAATTTGTTCTAAATGGGATTCGATATCATTGCTTCTTTGAATGCCCACTTGGAACCAAAAATACAAGTAAACTAACTGAGCAATGCTATATGTGGTTGTTTTGTGTCATGACTCTATCTTATCCATTTAATTCATGAAAGAGAAAGTAAAAGGTAAATTAAACATGCAAATAGAAATGAAGATAAGAGTAAAAACTTAAAAGTTGTGTTTCAAAGCACCTTCTAAACTAATATCAGTATTCAACTTATTCTTGGTTTTAATTATGATGAAAATCACTTTGATATAGCAAGAAAACAATTAATTACCGAAAAGTAAAATAGCAGTCAAATTGCTCTCATTTCGTATATGCATGAATATTAGCCGTGTAAATTAAGATATAATATTAATAAAATTTATTTTACAAGTTAATTATGAATACTATTTAAATGAATTAAAATGAAATAAAATAATATAATATTATACTATAAATTTATTAACAATAATAAATAAAATTACGCAACACATTTTATGTATGTAATTGACATTTTGCATTATTTAATTAGTTAGTTATATGATACAAAAGTGTGAGGGGTTGGATTCCAGGAGTAATTATTACTCCTCTACCTTCCGATCCTCGTACCAATAAGATTAATCATTTAATGCCTTTAGCCATTTAATTAAATTTATTTTTTTAATTAATTATTATATGACATATCTTGTTGTCAATCAACAATTTGATATAAATAAACTTTTGGTTTTGGTAAATATTATTCGACATATTTACTGAGTCTAGTTAAAATTTCCCATTATATAATATTGTTTGATCAAAAAATAAGATCAACCATATAATTATTATTTTTAGAAACAATTAATGAAAAGGGAAGAAAAAAAAAGGCAATTAATTATACATATGAAAAGAAATCAGTATATAATTGGGAGATAACTTCCAAAAATTAAGAAGACAAACCTTTTATCATAATAGCAAAAAGGAACTTAAGAAAAAAGAAGGAAAATAAATAAATGATGAAATTATTGAATAATTAACGGTGACTATTTTCACTTGAATATTGACCACAAATGTAGAGAGTGCTTTCAAATGATTTCCTCTTAGATTTTAAGCATACCATAATAACTAACACTTGTTTTTTGTTTGTATGTATTCAATGATTCAATTTGAAAATTATATCGCTTTATTTGTTAATTAAAAATATCTTAATTTTTATATATCATAATTATATTATAATAATTAACGTAATAATTTTTCATTAGATAAAATTATGAATTTTAATATATTTATTAATAATATTACGTTACATCATTTATGATCCATTACAAATTTATAATAAATAGAATTTTTTATATCCATGTGTCATATAAATGAGATAATAAAGTGTTTTTACATATATATATATATATATGATTAAATTAAAAAAAAGTTTATTAGACATTAAACATATTAAGTTTCACATTGATTAAGAGTAAGATAATAATATTATTTATAAGTCTGGACAATCCTCTAATTCATAAATTGGTTTTAAAATTTAGAATTACATCTGAGTTTTTAAATTGGTATCAAAGTTAGGTTCTTAACTTCTTAACCCTCAAACGATTCTCGTGTCGTAAATTCAGACCGTATTGTAAATCTAGACTTTAACCGACGTAGCCGACGTGAAGGAGAATGTTTAATTATGCAACAAAATCCCTCATATATCCAACACCCCGACCCGAAGTATAAACTTCTTTTTTATGTCAGCTTATTTACCCGTACGTAATTCTAAGTTTAGGTTTAAATTAAACAAGAGAATAGAATTTCAATGAGTACTTCAGTATTGGCTGTTACACGTACGATTGATAAGTATATATGTGACTTTTTATAATATATAACTTACCTTCCACCAGCTACTATATTTACTATATAGTTGTCAAATATTATGTTATGAGTGAGTACGTAATAATAGGGCGTAAAAAAGATTAATATCATTAATTAATTTTTTTATTATATATAATTCACTTATTTGATTGTTTCATTTTTATCCTAAAAAAATATGTGTTTATCATGTTATTAAAAAATATAAGTTTAATGCTAGCTGTGAGATGGTTAAAAATTAAAATCTATATATGAAAAAGGATTAGGATTTATATGTGCTTTATCCTTATTAATTTCATATCAAATTTAGTATTAATCTGTAATAAAACTTGAAAGGAAATGAAAAAAGAACAAATTGGACACAAGAATAATTATAAATAAATGGTTTTTGATGGTGTTTGCTGATTTTATTGGAATTAGAATAAGAATGATTTTTTTACTAAATTGCATGTGAATGCATAAAATAAATATTTTTAACGAGGTTAATTTAGGAATATAAGATTCAATTTTTTTTTTTGTATGAATTTAATTATTAGCCTTCACATTCTTATCAAGTTCGTGAAAAATTAGTAATTTGAATTTAAACTTTGTAAGTACACGAGTGAAAGACATTGTTTTTAATTTTATTATCAAATAAAAAGCTCTTAATTTATTTATTTAGATAGTAATTGTTAAGGTATATATGTTAATATTGTTAATTTTTCTTTAGTCTCACATCAATTGTGAGTTTAGTAGTAATATTATTTATAAATTTGTATAATTCTTAATTCAATAAGATTTTATTTTGTTAAGTTAAACCTAAACTTTTAACATGATATCATAACTGAGTTTGATTGGTAATTTAAGTTTTGTTCTTAACAATCTCAATGTGGTTTTGTAAGACCATCTTTGTCCCGTATGTAGGAAGGTTGTTAAATTTCCTTCAGTCTCATATCGATTAGTTTATAAATTTAGAAAACTCTTAACTCAATAAAATCTTATTAGATTAAGTTAAATATGTGTTTCTAACCGTAATAATTCATAAAGTTATATCCAATTATCCATTTTGATAAAAGCTACTTCATGAAAATGAAAAGTTGATAGTAAAAAAATATTGATATAATCAAAGATATATTATAAAATTTATATATAAAATTATTTTCAATAAAATGATATTTCATCAATTTCTCATCAATACTTAGTTACCTGTCAGGACTAAGATGAAGAGTCCTGAGAGGTAATGGCCCAAATGAATAACAAATTTTTTTTTGGGGACAAACTAGAAAGTATATTCTATTAACACAGCCCAATGTGAGCAACTCGACCAACACAAAGAGTTCTTCTATGAAGAGACAAAAACTAGAACCGCAGGACAACATCCAATCACTTGATGTAGTATGGTTTAAAACAAACATAAACCAAAACACACCATAACCCAACCCAAACAAGCCATTCTCTAAAACCAAACCCCAATAGTTATCTAGGTAGGGAACAACAATCTAGGAAGGCAAACACTAAACAACACGAACACACTTCAAACAAAACACATCCACATATAATTTGTGCATATCATATCGAATTTCAAAGTGGCGAAACGGGCCGATTCTAATGCCATGTACACTTACTTATTGGACTAAGACTGGTTTCAAGAAAAAGTACGAATTCAGTTCTTGAGTTGTACGCCATGCATATGAAACTAAATATATACCAACTTGACCCATAGCAAGCAAACTCCCCAAAACACACAGTTTGGACTTTACTTTCAGTATTAAAAAAAAAAAAAGTAAAACCACACTTATTTGTTATTCTCATTCTCATATTTGATAAAATTTTAATTTATAGTAAAAATTGAAAATATATATTACTTATATGATAACCCATTTATGATTCTTAATTTTCAATATTTTAAGTTCTTAAATTCAATTTTAATCATAGTTTTGAACAATTTTCATTAAATGTGAACTAAGACCGATCAGGACCAGTTCTAAGGAGATTCGTGATGTGGTTGGAGCTTGATTGGAATTTCAAGCAAAGTATTTATACGAATGACATGCATGATTAAAAAAAGGAAAACTTGTTGACAATTTGTTTTTCCAATTTCAGATATACACCCACCATCACGAAGAATATGAATGATATGAAATCTAAGTCCAGAGAAAAACCCCAAGAAACATTATTTTTTATTGGTATTTTAATTGTGACTTTGTAAGTGAGAAAAATAGTTAAAACAATAAACATTTATTTTAAATGTGTTAGAAGCTGGGAACTAATTTAATTTAATAAGATCTCATTAAATTAAAGATTGTTCAGACTTATAAATAACATTGATGTCGAACTCATGTAGGAAGGAAAGAAACTTAACAAAACTATAAACTTATAAACTTATAAGCAATATTACTATCGAATTTTTGATCGATATAAAACTGAAAAAAACTTAACAAAATATAATAAATGGAAATCGTGAAATGAGCATTTGATTTACTAAATAAACTATCAAAAAAACAAAAAAACTATACTACTATCAATCTTTGAGAGCAAGGGATTTATTAATTATGGTGTCCCATATTGGCCTAGTCCAAGCATTGCCTATATTTCTTGGCATAACACGCCTTATGGTCGTTGGTCCCAATTTCATGAGAAATGGCACAAATAGCTTTGGCCAACTGAGCGCAAACCGTAGCTCTTTCAAATACTGGATTCTTGTGGCTGTGTACTATTAATTTCTTCTTCCATCTTCCCCGAAGTCGACTTATAATGAAAAGCTTCTTATTCTTATAATTACCACCATTGTCATTGTTGGCTCTATGACTACAAGTAGCAGCAGTAGGTGGATTATTAATATTTGCCTTCACCCTGTAATCATTTAACATTATTATCATAATTATCATAATTATAATTGTCATTCTTACAATTAAAATTTTCATCATCCTCGTGCATCACTCTAAATATTCCCTTTCGGCCATGTCTATATATACCTATAATATATGCTTATAATATATAATGTGTATATATATTTACATATATATATATATATATATGTATGTATATGTTGATGTTATTCTATGAGAAAAAAACACCGTAAATTTTTATGCTTAAAAAGTCTTTGTTAAGTTAAATTTAAAATTTGTTCTAATGTTAATGATTTTTTTCTCAAGCAATAATAATCTAAAATATATACATATTGGGGAGAATGTGTCCAATATTATTAAGAAAGATATTAATATATTATTTATAAATAATATGAAATTAATTTTTTTTTAAATTGAATAACTCATGTTAATTATATATTATGCAAAATTTTATAGATATCATAACTTAAGTTGAATAATGAGCTAAGAAAAAAATTAACGAAATTATTATACAAAAAAATAAATAATAAGTCTTACAAAAAAAAGTAACTTAAATAAAATTATAATATACTAAACATACGTTAAAAGTATAAAAAGTATAAAGTATTGGGTCAAAAGACTCACGCTTTGAAGAATATTAGTGTATAACATATATTGATTAAGAAATATATTAATGTAATATTTATAAATAATATGATATTAATTTTTTTTAAGTTAATTTTTTAAGATTAAATATTTTATATTAATTATATATTATACAAAACTTTACACGTATCTATTAGAATCTTTAATAAAAATTTACTTTAATTTACTACTTATTTGACAGGCATTTAACTCCCTTGCCTCTTTTAAAAGAGTTTGAAATTCATATGGAAGATTTAGGCTAAATCTTAAGGAATAAAATTGATATTTTTGTAAAATTTATTTACTTTATAAAAATAATGAAAATAAATATTTACAAATATATCATAGTCTATTTTTGAATGGTTTCAATGATATTTTTTTAATATTTAAATTTTAAATTATTTATTATTTTAAACCATAAATTATTTATTTTTGATAAAAATTATTTTTAAAAAATTTATTTTCGTTACTTTTGATAAAATAAAATATTTTTTTTATTAAATTTTAATTTTATAACTAAAAATTTGATCTAAAATTTTTAAATAAATTTCAATAATTATTTTTAAAAAAATAATATATTTATATTATCATATCTAACAAATAACGGATTAAATTATAATTTTATTTAAAAAAAATGGAGTTCTGATGCCTTTTAAAAAGTCGCAATGAAATCTAATGCCAATTTTTTTGTACGTGTATAACTTTTTTTTTGTTTTAGGAAGTCGAAATGAGGTGTTTATAATTGATTTAAACCAAAGTTGTTTCCACTAGGCTAGTTTTAATTCTAACTTTATTTAGTAAAAAATTTAAACGTTTATTTTTTTATAATATTAAAAATATATATTTATTTATGTTTTTAATAAATAAATTTTTTAAATAATAAAATTTGATATATAAAAAATTATTTCATATAATTAAATTAAAATATTAATACCTTCTTACCCTATAAGAATTGTGTAGCAACGGTGACTTTTGAGCCTAATTATATTGCCTTTTCATGTCAAAATTATATTGCGTTTTGTAAAAACGTAAAAACGTAAACGAATCTAGCCTTTGAAAATTTTCAAAAGGTAGCTAATGTATTGATGTTATGTATATATCATATTATTAAAAAAATTATTTTAATATTTTAACTCAAATATTAGTACTTTTTTAGCAATTTTAAACATTATTTCCTATTTATATATAAGTACATTATTATAATTTAAAAAATAAAAAAGCACCCAATTTTTTTTAATATTGACAGCTATTTTTTTAAAAAATTTAACATGAACGTCGTACATGGAAAGCTAAATTATACCAAAGAAATTAACCTTTATCATAGCGAATTTAATTAAATATTGCTAACAAGAGAATATGAGTTAAATTTGTGTATCTGATTGTGAACAAAAATATTCGAGATAGAGTTCAAAATTTATAAAATATTCAAAAAATACCAATCCAAAAGCCGGTGAAAGATGCAATACTTTAAACAACGTAACCGGAAATGGAAACGATATCCCTGATAACTGCAATTATAATATTAATTTTTTCTTTCTTTAATTTTTTGTAAAATTTATCACATAGTATCTACCTAGCATACTTTGATTTCAAAAATAAAACACTTTTTAAAATGATTAAAAAAATTATCAATATTTAAATAAAAAAATATCATAAAATTTTTTTCTTTGAATAAAAATATTATTTAGTCCTTTAAATTTAAAAAAATGTTTATAAGATATTCATAGTTATTTTACTTATAAGAAAAATGTTAATTAATTATTTTATTAATAAAAAATAAATAAAAAGACTTTTATTTATAAAAAAATTAAATATATATTGATAAGTATATTTTCATTATTCAATTCACCCTATTAAATTAAAAAAAATTTTGAAACATTCATGATAATTTTATTTTTTAAAAATAAATTTAAAATTATTAAATATAATTTTTGATTATTTTTATAAATAAAAAAACTAAATATCATATTCTCAAAATTAACCGATTAAATAACATATTTTATATAAATAAAAAGAATGATATAATCTATTTTATTTAAATTAGTATATTAAAATAAAATATTTTAACAAATAGAACACATTAACATCGTTATATCCAAGATAGCATACCGAACGAGCACATAATATCAAATTAAGAATATATGCATCTGATAAATGCCGCTACACTACCATTTTCTACGACACCAGTTGATATGTTTTTGAAAAAACTAAAATTTATCTAAAATAGAAAATACATTTTTGAAAAATTCACTACCACATGTTCATGAGAAAAAGTATAAAAATATATAAATGGGTATATTTAGTATTTCTAAAATATATTTTATTAAAAAAAACATTTCTAAAATATACGTTTACATATATGATCTAAGGGCAATACATTTTTTTCTTTAGACAAATTCACTATTCTACATGAGATATACAGATTTAAAATAAAATATATTTTTAATTAAATTAAATGAAATTTTTTATTTAAATCAAGTAGTTATTACAGAATAATTCATATAATAAATAATTATTGATTAAAATAATATGATTTATTTTTTAATTTATAATTTTTTATCATATGAGTTATTTTATAAAAATAACTTATTGTATAAATAACTTTTGAAATTAAATTAAAAAAAACTATAAACTAAAATTCTATTGCATCTAATCAAGAAATACATTAGATAAAAAAAAAACTAATGATCTTATAACACTACTATTCATCATAAATAGATGAAAATTATAATTGATATAATAATAATTATTAAATATAATTAAGTAAATCTACTTATACTTACTAATAAAACTTTGACACACTATTAAAACTTAGAAAAAAATATGTAAAATTCTTTATTTATTGTAAAATGATAATTAGGTTACATATTTATTTTTTCGTAATAGTTTCATTGTATTATTATTAAAAAGTTGTCATAAAGGGAAAAAATTATTATTTATTATTATTTCAATTCTATTAAATATATATTATTTTAAGTTAAATAAATTAAAAGATTTGTATAAAAAATATATAAAATCATGAAAAATTTATAATTTATACATGTGATATTCTTTAATAATAATATATATTAACTTCTATGATTTGAGGTCGCCTAAGAAGCCACTATCATGGAAAAAAGATGAAAATAAATAAACTGTTTTATGAAATTGTGTTATATTCAGTCATTCATATCCTATCATCTTACTCTTTTTTTTCCTTTTTTTTGGCTTGAGAAATTATATACATATATTTTTAATATGACTCGATCTTATAATTTTAAAATTATTTTAATATTAATACGACTCGATATTATAATTTTAAAATTACTTTAACTATAAATACAACATCAACTATTAGCTGAATGATCTATCATCTCATTTTTGGGGAACTATTATCTCTTGTTTTTTTCACAATACTATTTGAAAGAAAATTGTTAGTTGAACTTACCATATTTGTACAACATATTTGTTAAGGTAAGTTTAGTTATATTAGAATGAATTATATATAATTATATTATGATTTATTTATATAATATTTGATTACAAGGTATATAATATATTTAAATAAAATTTATTATAAATATATTAATAAGATAATTTATATTTAAAAATTTTTTGAATTATACAATTTATTTAAATTAATGTTTAATGTATTTTTATAATTTTATTACATTTTATAAATAAAAAAAATTATTTTTAATTTACTATGAAATAAAAAATCAAGATATATAATTTTATAATTATTAGTTCAAATAAATTAAGTTAGTATCTAGTACGTTTTATGCACACGCCCTTTGGTCATATAAAATTTATGCATAATCATACTATTTAAATATTATACGATATAATCTAATTTCATAGTCAGTATATGATTATGTTAAAATTATAAAGTTAATATTTTTAATGTTGTATAACAAACATGACATTGATTTATTACATCCATAAAATTTTAAATTAATAAAATATTATCTAAGTATCTAGATAAACTATCCAATTATTATATTTATTTCATTCATATCATCGAATTTTGTTAGTACTATTCAAGCCGTACAAAGTTCTATTTAAATAATTTTTTTAATATTCATCTAACAGTGTCACACATTATTGTTAGATTTAAAATAATTTATATAATTAAATATTATCTATTTTAAATATATCACTTAATTATTTGAATTGTTTCAAATTTATCACTTAATTATTTGAGTTGTTTTAAATTTATTACTTACCTGTGATGCTGTTAGATACAGATTAATTAAATGATATAATAAATTTTTTTATAAATTAGGTGATATAAATAAGATGAAAAATAATTCAATAATATAAACAAAATAAATACTATAATTTAATCATATTCTTGTAAGTTTATCCAATTATATAAGAGATACGGTGGCAAATGACCTAATATCTTAAATAATATAAAAAAATTTGTGATAAGATAAATATATCATATTCAAATTCTCCTTATAAATGAAAAGTACATTTAATAATAATAATAATAAGGGATATGGTCAATGGCTATAATATAATAAAGAGAAAAACTTCATAATGTTCCTTATATTAAGTTAAATGTTTCCTCTTAATGTTCCTTATATTAAGTTAAATATGTCATTGAATATATAAGAAAAAAAAAGTTATTTGTTCCTTTATTTTTGTAAAAGAAGTCAAAGTATGACAAAAGTTATTTTTTATTAATATTTTGAATAAATTATTATTATTATTTTAATATTTTATTTTATTAATAAATAAAAAAATGATAAAAATAATTTTTTGTTATAATATTTTACCATAAAAGTTATTAAAATATTAAGTAAATAGTTAATTTTTCTCTCTATTTTCTTATAAGTTTAACTGTTAAGATAAAATTATGTAAAAAATTGTGTTAAAAGTTGGGTTATTGATTTTGTCCTGTTTTATGAAAAATATATTTTAATACTATTCAACTTAAAAAATTAATATAAAAAATAAAATATATATTTATATATTAGAAGAAACCAATTATTTTCCTTCTAATAACTAGTCACTACCTTTGCTTGCCATTACAGTCCTTATTCACAAAGTTCGTTTCCTCTGTTTCTTCTCCATCGATTTCCCAAGCTCTCTCTGCCCATGTCTTCCCAAGCTCGCCAAAGTGACAATGGCGAGTATGAATCTTGTAGATCCTGCTGTTAAGTTGACTAATAAGTCTTGTCAATAGGTAGAATAGGTTGTAATTTTCTTTGAGAGCTCTAATTTTTCTTTGGTTTCCCTTCCCTACCTTGCTGTTGGTTTTTCTTTCTTGTGTGTGTTCACTACTCGTTCTCTTTTGCTCCAATTTGGTGTCACTTAACCTCTCCTATTTTGTTTGCTATGATCGACCTGCAAAGCCAAATGAATGATTTTGACTTAACCATTGATTTCGAGGATTTGTTTGCAAAGGATAAAGGAGGTCCTAAACTCGGAATTGTAGTGAGGATTACGATGCAACGATTGGTGTATATGGATGATCTGATTTGTCTTCCTTGGATAAACTGGATAAAGAAAGGTGACCTTGATCTTAAGTTTGAGCCAAGCTCAATGGCTGATGATGCTCTCTCCACTACAAGTGATTGAGCTGGTTTGGTGAATGTTTCTTCAAGTGGCATTGATTGAGCTTTAATGGTGTTAGCTAATGTTTGTTTCTGTCTTTGGTTGCTGCAAGGATGGCTGGTTCGTTTTAAGTGTTTGAATAAATTCTTCTTATCTAAACAAACAAACAAAAAATTATCTTATATTTTGATTAGATTGAGTCACCATTTCAAGGTGGTCAATTATTTACCCAATTTTTTATAACAAAAAAAAAATTAATGGTATTATCACAATGTTTTTCATTGTTATTATAATAAACATTTATGAAGTATTTATTATACCTTTATCATTATTAAAATTCAATGTTATTATTTTGTATAAAATTATTATTAATAAAAAATTATTATGTTAATAACAAATATAGTTTTCTCCGTGAATATATATATATATGCAAAGAGAAAAATCCTACCTTACATGCACATATAGAGTAGTTTTACCTTGTTGTTCAAATTAATTGGATGCAACAAAAACAATACCAAAAACAGAATATGGAATTCTAAAGTTATTAATCCTCTAAATTTAGGTATTAAAATTGTTTATTATGAGGCATTATTAAAAAATGTAAATTATCTCTCGTAAAGAAAGAAAAAAATGAAAAGAAAAATAAAGATGTGTAATGAGAAAAATAAGTTTGCATTGGCAAAAATTATAAATAAGTTAATTTATTATTTAAAGTTACTTAATTTTTACTAAATGAATATATTAGGTAAAGATTATATAAGTCCAAAGTTATTAAACCTCTTAATTTAAGTATTAGAATTGCTTATTTTGAGACGTTATTAAAAAATGTAAATCATCTCTTGTAAAGAATGAAAAAAATGAAAAGAGAAATAAAGATGCTTAATGAGAAAAATAAGTTTATATTGGTAAAAATTGTAAATAAGTTAGTTTATTATTTAAAGGTATATAATTTTTACTAAATGAGTATATTAGTATCATAATTATTAAGTTAGGTAAAAATTATGGAAATCCAATGTTATTGATCCTCTAAATTTAGGTATTAAAATTTCTTATTTTGAGACATTATTAAAAAATATAAATCATCTCTTGTAAAGAAAGAAAAAAAATGAAAAGAGAAATAAATACACATAATGATAAAAATAAATTTATATCCATAAAAATTATAAATAAGTTAGTTTATTATTTAAAGATCAGTAATTTTTATTAAATGAACATATTAGTATCATCATTATTAAATTAGATATGTTAAGTCATATAATGTTTTCAATAAATACGTTAGTCCTGTAATTTATGAATTAAATATTATTAGTCTAATTATTATAAAAAGTAAGTACTTTTAATCATATAATTTATTAAAGTCAACGCTTCTAGTTCATCAAAAATATTAAAAACGAGTACTTATAGTACATAACATTCATAAAAATGGGAGTATAGATGTCTACATCAAAATTACAAAACGAAAATACTCATTTACATGTAATAATTAGACTAGTGTGATATTTTTAAAAAATTATGCATCTCTAGTTTAATACAATAATTACATGACAAATTAGTTCAATTAAATGACTTTTGAAGCATTCTTTCAAAATATAAGTGTAATATGTATGGTAAGTAATCAATTTATTTTAAAATAGATTTATATGTACGTTAGAAGTAGGAGAAACATAATAACCGATAAATCAACCTATTCAACCTAAATTGTGTTGAAACGATCCAAGTTTTATGTTTTATAAATTCAAATATGTTGGTTTTGGTTTTGAAAATGTATAAACCGACATGAGTTGGGTTGGTTAAGGTTTTAAAGTTTGTAAATCGATACTTAACCAAACTAATCTATATATTATTAATACATAATTATTTTTAATTTTATATATTTATAATGCATATACTGTATATCTTTTCAATCATCTAATTTTAATTAATTTTTTATGTTAAAAAATTATATTATTTTTCTCCTATATTTATTTTAAAAAATTACTCTAATTAATAAAAAATTAAAATACTTCTTGTTATTAATAATTTAATCATTTTTAAAAATTATTATTTACTTGAAAAACTGATACAAAATTATAATTTAAATACTAATATATCATTTTATAATTAAATTATTAATTAAATAATAAATATTATTTATTAATTTAAATTATTTAATTCATTTAAAAAAAATAAATAAGTTTAAGTTATAAATTAAATTTATCAAATCATGTAAACAAATTAATGGAATGTTTTCTAACAAATATTTGTAGATTTTCTCATAATTTTTAAAAGATAATGATAAGATTGATTAATTTGTTTAATGTTCAATGTTATATTTATATAGTAAAAAGAAGAAATTAATCGTTACTAAACTAATCGTTAGAATTCTAATTATTCTCAACACTCTTCCTTAAATTAGGCTTATAGATATCGGTCAATCCTAACTTGCTTAAATTGTCTTCAAATAATTTCAAATGTAAACCTAAGTCTTTGATATCAAAATTCTCCTTTAATTACATTTTTATTTTTTTAATTTCTTCCAAATTATTTTTTGTAATTATTATGTCATCTACATATATTAGAATTATGGTTGTGAAAATACCATAATTTTTGAAAAATAATGAGTGATTGACATTACTAATTTTAAAATCACAAGAAATTAAATAAGAATTTAGTTTTTCATACCATACCCGTGGAGATTGCTTTAGTCCGTAAATAGATTTTTTTTAATCTACACATTAGGTTAGAATTATTTTCTTTTTTATGGCCATGTGGAAACGCCATATATACCTCTTATTCAAGTGTTCCTTAGAAAAAGACATTATTGACATCCATTTGATGTAAGGTCCAATTTTGGTTTACTGTTATAGAAAATAAAATCCTAATGGTATTCATTTTGGCCATGGGTGCAAATATTTTTTGATAATTTATACCGTAAGTTTGAGTGTAACTTTTTGTTACTAATCGTACTTTGTACCTTTCAATAGTATCATCACTATTAAAACTTAATCTTATAGACCCATTTGCATCCTATGAGTTTCTTTCCTTCGAGTAGTTGTATGACTACCCATGTTTTATTTTTTTTAGTGCTCTAAGTTCTTCTTTCATTGTTGTGCACCATACCAATTGGCCTATTGATTCCTCATTGTTATTTGGCTCATTTTCTTTGGAAATTGAGGTCAAATAACTCTTATATTAGGGTGTAACATTTTCATAAGATAAAATAATTTTGGATAGGATATTTTACCTCATATGTTACAAAATCCCGTAATCTAGTTGTAGGTTGTGGAGTTCGATTAGACCTTCTCTATGGTATTATTTCAGTAGTACCATATTTCCCCTCATTTTGAGAAGTTTCTTCCTCTTCATTCTCATTGATTATTTCATTTTTATTTTTTACTATTGTATTTCCTTATTCGGAGTAAAAAAATGGAAATGGAAATGTAAATTCATTTGATTTTTCTTGGTTATTAGTCTCATTTTCTAGTATTTTGTAATATGGTTCACTTTCTTGGAATGTCACATCTCTTGAAATGTAATGTTTTTTATTATCTGAATCATAATATTTATAACATTTTTTTAGATGAATATCTCAAGAAAATAGCTTTGATTGATATATAATCTAACTTATGTTGTTTATTTTTGTGCACATAACATGTACATCCAAATACCCTTAAATGATAGATGTTAAGTTTTTCTTGATAGAGAATTTCTAATGAGTTTTTGAAATTTAAATTGACACTTGAAAATCTATTAATTAAATATGTTGTAGTAAGAACGTCATCCGACCAAAAAATTATTGAAACATTTTTTTGAAACAAAAGTACTCTTGTTACTTCAAGTAAATATTGATTTTTTCTTTCCGACACACCATTTTGTTGGGGTGTATAAATACAAATTGTTTGATTTACAAATTTAGTTCCATTATCACTTCTAAAATTTTTCATCTTTGCGTCATATTGATTTTTTTATAAAATTATAAAAAATTTGAAATTGAGAAAATATTTCACTTTTATTTTTAACAAGTGTAATCATATAGTTCTTGAAAAATCATCTATAAATATAACAAAATATTTATAACCATTAAATGACTCAATTGAAGCGGGGCCCCAAACATCAAAATGTATTAACTCAAAATATTTTTTACTTTTATAATTGGATAAACTAAATGGTAACATTATGTGCTTTCCTAATATGCAAATTTCACAATTACTATAATCTAGTTATTTGAAATCAAAAAAACATTTTAAAATCTTATCGAAAGGATATCCAATTCTCTTATGCCAAATAGTGCTTAACTCTTCTTCTTTTTTAATATTAAAGTTGCATTTTTTTTCACTCAGAATATCAAGCCCATTTTCTAAAAAACCTTCACCAATGATATTCTTTGTTATCAATTCCTGAAAAATCACATTTTTGAATGTAAATGTAATTTCATAATTTAAGTCTAGTGTGATTTTACTAATGGATAACAAGTTAGATGTACAATTATCCACATGCAAAACATTTGAAATTTTTCTTGAAAAGAGACTAATTGAACCATTTCCTAAAATTTTCATTTTTCCACCATTTGCAACGATTACAAATTGTTTAGTCTCAATTTTTTTATAAGTATTGAGTAAGTTTTTATTTCCAATTATGTGATCAGTTAAATCTGAATCAAGAATCCATTTGGAATTTAAAATTTTTTGAGTAAGGTTTGTAATCATACCAGAGGTTTTTTGAGTTTTTCCTTGAAACATCACGGATAATTACGTATATAACTACCTCATCTGATCCATATTCACCTCACCCTTTTATTTCTTTTTCTGCCTTTATTTCTTTCTCAGCCTCGTTTACACTCATATCTTTTTTTCCTTTTCGTAGAGTAACCTATTTTCTCTCTACTCTCTATGCGGTTTTGTCACCAATCTCCCCCTCTGACAAAGTCGTCGTCTCGCCTTCCCTTTGGCCGGAGATGAGGGTTGAGATACCAGCACTTCTCCTGCTTGTGTCCTTCCTTTTTACAATAATCGCAGCCAGTGATTACTTGGTCACCCCAAATTTCTGGCCTCGGGTTAGGTCTGGCAACGAACGTCTTGGCTTCGAGGTTATCAAATAGTTGAGTACCTATCATGATTCTTCTTGTCTCTTCTCTTTCAACCATTCCTACAACTTCATCAACAGATGGTAGCTCACCTATGAGAAGAACTTGTGACCGTACCCTCTCATAACTTGAATCGAGCTTAGCGAGTAAGGTGAAAATTCCATCTTGTTCCTCCCTTCTTTTGATTTCATCAAGATCGGTTGTGAGAGGTCGATACAGTCTAATCTCATCCTTTTATTTTTGGATTTGGTTGAATAGTTCAGTGATAAATTGATTTTGTTGTTGTAACTGTTGAAGTTCTTGCTGAAATTGATAAATGAGGGAGTATTTTTTCTTTTTTTCGAACATCGTCTCGGTTTTAACTCGCATATCTCGAGTTGTATCTCGATATGTCATGAGATCAGAGATGTGGGGTTCCATGATTGCTATTAACCAACTTATGATTAGATTGTCACTCTTTCTCATTCTGAAATTTCTTTTTTTTTTTTCACTGTTTGCTGTGTTGAATCTTTGGCTTTTGGTTTTGATTTCTCATCGATGATATGCTCGAATTTATCTTTGCCGATTAGACCAAAAATCAATTAGCGTGCACAAAGATAATAATTTTTATCATTTAATAATACACTTGTAAGTCTCTCAATATATTGTAACATTTTTTTAAATTTTTTGATTTTTTATTGGATTTCTTAAACTTGTAAAGTTCTTGGTGTGAGATTGATTTGAAACAAGATTAAGTCTATTCTAATATTATATAGATTTTTTCTTAATTTTTAAGAAATAATAGTAAGATTGATTAATTAGTTTAATATTTAATATTATATTTATATAATAAGAAAAGGAAATTAATCATTATTAAATTAATAGATAAAATTATAATTATTTTTAACAATATTTTACGAATTTTATTTACAAATCAATTGAGTATATATTTTAAAGAAAAGATACCAAAATACACGGCTCAGTTAGAAAATCCTGACAAAAAAGTTAGAAGATTCTTTCATTTATACGTAAGTTTGCCACTACAAAAATTTTCACGTGTAAAAGAATAAACTTCGAAGCGCATGTTAGTATAGCTGTCGATGACCCCAGTGGATCTTTAGGCGGAGATTTCGAACCACTCAACGAGACTCACAACGAAAACCCAACCGTATTTCAAAATACCAATCCCACCATCCGATTACCAATCCAACCGTTGATATACATTATCTACACTCTCATATACGCACATCTTATATACTTACACTAATAAATCCCTATTTCTTCACCATTTTTACTCTGGTCTCTGTTGAACTCCATATGCTGCTTCATCTCTGAGCTCCGCAGCAGATCCCAACCGCTATCCGATGGCGTCTCTCACCCTCACCACCGTTCTCTCTCCCACCTTTCCATCTCTCAGATCCCGTTCTTCCACTTTCAATTCCTCTGTTTTTCGTCCCCAAAACGTCTCCGTTTCACGACCCAGTCTCCTTAGAAGGACAATTACAACACCCAGTCTCAGCTCACTTCACTATTTGATTCCATCCAATGATTTCCCCAGAATCGCTAAATCGGCTAGCTTCTTTACACCAATTTGTCGCGATTCTACCGTCAAAGCCTCGGCGGCGAGTGGCACTTCTTCCACAATTCCTGCGTCTCAGAAACCATGGCAAGGTGCTTCAATGAAGCCATTGATAGCTTCTATTGCTACTGGAGTTATACTCTGGTTCGTTCCAGTACCTTCTGGAGTATCTCGAAACGCGTGGCAACTTTTAGCGATTTTTCTTGCTACGATAGTCGGTATTATTACACAGCCATTGCCTCTTGGTGCTGTGGCTTTAATGGGTTTGGGAGCTTCAGTTCTCACTAAAACCTTAACTTTCTCGGCGGCTTTTTCTGCTTTTGGTGATCCGATCCCGTGGCTTATTGCTCTCGCTTTCTTCTTTGCTCGGGGATTTATTAAGACTGGACTTGGAAATAGAATTGCGTATCAGTTTGTATCTTTGTTTGGTAGTTCGACGTTAGGGTTAGGGTACAGTTTGGTGTTTAGTGAGGCTTTGTTAGCTCCGGCAATTCCTTCGGTTTCGGCTAGAGCTGGTGGGATCTTTTTACCGTTGGTTAAGTCTCTCTGTGTTGCTTGTGGTAGTAATACTGGTGATGGAACGGAGAAAAAATTGGGGTCTTGGTTGATGCTTACTTGTTTTCAGACTTCGGTGATTTCCTCGGCTATGTTCTTGACAGCTATGGCGGCGAATCCATTAAGTGCGACTTTGACTTTTAATACGATTAAGCAGACTATTGGGTGGACTGATTGGGCCAAAGCTGCAATTTTGCCTGGTTTTGTCTCGTTGCTTGTTGTACCGTTGCTTTTGTATATTGTTTATCCGCCGTCTGTGAAGAGCAGTCCCGATGCGCCTAAACTGGCCAAAGAGAAGTTGGAGAAAATGGGGCCGATGAGCACCAACGAGATTATTATGGCTGGGACTCTGCTTCTTACGGTAAGAAAATCTTTATCTTTGACAGGTTTTCACACTGTATTACACTTTTGGATTGCATTTGTGGCGTATTTAGGGATTTCTTTACGGCAACCGTTGTGAATCCAATGAAGGATTTAGAAAAGTTAGGATTGATAGTTTTTGGTGGACCTTATATTTGAGTATCGACATCGTGAAATTCCTCTTTTTCCTGACAACTGAATTTAGAATGAGGTGTTAGGCAGTTATGCTTGGGTTTTTATCTTTATAGCACCCTCATTTTTTTCTTAATTTAGGACCCTTTCAAGTTATTAACTTGTTGCAACCGATTTTCTATTTTTATTTCGACACAGTTTATTCCTTTGGTATGTCATGGCTTGAAAAAGACTATTCCTCCCCACTAAAAAGAGCGATTGAGAATCTCGATAACCTAAACAAAAATGCAAAATTGAGGCCCCTAGTCAACACTATTTTGAACCTTGAATTAGTCAAAGCAAAAATGATGATAAATAGAAGGAAAGGAGATCAGAAAGATATGCAGACGACTTTATTATAGTATAGGTGGGATATTTTCATGTTGGACACATATATACCTCAAAGTATACATATTTCTTCCCTGACATGAACCTAGAAAATGGGTACTTTGAGGCATAATGGAGAGTCCATGTAATGACATAAGATGCTGGTTTTTTTGCAATGCTGAAACTTGATCGTGCACATGTTGGTCTTTCACTTGTTGAGATGGAATCACTTGCAATTCTCGATTCATTTTTGAATTATATTTGTTAAGTAGTGTTTAGTCTAAGAAATTTGGCTTTTCTTTTCCTTTAATTATGCTTTTGCTAAAATATATGTACCAAATTTTTGGTCTTGGGATCGAGTTCACATTTTCTCATCTCATGCTCTCTCTCTCTCTCTCTCCAAGTGTGACATATACATGCACTTAAAGTGTATTATAATACTTGCATTTTTATAGTTCATTCATTAGTTATCCACAATGAATATTTGTTGAACAATATTTTTCATGTTCTGCACAAAAAATCTGTCACTATTTGTTTATCATGGCATAGGTGGGACTTTGGATTTTTGGAGGGGTGTTGAATGTGGATGCTGTTACTGCTGCTATTCTTGGACTATCTATTCTTCTTATTACAGGCGTTGTGACATGGAAGGAGTGCTTAGCTGAAGCAGTGGCCTGGGATACCCTAACCTGGTTTGCTGCTCTAATTGCAATGGCTGGTTACCTCAACAAATATGGCCTTATCTCCTGGTTTAGCCAAACTGTAGTCAAGGTTAGTCTTTCTTTCCCTTCTTGCAGACACATTTTCTCAATGTTATTGAACTTCTTATAAGATGTAATTTTTCGATATAGATGAGCATATGCTTGAACTTATTTATTAAAAATTTTATGAACTTGCATAGCATACTCTCCTTCCTTGCATTAAATTGGTGCCTTCTAGTAATATGTATTGATGCTCATTAATAGTAATCCTTTTATGCAAAATAGTTCTCTAGAAATTGCAATTCTACGGAAGCATTACAGTATATATTATTGGGCTGCAACAAAGGAAAGGACAATGCAGTAATAATCTTATTTATCATCTAAATCATGAATATTTTTCCTTGCTCATGTATTTTGGAGAGTCCCTTTGTTTTTGGTTTATGCATTTTGCTATAAGGTCCATCTGTGCCCATTGAATAATAGCTGTACTGCTTGTCGTCTTTCATCAGACCCTTAATCCCTGCTCTGTACATAGCTCTTTACCATAATAATAGGAAAACTTGAGAACTATAGTAGTTAGCAACGTTTGTTGTTCAGCAGCCATACGTGCTATTTCTCCGTAATGTCTTGTCAGCTTAGTCACTCTGCTAATACATTACCTAAATGAGGGTTAGCTCTATTTGATTGAATTTATGTAAATTAGTGACTTACTGATCTGTTGATTCTTGATAACATAGCATGGCAGGTTATGAAATTTTGATTTGGAAGTAAATTTGTTACGGAAATGTGTTTTTTATTTTTTAATATTAGAATATCTAATAGCAACCATTTTGCTGGCATTTCAGTTTGTTGGTGGACTTGGTCTCTCATGGCAGTTATCTTTTGGCATTTTGGTTCTTCTATATTTCTACTCGCATTACTTCTTTGCCAGTGGAGCTGCTCACATTGGTGCAATGTTTACTGCCTTCTTATCAGTCGCCAGCGCCCTTGGTACTCCACCATACTTTGGAGCTATGGTCCTTGCATTCCTTTCCAACCTCATGGGTGGTCTTACCCATTATGGTATTGGGTCAGCACCTGTTTTCTACGGTGCGAACTATGTTCCTCTCGCCCAGTGGTGGGGCTATGGATTTCTCGTATCTGTTGTGAATATTATTATTTGGCTTGGCTTAGGAGGAGTTTGGTGGAAGTTCCTCGGCTTATGGTGAGGGGGGGTTATGGAAAATTTTCAACCCTAAATTAAATTAATCACATTTACTATTTTTGTTAACCTTAAGTACAGTTTTCTTTTTTTGAGGCGGGGTGCTTCAATCTATATGTTGATTCTTTTACATGGAAATAATACAGCCTCCAGTTGAGACTTCGAGATAAAAGATTGCTATAGTCCTTACTGTGTTGTTTCAGAGCAGATATTTGAAATTGCTCTTGAAATTTTGACACGTCAAGGACAATTTATATTTCATGACGTTGATTAGTTGTATGCTTAGATTACCTACTTTTATGTTGGAAAATTACCGTCTATGTTGGTTTCTTAAGCATACTGCAAGGACTTGATCATGCCAATATGTTGAAAACCATCATCCCCAAAACCATTATATGTAAGCATTGTTGCGAATATTTGTTACATGGAACAAGACTCATTAGTCGTGGGCAATTCGTGCAGATTCTGTTGATCATAGATCGTATTGTGTAAACCTATTTATGAGTATGCTACCTTGGTGTTACATTCACTGGGTTCAAGAATCATTTTTAATAGAGGAAAATAATATAAAAGACACTCTTGGAAACAGACTGGTTGATATGTAAACAAAAACACCTGAGACAGAAGAACATTTGTAGGGGGGGAAGAACAACAGATTGACTACAAACACTGAAGTTGAAGTAAATCATCCAATCATTTCTGAGCTTGAGTCATCAGAAGGCCAAATCACAGTCTCTATAAGCCGTTCACGCATCAACTCCAAATTCTCATCAGAGATGAATTTATATATTTCAGCATGATCACATTTCTACATAACATCAACACTGAAGTTCAGAAACTTTTAGATTAATGACCAATTCCACTACGACCAACCACCATTCCAAAGTGAAGGAGTTTGAATCCTTTACCCCTTATTTTCGATTGGCCTAAAATTTAGGAAATTGCTATTTCCGGACCATAAAAAACTAAAGTTAGAGCAATTGAAAATTCAAACTTACAGTTTAATACTTAAGTATTTCTAAAAACAGAAACTTTGCTCTAGCATTAGCAAAAACTGCTCCGGTAATAGGGCTATCAAAATTTAAGGCCTAAAATTTTTCAGTTCTGTGAGCTCTTTTTGAATGTTGTCGGAAACGGTTTGAATTTTTTTTTTTTTTTGAATTTATTACCTTGATCCATTTACCATAGAGATGAAGCCGAGTGACCATCACTCTTTCAGCAAGTTCCTGCTTTTCCTGGTAATTAGCCAGCATATATATACCACTTTAAGAAAATAACCTCACTAATATATCATAATTTAGTGGAACCTAGATTTTTTAGGTCCAAAATATATAAAGATTTCAAATACCAAACTATAAAAAGATATTGGATAATACCTTCCCAAGCGTGCGGATGAATAGCTTACCATCTCCTCCAGGTTTGTTTCTTACAACAAAACTGTCCAAATTCAAAAGAAAAGGTAGGTTTAGATTCTACTAGTACTCTTAAAATTTTATATTGCATTAGTTAAGTTTGGTGCTAAGTGGCCATACAATTATTTACTTAAAGCCTTAAACTGTCGACATAATGAAGATACTAAACATACTTGCTGTAGTTGCAATCTATATTATAATTTGGTTGAAATATTGTTTCGTTGTTAGAGGTAATACACCACATTGATTAAGCATAATATTATGATAAAATTTTTAAGAATTTTGTATTATTTAAAGTGTCTCAAACGAAACCATCAGTGTAGTATTCTCTTAATTATATTAGGATTGCAATTTGTTATTCAATATTATTTATTTTATTAATCTAAAATTGGTTCCTGACTTCTTTTTTCGCATTTGTCAATTTATAACAAACTGGTATTAGAACTTTAGATTCATATGTCATTTATTTAGGACTAATTAAGTTTACTACTTTGGATTTTTTGAGCTTATGGTTATTTTATTGGTTTTTAAATTTTGGAGTTGTGCTCATGTAGATTTAATTTTAGGTTTTTTTTTATCATGTTGACAAAATATGAAATTGAAAAAATTCAACGACATGAATGATTTTGCTTTTTGGTGTTTAAAATGTAGGCTCTATTGATTAAAAAATGACTAGTTAAGGTACTTGAAGGAAAGAATAAATTATCATTGAAATTATCTAATGGGAAAAAGTGTTTTGATAAAAAATGTTATTAGTTCGATTCATTGTCCTTACATGATGAAGTTATATGCGAGGTTGGTAGTGAGAAATACATTGTGAGTTTGTAGCTTAAAATGAAGAGTTTGTATATGATCAAGTCTTTAATCAATCAATTATATTTGAAGCAATGCTATACATGTTTAGAATGTCAAAAAGTATATCTTCGTAGGATCACCTTGATGAATTTACTAAAATTATTCGTGATTTGAGAAATGTTAGTGTTAAAATTGATGATGAGGATAAACACTTAGTATTGTTATGTTCTTTACCTCTTTATTTTAAACATTTTGTTGATACCATGTTTATGAACGAGACCTTACTTTCTTATAAGGTGTTAGAACAGCTTTGAACTCTAGAGAGTTGAAAAAAAAGTGTCTACAAGTGACAATTATAGTAACAGTGATTTGTTTGTCAGAGGTAGAACTAAAAAAAACTCAAACAATAGTAGAGATAAGTCTAAATCCAAGAAAAATGATAAATACAACTATTACAATTAGGATATGCATCATAAATCAAGTTGTCCTAGACTCAAAGATAAAAATAAGTCTACCACAACGTATCCTACTGATAATAATATTGTTGGTGTTGCGATAGTTTGTTTTTATGGTGGTATTATTCTACCAGTGTCAATTGGATCTCCTTAAGATTAGATTCTTAATTCGGGTTACACTTTCCAAATGTGTCCCAATAGGGATGATTTTCTACTTATCAATCTATTGATGAGGTTAATGTTTTGATGAAAAATAATGTGTCTTATAAGGTTATTGATATTGGTATAATTTGAGTTAAGATGCATGATAGCATTGTTAGAGTTTTGAAAGATGTTTTCCATGTGCCAGATTTAAAAATGAATTTAATATCTTTGAGTACTCCGGACTCGCAAGGCTATCAATATTTAGCTAAAGGTGGAGTATTAAGAGTTTACAAGGATTCTCTTGTTGTCAAAAAATGACAATTATTTCGTGGTTTCTATGAACTTCAGGGTAGTACATTTGTTAATGGTACTTTAGTTTCGTCTTCGCCATATTTGGTTTCAAATATTGCTCATTTTTGTCTTATGGATGAGATAGGGATGCCTACTTTCAAAATGCGAGGTTTGTTTAGTGGTCAGAAAATCAACTGTGTTAAGACCGACAATGATTTGTTATTTTGGAATAGTCAATTTGTTAAGTTCTATCAAACAAATAGCATAATGAGATATCACACTATATTTAGTACACCACATTAGAATGGAGTTATAGAACATTTAAGTTTGTCTCTTTTGGCCAAGAGCATATTCAGGCTGTTTTGGGTAGATAATTTTGAAACGAAACTTTTAATGCCTATTATTTAATGAATTGATTTTTGTTAACTATATTTGTGTTAAATACTTCTTTTGAGAAAGATGAGTATGTTTTGGTAAGAAAAATCCACGATGTTAATAAACAGGTGGAATTTGAAAGTGAATATGCTAATAAAATATAAGTGAACATTTTTATTCAACCTTTAATGAAAAATTTTGAAAACTTAGATTATTCTAGGATGATTTAGCATTGAAACAACTAAAGAATACATGTAGTATTGTAATTGGTAAAAAGAAAGTTTTATATCTTTATTGGCTTTGCATTAGTTCATTTGTTTATTCGTTACCCTTTTGTTATGACATTTTATATGCTAGTACCATTAGTAATTTATTGTATGCTATGATTTGTACTTGGCTTGATATTTTAGGTGTAGTTTGTGACGCAATTTGTTTTATGAGCAATTTTTGCAAGGGTCCTTTGAAAGTTATGAAATAAAACTTGATTGGTTGAATTTTGGCTTGGATTTTTGTAGAAGTTTTAATACTAGCTATGATGTCATTGGATTTATGGACTTTGTTTGTGTTGGTAATTTTATTGAAAGTTTTATAACAAATTATCTTTATTTCTTATTGTAATGTTAGTTGGAAAACAATTTTACAACCTATAATTGATATGTCTATTATAGAGACAATGTATATTGCAATAACAATAAATGTAGTTTGTGTACAATAGAATATTTCTACTTTATTTTGTGATGATCAGATTTCGATACATTTGACCAATAATATGTATAATAAAATTAAAGATCAAATATTTTGATGTCATATATTATTTTGTTCGTGATATTATGTCTTATGGTATTATCATTGTCAAAAAAAATAATTATTTTAAAAATCTAACAATTATGTTGAAAAAGAGTGTTTATGTTGATAAATTCAAACATTGTTTGGATTTAATTGATATTTATAGTAGATAATTCTTGTTGCAGACTTTGTGAAATTACTTAACGATATTTTGAGGAATTTCCTACTTGAAAAACTAGTTTCGGTTTTGAACTAAAGTAAGGATTTGTTATTTAAACTATATCAAATAAAACCACCAGTGTACAGCTATCAGCTTTGCTCTTCTTTTGTTGATGCATTGCTGCAACTTCCGGTAAGATTTGCCAATTGTTATTACTTTTGGTTACTACTTTTCTTGGTAGAGATACGGTGTATTTAAGGATTTGGTTTTTGGAATGGTTTCTTTTGTATATTAGTATTTATTTTCTTTATTTCATTATTAGTAAAAATTCAAACCATTTAAATATTTATATTATTTATTTTTTATTATCTATTATTTATTGTAATCAATTTTTTTTTTTATAATTTAAAATTGATTCTTGACTTTCGCTTCTTCATTCGCCAATTTACAATATTATAGATGTATCCACCCATTGTGTCAGGTTAAACATTCAAAGACAAAATTCCTTATTTTTTTTCCAAGCCAATTACCAACAGGCAAAATCATGTATCAGACCATTTCTTTAAAAGACAATTTCATGAGACTAAGGATAATTAGAACGGGAATATGAACAGACTTACTCATAAAACCACCTATATTGAGTTGGGTTCATCTCATACAGCTGGCCTAGAACAGTCCTCACAGCCTTGTATGTGAAATAGTTGAGAATTTGCTGCAAGCATATGATCATTTTCGTGAGCTTAATCACTTTGGGCGAGAATACAACATACATTAGACAATAGTGAAGCATAATCAAAGCAACAGACAATAAAAGTTAAACGCAGAAGTATCTCAAATGAAAACACAGCCCTTCCCCAATCTTTGTTTATTCTCTGTTTATAATATGGTTTTGGCTCCGTCTCAAAAATAGAACTATTGTGAATTGATTCATTTTTAACTCCCGATAAACATTAAACAAGTGTTCATCTTAAAACATAAACACCTATTTGTACTATAAGATAAACATGACCAACGTTGTAGAATAAAGGACATATTTTCAAAATAGGATATGCAAAAAGTGGCAACAAAGTTTTAATAGGGAGATACAGAGGGGTCCCATTTTTAAGTTTACGTTAATTTAGTTCTATAATTAATTTATAAATATAAGATATTTTAGAGTATTTTAAATAATTATGAAATTAAAGTAATTATTTTTAATACTTATAAACTTAAATATAATTAATTGCATTACTCAAAAATAAAGAGCCAAAATTACCCAATTTTCATCTAAATGAGACCATTGTTATCCCTATCTAAACCAAAATGGTGACGTATGGAATAGTTCTCATTCATTGGAAGTTTGGGACAAATCTACTATTATCTCCTAGAAAAAAATTGGTGAGAAATTCATGATTTAGTGACTAATTCACATATTATACCAATATAATACTAAAAAAAATGAAAATACACTCAATTCATAAAGCAAATAAGAAATCCTATAAATACTCAAATCTGCGGAAAATGTTACACTCGAGAACCACTTGAGGTATAAAAAGAAGTATCTCATTCTAAATTTTCGTACATGACATACAAATCTCTCACCGTTTTAACATCTTCAAAACTGTCTTCGTATTGACCACCAAGTTCATTAACGATTCTAAACCTCTGATTCTTCTTCTGTTTCCTGGAACTCTGATTGACAATACCTTCCCGAAGAACTTTAACAGAGAGCCACCAGTCATGTCCAGAATCAATGAAAGAACTGTTCAACTCCAAGGACCCAGCTGGCTTCAAAATACGCTTCTGGGTATTTGGATTTCTCTGCAAAACCAGATCTCCACCACTTTTGAGATTCATATTAGTTGTAGGCAGAGCACCCACACACAAACATGGACTAGTATGTGAGTCCACCATTGATGAACCAACAATTGATAAAGCCCCCACCATACTTTCTTAATTACTATCTATCTAAGCTCTGTAAAACACGCTTAAATCTTGAAATGGAAATCAAGCAAAGTAGCGTAACCAAATTAACACACAAGATCAAATTTTGATAATGGAAATCAAGCAAATTAGCGTAACCAACCAAGAAATATGAAGAAACGGCAACTGGGTATCACATTAGATTGGAGATTAATCAGATATTCTACTCTAAGATTGAGGAACTTTCAATTTTGGAATGGATAAAAACTGCAAAGGAAGAATATGGTTCAAGGAAGGTAAAGTGTGAAGAGTAATGTGACGGTTTTTTAAGGTGTGTGAATCTTAATCTTACCCAAACAAAGTTTTGAGGTCCAAAATTCACAGGTTTCGGCTGAAGGAACGAAAACCATACCATTTTGCTTTATTTTTCCAAATTTGTAATGTCTACCCACATGTCAGTGTTACTAGCACAGATTCTCCAAATCGGTAGGATTCTTAACACGTGTGAGAATCTTCTTCGTTGTGTTCAAGCGTGTCTAAATTATTTAGTTGTTTTTTTAACGGTATAAACCTGTATTAAGGTATGGTGGTAGATAATAAGGGTAAACATATCTTACTATTATCATAATAATATTTTTATTTTTAAAATTTTAAAATATTAAATTATGATATAAATATTTATTTATTTTAATATTAACATTTTGAACTCTAAAAATATAATATAATATTATGTATACAATATTATAATACAGTAAGTGAAGTGGTTTTATTTTTAATATATATAAAAAATATATAAGTTTATCACATTGTAAAATATTTTTTTTGAAGATATAGTTTTTTTGTATGTTCACATTATAAAAAAAAAGTATAATGTGTATTTAAAATCATTTTATTTTTATAAATTAAATATATTACTTATTTATTTTAAAACTGGTACACATTTTATTCCTTTATTATTTCAAATCCGAACACTGTAATCCTATTGAATTTTAAGTATTATAAAAAAAATTATTAAAATTTTGAAAGAGAACAAGGCATAATACACGTGACCCCAATTTAAGGGGCATGATGGCAATATTTAAAAAAAATAAAAAAAAATTGTCCCAACCTTTGGATAATTAATACCTTCATTCACCCTTATTCAAAATAAGAAAAAGAACAAAGAGATCTCTGTTCCCAAACTAAAGAAGTCTGTGAGCGAGTGTGAGTGTATCAGCATGGGTTCACATATTTAAAAATATCTAGGTATTTCGTTTAAATGATATCAACTCGCTTTTTATTAAGATTTTAAATAGTTAAGACCGAGTTCGAGAATTGAAAAGATCAAAGAAATACATTACCTTATTGAAGTTGGTCTATTATATATCAACTAGATAAAACTATAATATTTTGAATAAAATATCTTTAAATATACAAACTCAGTTCAAACATTAAATATTAAATGTACTAATAAATTGAAAAGGTTTAAAATCAATTCAACATAAAATTACTCAGAAATGAAAAAGTATAAGTAAACTTGGTCAATCATTTTTATTATTTTAAATATATTGATCATCTTTTATAAAATAAAATATATTTATCGTTTTAATGATAATTTAATTATATCAATAATATTTTAACTCAAAGTATTAATTTTTTATTATTATTTAATCCTAAACAATATATAATCGGATAGTTGGGTCAATTCGACTTCTTCTCACTTTTTTTTTCATTTTTTGCTATTGTTATATTTATTCCCATTTATCTTTCATCTTTAATTTTCATCTTTATATTAATGCAGTTTCTCATCTTTATGAAACTGTTAGTATTAGTATCAAACTTTTTTATCTCTATTATTTTGCCACTAGGAAGGTTGGTAACCTTAAACTATTATTTAAAGTTGGCATCAATATCATGAGATCTATCAAACTACTATTAAAGGTCAGTATCAATATCAGGGAAGAAAACATTTCCTTGATAGAATCTAATAATATGAATTATTGTATATATACTAGAGTTATAAGCAAAAAATGTATAGTTTGTCAAAAGTTATAAGCTGAAAACAAAACAAAACAAAGTAAATTGTAGCTAAAGACATCAAATTAATATTAAGACGTTGGTGCTATAGTCTTGCTCCTTGAAACTTTTTCAGATGGGCATCTTAAGAGTTTTGTATTTACTTCTGTTATTCTTATGAATCTTATATAAAGATTAAAATTATGCAATAAAGGTAAAACGATATTAATAGCCAAGGTGAAGAGTTAAATTAGAAAACCTACGAGAATTAAAAATGTGTATTGAAATTGATTATGTTGTCAGCCTATGCATCCATCAATAGAAACAATATCATGTTATTAATATATAAGTAAGATAATAATAATTAAATTAATTAATTAAAAGAACTTGTGATGGTATTGCTTCTTGTTGTTGATCTTGTACATTATATGGCATCTCATATGCATTTACAGTCACTATTGAATTCCCTAAAGTAGTACGTTGCAATTGGTTGCTTCATCTTTTTAAGGCAAGTTTTTCTATATATCTTTTCTTTCACATATTTTGCAACTAATAATCATATCAATTTTTTTCATTTTTGAAGGAGTACCACCTTTACCAGCTAAAATAACCTCAATTCTTTTCCTTTTCTTTTGTGCTTTCTCAGTTGCAGACTTGTGGCTTGAATTTCTTGACATACTGCCTTGATTCTTAAAAATTGGAGGATGCACCTTCTTTCTTCAGACTATCATGCACATACCTCATTGGATCCTCTTTATGCATAATGATCGATGCACCTCATTGCATATGCACATGGTATGCCACTCATTTTCCATGCTTTACAGGTATAAGTCCTTTCATTAATGTCAACAGTCATTGTGTCATTAGTATTGAAAGTCGCTTCAAAAAAATAACCGCAATTGTAGTTAGCAATTATTGAGATTGAATCAGATTTATTTTTCAAGTATATTACCATCATTGAGGATCCTATATCATGATTCCATCTTAATTTATTGCTTCTAGAAAATAAATCTGTTGTTCCTAATATATTTTATGATGTAGTCAAAAAGTGCAACCAAAGGCTTCCTTCTAACAAATCTTAATTTTTCAATCAAACTCTCTGTTACATTATTAGTCTAGTTATTACAACACCTACAACATAATCAATTATTAATTAAAAATCATTTATTTATAAAAATAAATTAATAATTTTCATAAATGTTAAATGTTACTTATAAAATGCTTTCCTCCAAGTTTTTGGATCCTTGTATTTAAGCAACCAAGTGGTGGAAGGCTAATCATCTTTCTTTGTACACTACGTCAAAATAATAATTTAACGTCAGTTTGGTGAATCGATTTTAAATTAAGAGATTTCGATTCACGTGTTGAATCGACTTTAAATTTTATATTTTTTTTACACATTTCACTCATTTTTTACTATACTCAGAAACTGTATTCGATCATATAATAGAAGAAAAAACCAAAATCTGTTAAACAAAGTTTAAATAATACAATTTAATAGAAAAATTAAATATTAATTAATTACTTGAGAATTAAATTTATTACAAAAAATTAATTTATATACAATACATATATATATTTAACTTAAATTACAAATGATGTCATATCTTTGTTATGGATTTTATGATACTACTACTTTATTTCAAGGAGAGTAAGCTAATTTGGTTTGTTTATAATCACCATGAAAATAGGCAAGAGAGATGAGACGAAGTTTGAGCAAAAAATAGTTGATCCATATAACAATTTATTCTCTTAAATACATGAGCACATAAACATCCATCAAACAAGCAGTCTAAACTTCAAAGACACATTAATGTAGTCCTACTTAATTCTACATTTTGACATCCAAGATTTGTCCATTTTCTATTAATGTCATTAAACATATTAAATATGTATCCAATCAATATATTTCAGATATTATTATATATGAATTCCCTAATTATTAGAATATATATAAAAACATTATATAAAAATAAATACATAAAAACCAAACATAACAAATATATACACATAAATATAATTATATGAGATTGATTGTAATTACTAATAATAATATGTCACATTATTTGAATTGATTTCAAATTTAAGATATATAAAACAAAATTTATATAAAATTTTTGTGATGATTAGTATTTTTTAAATAATTACACTACTTAAAATCTAAATTTTTAATGAGTATTATATTGTTAAATCATGTCTTTACCATTTCATATTAATAAAAATAAATAAATTAAAAAACAACCTTAAATCATAATCATTCTCAACAAAATGATATAAAAAAGATTAAACGTATAAATATATAAATTTATTACAAATATATCATAAAATTATTTAATATATTAGGAAAATTTATACAAAACTTACATAATAAAAATAATAACATACATAATACAAAAACTTGTACACATAAATAATAACACATAATATACAAAAAATAAAGAAATGTGAATAATAAGTGCGTAGGATTTATAGAAATACTTATAAGAGTAAATGAAGTGACAAAATGAAAGAAAAAATGGTGTTTTGTAAGTGATAAAATGGGTATAATTTTTTAAAAATATTTCGCTAAAAAAATAGGGGATCTAGAAGGGAAATTGGAGAGGAAGAAAACCTATTAAAATATGCTGAAATTAGTGGTCGAAGGTGGTCAGAAAATGAGAAAAAGTGAAGTAGGGAGTGTCGATCAGTTTGATTACAACGTTGAAAAAATAAGTTTTGTTTGTAGATGGGAGAGAAAAAAGAGAAAAAAAATAAGTAAGTTTTACGTGTCAACCGACGCTACACGTGGATAACGTCGGTTGACATGTAGAACCAACGCTACACATAGGACATAACATCGGTCTTACGTGTCAATCGATGCTACATTTTACGTGTTTTAAGACAATTTTTCAACAAATCGACTTGAAATTCATTATAAGTCAAATTTTCCTAAAAATCAACTTTAAATCTCGACTTAAATACCACCACTTTTTATAGTAATGATACTTTCACTATAAACTACAAATTTTGAACGTCTTGTTGTTCTAGTAGCTGCCAAGTAATGTTCAATACACCTTACACCTTTAGGTCTCTTCTTAAAGTTCTTAATGATATGACAAGCACAATGTATATGCTCTGCCATAAGAAGCAAGGTTTTCACTGCACTTATAATGCCTAAGTGCTCATCAAACGTAAAAGTTCATCCTTATCCTATTCCCATTTCAAGGTCTATTTTAGTAAAGCAACAAACTAATTCCGAGTATCACTGCTCTCTATTTCAACAACTGCATAAACAATGAGGTAGATGCCACCATTTGCATCTACACCACATGCTATTAGTCATTGTCCGATATAAACACCCTTCAAATGGCAACCATAAAGTCTTATGAACTTCTTACACCGCTTGAAACCTTCCTACACAACGCCCAAACTCACATAAAACCTTAAAAACTTACAAGTTTAATTTTAAAAATATTTTAAGCTTTTTAGATTTTATGAAAATAAAAATAAAAATAATACTGATGAATTTGAATTTGTACCTTTTAACTCTACTGTCCTCGTTGACATTTTGAATAATAATTATAGAAATGGGATATTTGTGAATAAATGTAGCTCGGTAATCTCTCAATAATTTTTCATAATAACATGAAAAACTATGATTTTCTTAAAATTTTAACAATCATCAAGAGCAATCCTGTATATGTAAAGAAACAATTAAATCTCTACTCATCATTTAAAATTATTATAAAATTATTATATTTATTGGCAATTAAAAGATTCATTTTTTAAAAAAAATTAACACATCTCTTACCATAATTAATATAAATATAAATATATATATATATATATGTATATATTCTTACCGTTTTTTAAGATCTATTTTTACTACTATGAATCTAAATTGTGTTTGATTTGATTAAATTTTAATATTTGGTTTTTTAATCACACATTTATTTAATATATTTTAAAAATAACTCAAATAATGAACCCTTTTTTCTCAAATTTTAAAACTTTTATAATTAAATTTCAAATTTTAATATCATTTTTTTCACAATGATCACATCCCACTTTCTTGTATCTTCTTTTTCAATACAAATAAAATTTAGAATATAAAAAAGAAAAATAAGTATTAAAACAATTTAAAAAACGAAACTATGTTTTCTATAAAATAATTAAAAAAGAATGCTAATATAAATGAATGATATTAATGTTTCTCGATAAATAAATAAATAAAAACGCCAAGGATTGTCGTGATCCATGTTGGGAAATAACGCAAATTTCCGATAAGTCAAATTTATGAGAAAGCAAGAATAGAAAAATAACACATAAATTTGATAACTAGAGTTCTACAATCTTGCTTACTGCCTCCTGACACAAGTCACAGATCTTTACTGAAAGAGGAGAAATTACACAAGGTGTTTACAACACTCACAACCCACAACCCAATTACACCCAAGAAAATTACTCTCAATTTTCTCTCACAAAAGCTTTGCTCTCTAAGCTTTTCTCTCAATTGGAATGAACACTTTGGATGGTTAATTCATTACAATTACACATCTATTTATAGGAAAATTCACTCATTGAATTACTCCTTAAATTAATGGTTCCTTGAATTAAGCTCCATATTTTGCTCTATGTTTTACTCCTTATTTTGCTTCATGTTTTGCTCCTTAATTTGCTCTTTAAATTAAGGAGCTTTATAACAACAATCTCCCACTTGAAGACTGATTTCAATCTGTCTTCACACCTCGATCAATGCAGCAGCTTTTTTAGTCTTTGTTACTCTAGCAGATCAATTGAAGTTGAGCACAACTTTAGTTTGTCAATAGTCACCACCTTTGTTAACATATCTGCTGGATTTTTGCTTCCTTAAATCTTCTCCAGTATTAACACATCATCTTTCAATAGAGATCTGATGAAGTGATAACGAAGTCCAATATGCTTAGTTCTAGAATGAAATGATGAATTCTTTGCCAAGTGTATTGCACTTTGACTATCACTATGCAGAACATTCTTCTCCTGTTTGAATCCCAACTCAGTTAACAAACCTTGAAGCCATATCATCTCTTTACTAGCTTCGCCATCGCTACATACTCACTTCTATAATGGATGAGTGACAATTTTCTCTCAGATTGCGTGACATCCAACTAACAACAATTCCAACAAGAATATATAATCGGCAAGGCTTCTTCTATGATCAACTTCACCTCCAAAGTCGCTTCACGCACTTTGTACTTTTAACTCTCCTTTACTAAAGTACAAGCACTTTTCTAGGTGCTGCCTCGCAGATACCTCAAAAATCCACTCGATCGCTTTCCCAATGAGTTTTTCCTGGATTTGACATAACCGCTAACAACTCCCAATCGCACGGCCAATGTCCGGTCTCGTACATACCATTGCGTACATCAAACTTCCAATGGTCGAGGCATAAGGAACCTTATCCACGAACTCTCTCTTCCTTTGTCAGGGGGACCGATCCTCGGATAGGCGAAAATGACCGGCTGCGGTGTGCTAATCGTTTGGCACGCTCTACGTTGAATCTCTCGCAAAACACGATTGATGTACTTTCACTCGAGATAATCGCAAGGATTTTTCTTCTTATTTCTCGTGATTTGCATTCCAAGAATCTTCTTTGCCGAACCCAAGTCTTTCATGTCAAAATCTTTCGACAATCGCTTCAACCTTTTAATATCATCCATATCCGAACCTCGCTTTACTAACATATCATCAACATAAAGTAGTAAAATGATATAATCGGGACCTATATCTCTCAAGTAGCAACAATGGTCGCATTGCACTGGAAACCTTCCTCAGGTACGAAGCTTCTGCCAAACTTTACGTACCATTGTCTCGGCTTGTTTCAGGCCATACAAACTATTCTTAAGTCCGCACACCATATTCTTCTTCCTCTTTCTCGAGAAACCTTCGGGCCGGGTACATCTATATCTCTTCATCTAAATCTCCACGAAGGAATGCGCCTTCACATCCAACTTTTCCATTTAAGATCTTCAATGGCTACAATACTCAACACCGATCCGATAGTATCAGCTTCACAATGGAGCGAAAATGTCACAGTAGTCAACTCTTTCCTTCGTTGAAACCTTTAACAACTAGGCGTGCTTTGTATCTCTTTGGAACCATCACAGCTTCTTCTTTCACCCTAAGACACCCATTTGTCATGGTAGTGCCTTCTTTCCCATAGGTAACTTAGCTAGTTCCATGTTTGGTCGAGATGAGAGAGATTTCATTTCTTCTTTCATAAAGAAGCTCCCACTTACCGGAATCTCGAGTCCGACAAGCTTCATCATAGCATTCATGCCTCCCTCCATCGCTAGCAACATATAGTTCATGTATCTCCCGTTAGGCACACGTAGGGTCGAGAAGACCTTCTCAATACAGAGTGAGTAAAGAGGGCCAGTGATGTGTCGGAATGTCATGGTATCGTCATTCAACAAGTTCCTCTAGTTGAGGACTTGTTACAATTAGTTTTGTTGCGGAACTATCTGGGACATCATCTGCATCTGGAAATACTGACTCATTATTCTCTGAGTCATTGGCGCCTATTTTATTCATGTCCTTATACATCAATTTTTCGTTGAAAATCACATCTCTACTTCGGATAACTTTCTTCTTTTCGTCATCCCAAATGCGGTAGCCAAACTCATCCTCACCATAGCCGATGAATGTGAATTTCTTGGATTTGGGATCAAGCTTATTCCTGCCTTGATCACTGATATGCACAAATGCTACACAGCCAAAAACCTTTAGATGTGATAGTTTCACCTCTTTCCGCTCCATACCTCCTCTCGGTATTCTATGCTCCAATGGAACGGGGATGAGCCTCTGCTGATCAAGTAAGCCGCCGTGTTAAGTCGCTTCGCCGTAACTTCGATAGACCGACATTGTATACGAATGCTTCGGCTCTTTTCTCACAACGTTCGCCTACGTGTGCTCACCTACACCACGTGTCGAGGCGTGCCCCGGCACAATTCTTTTCCATTCTAATCTCGTGCTTCATAGTAGGAATTTTTGAATCTAGTGTCTTCATATTCACCACCATTATCTGCCTGAGCTTTTGATCTTCAAACCCATCTCATTTTCCACCATAGCTTTCCATCTTTGAAAGCCTCAAATACTTTAGACTTATGCTTTAGAAAGTAAACTCATACCTTCCGAGAGTGATCATCACGAAAGTCACGAAGCAGTGTTTCCCACCAATAGATGAGACGCTGTCCCCAAACATCGTAGTGAATAAGCTCTAACCTTTCCTTCTTTGGGGTTCCGCCACTTGTCCGAGTCGACTCTCTTTCGCTTTCCAAGTATGCAATCTTTGCACACGTCCATCTCTATGCATTCGTAGACCGGAAGTTTTCCTTTGGAAGGCATAATCTTCATCCCCTTCTCACCTACGTGGCCTCAGTCTCTCGGTGCCTCGTGTTTCGTGTTTCATTGCTTCGTCGCACCGTGATTGAACAACGTGCCACAGCCGTCATGTAAAGAAGGCCACTTTTCGCCTCGAGCAAGTCATTGCATCCTTGAAATCTTCCAATCATCACCACGGAAGATCGTAGGTAGCCTTCACCGGCCAACCGCCCACCGAGATTAAGTTCTTCCGAGGTCGTGAATATGCCCGACATCCTTCGGCTCCCAAACGTACTCGTTTAACTCCTAATCTTCACTACACCTTTGCCAATAATAGCACATTGTCGATCATCACCAAGATATACCTTTCCAAGGTTTTCGGGGACATATTTCTTGAAGAATTCTTTCTCGTGGAAGTAGCATGGAACGATGCTCCAGTCTAACACCCAAGATAGTTCCTCGCTTCTCCAAAGAAAGCATATCAACGCATCATCTCCTCCGAAGTAACATTTGCCTCCGCTTCACTTGTTTGTCCTTCGGTGCACTCTGCACGCACTAATTTGTATGTTCTGCTTCTTCCACAATTCCAACACTCGATAGTCTTCGAGCCATGGGAATTATTAGATTCTCCCGGATTCGGACCTCCCCGTCTTCGATCTACCTCGTAGTCCGTTCTATCACGTCCCATTCCCTTTGGTTCAATTTCTTCCTCTCGACTCGTATGCAAAATCAAGAGGTTGACAATTCACCCGACTCTTACGCTCTGGATCCTCTTCACCGAGAACCAAATCACGAACATCATCAAATTTCAACTTATTGCTTTCCCGACGAGCTACTCATACCGTGACAAGAGCATTCCAAATTTCGGTAAAGAAGACAAAAGTATCAATGCTCGTATTTCTTCATCGATTAATTTTCCACCGAACTCAACCTGTCACATGGTTGAAGTTCATTGAGATGTCGAGCTACCACGCACCTTCCGTCATCCGTAACTGAACAAACGCCTCATCAAGTACATATCGAGTAGACGCCATAAGACTCCACCGTGGTCTTTTCCCTTTGCTACGTTGAAAGCAACATTACGGATAACGTCAATCGAATAACTCGGATTATTCTGCCTAAGATTCCAATCTTCTTCCTTCATACTTTCGCTTCTTTCCCGAGAAAGGTTGATATAGATTTCTTTGATATAGATAATCCTCTATCTGTATTTTCCAAAAACTGAAATCTGTGCCATCGAATTTCTCAAGTTTCACCTTTCTTTCATCTACGGCCATTGCTCCCACTCAAATCTGACTTCCTCTGGATAGTTTTTGACTATTTCTAAAAACCACCGTGTATTAGAACACCTCCATCAACAAACAAATATCATCGACAAAATTTTATATTCACGTAATTCACATGAATAGTAACCTTGTAGAAAATTGACAAAAATCACCACCAAAAGCTCGATACTACTTGTCGGAAATAACGCAAATTCCCGATAAGCCAAACTTATGAAAACAAGAATAGAAAAATAATACACAAATTTGATACCGTAGAGTTCTACTAATCTTACTTACTGCCTCCTGATCTATCAGATCTTTTTACCGAAGAGAAATTACACAAGGTGTTTACAACACTCACAACCCACAACCCAATTACATCAAAAAAAAATTACTCTCAATTTTCTCTCACAAAGCTTTCGCTTCTAAGCTTTTTTCTCAATTGGAATGAACACTTTGAATGGTTAATTCATTACAATTACACATCTATTTATAGGAAAATTCACTCCTTGAATTACTCCTTGAATTAATGGTTCCTTGAATTAATGGTTCCTTGAATTAATGGTTCCTTGAATTAATGGTTCCATATTTTGCTCCTTGAATTAAGCTCCATATTTTGTTCCTTGAATTAAGCTCCATATTTTGCTCCTTGAATTAAGCTCCATATTTTGCTCCTTAAATTAAGCTCCATATTTTGCTCCTTGAATTAAGCTCCATATTTTACTCTTTGAATTAAGCTCCATATTTTATTCCATGATTTACTACTTGCTTTACTTCTTAATTTACTCCTTAAATTAAGGAGCTTTATAACAACATACTTTGTGTCGGGTTGAGAGGCCTAAATACGAAACGAACTAACAAATTACGCCGATTCAGAAAACGTAGAAAGATATATTGAAGGGGATTCCCTACGAAACGAACCGGTCCCAAGGTCAAGGCCTCTAGACCATCGAAGAGTTGCCACAGCAAAAGAAGAAAATCAATAGATAACAGATATGTTATACAGAGGAGGGTATGTGACTTTTTCTCCTAATCAATTTCCATTCTAATTTCTTGCCCGAATATGCACTCGCCTTTATTCTGATTTTGATTCATATCGTTTATTTTCTGTATCTTTGATCTTTTTTTAGTTTTTAATTGGAAAGTCTTATCAATTAATCCCGCAATCTTTATTTATTCCCTGCTCATTGGGATTAATTCCGATTTTGCATAACTTTGCACTTCAATAGTTATACATTGATAGGTCATTTGGTCTGGATTTAAAAGTTTTATAAAAAAACAATAGTAGGTCACAGTTGAAGTTTTTAGAAGTAAGAACTACTTATACTAGTTCATGGATTTTTTTAGAAGTAAGAACCCATCTTTATTTTACAGCCCGTTTGGATATCCTTTTCTTAGAAGTGGTTTAAAATGAATTGGTTTGATTAAAAGCTGTTTTAAAGAAACAGCTAGGTATTTGGTATGAAAATGTTAGAAGTGGTTTTGAGTGATATTTCCTAAATATTATAGGAAGGGAAATGCATCCAAAGTTGCTTCTCCTAGAAGCATTAATTTTGAAAACAATTTGTCTTGAGAGATTTTCAAACATCTTCAAGTGTTTTGGGTCATTAACAATTATCTTGAGTGTTTTGGGCCCTTAGTTTTTTTGTCGTGGGTTTGCTTTGTTTTGGTTTGACAATCTTCACTACTAGGGAAATTCACCATTTTGCTAGCTAGTATTCTGTAGTGAGGTCAAAACCCTTGAATGGTCATGTCTATTTTATTTTGACATTTGTTGTTCTCCCTTTATCAAGGTTCCAAAAAATGTAATGATGCTGCGACTTGAGGTAAGGTGGTTGTGGGAGCTTTGAGACTAGTACCTCCTCTACTTAATTTGAAGCTTCTGCCTTTTACAGTGAGGCATACGCTTTGAAGCTGTGCACCTTGAGATAACATGAGGCTTACGCCTCTTTCATTAAACTATAAAGTGTCAAATGATATCGTTTTTAAATTAGGTTTATCTTTTTTTTATAAAAAGCCCAATAATCCATTAAATAAAAAAAGAATGAAATAAAAGCAAAACAAAGAAACAAAAAGACTCCTAGAGGATAAAAACACACAGAGCAATGAAGAAGATGAAGAATTAGGTGGATGAAGATTAACAAGATATTTAAATTAGATATGGTGATGATTCAATAAATGATAAAACCAGTAGAGAATGAGGGTGCTGATGAGTGAAAGTATGAATTAGTAAACTCAAGAGATGAAGAGGAGGAAACTAACAATTATCAACATATTAAACATATTTTGTGACTTATTTGTGGTTTATTTTGAAACTTGTTTTGTGACTTTATCATAATTGTAAGTTGTGATTTTAATGTTTATTTATATGGTTGGTGACTTTTTGTCTAAACTAGTTATACTATTTTTGCATTTTGTAATTTTTTCTTAACTTTTAGTGTATTTTTATTCTATATAATAGGTTATTAATAATTTTATTTTTTTTCCACTTTGAAATGAGGTTTACACCTCACACCATTTTGACTCATATGGGGCAACCACTATGGTACCCGTTTTTGGTTTTTGCAACCTTGCCATTTATTAAGGGTTTGTCAATTGAAGTGCAAGGTGGTATGTATTTTATTCCTTTTCTTTTTCCATTTGGGTCTTTTGCGAAGTAACCATTGGAACAATTTTTCCTTTTGGTTGAAAATTGTTTCAAATGGCTTAAAATATTTTTAGGGTGCTTGGCAATTCTATTGGAAGTGGTTTCAAAATTTTGAGAAATAATATTTGTGTTTTTAGAAAAAAAATAAGTAATCCGTATTTTTTGAGAGTAGTTTAGTGTGCATGCTCCTATTCTAAATTAACTATTGAACTGCCACTCTAAACTACTTCTAGTAATTTTGTGCCAAATATTTTAATGTTTTTCTTGAAATCACTTTTAACCAAACCACTTTATTTCAAACAACTTCTAAAAAAAGCACATTTAAGCGGGCTCACTGTTTAGGATGTTTAGGATGTATACTTTTCGATTAAATTAATTACTAAAATGTTACTCTATATCATTTCTAGCAATTTTATATCAAGCACCTTGATGCTTCTCATCACTACTCTTAAAACCACTCCTAAAAGCACGTCAAAATAGGACCTCAATTTGCTCTCAAAAGTGACCGTTTATATTGGTATATCCTTCAAATACTTAGGAGGTGTATTGTCTCAATGCAATAGACACATTAATGAGATTTGCTTTATGTTTTGGGAATTATGCAATGCTTGAAAACTTTTTTGGAAGTGATCGAATTGAAAGGTTTGTTACCTTAATAGTACTACGATTTTACTTTTGATACCCTTTTTTATCCAAATTTTCATTTAAAAAAGGTATCAATGTGATGCAATTTGTCATTTAGTTGAGGATTTGTTACATATACGGTAATAGATGTACGATATTCAAAAGTAATTTTTAGATAATCAATTAATTGATTATCTCAAAATACCCTCTGAATGTAGTTTAATTAATTTATTATCCAAAAATACTCTCTATCGCTCGTATATTATTGTATATGTGAAAAATCTTCAATTAAATGATAAATTGTACTAAATTGGTACCTTTTTTTAAATATGGGGTACCACTTCAAAAATCTGAATAAAAAAGGGTACCAAAAGTAAAATCGTGGTGTTACTAAAGTAGTGAACCTGAATTGTAAGTATCTTTATTTCTAAAATAGCCCCATATTGGATGCTTAAAACTTCAGGATGCTTAGTTCAGTAGTTGAAATTATTGCATAATTTTGCATATACTCAAAGGCTTCAGAAATGATGTTGTTCTTAGCAGTGGAGCAAGCCAGTTTTTAAACAAAAGCGATATTATTTCTGTTATATGCATATGTGTGCGAAAACATCAGAATCATCTTTTATGTTTATTAGATTTTCAAATCTTTTAAATGAAAATTATTATTTTCTATTTCCATGTTTAGTCATGGGTCTTTACAGGTGAAGTTACAAGGGCTTTTATAATGCAATACTGCTGTTTTCAGTTGGGATTTAGGTTTTTTTGGACTTGATAAAGGCCTATATTGTCCTTTTGGGGAAGATGATTTCTAAAACATCCACTTAACAATGGGGGCAAATATGCTTAATGGCACCACCGAGATGTGAGCCTAAGCCTTTTGGTATGGGATACCACACACTGTAACTTAGGTTTTAAGTTGACTGAATGAGATGATATTGATGGGTTCCATTTATTTTTCTTTGGATTCTAGGGTCAAAAATGCAAATAGGAGTGGATGTTCTTTTTGTCTTTTGAAGCGATGGCCAGGAGTCTGTAAAAGGCGCAAATTGATTGATTGATTGTCTTGCATTATTCCTATTTAAAAATGAGATGGGATGTCTATAGATAAATTATTGGTTAATTTGGCTTATTGTTCTAATCTTGTTACTTGTTAGGTGGGATTTATTTTTCAATTTTGTTTTAAAAAGATCAAATTCATGCTTTAGTGGATTGGCACTACACGCTGTGTTGTCATGTTTGTGGAATAATCGATAGTTTTCTCATGTTTTCAAGTCTTTATGTGTTTGTTCCATTTTTTGTATTACCATATATATGTTGGGAAAATAGATGGAAACAGCTGTTTGAATAGCTAGATTTACATGCATGGATTCTTTGTTGTCGCCTCTAAGTTGATGTATATGTAAGCCCACTGCTCCCACATTGCTTTGCATTGTACAACCAGTGCAGGGACTGAACGTACCTTCCCTAGTCTGCTTCTTTAGTATACACTGGTTTCGTTGACAAGTTTCCTTGTCTTTTATGATGGATGTATGGTAATATGTGTTAACAGTAAATATCGAGATGGAGGTGATGGTCGTGAAATGGGAGCAAAGCGTCGGCGCTTAGTTGAACCAGGCTCTTCATACCATGGGACTTCCCCTGGTGCTAGTATTATGTACAATCCAACTCCATATGCATATGTAGCACAACCTCTACCCTTTCCTGTTGTCAGAGTGCGTGGCCTTCCATTTGATTGTGAAAATTTGATGTTGCCGAGTTCTTCCACCGACTGGACATAATTGATGTTCTTTTTGTCCACAAGGGTGGCAAGTTCACTGGGTAAGCCTTCTGTGTTTTTGGTTATCCTCTTCAGGTTGACTTTGCACTTCAAAGGAACAAACAGAATATTGGTAGGAGATATGTAGAGGTGTTCAGAAGTAAGAGACAAGATTATTATAAGGCAATAGCAAAGGAAGTTTCAGAAGCTAGTGATGGTTCTCCTCGCAATGCAAGGTCTAAATCTTATGATGAAGGGAAAGAGACGGCCGAACATACAGGGTATTACGATTGAGAGGATTTCCATTTTCATCTAGCAAGGATGATGATATTGACCTCTTCAAGGATTTTGTTTTGTCAGAAGACTCCATTCATTTTACAATAAATTCAAAAGGGAGCCCTACAGGGGAAGCATTTGTCGAGTTCACAAGTGCAGAAGATTCTAAGGCTGCAATGGCGAAGAATAGGATGACCCTGGGGAATCAATATATAGAGTTCACGTCATCGCAGGAGGACAGGGAAGAATCTCTTTCCAGGGGATGGTGATTTCTTGGATTTTGCAAGCAATTTTTCAGTGCTTTTTATACTTTTTAATTCCATCTTATTGTTCCCAAATTTGCTTTTCTAATTTTGAGTCAAATTCAATATGCTTTTCCATATTGTTTGGGAGCATTGTACTATGCTATTAATCAGAGTGTGCCAGATTTGATCTATGTTTACCTTGTGAAGTTATTTTTTAATGGGCCTTACGGCATTGGGGTCTAGTCATACAAAATTAATCTCTTTCCATGAGGTCAGGATTAAATCATATTGAGTAGTTAATGACATCCATTTCTTACTGACATTAAAGAATGCTGCATTTCATTGCAATTCCTTCTTAATCTATTTCTTCAATTGTACGGGCATTTACAGGGTTTTTTGGACTAAAAATTTACAGGTACTGATATCAATTGCTTTCAACCATGAAATGCATGCGAAGGTTTGTAAACTTTCAGAGGTGCTGATATGATGTATTTTTTTAGAAGAGTGCTGAAAAGATGTTTGGCTATTGATCTTTGTTTTCTTGTATTCTTCTTATCCACCTTTTAATTTCATAATGCTTTCGAAATTAGTAGGGAAATCAGAGTGAGCTCGACTCTAGCCGTCATAAGACACTTGTTGTTTTATTGTATTGCTTAAAATTTTGGTTGAGTTTCTTTATGAATAATATCGTGAGAATAAATCTATTTGTGTCCTGCTTAATTCCAATTCATACAACTTATGTTTTATGCATATCTACCTCTTTATAGTTTCTGATATTGCAGCCTTGCAGGTTTCTGTTAATGCCCCAAAAAAAAAATTAAGTTTGGAATCCTGATAATACCTAATGAAGTTTGGATTGTTTATTCCTTATTCACCAATAATAATCTATAATTTGGCTCAATGATTTGAGGTTATAACCTCATGTGATAAGGTAAGGTTTATGTCTTTTTAATATGAGGATCCTCTAGATTATTGAGGCTATAGCCTCAAAAGGTTCTTTTTATGGATCAATGATTTGATTTGTTAAAACTTTAAAAATATATAAAGTAAAATTTAATAATAACCAAAATAAGAGTGTCAGAATTTTACAAGCAAACATCCAAAATAAGACTTCGAGTAACTATACGAACCAGTGAGTATATGCTATTGTTTTATTCAAAATTAACTAGCCTAAGTGCATATTTAAGGTTAGGTTTGGTTCATAAAATTTAAATTTTTGATACGTTTTTACACTATTTTAGTAAAAATACATTAAATCTTATCCTTTAGGTGATTCCTCTCCTTTGGAGTCATAAACATAGGAATTTGTGTTTTCATGGAATTACAATTCTTGATATTAAAAGTTGTAAACGAAGGGGAAAAAAAATAGTTATTATATTCCTTTGTCTGGTACTACTAATCCAACATGACTAAGAGTCTAATAAGATGATATATAGAAAGACAGAGCTCACCTTACCCGGGTAACACTCCGATCACATTAATAAGGTAACATGGAACAAAAAAAAAACAATTTGCATGTCAATGCAATGCATTATTTGTCACAAAATGATAAGAAAGTCACGTGTGGAAAATGATAAACCTCACCTCCCCCTCTATTAGGATTCTCTGAGAAGGTTACGAGATTGTGTAAGAAAAATCCCAAAAATAAATAAGAGGAGAAAAACAAGTGGGGTCATGGAATCAGACCATGCAGTAGAAGTGACTCACATAAATGTCCTAACTGCTGTGTTAATTATACCCTTTCCCATGTTTCTCTTGCTATCTCAATTTTCATCTATTAAAATATTAAAACTATTACTCACGTAAATACAGTTGTTACATTTGTACTATCTTTATTATTATTTTTGTATATTTTTTTATCCTTGTTCTTAACTGAAATACACGGAATAATGACATTTTATGTACCATAATTTAATTAAAATTATTGTTAAATTAAACAAAAAAAAATGTAACAATGGCTTAAATAATGGCATTTTATGTACCATAATTAAAAATAAGAGTAAAAAAGTACTACAATAATAATAGGTAGTAAAAAGTAAGGATGAGAATGTCAACTGAAATTATCACGACAATGTTACTTTTTTACATATTTTGATATTGAAATGTAATTTTCATATTTTTCATCAAATTATCACGAAAATATTAAAAATATCGTTAAAATATAACTTAAATGTTTTTTTTTTACTAAAATATCATGGATATCGTAGATATTGTGATTCAAATGTTATTAAAATATTACTAAAATGTTAAACACAATATCAAAAATATTAATTCTTAATTTATTATTATTTTTTTCTTATTCTTTTTGAGTAAATATTTTAATTTAATTTTTTTATTGTATAATATATTATCTTTTTTTAGCATGTTTGTAATAATATAAATACTTTTAAAAACAATTAATTAATTAAATTTATTTATTTATAATAGTTACAACTAGATAATATATTTAATTATTTCAAATATTTTAATTACTTATTTTACAGTAAAAAATATATATTTTATTATAAAATATTTTAATTAATTAATTAACTTATTAATTAATATAAATATCTTATATATTTTAAAATACATGTATAAAATAAAAAAAAATTAGTTTAAAATATAAGTAATTAATTGTTTGATATTTTATAAAGTTTTATAAAAAAAATTATATTTTTAATAGATTTTTTATAATTTTAATGATTTTTTTCAAAGTCTCCGTCAACGATAAAAAATAATTTATACCTCGAAATATTCCTAGTTAAATATTTAAAATCAATTCCCAAAATTTGAAAGAAAAACTCTCTCTCCCCACTGTACTATTGTTCGGGCAACGGTCAGTCCTGCCCGCATTATCTGATCAATATAAGTAATTCTTGCAAAGGGTGATTTAACTCCAAAATTTCTCGTTCCGATTTTTAGAGTTTAAATAAATTAGGGGCTTTGCAGTCTTACACTGAAGTTTGGTTTTCTATATATCTTTACTTATTCTGTGTACTCTTTGCTGTTTCTTTTATCATTAGTTTGTAAGAATCATGTGGGGTTTGTCATGATTTTCATGAATGTGTTTTTTGCTGAGTTTCAATGATGATAAAGCTGAGGTTTTCTTCTCCCTTTTGTAGAAAATTTAGCCAATCATGAACTCTTCTCTCATTCTCTGGGTATCGAAAAAATTATTCAGATGTTTAAATTTGATCTCTTTTTGACAATAATTATCTCTCTAGCTAGCTTGGTTATTATTTTTCAGTTTCCTCAAGGTGATCATGCAGTATATTACTAATTTGCAGTGATATTCTCAATTCTGACACCAATATTTTGTATTTTCTGTCAAAATGGCACCACATGGAAGAAGAATAATAAAATCAAGAAAAACCCATTTGAAGAAGAAGATTGTTGACGAACCAAAGAAAGAAGAAGAAAATGAGAATGAAGTCACTGATTTTGAAGGTAGTGTTGTCGTTGTTGATAGTAATATATCGCCAAGTGGTTGCTCAACTCCAAAAGGTCAGAAATTTCGAATACCAGAGAGTTTAACATGCCCACCTGCTCCAAAAAAGCAAAGAGTAATTTCGAATTGCTCCTCTAAAAGATCTCCTATCGCTTTCTTTTCTCCACCAGATTTAGAGCTTTTTTTCCTACTTTGCACTTCCCGTTATTAATATTTCAATTTGAATAAAACAAGCTAATTCATATGCCTTTAATTTATTAAGAATAACAAATTGACTAAGTATAAATATCCATTATTTTCGTAATTATAATTAGTATAAGTGATATTATCTCTAGTAATTTTAGTTCAGTGGCTTTTTTTTTCTTTTCATTTGGTGACGGTGGATACCGAAAATGGTGACTAGGTTTGTTTTTCTTTTTGCTGGTTTGAGTTGGTTTGAAATTTGTAGAGCACTAGAGTATTTCCAATCTCTATTGGTAAACTCAGATGGGTTTGTTCTCTCTCTCTCTCTCTCTCTGGTTATTCACTTGTTTTTTTTTCTGCTAAGAATTAATTAGCTGGGTTTGGTCATTAGATTCTAGCTTTAGTGCCTATTGTAAATTGTATTTATGGATAAAGTTTTGACTAAATAGTTGTATGGAGAATTTTGCGATCAAGATTTTTTTTCCTCTTTTTTTGCATATATGGAACATATTTCAATTAAAATATAAATAGTATTGCCTTAAATTTTTAAGATATATTATGCATGTATGCACTTATATCATATAAAATTTTTTGGTATTTTTGACCGACTATTGTCATAGTAAAAACAATTTTGATTTTGGGTTTTTCAATTAAGTGATTGCTTTATGATATATTAAACTAACAAAGTTATATACATATTCTAAATTAGATTATTAGAATTATTTAATCTATAAATAATATCATTTAATCTTCAAAAAATAAAAGAAAAATGCATTATTATAAGAGATGATAAAGCATTCACTTCTGGTTTGTGTGAATTGAAAACTGAAGTGAACGATCTTAAACATCATTTACCTTTCAATAAACTCTTGTATACTATTTAATATCATTTCTTAAATAGTATACAATAGTTTTATTCTTTTATTGTTTAAAAAAAATTGTACATATTGGTCTCAATTTAACAATTTATCATTTTTTTGTTAAAAGTAATAGTGTGCTTGATCACATTTTAAGGAACATTTTTAGAATTAAATAAAAAAAAGAGAGTAAAAACTACATCCCATAATCCTCAAACTTTAAGATTAATAATCCCAACCTTAGTTATAAAAAAAATTACCATCCATTCCAGACAGCTCTCCCATATCAGCTATAATCTCCTCTAAGCTTGCAAAAAGGGTTCGAAATGACACTTTAAATTTCTTGATTAATCCAAAATGGATTGTGATTGAGGTTAGGGGATATCATTAGATACGTTAGGATTATTCAGTTAGAGTTGAGGGTTTGAGATATAAGAAATTGGGTTTGTCACCCGTGATAAGGTATTACTTTTCTGGTTTTGAGATTTGGAGATGAGGGTAGTTAGTTTTTTTATTTATAATTTCAAAAATGTTATTTAATAATGATTTTTTTCAACTTAAAATCAATAAGTATATATTTTTTAAAACAATAAAATTTTTATGTAAAATTTAATAATTATAAGATTTTTGCATATTTTTATTAAAAGCTACGGGTTCTTCGTAGTTCTGAAAAGTATTTATGTTATTCTTCTTAAAATCATATTATAATGTTCTTAATAATTACTTGTATGTCTCACTTAATAAATATGATGTGTTATGTTTTTTTATTCGTTCTAAAAATAACACTTAGATTTTATATTATTTTTGTGATAATTAGTTCTTATTATTATTAAAAAATGATCGTTAAAAAATATTTTTTTAATTTTTTAAACTATATTATATAAAAATTATTTTAACTTGAATAGTTATAAATGAAAAAATCGAAGAATAATAAAAATATAAAAATAATAATATAATTAAATCGTCACAAAATAATAAACACAAGATCTATTATTTTTAAAATAAATATAAGAACTGTGCGATTATTATGCCAATGAACAAATGCTTTTTATTTCGATATTAATGTTGAGAATTGTGATACATTAGGGATATATACATTCATGGTGAATCGGTGATGTGTTATTTTGGGGATAAGTTTGAGTGCGATTCACTTAGGCTCAAGAATATATATGTCTTGATTGACCTAATTTATTCTTTGTGAAAACTTCAAAATTTATATAATTATATACTCATAACAAAGCTAATTAAGAAATTAAATATCAAATAACACCAATTGAAATGGGAAATATCACTATTTATATACTTCCCTCACGTAGTAAAATAAGCTACTAAAAAAAATGGTTTTAAGAAAGTTATTAACCACATATTATGATGTTAAAAAAATATGACTATTGTCATTAGAAAAATAAAAATAACTGTCATTATGCCTGTAGTTGTTTTTGAAGGCATGTTATATATTAATGATGAATGATAATGAAATATAGTTACATGGGTAAAAACAATATTCTTTAATCAATGAGAACGCAGCATAATCTATTAATAGGCAATTTGCTTAGATGAGATTTAAACAATTTTTCTAAAACCTACTTAGAAAACCATTACGAGCGAAGAATAATATTTAATTTAATTTTTTTATTTGTCACTTGTCCTTAATTTTCTAATATAATAATATTAATTCTTTATTTTAGTTTTTTAAAAATATTGGTATAAACTATACAAGTTACCGACAACAAAACAATAAAAAAAACATATTTTTTTTATACAAGTTACCGACAACAAAACTATAAAAAATATTTTTCTGTGTTAACACACAATGGTACACATATAATTAATATTACTGATATATCAATTATGATAATATTAAAATTTATTATAAATAAATATTAAAAAACATAATTCATTAATCGTTTTTAAAGAAATATAGTATTGGACAAAAATGAAGTTGGTAATAGATAATAGTGGATAAGCAAATGGATAAATACAAGGGAATTGAAAATTATATTATATCTGTTAGTTTAATTAAATTCGTAATTTATTTTACTTTAATTTATAAAATTTATAAATTATTTAAATTGTAGCTTACTGTTTTAATTATGTATTTAAAATTTCGTATATTTCATGTAAATTGGCATAAGCTGTTGGATTTTATGAATGCATATATACCATCAGTGATTGGTGATGTGTTCGATTGACTAGTGTTTTTTTTTTTTTTTTTACTTTCAACTAAAATAAAAAACAAAAACCCAAAGAGAGAAAGGAAAAAAAAAACACGATGCTATTAGCGTCGAAATCAAGCATTATTGTTCTTGGTGCCACTCACCCACCGTGCTACATATTATATTATAACTGCAATTAGATGGAATTTTTTCAATTTTATTAATTTAATAAATTTAAATAAATTAATCGAACTTTTATAAATTTTTAAAAAATAAAAAGGATTGGATCGTGTCGACCCTAATAGGGATGATCAAAAAATTTAAACTATATATTCATCAATTTGAATCGTATTAAAAACAAATTTAAAGATTTTAAATTTAAATATGAACATATTTAATGGATAAATTTAGGATGATTTTAAAATTTATTTTTGAATATTTATCATATATAAAACATGATATATATATACGTAATATAAATTTTAAATTTATACATTTAAATTGTAAATAAATAAGGCATCAATAATCATGTAATTTTAATTAAATAAGTGCATTAGTTTTATAATTTTTAACTAAAGCAATATATCTTAAAAGATTCAAAGTTTTAAAGCTTAAAGTTTCTAACATTAAAATACACATTTTTTTTAATTATAGTTTTGAAATGCTCTTGTTAAAAAATAATAAACTAAAGTGTTCGTTTTTTAAAATTTATGAACCTCGTGCATCACTCATTTATTATTAAATTATTATAAAAATTTAATATTTATATTTATTTTTTAAATTAAAATAATAATTTAATATAATTATAATATGTATAATATTTAAATATGATATATTATATAGTAAAATATATATTTATTTATAATTTTGATAATAATTTAAGTAAAATAAATTATAAAATAGTTAATTTAAATTTAATTCAAATTCAAATTCAAATCCGTTTATGTTAAAAAATTTATGAACAAAATTCTATTTAAATTTGATAGATAGTAACAAATCTATAAATTAATCAAACTTTTTTCCCACCCTTACTTGACAGTGAGGTTTTATTTATTCATATTTCACTATTTATATTTATTTCTCAGGAATTTGGCAGTGAGATTGGTTTCGTCACCAAGAGGTTACCAACAACCTTTGGTCTTGCCTAGAATTGTTTCATTCCTCCACAGACATGTCAAACAAACAGTGACACGTTGTCAATGCCATTGTCTCTCCTACTATAGTGGTCCCCACCATAAGCCACGCGTCACCGAATTTTGCTCGTCAAGTGCGTGTCACGTGGGCCTTGAATTTTTATCCCTTAAAAAATAAACAAAAGAGATTATCATAACCTCACCCAATAAAGCCTCTATTTAGTCCGTGCCACAATCTATCCACGGGGAACCTGCTCTTACCGATTCGTGTTCCGTCCACATTCCAGCTCTAGAATCACCATCAGGAACCGGACGAGGGAGTTCTCAGTTGCCTACTTGCCTACGATCCACGTGTACGCTTCAAGAAACTTGCTTTAATTTTGTTGGTCCCTCAGTGGGTGACGCAATCATGGACTTGGGCTTGTAGAAGTTAAATGGCCAAGTTTTCCAGTACAGTTATAAAGTATGTGTATGAATAGGATGCATCTTGCATAGTATCGAGTGAAAAGAATTGCAGAGAAAATTGATTGACTCTTTGAATTTTCTGAGATTCTGAGAGTCCCAAAATTTAGGGCTTGGTTCCTATTGGTTTTTTAATCTCAGCAGGTAAGTACTTAATTTTGTTGTTTAATTTTCCCATTTTTTTCCCTTTATTTTTTTGAAATTTTTTGCTTTCTATTTTAATATATGATATGTTTGAATTTTGATTGTGTTCTTATATTTTTAGGGTTTTATGGAATTGAGATATTTTATGGACTTTCTTGATTCTGGGTTCTGGTTTGATTTTCTTTGTACAAGTGTTTCTTGCATGGAATAATTTTGCGGGTAAGCTCTGTCTTTTGAGTTCTGGGAATCGATTTTTATTGAAACTGGTCATGCCTGAGCGGAATTGGGGATGTGATATCTTTCCGTGTAGAAGGATCTCTCTAGCGTTGTGTCTGTGTCGGATAAACCAAAAGGGAAAGATAATTGGGCGGTTTTTTTTTTTTTTTTGTAAATTCCATTTTTCATACTTTTTAAAAGAAATTGTAAAAAGGGAATTTAGACATGGGTTAGAATAATCATTAATTCGCTGTGGATGTGGTGTATGAACTTGAGATTAATTTTGGGGATAAAACTTAAAAGGACTGCATATCTGTTGTCTGGTGTTGTACTGATCTGGAATTGGCTTTGCTTTTTGTACGTGTGTGTTTTCCCTTGTTTGCCAGACAATGTACGGGAAATTATATAAACTCACCTTAAAGCAAGTATAATTTTAGTTTGGAACACCGAATTAGTAAGTTGTACGTGATTTATAAATTTTGGTGTGACTACTGAGTACTACAGTAATGAACTTAAAATGAAGAAATCGCAAAAAAAAAAAAAGGTTAAGCTTCTGTTCAGATAAATGCTCGTCTTATTTGCTGGATTGAGGGGTGGATTAAGCTGATTTTATTTGAATTTCTTTTTTTTTTGGTTGGGGATTGTAGTTTGCTTTGACTGTGCTGGAAACTGAAACTGGCTGTTGACCCATGTCCTAATAGAGGATAGAGGATTGGTGACTAACTTATTTCTAATAGAATCTGGCTTTGATAACATCTTAGATTGTTAGATTATGATGGTTATTAACTCTTCCAAAAAATGCTTAAATTATTGAGAGATGAGCTAGCAATCATTTATATATCTTACATTTTCCCTCAATTGGAGGTTTTATACCCATTGTAGTTCAAACACTTAAAATGTGACAATTGGAGGTTGGAAGACTTCAACACATAAGCTTTTGCTCTGATATCATGTTAGAGCTTGTTGGGAAATCAATTATCTTAAATATTGTATTTCAAGTATTTGACCTACAATGAGTATAAAGCCCACACTTGAGGAAAAATGTTAGATTATAATATAATTGGTGACAAACTCATTTCTTACAGGAACCCATAGACAATTCTAGTTGACTGGTCCCTTGCTTTTAGGCCTTGAGTTCCTCAGTCTGCCTGTTAATGTGAAACTATTTAAAGGTTTTCTGGCTCATTCTTAGCAGACTTCATGTAGCTAGGTTGTTAATATAATTAACTCAAGTCTTTTTTGTGGGATATTGAAGATATGCAATCAAAATCTCAAAGTAGAAACCAGCTGGGAGCTGATCCTCACAGCATTCCACCAACTGGTATGTATTCTGAACCATGGTGGCGTGGTGTTGGGTATAATTCTCCCAACCCTCCTATGATGGGGGCTAATGTATCCAATTCATCTTCTCTGAATTGCCCGAATGATGGTTCAGAATCCAATGATGACCAATCTTTGTCTAATGATGGGCCTAATGAGGAAGATGATGATGATGCCAAAGAGTCAAAAATGAACAAATCACCCAGGTCAGGTATTATTTAAACTTGTTTCTGGTAAATATCTTTGAAATATTTTCTCATAATGATAAATTAAACATTCAAACATGAACTTAGTAAATCATGATCCTGAAATTTGATAACATCTAACATCTAACATTGGTTACTAAACAAGATGGTCCTTTCACTCTATTTGGAAATTATGGGCAAGACAACCAAAATATGCTGCATGCTGTGTCTACTGTACCAACAGCACATGAGGAAGGCCTAGCACAGCCACCACACCTTGAACTTGTCGGTCACTCTATTGTAAGTGTTTTTTACCTCGTCAAGAATATCCTACTTTAAGAATGGTCTGACTTTAGTGATAGTCAAATCTTTATTTAACATTATGATATATATATATATATAGGGTGTCATTTTTGGACTCTAAACATGATCAAAGAAGGACCACATCTAATAAGGATTATAATCATATGATGATTACCACATTCAATGAAGACTAAACATGATCAAATATGTAATATATGAAAACAAAGTGTATTTAATAATAAATTATGCATATCTTCAAAATAGTTTAAATGTGGACAAAAATATTATTATATTTTAAAATAAAAGATATATATTGCCCTTTATATTTAAAAAAAATTATGCATAATTTAAAGATAGTTTTAAAACTCAAATACTTTAATTAGCAAGGCTTATTATATTTATTTTGTCTATGCATGTATGTTATTGGTTGAAGAATCTCTACAATAATAAATCTCTAATTGATTTGAAAATTTACATGTGGTTTTGAATTTAATTTGACAATTAATTTGGAAGCTTAAAAAAATTATTTTGTATTTATGTCAAATATGTTGTAAAGATTAACCAAAGAAAATTAAAAGAAGTAAATCAATTCATTTCTAAAGTACAATTTCATTATATATCCCAAGTTTTGATATGGCTTATCTGTTATGTTTTCTCATGAAGCTTGCCCTTGTTGCTTCAGAGAATTTATTAATATATCAGTTTTGATATAACTATTATGTGGAGCGTTAATGTCTAAACATAGGGTTTCTATGTCTAACAATATAAACTCTTTATCTAAGCCATTTAATTCGTGCTCTTGGGCCACATTAAGTGATGGGGCCTGGGAAGTAGTTGGTGATAGTGGAGGTGAATCGATCATTTCCTGGCTTTGGTCAACAGTGTAAACTGGTTCAGGTACTGATGTATTAAGTTTGCATTTGAGCATTGGTCTAGGCAATTCTGAAGTGGAATGCCTAGGTCTGGTTTTTAATGGTAGGTTGAGAGACAAGAAGTCTGAGATATCTACCGACAAAGCAGAAAAATACCTCTAGCTCTATCAAAGCTTAATTTGACACTACCATGTTTATTTTGGGTAATATTATTAAGTTGGGTATTTTGCTCAGGTTGTTGAGGTTCAGACTCTGGTTGAGTCACCTTCAAGGAGTCATTCATCTGGTAGGGTGATTTGGTTCCATGTGATAGGTTTTGGAATGATTTTGGTGAATCTTGTGAGGTTCGTTTGCAAAAGTGTTTCTCCTTTTTTGGAATGGTGTATGTGTTCAGTATTGAACGTAGATACCATTGCTTTGTAATGTACTTTGAATATTAATGCAACTGGGATACATCCTGAGATCATATCATAATTGTGTGTTTAGATTTGTAATATAAGTGACTTCATGATATTTTGGTCACTTAAGAAGATTGTGAAGTTAGGAAAATAATCGAATGATATCGGTCCCAAACAAAGAGTCGACTCAACTGTTCCCAATAGAGAATCCTGGAAATTGTTGAAACTAGCACATCTCAAAGAGTTGCTAGGATTGATGTGTTTAGACCTTTTTTGGTCAAGGGATTATCCAACTTGGTCTAACCCAATATAGACATAATTGTAGTGTTTATCAATATGTTTTTGTAGTGTTTATCAATATGTTTTTGTAACGAGTCTTTTGAAAATAGTTTAATAGTTTCAAAAGGTGAAAAGATTTGGATGTTTCTCTCTATGGTTTTAATTGTGTAATCAATTTTAAAAAGATTCATCTTTGTTTATTAAATGTGATCTTTGTGAATCCTAGGGATCCTTCAATTATCAATCTGTGTTGAAAAGTTTTCAATAGTGAGTTCTTTATTATTGATGATATGTTTATTCTTCGAGGAAGAAGAAGATGATTTTGATAAAGATGTGGAAAGGGGAAAATTAAAATTAGATATATTTTTTTTAAATTTAAACTAAAAGGTGAAAATTTAAAACTAGAATAAATTTAAGCTAGAAAATTAAAAACAAAAATTTAAACAAATTTTTTTTAACTTATGACTACTAACCATCCTTTTTTCACCTTTTTAGGAAAATCACTAGTTGGAAGTACATGGTCATTGTCACCATTGTATTTTCAGACAACTCAAAACTCAAGATAGTTGTACTATTTGATACAAGCGTTGATCTCAATTGCATTAACCCAAAATTTGTTCCAAGACAATTTCATAAAAAAATGGACGAGCAACTTAATTCAACCAATAGCTCAAAGATGAACATTAATGGTAAAACTGATGTTGCAATCCTAAATAAAGCTCGTTTAATAAAAACTTCATTCGTGATGGTATCTGATATTAGCCAAAAAGTTATATTAGGAACACTATTTATGAACATTATCACTTTATATCTTGTCAAACATGACAAGATCTCCTTCAAATTTGAAGATAAAACCCAATTCCATTTATCAAAATGAGGTTTTCACCCTCATCAGACATAGAGAAAAGGATCTTCTCAATCTTCAAAACTAAGTTCAATTTCACACAGAACTCCAAAACCTAGAGGTACAAAACAAAATCTCCAAACTATAAAACTCTTTTGAGAAAAAGGTTTGTTCGGACCTACCTAATGCTTTTTGGGATAGACAAGAACATATGGTAGACTTACCATATGAGCCAATTTTTCATGAGAAAGACATTCCAACAAAAGCTAGGCCGATATAAATGAATGTTGACCTAGACCAATTATGTCGAAAAGAGATTGACGGTATCTTAGCCAAAAAACTTATATCAAAATCCAAATCGTTGTGGAGCTGTGCGGCTTTCTATGTCAATAAATCAGCTGAGATTAGAAGAGGAACACCTCGATTGGTCATCAACTACAAACCCCTTAATAAGGCCTTAAAATGGATTAGATATCTTATTCTAAATAAAAAAGACTACCTTCAAAAACTCCACTTTCCATCATTATTCTCAAAATTCAATATGAAGTTAGGCTTCTGACAAATCCAAATCGAACCAACACATAGGTATAAAACGGAATTTACTGTTCCTTTTGGACAGTATGACCGAAATGTCATGCCTTATGAATGATATTTTTAATCCTTATTTAGAATTTTGTATTGTATACATTGACGATGTACTCATATTTTCAAAATTTGACGATCAATACATTCGGCATCTCAAAACCTTCTTTTACATAATCAAAAGGAGTGGTCTAGCCTTATTAGCAAAAAATATGACTCTTTTCCAAAACAACATCAGGTTTCTGGGACACAACGTGTCAGCAGGCACTATTATTCCAATTGAACAATCTCTTCAGTTTACCCCAAAGTTTACTGATATGATCACTGATAAAACCCAGTTCCAAAGATTCTTTGGTAGCTTAAATTATGTTCTCAATTTCTTTCCTAATATCAACTGGTTGGCAAATCCACTTCATAATAGGCTTAAGAAAACTCTTGAGCCTTGGATTGAAGAACATACAAAAATTGTGCAAAGAATAAAAGTACAAGCGTAAAACATTCCTTGTTTGCATCTTGTGGATCCAACCATTCCTAAGATAGTAAAACTGATGCCAATGACATTGGTTTTGGAGGAATCCTAAAACAAATCCAGGATGATAACTTATTATTCGGTGTCTTTGGCCATTGGAATGATTACCAAAAGAATTATTCCACTGTGAAAAAGAAATATTAGCAATAGTACTTTGTATTTCAAAATTTCAATCAGATTTATTAAATCAATTTTTTTTATTAAGAATTGATTTTAAGTCTGTCAAAGAAGTTTTACAAAAAGATGTTAAAAACATTACCTCAAAACATATTTTTGCCCCATGGCAAGCTTTATGAAGTATTTATGATTTTGATATAAAATTTATCAGAGGAGAAACCAATTCATTATCAGATTTAAAACAAGTAAATTATGTCAAAAAGGAAGAAAGAAAAGGAGAAGGAACCTTCTCCAAACCCTTCCTCAAAACCAATTATTACATGGTTCCAAGCGGCCCAATCAACACCTCCAGAAGATGTATCATCATCAGACGATGCAAGATATCATTAGATCTAAGATTGGATCTTTGGTCTCAAAGACACTCTAGAGTTCCTACAAACCGTCCACAACACCTTCTAAAGCATTGGAGCACCATCACTAACCTATCCAGAGACCCTTATCTAATAAGGTGAAAATGGAAGAACCATCTTCCAACAAAAAAATCATTATTTGAAACTTGGAGTTGGAAAACTTTCCACTACAAAGATAGGGGCAACGTCCACACTAAGATAATCCTTGCATTAGGGAAAAGGACAATTGTTTTTCAAATTATTTCAAAACCCTTATTTGAGTATTTTTTAAAACCAAAAACTCAGATGGTTATGACAGTTGAAAAATGATTCCAGGACAAGAATCCCTATTTAACAGTCCAAAAATATTTTGGCAAGAAATGGTTTTACAGGTCTTCGAATATCATCAAAACACCATAATACTATCAAAGTATTTTGAAAATAACCGGTAGTGTGGAATTCAAAAATTTTCTCTACCTCAACCAATCCGATGCCCAATATTTTACAGCCAAATCCTCAAAATCACATCTCTAGTAGAATGGGGAAATGATCTATCAAAACTCCTTACCTATCCAATTAGTACCAAAACAACCCAAGAACATTGTAAAGCCTACAATTATTCGGACTATTACCAAGTATGGTTTAATGCATTCCTCATCCAAAACAAGAATAATCGACATTCCTGGTTATTCTTCTTCCAAAAAACCATTAATCCAAAAACCTTTCCCTCATGGTTCAACAACTGGTGAAAACGTTTTGGGTCTATTCTTGATATCCTCACCTCATCAGTGCAGGAAAGCTATCAAAACCTTCATCACCCATTTCAAACCTACACCGGATGAGAAAAGATTCCATCCTTTTTGTATTTTTTTTCACAAAATTCTACCTTCTCTAGGTATGCCAATAGGTCTTAAAACCTGTTATATTCAAGGTAGTTCATATAACCCACTTGTTTCAGGTAAAATGATGGTCGTCTTTTAACGTCCTCAAAACCATCTTAAAACCAACCATCGAACAATGGTTATTCAAATCGTTCATAGAACAGCCAAGATTGAAGAAGTTCAAAACACTTGGCTATTCCTAGCCAAAAGGGCTCATACCAACGCCTTCATTGCCAATGCACAAACCCAGGAGGAACTATTGGAAATCATTAGGCAATTATCTCAAGAATCACAGGAACCCTCTAGCAAAGCATCTAGGCAGAAGGAGGATTTTACGAGCAAAAGACGTAAAAACTACTAATGAAGATATATTATTTTGGATGGGTAAGGGCCGCCATAAAAATTTAAATATTTGTATAAATGGGTTTGCGAGCCCATCTATATTACGGGTTAATGGCCCAATTTTATTAGGATTAAAAGCCCGATCCATGTATCAGGGTTAATAGCCCAAAAATCATTGTGGGGTTAACAACCCATTTTATTGTAAAATGGCTCATTAAAAGGTCCATAAAATCTTCAGCCCATAAAAAGTACTATTCAAAGTACTATAGCAAGTCACTGTAGCAAGACATTATAATAGTCATTGTAGTGTCGACAGAAGACTACAAAACAGGAACGGTGACAGACAAACCATTGTTCACAAAACATCAAAAGGTGCTTATTATTCACAATAGTACCACTATCTTCTTTAGTATAAAGTGACAATATAATGTTGACACACAATAAAAGCATCTCCAACAATACATCACCTTGGTTATAAAAGAAAACTCATTCTTAGTTAGAGGCACCGCATAATTTACCACTAGTACTCTCATTGCTATCAAACAGCCATATCCATCCTCTCTCTGATAATAGTTTTCCTTTTGCAATCTATAACCTTCAGCTGTAATAATTAAGTTTGTATCTTGTTTTAAGTTTTAAGTTTTTGTATTTAAGTTTTCAATTATATATATATTTATATTGTTTGTAATATTTATGGCTGACTAAGTTACTTAACCTTATCAATATAATATGTTTGTTCATTAGTCTTGTGCCCTTATTCTTTAGTATTGGTTTTTTGATGCAATTGTCTTGGAACAAGTTTTGGGTTGATGCAATTGAGATCAATACCTATATCCAATAGTGTAATTGTTTCGAGTTTTGAGTTTGGAAATACAATGGTGACAATGATCCTGTACTTCCAACTAGTGATTTTCCTAAGGTGGTGGAAAATGTCTTTTGGAACTTTTTCCATGGTCTCTAGCTCCTATGGATTTGTTTTACCGATTTTATCGAGTTTTTCATCAGAATCACTCGGGTCCTCTTGGTTTTGATTACCAGGGTTTTGGTTGGCAACAAATGATTGAATTATTTGAGTCTTCTCTCTATTTTATTTTAAATTGTTGAAATTTTAGCATAATGGTTTTGATTTGGATTTGACTTTTTGGCTTCGGATCTTTCTTCTTTCGTTCAAGAATAACAATGAGGTCATAATAGCATGTATAGCAGATGATGATGATTCATCTATCATTAAGGTAGAAATTTTGTTTAATGTTCTTCTTCGAGATCTAGCTCATGAAGTTTTTTAATTCTTTTACAATAATTTGCAATATGGTTTTTCTTATCGCATTTATAACATGTAAACACTGAATTTTTTAAAGGATTTATTATGTTTTTAGAATCTTTGGTAAAGGTTCTTTTATAGGGTTTTTTGTAAAAATCCTTTTGGGGTTTATGTAAGAATGTTTTCTATGTTTTGAAAATGATTTATAAGGTTTTGAATATGGTTTTGAAACATGTTTGTTGTAACTTCCACCAAAGTGTTTAATTATAGGAAGAGAGTTATCAAACTATTTCCAGAATTATCCAATTTCTTGAAGATTTTAAGCTCCTCTTGTTTTTGTATCTTCAAATCTTGACAGACCTAAAGTCCTTGTTTTTGTGCAAAATTGATCAATTCATCGTAGGTTAATTGATCATTAGGGATGATGTGATTCTCATAAGCTTCGCAAATTTTGTTTCGAATCAATCTCCTATAAGTGGAGGAAGTTCAGCTAAGAACTTTTCTTTCCAGAAGGATTGATTTGAATCTTCTCTTAACATGACTCTGATAAGAAAAGTAGTTTTATAATTTTAAAAATCACTTTTCTCACAATATAGGTTAGAAAGAAGATCAACGTTTTTATCTTTTAAATGGGAAGAGTTTTCCATAAAATGATGTGAGATGGTGAAGAGTAATGTGGAGACTGTGTCCTAAATAGGTTCTGTATGATGATCGAGTATGGGTTCGCCATATTCTCCGATTAGAATAGCATTGAAGATATCTGATTGTTGTTGTTTTGATAGGTGGTGATCCTACCATCCTTTTAGTTGGCTTGAGAAGCCAGTTATTAGGAGCTCAATGACTGTTTTGTCTGATGTATTGGACTAGGTTTTGTAGGCATTTGATGTCATTGTCATCTGTTGTAATACATTTAATATTTGATGTTCTGTCATGCCATCTATATTCCATTCATAGATAGATGATGTGTTATATTTTGACTGTATAACCTGATTTGGTTGGATATTATATCTAAATGTGGGTACCTTACTGGAATAGGTTGTTGTCAAACTAGTTTTTGAATTTGAGGAGTCGGTTCAAGAGACTGTTCTTAAAAGGCTTCCTCATTAGAGGTAGTAGTAGTAATAGGTTCTTGATTGTTTAAGACACTAATACTCTAAGGTGGATTTTGGGGGTTTTAGGTTTTTGAGGTGAGTCAACGACAATTGGATCTATTTTTTGGAGTTTAAGTTTTATTCTTCAATTTGAGACTAGTGAATGCCTCTTATATTTTGAATTAGCTCAAGTTTGGATAATAATTCTTCTTGGACTGGTTTGGAGACCTGAAAAGGTTTGAATATTTTGGATTTTGAACTATTATCAACGATTTTATAGGAGGTAGGAGTATCGTTCTTTTGATTCTTCTCTATCCTAATAAGGTGCTTAGGTTGATATTGGTAAAGTTTTTTTGAGTAATAAGGTTTTTAAGGTTGGTAGCTTGGTCTTCTTGAGGGTTTTTTAGTGGAAAGGCTTCAACTTTGGGCATGTGGAAAAGTTATTGGTCTCAATGGAGGATTTTTAGTCTTGATTGTGCCACCTGGGGTTTCCCAAAATGTTGTTTTCTTTTTAGTGTTTGTCAATTAATTTAACTGGTTCAACTGTTTTGGTTTCTCACTAAGGATCTGGGGCCTGGGATGAAATTGTATATTTTTTAATTCATATTGCAACAGAAAGGATGTCTTGTTTTATTTCATTTGTTTTGCAGGCATGTGCATCAAATCCATATCAGGATATGTATTATGGGGGAATGATGGCAGCTTACGGACAGCCTATGGTACATATACATCCTTTGTAGACTGTTTGTTCATAGCTCTTGAATGCATTTCTTTCTTTTATGGCTATGGATTTGGATATAAATGTTTCATGGAAGAATGAGCTACATGCAGCCCAGCTTGACTTATGTCTTACAGCTTGTGTAATTATCTCTGCAAGTATAGGTTTATCCTCCTTTCCATGGAATGCCACAAGCAAGAATGCCTTTGCCTCTTGAAATGGCTCAAGAGCCTGTTTATGTGAACGCAAAACAGTTCCAAGGCATTTTGAGGCGAAGGCAAGCACGTGCAAAAGCAGAGCTTGAAAAGAAGCTTATAAAATCTAGGAAGGTATGTAAACAACTTAAGTATGATTTTGCAAGTACCCATCATTTATGTTCGCTAATGGGTTGTATTTGACAAAACTCGTATCAGCTATTTACAATATCAGACGTGGGAATTATCTGTTAGTGCCGTTTGTATATCCATGTAAAGATGCCGACCTTGATTGCTCCTTTATTTCTTGCAGTTTATATATTAAAAAAAATAGTTTGTTTTATTGTTGCAGTGTGGTTTTACAAGTGTTATCTTCAAAGGTTTGATCTTATGTTGCATGGGATGCATAATTTTCAGCTGCTACTGTGTCAATTGGAGCTAATTTCTCTTTCCTTTGTTTAATTATTTTCTTTCTACAGCCTTATCTTCATGAATCTAGGCACCAGCATGCTATGAGAAGAGCAAGGGGTAATGGTGGACGTTTTGCTAAGAAAAATAATGCTGATACTTCAAACTCTATTGCAAAAGAAAAGGCTACAGGTTTCGGTCCAGCCCACTCATCAATGTCTGCTAGCTCATCAGGATCTGAACCATTGGTCTCAGACTCGAATGAAACCTGGAATTCCTCCAATTGTCATCAAGGGAGAGGGTCTCAAGTACATGATGTACGAGCAGCTCAGAAATATGTAAACAACAATAGTTGCTACCAGAATCAGACTGGATGTCAGGATCCAGTTTATCATAAGCCCACAAGCGAGAGAGCAGAGGAAGGTGACTGTTCAGGCCAGCAACGGGGAAGCATATCTTCTCATCAGGCTTCACAACGCCTTGCCATCCAGTGAACCTATGGCATGGGAGGTGGGTGCCAACATTGATATTTGGAATCCCTCCTGGCAATAGGGTTCATCTGTCGATGACACTCTTGGCAATTCATATGCCAAGCGGCAAATCATTCTTGGCTTTATCGTGTGCTTGTAGGGTATGGCATGGATGAGGAGGGAAGAGATGAATGAGATGTTTGACTTCTTATGAAGTCTTAAGAGGCTTTGCTTGATCCCCCTTTCCAATTTTGCCTTCTGTACAGTGATAGTGTTCAGTAAACTCGATAGTCTTACAAATCAAACATAATTCTGTTTATGTTTAAACCATTGTTGCATGACGTAAAAACCCATCGTGTGGTTGTCGAATTTGCTTGTATCTTCTGCATATGAAGTTTCATTGTCTAAAATAGGGCGTATGTTATCATGTAGCTTGTCTATCACTGATGTCTGATAGTTACTTTCAAGGAAATGGAAGCTAGAAAAGACGTCGATTTGTATTTGGTTTTTAGTTGATTTAGAGACCAAACTTGCGCAGGTCTACATTTTTATCCAGTTTAGGCTAATTCTTTCCGTCTTTACTTGAGGGAAAAGAAAGTACCCTTCAGCAGAATCCTATCTTCCTCCACTCTGTATATGGCACCCCCTCTCCAGCCAATTCAAATTAAAGAATAGTATGATTATTAACAAAATTAACATAATGACAAAAATTGCAAATATTTGTTTTAAAACTCACAGTTTGGTATTAACTTATCCTAAAAAAAAACTTTGTAACCCGCGCTGCTTTTTCCTTTTTTTTTTCCTTCCCCTTTTGGGTAAGAATGTTATGTTTGTTATTTAGTTAATTTTATTAGTAAACCATGCCTTTAAATATTTAGCTCAATTTTGTGCACCTGATCTATGAATCCTACTTTCAGTACTATTTTCCACAAAAATCCATTTAAACCGGTCTTCAAGGATCATTCGACATGAGCAAAATGAATCGATTCTTTTGAGGCCGTACGTGAAAATTGTCGGATGAAATACCAAATTCGGTGCTTGCAGTTCCAACACCAGTAATATAAACAGATCATCAGCCACGCAAAATCCTCCAGAAAGATTTCATATCCCATATGAAACACATCCTTGACTTCTCTTCATTGAAACAAAGCGCACATATATGATCAACTGCTTTATTATCACTCTCAGCTACATGGTTTTACTCTCAAAATTAAGCCCGGAACATGTTTAACTTGTTTATAGTTGGATACGCATAGCAAAATCTACAATCATAAATCACTGTAGTGTTTATGTTGATCTGTTTCCTCTAAGCTTTCAGTAACTTCTACATCCTCTGAGGTAGCTTCATCATATGTGACATCGGACTGAACCATCTCATCAGGGTTGGTTTGGTTCCCACCTGAAGCACTACCATTAGCATCTGTGACATTAACCACGACTTGCTTCTCCATCATCCCAGACAGAGCTAAGGTTGGAGACCACTCCAGAACATCATCTATTATGTTGTAAACACGTTTCTGATACCTATAATAATGAAAAACGATTCTTAGACCAATATAAAGCAAAACGATTCTTAGACCAGTATAAGACAGCCAATGGGTGCGTATCCAACTTAAATAACTCAATAGACAAACTACCAAATTTATCAATTTGTTCACAATGTGGTATGGCTATGCTTTCCTTGAAGCAGTTTTCAAAATGTAATTTAACATAAAAGTAGGCATATGACTGACCTGGCTCTAGCAGCTTCATCAGGGGCATGGTGCCTCAGCAGCAATATCACTAGCACAGCTAGAATTGCATAGAAAAGCCTTGTTGTCCATTTTGGACGTTCCTCCTCATCTTTCTTGGGGCAGAAACGAAATAATTCTCGTAAAGTTGCCTCCTCGGCAAGAATATTAGGGAAAAACCAAACCCGCCTTCCAACAACAATATATAAAACACCAAATACGAGAGCTCTCACTGGAAAGTAAGAAAACATGTCAATAAACCCCACATTAAGCACAATATTGACAAATTATTTGAGTTAGGTCATAATGAATATGAAAAAGAAATGGAAAATACAAATTAGCCATTCAAAAGTACTATAAGTGCTTTAGAACTTACAGATTAGGAGTGACGAAAAAAGCAAGAGGAGTCCCGCACAAGAGTAGAATATTACTAACTTGCAACTGTGGGGATATACAGGGAACAAGCAAATTGCTAGTGTCAGCACAGGCCATAGAATAGAAAGAAGCGTCTGCCAGAGAGGCCGTCGTTTATCAAAAGTCCATGCAAAGAAGGCATCATTTTCAGAAAATACTTGGTCCTGAGAAGAGGCGAAAATAATATTAATTTCACCAAAGTTTAACGACTTTTGTCAGCAGTGAATGTTATTAAGGAACAAATATATAAGATTCTCCATGTAGAAATAAATAAATAAATAAATTTGACTTTATTATATACAAGAAAGATACTTTCTCTGAAAGTACACATTGTATGTAAATTTACTTTTAACAATAAAATTGTAGCATGAGCTAGATACACACAAAAAATGCAAATTCTACTTACAGAGATATTACATAATTCACAAATTGTAGGACATCCAGAACAAAAAGCAGTTAAGAACTGTATTTATTGAGAAAGAAAGAGAGAAGGGGGGAATAGCAATTTGTCAGGTGTTTCAAAACTTATCTGACAGTTAGAAATGTACTTACAGAGAAGATCTCCAAATGTGCTGGCCATGTAGACAACTTTTTTTTCCCAGGACGAACAGTCTTCACGACTCGATCACACCGCACAAGAAGATTCTTACTTAATAAGACATGGGCTATATCTTCTGGTTCCAAATGCTTATCTGATTCAAGTATATCCTTAAGCTCTGGATGATTTCTCAAGAAATTTACAAAATCTTTCCCTCTAAAATATTCCACACGTGTCTCCTGTAAGACAGCCCATCTAGATACCAAATCCTTATGGTCCCTCACTTTTTCTGCAAACAATTGAAACACATCCTTCTTGGCAGCTTGTTTCTGAGAGAGATGATAATCACATGACAGTAAGAAAACAAGAAGAGGCAAACAACATTTTTGTCAAAAGCATCTCAAGAAGAAATCCAATCAAAGTCAGGAAATGTATAAAGAAGCAGAACATTCAGCTAAGTAAATATTAGGGAACTTAATAGTGATAGAATCCTAGCCAAAAGAAAAAAAAACTAATAATGATATAAGTAGTAGAGATAATTGAATGATGGAAATACCGAGAGACATGCTGCAGAAGAAAATCAGGATGTCTTAATTTTTAAATCAGCAAGCTCTCCCTCTAGTAAGTAAAGCTCCACTTGAGTTCTAGTTAGAGGGAGAGTACTGTCTTAGTTTGTAAATTGAATAAGACAAAATGACACTTTTATAAATTTAATTATTTGAATCATAAAAACAAGAAACGACTAAAGAAAATAAGCATGCACTGAGAGCAGACTATCAGCCGATAGAAAACTTGACTACTACATAAGATATCCAAGTGTTCTGTAGTTTTGTTCCTTCAACAAATGGGGCAAAACAATAACAAACTCGTTTTGTTTTGAAAAAATCAGCAGATACATAATTGGTTACTCAAATTAACAGCAGGCTATATTGGCAAGTGTAATCAAACTGAAATTGTGGACGAGGACAGCCCAGATAAGAAGACATATGAAGAAACTATAGTAATTTTGTGATGCTTAACCACTATAATCATAAGGATAGGATAAAAAGGTCAAAACTGCAACAAAACGAATTCGTCTGAGCAAGCTTCCTAGATGAATAAATATAGAAGCAGGTACCAAACCAGACCCTTATAAAAGACGTATGATGGAAACAGACAAAAGGCATACTTGTTAAGAACAAAAACAAATTTTAAGCAAGATGAGGTCTTAGACTATCGTCCTACTCCCCAAAAGATTATCCAAAATTAATGAATTGGAGAAAAAAGAAACACATGTTAAATATTGAAAATGTTTGTAACTGATTGAATCTGGGGTCAAACCACTAGTCCCGTTTTACAGTGCGCCATTTCACAACACTATTGACCTAAACTTCACTCCAGATCATAATTTCTTGTTGATAACCAAATAAGGCATTAAAACAGAAGATGAATTTCAATGTAAACACAAATTAGATACATTTGTGCTCACTTACACATCCATTTTCAAGCATTAAACCATATCGATACATAAAGTGAATGAATCCGAAATTTGATAACATAATAACATTTCAAATGTCTCTTCGATGTAAACATAAAAGTTACACCCTAGATCGGAGGAATTATAAAGAGAGAGAGAGATAAAAACCCTAGGAGGAGTGTCCGAGTTGTGATCTCTAGCGCCGTTCTGAGTTGCTGACGAAGACCTTCGGATCCTCTTTTTCTCTGCTCCTGATTTCTTCATCTCTATTTTCACTTCTGTTTCTTCTCCCCCTAATTCTCTCTTTTTAAGCGTTGTTGTAGAGAAGTGAGTTTTTCATTGCCTCCGTGGTTCTTTTTTTGTTTTGTTTTGTTTTTCACTGCTTTCTTTGCACAGCTGCTTGTTGACAAACTTGATAAGCCTTCTGATATTTTTCGAAGTTTTTTTTTTTAAACCGAAAAAATCTGATTTACTAGGAGTTATTATCACAATTAATATTATAATTAAATATAAATTTTATTATTTTAATTAATAAATTATTTATTATATCAATTATAATAATATCATAATTTAAAACATAAAAAACACTATTATTTATATGCTAATTCTTCTTAATAAATTGTATTTTTATATGTTTATTTTGCGTTAAATTGTATGTATTTTAAGATTAGATCGAAGATATTTTCAAATTTGTATACAATCTGGTATCTTATAAAAATAAACAAAGATTAGGTACAACCTAATAGAAATTATACATATGTAAAAAAATTCGTATTGTTGCTAAATATAAGTAAATAAATCAATAATAAATAATATATAATGTAACTAACTATTTTATTTTAATCTATAATATTTTGTTATATTATTATTTTTAATTTATATAAGACATTATTTGTAATATCATCTATTAAAAGATGAATTTTTATTTCTTAAAAACTCATTGTTTAATATTTTTTTAATCTATTTTATTATATAATATTTTATTTATATTATTTGTTTTTTTTTCTTTTACGAGCTTCATTTAATTTTTTAGCCAATGCTCAATGTCTTTTATTTTTGACATTTTAACATAAATCTTGATATTAGGTGAAAATCCATAAAAATCATATGCCTTTCAATTTAAAAAAAAAGTTAACTTTATGAATAGAGATATATTATCTCCACCATCTAATAAAGATTTTTTAAATTAGATTAATTAAAGAAGCTTAAGAAACAAGGTTGAACAAAAATACCCTTTAAAATAAATTTATTGTTAATAAATTAATAAAAATTCTTAATTAATTAGAAAGTAGTATCCAATTTATCTCAAACAGCCATCACAAACTTAAATTTAAATATCTGAAAGTTCCTATTTAAAAATTGCAGTAATTTTATATATAGCAAACTAAAAATTGGGTGTTAGCATTCATATTTCGTTGACATGGTAGGTAAGAAGTTGGTGATAAAGCCTTTCAATCTTTCCTACGTTGTTTCCCTCCTTATTTTGCTATTACTAATGTATGCTATTTTTTTTTTCCCTTCTGTTAATTTTGTAAATATTATTTTTCTACAATAAGTAGATAATAATTAGGAAAAATAGAAATTCATTGACAATTAGTTGCACAGTAGTAATTCAAGATTGAATTAAAATTTATGCTATGCTGGTAGGAGGATTGTACAGGGGATTTTTGTCCTCTATTTTGATCACTATATTTTTTTTATTTGTTGAACTTGAGCACAAATATTATGAAATTGTAATTATCTATTGATATTTATATATAATAATATTTAATTAAAAATTTAACTATTTAATGTAATTTATGTTTAATTAAATACAGATCGTAAATTTTTACGTTTAAAATTTAACGACCTTTATTATTATTATTTTTGTTAGATAAAAGACATATGATCTCGTGCTTTATTTATTTTTTATTTTTATAAATTATATATTTTTTGTTAGATAAAAAACACGTGATCTCGTGATTTATTTATTTTTGTAAAATAAATGTGATTGATTTTACGTCTTTAGAGATGAATACAAATATTATTGGGATAATCTCACGTAATATTTAAAAAATAATCATAATCATAATATAAATGTGAAGCAATATAATTATTTTAAGGAATAGAAATCAAATAATTATTTTTTTTAGTTATCTTAAAAAAATAAATATCTAAAGATTATTCTTATTTATTTGAAGAAATAATCTAATAGATAATAAAATATTGATGTCTACATATAATAGATCTCTAAAACAAATAATTGTCTACAATAGATAATTATCTATAACTGTACAACAACTTAATCCTAATAACACATATATCAGCTATCATATTTATTCTTTTACTTATATATAGTCACATATGCATAACATAATATCATATTTTAAAATTAATATATAATATCATACTTCTTATAATAGAGAATTATAATTAAACATTTTCTTTTCGTATAATTACTAAAGTGAGATTGAGATTTCCTCTATCCAACATCTTATGATTATTTGCCTAAGGATTGTAGGGTCGAATACCACCCCAAAGGTGGTCCAAGGTCCTAATAGTTTGTTCATCTTGCAAATTCTACGGAGAATAAACCTACCTGATGTTGATAAAAATCGATATCAATATATGATACCGTCTGTGGAAAATAAGTGTGTTCTATTTGGCTAAAAAAATTCAAAATTATAGTACTCTCAAAAATTTTATATAAATTTTTGATCTGCTAAGAAAAAAATAAAAAAGAGATATTTAGGAGAGAAAAAAGACGTAGATCTTACCAATAGTGTTTTCTTAAAAGAGTATCAAAATCTTATGATCTACTATTTTCATAATTTCTTGACATGTAAAAAGATTCATGGATCAGAGAGTTAGCTCCACCTCTTAGACCTCAATAACTAATCGGGAGATCCAACTTGCCAACCAGTAGACCATCCGTCCAATTCCATTATAGCCTGCCAAAAATATGAGTGTTGCATTTGGACGTGTCCGCCCACAACGAGGCTATATAGGCTAAAAAGGCAAAGCAAGCTCGGACCCAAGCTTGCTTAGAAATGGTGAAAAATTCACTCTAGGCCATCCTATAATGCCTACCAAATCCATTGACTCTATGACCAGTCATCGCCTTAGAGAATGTCCCTATGGTATCCTCCAATGCCTAAAGTGCACAAAGTTAGACCCATAGCTATCCAAAGCTTGGCTGGCAAGATGATCATTTAAGATAGGACTCGAGTCCTAATTTCAGTACCATCAGCCAAGAAATGGTTATCTAGGATTTTTTTGCCTAGGATTTGGCTTCCCAAGATTCGACCAGCCAAATATTATCGTCAAAGACCAACATTACTGGTTATAACATGATCGGCTAGGGAGAGTCTTCTAAAATAGATGTCATCAGCCAGGGTTTGATCTGTTTGGAACCACCTGCCAGGTCGACCCTTAACCTACGACTTTCACACACTAGCCATCCTCTGCTTGTGCGAGGTGGACTCAAGTTACTTTTGTCCCATGTTGTGCCATCCATCATTATGCTTAACTAGGAACTTAACCCCTACTAAGGGCACGTTCCTACATCTAAACCAATAGAACAGACACATCTTTTGGTCCTGATTGAAGATGAGTCTTACAAGACCATCCATATAGGTATACCATTACCATCGAATGAACAAGAAAGGTTAGATGAGTTCATAAGAAAAATACAGATGTGTTTGCATCCAAAAATTATAATGCACTACCTCAATGTGGACCCAAAATTTGAACCTATCAGGCAAAAGAGAAGATCATATAATCAAGAAAGATAATTTGCCATAAAAATAGAAGTTGAAAGCTGGATATATCTCCAAAATGAATATTTAAGAGATAAATTCTACAACTTAATGTGAGAATACCCCATGAACGTATTACAAAAATCTACCTAAGTCCCTTTATAAAAGTACTTGGGTAGGAAAGATACATCAAGTCCAAAATAATTTTTGAACTCTCTTTGACTATTAAGATTCACAAAATGTCTAGAAGTCTAGAGCATGTTCTAACTCCTCTTGAATTATGAAAATTCACAAAAAATTCCAAAAGACATACACCCAAGAGGTGAACATGGGCAAAAAAGTCCCCGTAATAGAAGCTCAAAAAAGTCATTTATATATATGGCTAGGATTTTCGCCCTTATATATTATCTCATCCTAAGATTCCAAATATAGTGATAGTCTTGGAAGGATAAAAAGTAGCATATGATGCTACGTATGAAGAATATACATGGGCCAGAAACACGTCCTTATACAACAGAAGGATAGACAATACTTCACCAACATTTTTCTAACAAAATTGTGTTTATATGTACCTATGTCACGTATGCCTACACTTAGAGAATTCGATGGAATAGAAAGTCTACAATTAGATAAAGAGCATGCCTACGCTACATTGGCCTAAAAAATTTCAAAACCTTGTACTTAACCAAGGCTTACACCTCTACCACGCGCAATGAATAAGAAGTAACCTTATTGGTAAGTAATGCACCTTAGGGCCTATACCACCAAACAAACTATAGAAGTTAGGTATGACTAAGTAACCCTGAAGGACGCATCCTACTCTTAGGTAGTGTTGTTTGGGTCTAATTTACACAAAGAACATCTTAACTTGGTTTAATGATCACTTAATTAGCCTTAGACCCTGAAAAAGGGTCTTGGCTTAAGAGCCACACCACCCTAGTTCTAAGTAACCTCTAGTATCTTTGTCAGGAATGTACCTTTGCCACGAGTGGTGAATAAGAAACAATCTTATGACTAGGCCTAGGCTACCTCTAGACTTAGAGAGTCTAGAACTCTCATTGCACCACATGTAAGTACTACATCGTAGGGTTCAGACCACCATAAGATCAACAAAATTTGAACGTGTTTAGTAACCTTAAAAAATGCACCCTGGTCATAAGTAATGCTATCAGGGTCAAAGCTAAAGTGAAGAATCATCCAATCTATGAGTTTGGTGCAGTAACACATAGACTACTACATAGCAAAAATGAGTGAAATAAAAGCCTTAGTATCCAACTAGGGCGTACACCCCTACCAAGGATGTGCATAAGAAGTATCCCACCATGTGAGCTCTACGCTTTCAAGGATAGGATACAAAATTGTTTTTAGAAGAACGATCTACCAAGTTTCCTATCACCCTAGAGTTGGCTATAGACCCTAAGAAAGACCTATGACATATAAGCCACACCACATTAGGTTTAGAAACTATATTTAAATTCATGCATTATACTTAGGCATACAAGGCTTCAATGAGTGAGATAATAAGTCACGAATAAAGTGGTAACGTAAAATTTTAAGTTGAGAACTATCTCATGCTTAAACCAAACAACAAGGCTTAAACAAAAAAATTAAGGCCACAGATACATGCTAAATGTCACCCAAACTTCAAAGCCATTAGTCTCCAAACAGAGCCAACATATGATCCAAAGCTTGAACAGCCATTTGGTTAGATAGGCCAAGACTAGGAGGTACGACCAATCAAGAACACGATTGGTCAACCAGAAAGGTGGTCGATTAGGAGTATGATATGTTAAAAAGTGGGCAGTCATAAGTGTCACCATTGACTAGAAATGTTACTATTGGCTAGGATATAGTGAGATAAAATGAAAATAATTAGCAATTATAGAACAATTAGTTAAAAATATAATAACACAATTATTATTGTAGACTTTTTAATCTATCAAATACAGCCACAAATTTTTGATGAGTTAACTTAATGATAAAACATATTTGGATTTTTTTAGCAAAATAAGAGAGAAAGAGTAAAAGATGAAGAGAATAAGCACAAATAAGTTCTTGTATGTTTAGTTTCAATTGTGTACTTAGGTTTATATTTATAGAATATTTTAAAATATTTTATGTCAAAGTAAAATTATCATTTTATCCATAAAATTAATTAAATAAATTTTAGGGAATAAGAACAATATAGAATAATTCAATCCAATTTGTATTAGAAATAGATTTTAAAATCAAAGTCCCGACTTTTCGATTGATCTAACAAGTTCTTGATTGATCGATTACATAGTTTGATCGATCGAATGTCCTCTCAATTGATCCAATGTATCAATTAATTAATTCTCAAAATCATAGATCGGTCGAATATTAATTTCTCGATTGATCTAGTCATATAAATAATTAATTTAACAAGTAATATAGCTCGATCGATCTAGTTACTATTCAATTGATCAAGTAGCCTATTTTCATATCTTCTTATGTGTTTAATATGCAATATAATATATATGAAAACATGGATATATCTTAGATATGATCGTTGAGGCTCAATAGTTGATTTGGTTTGAAAAATATTATTTTAAGACACATTTACAAACTAGAATTATAATTATATATTTTGTTCACAAATATCGTCAACACCCACATAAATTTTACAGTCGATTCCATCTTATACATATATTTGTCGATTATTCATAGTACATAATTGTATTAAAAATGTTGCTTATCAATAAGGATGAGTAAATAATTTGATCAATTTATTTAAATTGAGAAATTCAATTCAATTTATCAAACTCAGATTGAATTAGATATGTATAATTTATAGTCGTATCAGATCTACATTAAAAAATATACAATTTGTGTTGATTCATGTTGAAAAATATACATTTTATTTGAATTTGTATTAATACAATGTGTTTGGATTCACGGGTGTTATAATTTTCTATAACTGAATTACTATTAAAATTATAAATAATTATATTTTTTTATTTTATAATATGTTATATTTAAATATTATATATATATTATAATTTTATTATTTTAATTTAAAAATAAAATTTAAATTTAAATTTTTATAATAGTTTAATTAATCTTCAATTATAATTATTATTCTTATAATTAGTTTTATTATAATTAGTTTTATCGTGACTAAAATTTTTTAATTTAAAAATAAAATTTAAATTTAAATTTTTATAATAATTTAATTAATCTTCCAAATATAATTCTTATTCTTATAATCATTTTTATTGTGCCTAAAAAATAATAAATGTTGTTATAAATACAAAATTTTAAATTTTAAATATTATATATATATATATTATATTTTATATATGTAAATTAAGTTTGAAATATATATTACTTGAAATGAAAATGAAAATGAAATGGAAAGTTGTACGAATAAGAATAAAAATAATCATAATGGATAATATGATCATATTTGATGTTGTTTACTAATTCTTTCATGGAATCATAATAAAGCACGAAGGAAATTACTAATAGTAAACATGTTGAGTGGAAGGTACGAGAAAGAAATAATAATTTTATAAAAATATCTTATAATATTGTTTTTTTATATGTTAAAAAAATAAAATATTATAATTTATATAAATAAAATAATAAATTTTTATATAATATAATATATGTCGGTATTTTAAAATTTTGATTTTTTACAAAATATAAGTAATGATATATTGTAGCTAAATAAACAAATAAATTTGATAAATAATTAAACTAAATATTATATATAAATAATAAAGTAATATATACTAGTAATGTAATAAGTAAAAGAATTTATTAACAACTTATTTTTATAATTATTAAATTTGAATATAATAATTTTATCAAACTTTAAAATAAAAAAATTTAGATAATCAATAATAGAATTAGAGAGAAGAATGAATTTAAATATAAAAGCAAAATGAGAATACTAATTTAAAAACAATCTCAATACAATTTAGAAAGTAAATAATATGGTAAATTATTTATTTTTTATTATTTTTATTTATAAAATTTAAATTATATATTTTTAATTTTTAATTTAAAATATTATTTTTATTAATAATTTTAAATATATGTATTGGATATAAAATAAATAATTAAAATTTAGAAAGAATTACAAATAATAGGACAGAGGGGGGGACGGGTTCTTTCTTTTCTGCCTACTTTGTCTTTTTCATGATTGAATCTAGCGAATTAGGTAATCTTACGAAAGATAGAGGTAGTTGATATTTAAAAGCAATAGTAATAATAATTTTGTTGACATTTTCTCCCTCCTTTATTTGGCTATATGACTTTAGCAGATTAAATATTATAAATAATTTGTTTTATTTATTTTTATTTTTATTCTCAAATTAATAAAATTATATCAACATATATATTTTTATTCCGTATAAAGATTTATTAAAATATCTCTTTAATTAATTACAGACCATAACAAACACTTTTCTAAAAGATTTCATGTTTCAACGTAAACTAATATTATCTTCGTATTTTTTAAAAAATATATCATTATATTAATTGATATTATTAAATATTAAAATAAATAATAAATAATATAAAATTAATAATAAATATATAATTAATAATTTATTCTTATAACTATTAAAACATATCTATTTAATTTGATAATTTTATTTCCGAATCAATTTAATCTATTTTATTTAAAATGATATCTTTGTTTTTTATCAATATATTATTGTTTTTCAATTTACATAAAAAAGAATGTTAGATTATTTTTATTTTGATTAAAAAAATTAATTTTATTTTTCAAAAATATAATTTTGAAAAATAGACTATTTAAAATAAAAATAAAATTATTTGATTAAATATATATATTCAAATAGTTATAAAATATAATTAAAATATTAATCGAATAAAATTATAGTAAAAAAACAACCAAAAAAAAAAAATACTATGCATAAGAGCTTTGACTCTTCTCAGTTCTTTCTCAATAATCCATGGCTCATTCACATTCTTCGTCCCTAATTTCACTTTCTTCACCTTCCCATATCCTTTATTTCCTGCATTAACTTAAGCTCTTTGCCTCGAGAACTTCTGGGTGTTTCTCAGAATTTCCTCCTAGGTTGACCTAACTGCTAAAAATCCAGGTGGGTTCTGCTTAGCAACATTTTTAATTTTTTGGTCTATATATTTTATATTTCTATTATTGAAAACTGATTTGAGCTTCTATTGTTTCCTTTACTTCATAATTTCATTGGCTGCCCAGTTTGAAATTTTCCCTATGTATTCTTTTAATTGAAGATTAAGGAATTGTTGGTTCTTTTACAAAAAAAAAAAAAGGAAAAAGAAACGAAAATTTGTTTCCTTATTTGACAAAAAAACCCAAAACTTCTTCTAAGATTTTGAATTTGTTAAAAAACCCTCGGATTCTCCTCCATGATAAGTTTAGGCAGTTTAAATTAGTATTATTTTGGTTCAAAAGAGATATTACGTTTAAAACATTTGTTTTCCTTTGTATTTATATAACGTGATCCTAAATTCCTGATCTCTCTTTATTTCTTTCCTTTCTATGCGCAGATTTATAATTTTGATCGTTCTACCCAATTGGGTCTTCTTGAATCTAAAGGAAACTCTTAGAAAATTGTAAAAGCTAAAGGCTTTGATTAATGGGAAACTGTTGTGCAACACCGGGAACTCCTTCGCAGAAGCCAATACGTCAGAACAAGAATAGACCCAATCCTTTCTTTACTGGTGATTACGCGGTAAATAATGGTAATGAAGGTGGAAACAAGCTATGTGTCTTGAAAGATCCGACGGGTCGAGACATTTCAGCCCATTACGATCTGGGTCGAGAGCTCGGCAGAGGTGAATTTGGTGTCACCTATTTGTGCACTGAAGTATCTACTGGGGAAAAATATGCTTGCAAATCGATATCAAAGAAGAAACTTATTACTTCTGTTGATGTTGATGATGTTAAACGAGAAGTTGCTATTATGAAGCATTTACCTAAGCATCCAAATATAGTGCAATTGAAGGACACTTATGAGGATGATGAGGCTGTGCATATTGTGATGGAATTATGTGAAGGTGGTGAATTGTTTGATCGCATTGTTGCTAAAGGGCATTACACGGAGCGGGCAGCGGCCTTTGTTATGCGAACCATTGTTGAAGTTGTTCAGGTTTGATTTTAATGACTATATTTTTTCTTAATGTTGGTTGTTTGTTTGTTTGATTAGTAATGCTATGAAACACAACTCAGTTGATGACTCAAACAACTATTAGATAGAATAAAAAGTAAAATAAATAATGAGATTAATGATCACGAGTGCATGTAGGTCACTTCTGCATATTTGCGAAACACGAAGAGTCTATGGCATTGATGTTTACTGTAAACTAAATTCTTTACTTAGACATGTGTTTTATTGGTTAATGAATGGAAATTGTTTTATCATATGGAAGCGTGACAAATTTTACCGGAAGAGCATCCAACATATTTTTCATAGATGTTCCACCTACCTAAAATATAGTAGGAAAAACAACAAAACTAGCACCTCTAAAACTTATAACAAAAATAACACTTCCTAACACTAACTCGTACTCATCTCCATTCAAGGAGAGGGTGCTGTTTTTGTTCTATGAGTTTTTGGGAGTGTTATTTTAGGTAATTTCCCAATATAGTTAAGCTTGGGCTTTTGTCCTGTTGGATAGAAGTGTGTAAAGAAACCGGTTTTGGAAGTCGAATGCTACCTCCTTCAAGATTCCCCTGTCTTTTTCCATGCATGTTTTAATCTACTTATTTGTAAATGCTTATAATTTTGTCCTTGTGTTATTTCTCATTTACTTGATGTGGTTAGATGATGTTTCTGTTTCCATTTTGCCAAACCAGCTATGTCATTTATTGGTTGCTCATATGCAATTTTCTTTGCAGAATTGTCATAAACATGGAGTTATGCATCGTGATCTCAAACCGGAGAACTTTCTGTTTGCAAATAAGAAGGAAATAGCTCCCTTGAAGGCAATTGATTTTGGGTTGTCTGTGTTCTTTAAACCTGGTATTGCATCCTATCCATGATTCCTAATTTATGTTTCCTGTCCCAACTTTGAAGTTCATATTTAAGCTGTGTTTCATTCATTAGAATTTGTTCTGTTCTGTTCTGTTCTATGAAATCTACAGTATATCTAAAGCTGCTAGTTTCTACAGGTGAGCGATTTAATGAGATAGTGGGAAGCCCTTATTACATGGCCCCAGAAATTTTGAAGCGTAATTATGGCCCTGAAGTTGATGTCTGGAGTGCTGGAGTTATATTATATATTTTACTTTGTGGTGTTCCACCTTTCTGGGCAGGTTTATTTCTCAACTTTTGAGGTCCTACTTTCATCTTTTAGCCCTTCAATAGTAGTTAAAAGTGGAAAAGAAAAGCATTGATGTAAAAACCCTTTATTGTTTCAGTCACCTTTATTTATTATCAAATAGTAACTGTACTTCAAGTTTTACTATTAATATATCCTTTTTATAAACTTGAAATGATTTGTTATGCAGAAACTGAGCAAGGGGTAGCACAGGCAATCATTCGGTCTGTCATTGATTTTAAGAGGGACCCTTGGCCTAGAGTGTCTGATAATGCAAAGGATCTTATCAAAAAAATGCTTGATCCTGATCCACAAAAGCGACCTACTGCCCAAGAAGTGCTTAGTAAGTACTTGTTACATAAATCTATGAATTTCATTTTGCACATTTCTAAAGGTAGCTCTGTTACATTGAACCTTTTAACTTTTCCACAGATCACACTTGGCTGCAAAATGCCAAGAAGGCCTCAAATGTCCCACTTGGTGAAACCGTAAGAGCTAGGCTCAAACAATTTTCCGTAATGAACAAGTTGAAGAAGAGAGCTCTAGGGGTAATGATATGCAATTTTTTTAAGTATAATTCATTCCTTCTTGTAAATTGCAATCATGTGCTATTAGTTTCTGGGGTTACTGTGATGTACTAACGTCATCCCTATAAAATCAACAACTTTTTTAAATAATATTACTATCGAGTCTCTCATCTACAGGTCATAGCAGAGCATTTATCAGTAGAGGAAGTGGCCGGAATGAAGGAGGCATTCCAAATGATGGACATTGGAAACAAGGGAAAGATAAACATTGAAGAGCTTCGAATTGGGTTGCACAAGCTTGGTCAGCAGATTCCTGATCCAGATCTTCAAATACTGATGGAAGCTGTAAGCATAATCCCTTTCCAACTTACTCATCCCCCAAAGTCATTCCTCTTTAACTTTGGTTAACACGATGTCTGACCAAACTCAACAGCATGCATCATCTTTCATTCCATGCAAAACTTTAAACAGCTAATTGTTTGGATAACCTAAAAGTAGATAGCTGTCAAAACCATGATTAAGCTCAAGTGAAAATCTTTAGCTGTCAAAACCTGTGTGCTTCCTGGGTCCCTCTTCCCCAAGCCCTAAATCAAAACATTGATAGAGAATTAGTGGGAGAGAGAAGCTTGTTTTAGTTTTATGAAATTGGATTATGATATGAAACTAGAAAATGTTTAATTTATGAGAATCCTCACAGCATTTGGGGTAAACTTATAAATTTGCTTCTGCAGGCTGATGTTGATGGTGATGGTGCTCTAAACTATGGGGAGTTTGTAGCAGTTTCAGTCCACCTTAGAAGGATGGCTAATGATGAACACCTACATAAAGCTTTTGCATTCTTTGACCAAAATGGTAGTGGTTACATAGAAGTTGAGGAGTTGAGAATCGCTTTAAATGACGATATTGAATCCAGTAGTGAGGAAGTCATCACTGCCATTATGCATGATGTAGATACTGATAAGGTACTTGTTACAACGGTATACAGTTTTGCAGTTCATGTTTTACTTAACAAAACATTAGTTCTTAACTCTGAAACAAATTTTATTGAGACTACTTTTGCTATATGAAGGCCACATTGTGGCTGTCACCGCTCCTTGACCATTACAAATATCCTTGGACCTTCTCATGCTCACTATTTGGTAATGAATAGCCAATTCATCTTGATTGCAGTTAATGATTTACCTTGGTGGGTGGTACTCTTTTGTAGGATGGGCGAATAAGTTATGAAGAGTTTGCTGCTATGATGAAATCTGGTACAGATTGGAGAAAAGCGTCTAGACAGTATTCACGGGAAAGATTCAACAGCCTCAGCTTGAAGTTGATGAGGGAAGGATCTTTACAATAGCCGGTGAGGGTAGATGAGCCTATGTTAGAAATTCATTCATGTCAAAAGAAGAAGAGAAGATAGAAAAAAATAAAATTATATTCCCTTCAATTTTTGTTGCGTTTATTTATTTATTTATTTTTCGTTTTTACTTTTCCATTTCCTTTGCAATAGGATTAGGATAATGGTCATAGTGGTATATTTGATTTGATGATTTCTTTTCCTTTCCTCTATTATTATCATTACTTATGGTTGACCTGAAGTTGTGGTTGTAAATAAGACAACCTAAGTTAACTTCTTTTATATTTGACAAAAAGTAAAAAAAGAATGAAGAAGAAAAAGAAAAAAGAAAGTTAACTCCTTTTATCAATTAAAAAAAATTGTGGAGGCATGAATGATATCCATGCATTTAGTGACACTGTTACTTGTTTTAATCCCACATTTTCGAACCTCCATTTTCCTTTTCATAGTTGCCCCTATTTTCCACTCAAAATATTCTTGTCATGGTTTTTTATTGAAATGAATGGAGATCCTTTTGCCTATTGATTTGCGTATTACTTTCCCCCCTTATTAGTGTTTTGGGTTTAAAAGTATGTAGTTGGTGTATAAAGATAAGATTATGTGGTGAATGTATTAGATGTATGTATTGAATAATTTATTGTTCATTGTATTTTAAAACAAGTGTATTTAAGTAATTTTTTGAATTTTATAAAGGTAATAAACTTTACAATATAATACTGAATTTTATTAATTTATACAAATCTATTATAAAAAACTTGGAGCGTTAAAATCTATCACAAACTTATTTAAGTTATAATTTATCATTTTGCTAAAAATTGACTAGATTTAATGTTAGATAGGTTGGTTACAATTTATTTATAAAAATATATTATTTAATTTATATAAGTTATAATAATATACCATCAAATTTTAGTCATTTATACTTTCATAACCCATTCATCTAACAAACTTATAGAAAAAAAACAAAGATTTTCAAATGTTATTAATGATATTTCTTTCTCTCAAATTAGAATTGTAAATTAATCTAAATTTTACTATTTGAGTTAACTTTGGAATTCATTTTTTTTTAATCAATTTATCCTCAGAAGTTATATTTTTGAAAAAATTGTATTGAATTTATCTAAACAGTTTTATAAATATGAAAATTGCTGGTTCATTTATCATACATCGCTTTATTTCTTTAATTTTAATAAAATTTTTTCTACATATATTTTTATTAAAGTATTGATTCTTCCATTAATTAAATAAACCAATCATTAATTAAATTTTCAATTAATTTTATTAAACGTGGTTAATTTTTTTTTACTATCTTTTACATTTCAAAACTCGTACCAATGGCATTATAATTCGATTCCAATCAAAATATCTTTATAGGAATCAAACTCAAAAATCAAAAAAATCAATTTTTGTGCAAAGAATTATTTGTTGGGAGTAATTGAAGGAGTTTATACCATAGAATTTCAATGGGTTATGTAGATGGATTGTAAAATCTGGTAATAAATTATTATAAATTATATAAATTTGATGATAAATTTATATAAATAGATTATATGTGATTTATTTCATATTAAATTTAGTCTATTTTTAATAAAAATAATAGATTATTATAACTTATATAAATTTGGTAATAGATTACAATATTTTAAAATCATAAGGTAAATTCATATAAATTCATTCTTTTATAAGCATGACTGTTGGTCTAAATGTGGGGAAAAAAATTCTTAATTGTATATTTTTTTTCTTATAAAATTTCTTAATCACAAGGTAAAAAACAGAATAAATGTTAAATTAAATTAAGAAAAAATAGAGACAAACCGAGTGCATTTGATTTGGAATCTCCTTACTTTCGTCAACCTCATAATCCAATACGCAACTTTCTGCTTCACTGTGGAGCTTCGTCCCTTTTTTGCATTACCTTTTCGAGCATTAGGGTTTTAAACAGTACCTCTACTTCATAAGTTTCTCGAAAGGGAAAAAGAAAAGCCTGACTGAAAACTGAAAAGGTAATAGGGAAGAAGAAATGACTGCAACGGCGTCGTTTGGAGCTGCGAGCACAACCGTGCTCCGGGAAACCACTGTTCAGATTGGGACCTTTCAAGGTTTGAAGTCTGCAAATTCTCTAGCTCTGAGCAAAATATCGGTGCATGGCCTTTGGAATTCATCTTCTTCTACCCGTTCAATCATAAGAGCCGTCTCCACTGTTCGTTTTCTCCATACTCTATTTATGTTTTCTCTCTGAATTTGCAAATGGGTTTTACGGAACTGCTAAAAAATTGTTTCCCCCTCCCCGAAACATGGGAACCAAAAGAATGAGAAGTAAAAATGAGCTTGTGAAATTTTTAAAAACTTTACTTTCCTTTTTATTCACTAAAATTGTTTTTTTTTTTGGTGATATGATTCACTATAATTGTTTATGCTAATCTACCTCATCCTAGCATATTTGTTTTTAGGAGTTTATTGTTTATCCTTCTTTGTTGTTTTTCCTCTTTGCTGGAAGCATATAAACCAAAGAAACTGCAAAATCATGGTCCGTATACAACCGCATCAAAGTTACATCATTGATTTAATTTATGAATTGCTTGTATTTTGTAATTTATGCAGCCTGCAAAGCCTGAGACTGTTACTGAGACTAAGCGTAGTAAGGTTGAAATACTTAAAGAACAGAGCAATTTCATTAGATACCCCCTTACTGAGGAGTTGTTGACTGAAGCCCCAAATATCAATGAGGCTGCCACACAACTAATTAAGTTCCATGGGAGCTATCAACAGTATAACCGAGATGAACGTGGTTCAAGGTCTTACTCATTTATGCTTCGTACGAAGAATCCATGTGGAAAAGTATCTAACCAACTGTACCTGACAATGGATGATCTTGCTGATCAATTTGGAATTGGAACACTCAGGCTAACAACCAGACAAACTTTTCAACTCCATGGTGTTTTGAAGAAGGACCTTAAGACAGTGATGAGCAGCATCATTAGAAGCATGGGTTCCACTCTTGGTGCCTGTGGTGATCTTAACCGGAATGTTCTTGCTCCTGCTGTTCCTTTTGTTAGGAAAGATTACCTTTTTGCACAGCAAACTGCTGAGAACATTGCGGCACTGTTGACACCCCAGTCGGGTTTCTACTATGATGTGTGGGTGGATGGGGAGCAGTTCTTGACTGCAGAACCTCCCGAAGTAACAAAAGCTCGTAATGATAATTCACATGGAACAAATTTTCCCAATTCGCCTGAACCTATTTATGGAACTCAATTCTTGCCCAGGAAATTCAAAGTTGCAGTTACTGTGCCGACAGACAACTCAGTAGATATTCTCACTAATGATATCGGTGTTGTTGTCGTTACAGATAATGCAGGGGAACCCCAAGGTTTCAATATATATGTGAGATACTTTTATTCTTCTTAAATTGCAGTATATTCTTCGGCAAATAATACTTGTTTCTAATAATTTCCATTACAGGTTGGTGGTGGTATGGGACGAACCCATAGGTTAGAGACAACTTTTCCTCGTCTAGCAGAACCATTGGGTTATGTGCCCAAAGAGGATATTTTATATGCAATTAAAGCTATTGTTGTTACACAACGGGAGAATGGGAGAAGAGATGATCGCAAGTACAGTAGAATGAAGTATTTGGTCAGCTCATGGGGTATTGAAAAGTTTAGAAGTGTTGTTGAGCAGTATTATGGAAAGAAATTCCAGCCTTGCCACGAGCTGCCAGAGTGGGAATTCAAGAGTTATTTAGGATGGCATGAGCAGGTTAGTTTTGTTGATTGACATTTATATATGATATCGTTAGCTATGTGCCTTTTTTAGATTGTGATATTTTGGGCCAAGAAGTATTTACATTCATGGCTAGCCTATCGGATTCATTTTCCTTTGTTTCTCTGATTGGTTACCATATTGGTAGGGTGATGGCAACTTGTTTTGTGGACTCCATGTTGATAATGGTCGCATTGCGGGAAAGATGAAAGAGACTTTAAGGGAGGTCATAGCAAAATATGGTCTGACTGTCAGGCTTACACCAAATCAAAACATCATCCTTTGTGATATTAGCAATGCATGGAAGCGTCCCATCACTACAACTCTTGCACAGGCTGGTCTACTGGTATTGTTTTTTAAAACCTTCAGTAGATACCAATATGATTGTGACCTGTCCATCCATATCGTAATGTATTTAAAATTCACATATCGTGTAATGTTCCTACTCACTGGAGGCTGCATTTGAATTTTGTTTTTTTATCAATATAACTATTGAAGACCAATAGTTTCTAAAGGCATTCCTTTTTTCACCCTTTTTCTGACAGTTTTTTTCTTCCTCGTTTTCATATTCCCTTCTTTCTGGAGTGCTTATCTGGGTTTGATTGGGCATGGCACTGACAATTTTGGGTATTATGTAGCTTCCTAGGTATGTAGATCCCCTCAACTTAACGGCAATGGCATGTCCAGCCCTACCGCTTTGCCCACTGGCAATAACTGAAGCTGAGCGTGGAATATCTGACATCCTTAAAAGGGTTCGAGCTGTATTTGAAAAGGTAATTTTACAAGTCTGTTGCAAATTGACCAAATAACGTGGTACTAAATATCATGTATGGGTGGGAATTAGAAATTAGGATGCATCAATATAATACAAATGTTTTCTGATTTCAGGTTGGTTTGAAGTACAAGGAATCGGTGGTTATAAGGGTTACTGGCTGTCCAAATGGTTGTGCCAGACCATACATGGCTGAACTTGGACTAGTTGGAGATGGCCCCAATAGTTATCAGGTATTGCTCCCTGGCCAGCTGTAGTGCCATCCCCACCCTCTTCCCTTTTCCAAATAAAAGTATCATGAAATCATGCTGCTTTATTATTATATTAACTGAAACAGATCTGGCTTGGTGGAACACCCAATCAAACCTCAATAGCAAGAAGCTTCATGAACAAAGTCAAGGTTCAAGATTTTGAGAAAGTTATGGAACCACTTTTTTATTATTGGAAACATGAACGACAATCTAAAGAATCATTTGGTCACTTCACGAACCGCATGGTGAGCTCAGAAGCTAAGATTTTATCATGTCATTGTCTTCCTTACTTTTTAAGGTAATGTTTTTACCTTCCACTGAGCTTGTGATGTTTACTCTTTTGATGATTATTAGGGATTTGAGAAACTTCAAGGATTTGTTGACAATTGGGAGGGTCCTATGGCAGCTCCATCACGACATAATTTGAAGCTTTTTGCTGATAAAGAGACATATGAGGCCGTGGACAAACTTGCAAGACTGCAGAACAAGAACGCTCATCAATTAGCTATGGAAGTCGTTCGTAATTTTGTTGCTTCCCAGCCAAATGGGAAAGGGGAATGAGTTTGCTGGGGAAAATACCTGTAAGCTTGTTGCTGCCTAGCAAAACCTTAAATTGATATGGTACGTAAGCACAATATTTCTCATCCTCTTTCCGAGCTATTACTCTTCAGTAACATGTGGAATGAATATGCATTAGGTATCAAGTATTGACGTTTACTGAATATTGTGGTTGTTTTTGGACAAGAATTTTGCAAAATATTTGTGGTTTTGTATCCATTTTCTTGAAGAGTGTTTTCTATGACCATTTTTGTAACAATAATAAAAAGGCCATGCTTTCAGTGTTTTTTTGCCTGCATATTTTTAGTATCAATCAAATTCTTGGGACGCAGTTGTTTGGATTGTGGATCCAGACCCATGGTTCTATGCATTTGGGCATATCTTGATATTTGTTTACATCAAATAACTTGGATTTTCAGATATATGGTGATTTTGCAAACTATTTTGTGATTAAGGACGCATTCATAAAAAGAAAGGCTATCTTCATTTAGGGCACAGCCGCACAGGTAACTAGAAGAAGGATATCTCCTTTCTTCCCCTCTCTTCTCCAAGTTTTCCCCAAGGACACATTTGGTTTGGTTTCTTGAATGGAATAAGAATATTAATGGTAATAGCAATTGAATAGAATTCAATAAAAATATTATTACTATTATTATGTTTGGTTTTGAGCGCATAACCTAAAGTTAGAATAGAATAAAATATATAAACTTCTACAATATTGTCCTTATCTTGAGACAAAAACTACATGTTTATATTATTTGATAACTTTTAAAATAGTATTATTACTAATAATATTAACTAATGATAAACTTATTAATTAAAAACTTTTTAGCCAAAAAAATATTTATTTATTTATTGAAATAATTTTTAAATTTTTTCCAAAATAATTAATTATTTAAGATTATTATAAGAAAATTATTAATAAAAATAATTTATAATATAATTATGTTATGTAATCGAATGTCTGTCCATTTTCATAAAAAAATAGTTGAGAATGAAAAGTATATATATATATTAGTGCTTTAGGAATTCTCTTTCCCGAGTATAGGTGGAGTGACTTTTATGCTTAGTATGGGAAAAACATTCTGATTCCTATTTGTTTCGGGCCCAACCAAACATGACAATTTGGAAAACTCTTTCCTTTACCACTAATTCATTTCGACTAAACATGTAGTAAGCTCCACCCAGCCAATTTTTTAGTGGATAGTTGAGTACAAAGGTGAGGTCTCTTTGTAATGTTTTAGTTCTGCTTCACATTGGACATAAGCAACCCAATAATGTGAATATAAAACAGCATAAAAACTAAGAGGAAGAAGATGCGAATATGAATTTCCTGTGAAAGGATAAAAGTTCACAAGAGTTTAACTAGTATGTAACAGAAATTACATTGACATGATCAAGAAGAGTGATTGATCATCCCTTCCCTTGCGGCACAGCATACTTCTTCTTAGCTTCAAGGGTTCCTGCCTTTTGGCTCTTCTTCTGCCATGGTTACCTTAGCTACAGACAATGCCACTGTGGCAGCTGCAGCTATCATCAAATCCCCCCTCCTATATCTCTTGGTCTCTGTATTCTTGATTTGCAAGATGGTTCTCTCCTTTTCTGAGGCTGTGGAGGAGGCTTTGGCCACGACGAGACATTGGCGAGTTGATGTGGGAGGTTTGGTTTGGTTATGGCTAAGGCTGAATGAAGAGGATGTCACGGTTGTTGATGCCATCTCTCAATCTCGTCTTCTATTCACTCGGTTATCTGCCTTGCTACTCCTTAACAGTCTTTGCCAATTGCCACTCAATTCTTACCAGCAGTCATGTGTTTAAGTCTAGCCAAGTTTAAAAGTCCATATTGACTTGGATTTTGCCCCTTTGAAGAACATCCATTTCACGAAATTGATAGGGAACATGACTTTTAGAGTCATGATTCGTATTATGAATCTAACAAAACATTTGATCTGTATATTTGTTTCTTTTTACTTTATCTTTCATGATCATTTAAATTGATAAGAAAGAGTAAATGATAATGGAAGCATGACTCTCCATTGAGAAATTATACCTTACTTTTAGAGTCATTTCTTCTCTCCATATCCTTATGGCCAAAAATGTTCTAACAAATGAGTAAATACCACGTGTTGCATATCTGAATGTGTGGACACAGTGGACTCCTAGTTCTCCAGACCTCTTTAGAGAAAGAAACAAATAGTTTTCTTCAAAACCACAAGAAAACAAATAACAATAGGGGTTTTGTTTTCCTTTTCTGCCTTTTTTTTATTTTCCCTTTTTTTTTTCCTTAAACCAATATTAAATTAAATACCAATGTTCTTAAAGTTTCAAATTCATGTGAGGTAACCCAATCAATTTATTTACCCTCTTTTTCTAAGAAACTATAATTGAAGCCAATTTCACAAAATATTTAGGAGTCGAGACTGAATTCACGACTAACTGTTAAGTATGCTACTTTTATAACTAATGGTTATTAAAGTTTGTTTTCTAAAAAAAAATTATATTTTAGACCCGTAATTATTAGATAGATTAATGTTTTTTATCTTCACAAAAAGATTATAAAAATTTATTTCATAAAGATAATAAATTCGTATGGCTCGTAAAAACAATAAATTTTTAACATCTTATTTAGATTTATATTATCCATATAGTAAATTCAAAATTAAAATTTAATTTAGTTAAAAATAGTTAACTTAGATGATCATTTTTGCTTATTTTTATTTTTCATTTTCCAAGAAACTCCAAAAGAAAAAAGGAGTGCTTTACCTCTGCACACCGCAAAATGTCAGTGACAAAAAAAGACAAGGGTTTTAACTAAAACCCTGTTTGAATGCCCTTCTCTTCATTGTCTTCTACTACATGCGAAAACAAGTAGGATTCAAAAGATGAATAGATATTAATTGAGGAAAATAACAAGATAAACATAAATTATATTATATAAAAGCCCACGTTGAATTGTAATACTACCATTCTGCAAAGACTTCCCCAATAGGGATCTTATTTCTGTCAAAATGGTGACCATTGGGTAGGATTTAATCACAAAACAACAACAATTCTAATTTCTTTAATACAACTTAAGAGAGAGAGAGAGAGTTAAAAGTAGTTGGGGTTCAAAAATCAGCAGCCAAAAGTAAGTGCTCCAAGCCAGTTTTTGACTTAAAAAATAGTAGTAGTGTTATATAATAATAGCAGTGATGTTAATATAAGAAAGAGAGAGAACTTGTAAGATTTTAACGTTTAAATATGTTGAATAATATAATTAATCATTTTTTTAAAAATAGTGTCTCTCAACTGTCTAGGGAAAGACCATTTTTAAAATATTAAATTTCAAAATTTATACGAAAGCTTTTTTTAAAGATTTATTTGATTTTGTAAAATTTAAATTATTTAAAAAATGCTAGCAACTGTGAAATTTTAGGACAGACACACAACTTGATGTTGAAATTTTGGTTTCTTACAATATGTGATGATCTAAGTAAGTGCATAAAAATCTTCACTTTTTTAAAATTATTTATGATTCAATATCATAAATCCAACTTGACAATATAAAAGTTTCTAAAATTTGAAACATGATGTGTAAATTGTATTATATTAAAAAAAAATCAATTATTTTATCACGTTTTCAACAATTTCTAACAACATATGCATTGGTACATTAAAAATATCACAAGAGAGTTACACTCTATTTTTTTTTTATTAAAAGAGAATTACATAAGATCCTCAGATTCAGATCCTATTTATTATTGATGACATCCTTTACGGCACGGACCAATTAATTTATTAATCATTATTTTCTTAGTCTTCTTTATTTTTATTTTTAAAAATAATAAAAAAAATATATCATTAAAATATATAATTCAATTTTTATACTTAATTCATACATGTTCACTAATATAAAAATTTTAATTTATTATTCTATATTTATTTTCGTTCAAATAAAATTACAATTATTTTAATACATTTAATATTAAATATTATTTAAATTAAATACTATTTAATATCTATGTGTGATATTTTTATTATTATAAACTTTAAAAATATTATTTTAAAAAACGATATTATTACAATATAAATCGTTATTATCATAGGAATATTATAGATAAAATAAATATTTTATATATTTTTATTAAGATAATAACAAAGATTATAAGATGATGATATTGCTACGATTTAATTTGTTATTGTTACAATAATTTGTCATTAATAATAATTTTATATTGTAATAATATTAAAATATAATTAATAGTTATATATTTCTATTGATATAATAATAAAAATTAATAGGATAATATATTACTTAAATAATAATAATAATATCAAAAATTATTATTACAATATCCTTATTATTATTATTATTTATTTCCCTTTTATCTTTTTCTTCCTCAGAAAGACATACACTGACACTTCATCTTGATTTGTGTGATTTTCATTAACATTTCCTTAACAAGTTGACGGGGAAAACTCACGTAAAAAAATGTAACAGTTGACATATTTATTGTTTTGTCGATTTGGGTTCTATCAAACTATCAATTGTTTTGTAATAATTAATTAGATTCTCATTTTGAAGATTATTTTGATGTAAACTTCAAATTATCAATATTATTCTTTTGAGGAAACTTCTTCAAATTTTGTCATCTATATTGCATACATATTTTTGGAGACTGTTAAATTTTTTTTTATTTGAATAAAAAGTTGATTTTATTGAAATATTAAAAAATTAAAATATAATAATTATAATATTGATTAAAATTATAATAATTATCGTTTTATAATTATAACAAAAGTTATATAAAATAAACAAAAAGATAAAAAATTATAAGTTAATAGAATATTAAAATCATTAATATATTAATTATATTAATAAATTAAAAGTAAATATAAATAAATAAAAAATTAAATTTTATAAGTATTGAAAATAAAACTATCAAAATATTAAAAGTATAAAAGTATAATATATGATTTAATATTTTAAATTTTAAAAAATATATCTTGGTGAATAATATAAGAAGAAAAAATTAAGAAAATATGCAAAAATGAAGAAAAAAAAATTTATATAAAAAAATATAGAATAAATTTAAATTTCAAGAAATTTTAACCATTTGACAGACAATAACTTAAACGTAAAGCTTTCCATCAAATTATTTTTTATTATTTTTAATTTTATAACGTTTAATAGTGATTCTATTCTCACTAATTAAATAAAAATTAAATAATTAAATTATTTTTAGATTACACTATATCATAAATTTAATAAATATTTTTATATAATATATAAAACTAAAATTATAACTAACTTTTGTGAAATATATGAATAAGATTACTTATTTTAACCTTCATTCACAATTGTTATCACTTTTGTTAATGTATTTTTTAAACATTAATGATATAATGACATATTAAAAAATATATATAATGATATATAAAAAAAATAGACATAATATATATTAATACAAATAAAATATATTTATTAAAGACTAAAAAATATATATTTAATAATATATTTTCTTAGAAATTTCACCCAGAATTATAGCTACATATATATAACCCCAAGAAGTTCTGCCCTGGTGTATACTTTAAATATATATTCATTTTTTAATATTATTTATATTATATATTATAATTATATTTTATTTATTTATTTAATTAACATATTTTGAATTGTACTATTTAATTAATAAAAAATACAATATATATTCTAAATCAAAATATAACCAAGTTAACGTATTATAATTAATTCCTTAGATATAATATGCTTATTAATGCTCATTATATTGATGTAGTGAATTAACTTGACATCATGTTAATATATTTTATGAATTTTTAAATAATATTAATTATTTTAAGTCAAAAATTGCGAAGCCAACCTTGCCTAAATGTCGATTTTTTTGGATTATAAGTCTACTAATGTTTTAATATTTTTAAAATCGTCAAATTAAAATTATTTCATAACTGACCAAGTCAACTTATGCACACGCTACGTATACGTAGATAATATTCTTCACGCTGTAATTACTGTCCATTTTAAGTTAAAATTCTCTAATAGTAACATAACATGCATGCCTTTATTAATATTAGTATATAATCGCATGTTTTTAATTTTATTCTAAATAACATATTTTTTTTTAAATTATACTTAAATTTTAATTTTTATAAAATAAAAAATATTATATAAATGAAGGAACTTTCCAAGAATAATCAGATATCCTAAATTTCATCGTATTAATCACGCTTAACTATAAATTTTAAAGAAATAGGTGACTAATGGTTAACAATGAAAATTGTTCTAATCAATATAATTATTGATGAATATTTTTAATTTATTCTTTATTTTTTTGTTACTTGTAATAATGAATCATATATGTATAAGTAATAAAAATATCATGAGTTATCAAATAATTTGATTAATTTATTTAAATTGAAAAAAATAATTTTATTTATTATAATCGAATCAGATTAATTTAATAAATTTATAGTCGGATTTTATAATCTGTTGTAATCTTATCCGATATTAAAAAACTTAAAATTATATGTATAACTTAGTTATTATGTCTTAGCTTTTATTTATATCAAACACATATTTTATACTCGGAGATTTTTTTACTTCAATACATAAGCAATTATTTTTAGTGTAGAATTATTTTAGGTTAGATTGTGGATTTCGTCATGCTTTTATAGCTTTAAGATGAATAGATTAAAGCAATTGAGCTATTATATGATTTCATACAGTTACAAATTACATGATACATCAATGAAAACACTTTCATCTGTTTTAAGTATAACAGAAATCTACTGTTATCCATCATTTAATGGCCTAGTGATAAGGATGATGCCTTATAACTTCGAAATTTTGAGCTCAAATCTCACTTCAAGCCTCTATTTGTAATTTGCCTTACTAAGTAATGGTGAGTATAAAATGATCTCTTCCTTTATTCTCCTAACCTAGCCAGTTTAGGCCTAGTTATTTCTAAGTTATTTTTTTTAACTGAAAAAAATATTTAGTGAAAATATATTCAAATTATTGAATTATAGTGAGATATTGAGTGTTAAAAGTTTAAAATTCAATTAAATTACAGTTATATTTTATGCATGTAATTTATCTATAATTTTATAAATATTGTACCTAAAATTTTATTTATCGAGAGATTAGGTGTAGAACTTTCGTCCTTAAAACCAAAATCATGTATATTATCATATAATTTACCAATGTTCAAGATTTTATCTAAGTGTTAGTTCCAATAGTAAGTCTCTCTACAATTTCACATTATTTTTTGAGCTATTACACTTGTTTTTTATTATCTTCAACAAACTTATTATTTTCTTCTTTCAAATTTACAAGACTCAAATTCAAAGCATTATTTTATTCTTGTAAAATATTATTCTTTTTTTTAATTTATTAGAAAAGTTTTCATATGTCTTAAGTTATTCATTTAATTTTTCTATTTTTGTATTTAAACTATTATTCTCTTTTATGGCTATAAGACATTTATAAAATAACTTTAAAACTTTTAACATTATATTTAGAGAGAAAAGAAGATTCAAGTCCCTCATTATTTGAGCTATAACACTCAATAAAATGATCCATAATAAAAATTCGTAGGATTAACACTAAGTTAGTGTTGGCTTTGATACCAATTAAAAATTTATAAATTACGGACTTAATTAACCCATAGGGTATGAATAAGTTATTTTTAATTTTTATCAATTTATAATTTAATAACCTAAACAAAATGGTCAGACATGCAATCACGTATAAGAATAAAATGCGAAAATAAAAGAATAACACATGATATTTTTAGATGGAAACAACTTAGGCCACAACCATGATCTCAAAGAAAAACCATCAGTCCTCCGGATCACCTAACTTTTCATTGTAAAAAACAAATGTTCAAGTACAAACTCGGTCTTATGCTACCCTCCCTAGGATACTGCCCTAATGTACCTTACTTACAAGTCCCTTCTCTATTTTCACAGTTTTCAATATTAGCCTGAGTAGTTTCCAGACCAACGTTCTAATAAGATCCACGCTAATCAGATACGTTTACGAATTAACTACAAAAGGGTTAGCACAAAAAACACAAGTTCTTGTGTGTGTTCTAAAACAGATTTAATAATGAATAATCTTAACTAGATGATTCAAAACATATGTCACCTAAATCAAATCAACTAGTAAATCTTAGAACAAAAAGATCAAGCATAAGTTCAATAAACATAATTATTTTATCTAACAATTCAATAACAAAATAAAGAAGAAGTTATAAGAACATATGATCAAAATATCATAAACTAGTTAGGCTTATTAATCAATCAAACATAACCACTAATATTTGATAGATTAACTAAATAAAGAAGCCTAAAGAATTATGATCTTATATTTACAAAATAAGAGAGAGAAATTAAAAAGAATAGAATAATATTTTTGTGTGGTTAGTGAAACAATGAGCAATGAATCTTATTTATAGGAAAAAATAAAACTCTTAATTCAATATAATGATAAATATCTTTTCTATTACAAATAGGATTATTAATACTCATTAATTAAGAATACTTTTATATAATTGATAAATATTTTTTCTATTGCAAATAAGATTAGTAATACTCACTAATTAAGAAAACTCATATTTAAATAAGAGTTCTTTTAAAGTAGGCTCATTAATCAAGAATACTCATATTTAAAAAATAGTTATTTTAAAGTATATTTTATACTATCTTTTAGGCTAAAGGTTAACTTATAATTTAGAATATATCTTATATAATATTTTAGCATATATCTTATTCTATATTTTAGTAGTAAAAATAATTTCAGATTTATGAATTTGTGTTATTAAATACATGAGTATAATCTTATGTGTTATAGTTATAAGAGATATACCTAAAATACGTCTATTTGAAATTTTAACGTTTCTTCAACTTTGCTTAATAAACTTGATAACGAACTTAAAAATAAGCAGGTAAATATTTTTTTCACGAAAATAACTAACACTTATAATACTTACATATTTCAACTGAAATTTAAAAGATTGACAATAATTAAATGCTTTGTTGTAACTTGTAAGTATATTACTATCTAGCATCAATTAGTTTCTTTAGTATACCAATCAATTAAATTATAATCTTTACCTTCATATTTATATATAAAAAAGGAAATATTTGGTTAAATACTAATTTTTTTTGGCTTTTTATTAATTTTTTATATCATTAAATAATAAAAAATATATATAATAAATATATTTTTAATTTTTTATTAATTTTTTTGACATCAATAAATAACAAAATATCTACATAATAATACATTTTTATGAATAGTTATTTTTATAATATAATTATTTTTATCATATTAAGGGTGATAATTCATTCAATTTATAATTATTTATTTAATGAATATTTGATGATATATAGATGATATTTTTGTTTTTTATATCAATAAATACCAAAAATGTCTATATAATAAATACATTTTTATGTTTTTTTATTATTTTTACACTAATAAATATCAAAATATTCATTTAATAAATACACTTTTATATATAAAAAGAGGAAATATTTGGTCCATCATTAAATTTCACTATAATAAATACATTTTAATTTTTTTTTGAAATTTTTGTTAATTTTTTCACCGATAAATATCAAAATATCTATATAATAAATAAATTATTTTAAATATATATTTTATATAATGTAATTATTTTATTACATTAAGTGTCGTAATTTATACCGTTTATAACTATTGATTTAATGAGTATTTAATTAATTTAATTATGAGTATATCTTATTTTTATTTTTATACCAATAAATATAAAAAATGATTAACTATATAATAAAGACATTCTTTATTTATTTTTCACCAATAAAGACCAAAATGTCTATACAATAATTTTCTTTTATGAATCGATACTTTATATAATGATATTGCTCTTATTACATTAAAAATAACAATTAATATAGTTCGTGATTATCCATTTAACGAGTGTTAGATCGATTCACTTATGAGTACATCATATTTTTATTAAATTAATAATTTTTATGTCGAGATCACGTCATATCTCGTATCAATTAAAAAGAATAGTCAGTTAATATAAATTATTTTTAAACAAAAAATACTTATTAAATTTAATCAAATTATGTTTATCATTCATGTAGGATTAACATCTTAGATATTAAAAATACTAATTGAATAAGTTTACAATTTATTATGCAATATTTGACTTATTTATTGAATAAAATTGTACTGATATATAAGTAAATTATTGATATTTATATTATATTTGGATTGTATTAATTATAAAATAGTTATTTTTATATATTTATTTATCATTAAAATTATAAATTATTTATTTATTTATTTTAAGAGTATTTTTATAAATATTTTATAAAATAACTTGAAAATTTATTTTATAAAATAAAATAAAATTTTAAATAATAATAATTATTATTGAAAATTAATATTATTAAATTTGAATCATCGATCACACTGCTGCACGAATCCAAAACTAATTTCATTAAGATATATTTACGGGGTATATTTATTGGACTTCTTTGATCCAAATACAGTCATTATTCATTTCTTAATTTATATATTTTCAGTTTGGATCTATAGCAAAGACTGTGATTGGTGGTCTTTATCCTCAAATAGCTGTTTTGTCAAAATAATAATAATAGGAAAAAAAAGCTGTCGAAGTTTAATTATCTTCAACGACTTTGACAAATTGGACTTAACTATTCCAACTATAAAAATATGTTATTGATGTATTATAAATTAGACTTAATTATTCAAACTATAAAAAAAATATTAGTGATGTATTATAAATTAAAAAAAAAACACCACAAATTTTCAATATTTACTCATCAACTAATTTTTTTTTACTAAGGAAGACACGGATCAATTTCCATTTTAATTTAAAGCATATGAATTATATTATCAATTAAGACACATAAATTATTTTTATTTAAATTATTAATATTATTTTTATTAAAATTTAATAATAGTTTCAATATATACTATTAATATAAATAAGAATATTTTATATATTTTAATTGAGAATTTAAGTAATCTAAAGATATCAATTTATTTGATGTTTGTAATTTTTAAGAAAATAACTCATAAATAAAATTTTAAAAAAACTGAACTTTTTTTTATAGGATGGTGATTACACAACGTCTTTTAATTGTAAAAGTTAATGATGCTTGGTTTAGTATCATATTTTTTTGTTATAATTTAATATTATTTTTATATATTATAAGTGACGGGATAAAGAGAATTGGAATTAAATAGCAACTAAACATATATGAGAATAACGTGTCATTGTTTCAATAGGTATGAAGTTTGAATGTTTTTTTTTTTTACTTTTTCTAAATAAAAAAACACTTCAGCTCTAAGCAACCATTGAACTTGAAATTACTAGGAAGTAAAAGAAGAAATAAAGGGATAGTCACTATAAAATTTATTTATTTAAGTATAAAATAATTCATGTAATATAAAAGATCTTAAAAGTAATTTACAAATCATACTAGTTAAGGTTCAATCAATATATAAGCATCAATATTAACTAAATATTTAATTAAATAAATAATCAATATTTAAATTCTTAATTATCCGATAATAAAATTATTAAACACATAAAACTTCAATATTTAAAAATAAGTCTATCACTATGGATAAAATATGTATATTTTTTCTTATAAATATTTACCACTGCTCACCATTAAAAATAACTTCAAAACTTGATATAACTTCTCATAACTACAAATATTAAGATCTATACTATCTCACTAAATATCTCTTTGCATCTCTTTTCATTACAAGGAGAGACATTAGTTTTTTTCTTTTTCTCACTGCCCAAATTTACTTAAGCTTCATAGAGCTACACGCTACCATAAATCATAGTGGTCCTAAATATTAACGTTGTATTTTTTGTTCTCAGGTACGCAAGAAGCACAGATGTATCCAATCATTGATATTGATAAATCGATATCAATATATGACGCCATCTGTGGGAACAAGTGTGCTTTACTAGTTAAATCATAACTAGAAAGAAAAAAGATTTACAATGATCTCTACCATTCTGAATTAGGTGGTCTTTGGAGAAAAGACCATAACTTAGCACTTGGGCTCACAAGCTCACAATTGAAATTCATGTCTTCCCTCCAAAATTGAAAAACTAAACCCATTGAACGGTGGTTTTAACATTTGCATAACTCTCTAACCTAGAGCTTGATTGAAAATCCTTAGAAATCATTGATCACAGGACATTATTATGCATATTTTGAGTGCTTGAGAAAAACAAGAAATTCAGCATATGGGTAAGTAATGACCAATGTAAGAGTATATTTGACATCGCTAGTGAGATTCAAAAAATAGTGAACTCATGTGATGATAGAATGAAAAAATAGACCTATTAATCCATATACTCAGGCCTAACAAGTCTAGGGGGTGATGTTAGGTGTAAGATAGTTAACGTCATGTGACAAAATATAAAAGATTTTAGTCAATAAGTAGCTTATAGGCCAACACATTAAATGTTGAGTTAGTGGATAAGCATCAATATCAATTAAATATCTAATTGAATATAAGATCAACATTGAAAATTTTAATTATCCTATAATAAGATAATTAAGTAGATAAAGTTCAAACAATTAAAGATAAGTTTATCATTATAAGTAAGTGTCATTAACATGTATATTTTCTCCTATAATTATTCACTATTGTTCAACATTAAAGTTAATTTCAAAACTTAACATAACTATACTTTCACCCTAAATATTTCTATGCATCACAAGAAGAGACATTAATCTCTTCATTATTCTCACTACTCAAACTTACTTAAGTTTTAGAGACCCAAATATTACTACACACCATGGTGATCATAAGTCCTAAAATTGTGTTATATGTTATCAGGTACATAGGAATTAAATGTGCATCAAATCATTGATTTAATAAAAATTGGTATGAACACTTATTTTAAAAGTAATAATTAGATCATGTATTTATATTTAATAATAGTTTAATTCTATTGTTATGAAAAAATGGTTTTATAAGCATAAATAACTATTTTTTGTGTTTTATCTTATTTTTATTTAATTTTTCAATTACAGTTTATTTTAAATTATAACACTGTCTATCTAATATAATTAAAAAAAGTAAAGATAAAATAAAAAATGTATCTTTAACCTTATACAGTCATTTTTTTATAACAATACGATTAAATTGTTACAAACAATAATTATAAGACTTAAGTATCATTTTTATAATGAGTAAAAGACTTTGGATATATATTTTTTTTTCAAAAATAACAAATTAATATTTTCAGGAAAGAAAATACTAATGTTAAAATAATTAAATATTTTATCTTATAATTTAATACTCTAAACTTTATAAAAATAAAAATATTAATATATAATTAATAAAATATGCTCTGAAAATAAAACTATCTAAAAATAGACAGTGAATTTTTAAATAATTGGATGGGTATATATCCGTGCAAAATTATCCGTTATACCTAACACAAAGTTGGGTGAATTAAGAGGCCTTTCACTAAACACAGGCATTTAATTTCCACTTCTTCGTTAAGGATGCCAAAATTCGTATAATTATTTTTTTATTTTTATAATAAGTTAGAAAATTTTCATTAAAAAAAAATAGTATAAGAGTACAAAGAATATCAAAATAATTTTTTTTTTCAAATGCATCAAAGTTTTAAAAGAGAAACTAAAATTAGTCACCAAAGTTCTATGAGATAATATTTTTGAGTCTTTTGTGTTCATTTTATGTTCTTTTTTACCTTAATTAATGTCTAACTGAATCGATTGTCACCTTGATGTTTCAAAAAATATAGATCAAAGATGTATATTTTTAAAATGTTTCTTATGTGATCATTTATTCATGATAAAAATTATTTCTTCAATATGTGTAATATGTTCATTATCTTAATTGTTAATATTTTAAGAATATAAAAAATAACAACCACCCTCACCCAACTAAAATCGTTGTATTTGTCACTTTCACTGTCTTCTGAATCCTGTATTTGAAATTTCATGAATATTATTGAGTTGAAAAGGAGGCCTTAAACGAACAGTTAATAAAAAAGGGGAGGTTTTGATACAGTGAGAACTGACACAAATAAAAAAGTAGGATTAGATAGATGAGACTCTTGGTAACAAGGTTCCAAAACATAAGCAATGAATTATAAAAATATTTAAGCAGTTATAATTATGTTCATAACCATAACAATCAAAATATATTAAATTGATAATTATTATTTAATTTTTTAACAAAATTTTATGGCAGATATTTTACGTGCATTTTTTTTATGATATTGTGGTAAAATATTGAGTAAATTAATTACATTTAATGCTTATAACGTATGAGATGAGTTCTAAAAATATTCAAAATATTTAAGCAATTATAATTATACTCACATAATGGAAATGCATGTAAAATACATGAGATACAATCATACTAAAAAATATTAAATAAATTTTATTGATTAAATATGTTTTTATCGTTACATATAACGTTATAAATACAATTATAATTAATTAAAAGTTTTAGATATTTTTACTAATCAACTCATACATTATGAGCATATAATGTAGTTAATATCCCACCGTTAATATACTTACTTCAAAGAAATTAAATTTGGTTATTGCAGTTTCTCTTTCTTGAGAGAAATTAAACTAGGTCGCATAGAAAGGATCTGAGAGCTATAACCGCTCTTTTAGTGTTCATAATTCTATAAAAGAATTAAACAGACGAACAAACACAACCCAAAATTCAAAATGGATTGAAATTTAAGCAAGCCATGCATTGAATTTACTATACTTACATGCCTACATGGATATGCCTTTAATCCAAAGGACCAACGTTCGACATTGACATAAATTTGAGTAGATGAATTCACAATAACAGTAAAATCATCCTCATCATGACAATTCAAATTTTCATTTCTTCTCAGCTTCATGTATATACTTAGGGCCGAGAATGATCTCAATACAAAAGTGGCATTTGTTCTAAATATACCTTTTAGATTCAAAAAATAAACTTAAATGTGTGTTTTTATAAAGAATGAGACAATATAAATTATTACTTTCAAGATATTTTATTAATAATAATTTTATTTAATAATAATTAATGTATGATTAATAATAGTAATAAAATGCACATACAATAATAAAAGTTATGGAGTTACTAGTTTTATAGATCAACACTTATAAAATGAACAATTTTAAATTTTAATTTGCTTAATAACTTAATATTATAAAAATTTTAAAAGTAGAAATATTTTTCAAATAATATCCATTTTTTTCTTCTGAAAATAAAAATATCTTAAAAAATTATTATGATAATATCACCCTTAAATAAAAATATAAAATGTTAATTATCATAAATTTATGGTCATCAAATTAAACAAATGCATATATATATCATTAAATGAATTTAAAACAATGTTATAAGATAAGTTGTTAAAAAGATGTTTATAAATAATTTGTATTTGTATGAGAACGTTCATCCATATATATTCAAGTAAAATTGAATATTTTTTTTAAAATTAATTAATTGAAAATAATGAATAAATATAAAATCAAATTTTGGTGATAAAATTGTAGCCGTTTTAAGCTACCTGCGAGTTACGATGGAAGGGATATATTTTTTATAAAAACAACTTTGAAGTCCATTATCTTTAAGCATTATTTATTACTCTCTAAAAACTTGATTAAAAAAAAGTTTTATAAGATTATATACAAATAATAAATAATTTAATTACAAAAAGTTACACGGTAACAATATACACTATTAATTATAATTCATTAATAAGTAAATTTAAATTAATAAAATAATGTTTTTTGTTGTTTTCGAAGAAAAAAATGTAAAATAAAGATGAATTGTATAAAAATATTAAAAAATATGTGATTATAGGACTATCATAATCACTATCTTACAATTTAATTAACCATGCCATGAATAAAAATTAATTTCTTAAATTTTAAATCATTTTTATAATTTAAAATCATTCTTAAATTTTTAATTTTAAGTGTAGAAGTGCACGTCCACTTAAATCTTTCTACATTATCAACGTGAACGTGGGCACTTCTAAGTCCTAGATATGATTTAATTAATTTGATATCATGAATAATTTGTTTTAATTCTTTATTCTTGATGTGTTCAATTATATATTTAAACATCAAAACAATGCATGTTAGAATTAGAATAATTAATTAGTTTATTGCATGAATATGTTTATGTTTAGTTTAAAATTTTTAATATGTAATCGTTAATATTTTTATTCAAAGTGATACATTATGGTTACTGTCATGACTAGGGTTGAATACTTACGTTAATGGTTAAACGATTATTCTATTATTATCTAATTTAGTTGTAACTTTTAGATTGTAACGTAATAAATGTATTAAATTTAATAAGGGTATGTTTAAGTTGTTCAAGATTTAAGTTGATTTATGATGATATTATAAATTAATTACACGATAAAAAAATATATGAGAAGTATTAAATAAACCTAAAATTTTAAATATAAAATTAAAAAATTAAAAATGATTTTAAATTATGAAATTAATTTAGAACTTAATAAATTAATTTTCATTTATAACATGTTTAATTAAATTATAAGAGAGTGGTGAGCATATTCACAAATCATACATCTTTTAATATTTTCATGCAATTCATTTTTTATTGTTTTATATTATTTTTTTCAAAAATAATAAAAATACTTATTTTATTAATTTTAATTAATTTATTAATCAATTGTTAATTAAAAATAAATATTATTATTATTTCTCAAAGTTTCAACTTTTTTTAAATTATTTATTAATTTTTTTAAAATTATTTATCAATTTTTTTTAAATTATTTATCAATTATATATGATCACATGTAATTACTGTTTTTAATGGTATTAAATTTTTGAAGCAATTATCAAAGAGGTATTTTTCATGCTCGATTTCCACGAATCAAGAGGAGATGAAGTAAGGACTGGCTAGACGAGAAATGCATGCCACATGACATTCACTAGCTAAGCAGTATGTCATCACGTATTTCTCTTCTAGTCAATCCGCACCTTATCTTCTCCTCCTTTATTCCTCCTCGATTATATTAGTTCAATTTTATTAACCTAAAATAATACTCCAGCACATATTCAACAAATAAAGAATAATTTCTCGTTACTTATATGTCCATATCCATAACAAATAGGAGGTTTAGAAAGTTAATTTAGCACATTTTTATATCCATAATTTTTATATTGTATTATAATTATTTTAAAAATTTAAAATGATTTAATTTTTTTAGATAATATTAAATATTATAAATATAAAAATAAATATAAATATAAATATAAATTTACTTATTAATATCATCCTTAAATAGAGCTAATAAACAAATCTCTTTCAAATTCTTAAGGAGAAACAAAGACAAGATTCCAATTACAGGAAGAAAAGCAGGGGAAAAAAAGAAAGAACATACATGGTCTAAGAAAAGGAAATAAATAACCACAAGCAAAAAGAACACAAACCAACGGCTTTCATTTGAAATCCCTGTTTTTGCTCTTAACGAGGTTGCACGCTCCCTTTTCTCTCCGTCTCTTTTACCTCTCGCATTTCTCTAGTCACTATCATTGTGATCAAACCCCACAAAACACACAGCTTAATCCATGGAAAAAAACCTCTAGTTCCCAAAACCCAATAAAACAAAAGATCTCAAAGTTGACAATTTTTTGAAGAAAGATGTCGACAACGATAGGAGCCATAGCAGCAGCTAGAAGACCAAAATGGCAGTACCCACCAGCCCAACCAACGCCAAGAATACTCCATTTGCCTCGCAGGTCTCGCCGTAAATCATCAAAGAGTCTATCTGGAAAACCCACTTCAATCGTGGGTCGAAAGGAGAGAAAAGTAAAGTTGGAGACTTTGTTCGATCAAGAGCGTGTTTTTACAAAAACCAATGTTCCAATGGTGTTATTGGACGCTGGTGGAGAAAATGAGAGAAGGAGAGAGAAAGTTGATGAGAGAGAGAATGATAATGTTGGTGATGTAGTGGTTAGGATGGAGGGAGAGAAATGGAGGTTTCAAGCTGAGATATTGAGAGCTGAATGTAATTTGCTAAGAATGGAGAAGGAGATTGCGGTGAAGAAGCTGGAGAGAAATCGGGTTAAGATAGAGAAAACACTTAGAAATGCTGTTCAGACTCTTGTTTCTGTTAGTCTCTCGTATCTACTGTGTCCTTGTTTGTTATTACTCTCTCATTCTCTCTCTCTATGAGTTTGAGTTAAGAAAAAGTAAAAAAATAATAATTTCCATATTTGGATAAAACCGAACTCTGCTTTGAACTGAGAATTATTATTTGATTTTTCAACTTTCTGTTACTAGTTTCAATGTTCTTCTTTTGCACATCTAAATTTGTCGTGAGCTCAGTCCTTGCTTTGTTTGAAGAACAGTAAAAATGTCATCTTTATATGCTGAATCAAAAGTTACATGGAAACAACAACTATGAAGCCGACCGTTTCTTTTGGTCTTTTGCCAAAGTCTTTTTTCTTTCCCTAAACATTTCCAAAGTTGGTTTATTTAACAAGTCATGTTATTTAATATTATTTTGCTGGTAATTTTATGCTATTATTGATTTTAGAGAAAACAGAGGATACGCAAAGAAAACAATATGGAGATTGAAATTGAAGAAGAGATTCAACAACTAGCTGAGAAGCTGGAGAAGTTGAGAAGCAACTTAGGAGTTAAGGATTTGGAAGTTCGAAAACATAAGAACTTGGATAAGCAAGCTGTTGTTCTTAAAAGACGGCTAGAGATGTTTAGACCAAGATCAGATGAGATATGTGTTGAGGAGATTCAAGATATGGCAGAAATGAGCTTGTCTATTAAGTCCAAGTCTAGAGTTGTTGAAAGCTTATTCCCAAGTGACAGCTCTAATGTAACTACTTACTTATTTGGCTTTTAGTTTATCTAGAATTAATTTACTGACTGATTTAGTTTTTAATCAGCTAATATTAATTTGTGGAAACATTGCAGGTGGAGATTCTGAGGAGGAAAATGGAAGGACTGTCAAATGGACTGCTTTTAGAGAGGATGAAAGAAGAGTATGGATCCATGCTCTCTACAGCAAATAGTTCTGCTTCCACTTCTATGAGGATTGAGTTGACCGATTCGTCTTCTTTATCAGTTCAACAAGCTCACAAGGTACTAAAATTTTGTTGTTAGTGAGTTTAATAATGTTATATGATTCTGAAACATCCAAAATAAGGAACAAAAGATCTTTGATATTCTGTTGAGAAGTGTTAGAACAAACTGAACTAACTTATCCTCTGTTAGATTTCTAGATTTTGCCTGTACTATGTTACAGTTTTATGGTAACCGAAGTTTCAATCGTGTCTTAAATACACTAATTTTTTTTTGTAGGAGACAATGTCCCATGAAGAGAATGTATGCTCCGGACGGTGCAAGGCTATCGTTCGAAGGATTGTAGAGCAAGTTCGAACTGAGACAGAGCAGTGGTCTCAAATGCAAGACATGTTAGGGAAGGTAAGGGAAGAGATTGAAGAATTGCATGCTTCTCGTGACTTCTGGGAAGATCGAGCTCTTGATTATGATAACCAGATTCAATCCCTACACTCTTCTGTAAGATTTTAACCTTCACTTGTGCATCTAGTGTTAGTATCAGTGCCTAATTCTGGTCTTCTTGTTCAGATTTAAGTAGTGCCAGCGTAACAGGTTCTTTTGTTTATAGTAGTTATAGTTGGTGCTGAAAAGATTGAATTGATGATCTTGTTTTAGGTGCAAGAATGGAGGCAAAAAGCTCTCTCCTCTGATAGCAAAGCAAATATGCTAGAAACACAAGTATGTAACCTACATAGAGAGATTGAGAGGTACAGGAAGGAGGGAAAGAAGGAACAAGTAATGAGGGGCAGAGCTTCACAACTTGCTTGGCGGGAAGGGAAAAACGAAATGGAGAAGCATGTTATGGTTTGCCACTTAAAGGAGAATCACCAAACTAATGAAAACACCACCACCAAGCAGGAGGACTTCCCAAACAATCAAAGTAGAAAAGCAAAAAGTAGGACAAGTAATCTAGTTGGTCCAAAGCGGTCACCCTTCCGAGATATCGAGAATACGTTCAGGCAGCATGGTAATGCAATTAGCCCTTTGCATTGCAGACTGCCTTACAAGGCAGACAAAAGGATTTAGAGAGATTTTTCTTCTGCATTTAGTTTAGGTATCTTTTTTCTCCTCTAATTATATTGAGCCTTTGCTTGTTTCAAATCTAACGTTAGTGATATATATCTCCCCCAAAGTTTGATCAGTTTTTCCTTAAGTGGGTTTTAGGATGAACTGATTGCACACCAACACCTCTCTCTGTACTTTTTGACATTAACTATTAACTAACTTCTTTCCATTTAGTTAATTAGTATAGTCGTGGGTTTTATTCAAAATTTGAAGTAAGAGGGAAAACGAACAACAGGTTATAAGACATAATGGGATTCAATTGTTCTAAACACACGCGCATATATATATATATACATCATATCAAAATATATGCTTAATGAGTAATGGTATGAGCCAAGCGGTAGTTGGAGTTAAGTTAAACTATGTATCATAAAACTTGTTTTTGAAACTATTTAAAATTTCATTTAAACTTTGGTAAGTATTGACTTCATTGATGACGGAGAAATGGTAATACGTCTGGGGAGAGACAGTAAAACCAGGAAAAATCAGTCATAACTAATAAATACAAACTAAAATTTAAATAGTATAATAAAGATAGGTTTTATTTTCTATAGAATTTCTTCTCCTTATTCTTAGTTTAGTTGTCAATCTTATAAAATTAAGAATATGATTAATAATAAATAAAACATTATTCCATATTTATAATTGAGAAATATATGAGATTCAACAAAATCATATTTATAAATCTTTAAATTTAAAACTGATTATTCCATTAAAACAGACAAAAACGATATTCAATTCTCTTTATCCTTTAAAACTATAACCGTATTTTCAAAACAATTTTTACAAAACCATAAAAATAAAGATTATAATTACATTCATGTTGGTTTAGTTCAAGTAGGATTAAAACCCTTGATCAAGGAAGATCTAAACTGATCAATCTTACTAACTCTCAAGGATGCTAGGTTTAATAACTTTAAAGATTCATTACTAAGAACAATTGAATCGAGCTTCTAGAGGAGTCTGATGTTATTTGATTGTTATCCTAATTTTACAGTCTCCTTAAATGATAAAAATATTTTAAAATCTCTTATTTTACAAATCAAAGCTCACAACTATGATATGATCAAATGATCTTTCTCAGTTGCAATGATTTTCTTGTTCACTATAAAGCCATAGTTTCTGCATTTAACACTAAACACATATTCCAAAGTAAAAAGGGAGAAACACTCCTCTTTTAAACAAATATTTCAAAATCAAATAAAATTATTCCAAAACCCAATGAATGGAATCAAATAATCCTGCTAGATGAGTGGCTCCTTAAAGGAGCAACCCAACCTGAGTTATAAAGAATAAAATCTGAGCAAGATACCCAGCTTAGAAATATAACCCAGTATAACAATGGTAGCATAAAACTAAATTTCAATAGATCTATAGTTCAAGGTACTTTAGTGCTAGTTCTATAGAAACCATAGATTTAGGAAAAGTCTTGAGCTTTTCCTCAACAATAGACCTACCATATAAAACACAACCTATGTATTCTACTTTAGATAAACCTAATTCAAGCCTTCAAAACATAGACTATAATACTCTGATACCACATCAAGTCTACACTAAAAACTAAGATCAAAACGAATTACCTCCTCAATCACCAACATCATTGATTATAATTGAAAATATAACCCCTAAATTAAACATTTTAGAGAATAATGATTTCCAAGTCGATAAAAAATATCTTCATGATGACTTCGTTGCAGAATATAATAAAGAAAAACATTATTGATTTTTATACAACTTCATGAAGACTCCTAAAGAGATTCGGGAAGAATTTTATAAATTTCTTTATAAACATAAAATCAATATCTTATTCTTTGATTGGTTTGAAATCTATCTTTCTGAAAAAAAAAACATAGATTATTCATTCAAAACCATAAAACCATTAAATACAAAAAAGAAAACTCATGTTTTGGAAACATCATACGATCATTTGGAAGCTGAACACCCTCGCTCATGCCAATAAACTTTCCCTACAGTAACAAAAATGTTAAAGCTTGTCTTCTTAAAAACTCACAAAAAGACATTATAACCAATCTAAAAAATATTGTCTACAAAACAATTTTACCAACATTAGCCTAAATACCTTAGATAAACAACTCACTAAACTAGGAAAACAGACCTTAGAGTCTTATATAACCCCTATTTTTAGTAGTAAAGATGTTGATAAACAAATTAAAAATCCTATTTTTAAATCCTATTAAGTATCAAAATCTTCTCAAAATAAGATAAAATCTAATAAAGTTGAGTTTTTAGAAGTCATTAAAGACCTAAAAAACAAGCTAGAGCTTATTGGCCCCGGCTCTAACATAGGTCCTATAATCCCAGAAACTCCACAAACACCACAACACTCTCAGAATATTAGTATCTTACACCATAATGCTAACACTTTTGATATTAACACTTATAATGAAGAAGTATTTAGGAAATCGTCTCCTAAAGAGGCAAAACTTCATTGGCAAAACCAACACTTCAACACATATTACCTGCTAGGTCCCTAGATCTAGAAATAGGAACCCAACTAAACCAAAATTTTCATCTGAAATACAATGCCTCTTCCGTTTACAAATGAAATATTGACGGCATGACTGAATATCAAATCTTAAACTTATTAGAGACAAAACAATCGATGAACTCCTTATAGTTGGATTTTTAGGCCAACTAAAAAGATGGTGGGATTTTCACCTTACAAAACAATAACAATTGGATATACAAGATACAGTATCAACACTAATATTTATAATATCATTGCATTTCATGGATGACTCCTCACACCTTAGAGATAAAAACGTGAATCTTCTATCAAACCTTAGGTGCAAAAAATTAAGTTAATTCCAATGGTATAAAACAACCTTTCTTAATAGATTTATGCTTAAGGAAGATTATAACCAACCCTTCTAGAAAGAAAAGTTCATTGCATTACTTCAAATTCTTCTAGGAGAAAAAGTTAAGAATAAAATCAAAGAAACCTTTGGAAACCATATAATACCTTGTGGTCAGTTTACTTACGATGAATTAATTAGTTATACTAAAAAATAAGGTCTTTAAATCTGTCAAGATTTTAAGATACAAAAACACTTAAAATGGGAACTTAAAACTACTAGAAAAGAACTAGGTTCTTTTTGTAAACAATTTGATATTTCCCTTTCAAAACTAAAATACTACGAAGGAGATTGCACTAAAAAAATATCTTCCAAACCATACCACATACTTTCTTCAAAACAGTATCACAAAATATATAAAACTTCTTTTGAAAATTTTAGAAAACCTTATAGAAAACCTTATAAGCAAGACTAAACCATCCTATAAACCATATAATAAATCTTATAAAACTTACAAAAAACTAGGAGCATCTATCAACCTAAACCTGAAAGACGTTAATTGCTATAAATGTGGAAAAGAATATCACACTTCAAACTATTGTAAAATTTTTAAAAAATTACAAGAATTAGAACTAGAGGAAAAGACTCCTCAAAAGATATCAGCTCTCCTCATTGAAACCTCCTCAGAGTCTGAAGCCTGATCTAAAGACTCTTCGGATGATCAAAACCCTCATATTGAAAAGTTAGTCACAACTGACTCAAATTTTGATTAATCAAAACAAATAAATATGCTTACTAAAGAACAACATCTTATTCTAGAAATTGTTCAATACATAAGAGATACAAATCTTCAAAAACAATATCTCGATCGTCTAACTAGTTCATTAGACGACGAACAAAAAGAAAAATCTTTCAAACTTGCTTCCACGAGTTTTGGTCGATATGATCTTATTGTTATTCTTAACATGAAGAAATAAAACAAAAACCCTCAAGGGTCTATCCAAGACCTACAGAGAGAAATTAACACCATTAAGCTGAAAATACAACAACTTGAACAAAAGCAAAAAGAGAAGTTTGAAATTATTTAGCTCTTATTCTCTCACAAAGCCTCTGAAAACAACGAAAGTAATTCGGATGCAAAGTAGAACCTTTATCCTCAAAACCTAGAAAACTTAGAAGAAGTCTCATAATAGTTCCTCTTTGTATGAAAATAAATAACCACTAGGAAATACATCATCAAGATAACACTTGTATTTTCTAATGATTTTAAAATAGATATGGTCGCACTCTTTGATTCAAGTACTGACTTAAATTGCATATAACCTAAACTTATTCCAAAACATTTCCATGATAAAACCAAAGAAAAATTAATTTCAACAAACAATTCAAGAATAAAAAATTATTATAAAAGTTAAGGCTAGCATTTTAAACCGAAACTTTCTTTTAAAAATCTAATTTGTTTTTATTATTATATGCACCATTCATTAATATTAGAAATCTCATTCATAAATCTTATCTCTCAATTTTCTATAAAATATGATAAAACCTCTTCTAAAACACAAAATGAAAAACTTGAATTTTTTTTTCTAGAAAAACCTAAAACAAAAAATCTCGATATTATAAAAGTAAACTCCATTTATAATAATAAGATAAACTCTTTTATAAAAGTAAAGAGATCAATCTTTTACGGTTAAAATAAGAAGTAAAAAACCTAAGAATTGAGAAAGAGAGCAAACAATTTCGATTTACCAAACACTTTTTGTAATAGAAAGAATCATATGGTAGATCTACCTTATGAAAAAAAATTCAAAGAAAGAGATATTCCAATTAAAGCTTGACCAATTCAAATGAATGTAAAATTAGAACAATTCTATAGAAAAAATATCCAAGATCTTGAATCTAAGGGATTGATAACAAAATCCATGTCACGTTGGAATTGTACAGCTTTTTACGTGAACAAAGTTTTAGAAATAGAAAGAGGAGCTTTTTGCCTAGTTATCAACTATAAACCCCTCATCAAAGCCTTAAAATGGATTTGATAACCGATTCCAAATAAAAAAACCTTTTACAAAGATTGCATTCTGCATGTATCTTTGCAAAATTTGATATGAAATCAAGGTTTTGAAAAATACAAATTGAGCCAAAATACCAATATAAACCCATATTTACAATTTCATTTGAACAGTACAAATAGAATGTAATGTCTTTTGGATTAAAAAATGCACCTTCTGAGTTTCAAAAGATTATGAATGATATTTTAATCCTTATTCAAAATTTTGCCTTATGTACATTGATAATGTATTAGTATTTTCAAAATCTATCCAAAAACACTTATCTCGAAGCCTTTTTTAAAGTTATTAAAAAGAGTGGCCTTGTCCTCTCTGCAAAAAAGATTTCCTTATTCCAAACTAAAATTAGGTTTCTAGGACAACTAGTGTCTCATGGAACCATTATCCCAATAAAACAATCCTTAGATTTTGCAAACAAGTTCCCCGATAGTATCACTGATAAAACTCAACTACAAAGGTTCTTAAGTAGCTTAAATTATGTTCTAGATTTTTATCCAAATATAAACCGTTGTGCAAAATCTTTTTACAATAAGCTTAAGTTAAACCCTGAACCTTGGATAAAAGAACATGTTAAAATAGTCCAAATAATCAAAACCTAAGTCTTACATATTCTATGTCTTCACTTAGCAGATCCTAGTATTCTCGAAATTGTGGAAACAAATGCTAGCGACATAAGATATGGCGATGTCTTAAAACAAATCCAAGGGAGAAAGAGTTAATAGTTCAAAACCTAAGTCTTACATATTCCATGTCTTCACTTAGCAGACCTTATTATTCCCAAAGTTATGGAAACAAATGCTAGTGACATAGGATATGATGTATTTTAAAACAAATCCAGGGAGAGAAAGAGTTAATAGTTCAATATATCTTTGATCATTGGAATCATCATGAGAAAAATTATTCCACGATTAAAAAAGAAATATTATATATTGTATTATGTATTACTATATTTTAATCAATTTACTATATCAAATTTTTTTATTAAGAATTGACTATAAATATGGTAAAGAAATTTTGCAAAAAGATGTATAGAACATCACTTCAAAACATATTTTTGCTCGTCGGTAAGTTATATTATCTATTTTTGATTTTGATATAAAATTTATCAAAGGGGAAGCAAATTCTTTACCAGATTTTCCTATACGAGAATTCCTACAAAACAGGTAAAACCCTAGCACAATACCTCCAAAAGGAGAAAGGTAAAGAAAAGGTAAAACCACTTACCCTTTTCCTCATTAAAATCAATTATCACTTGGGTTGAAGTAGTTGAAACTGAAACTAAACAAAACCAAGTAAGTTCAAGAATGGGTCAAATCCCTAACTGAATCCCTTGAACTTCTCAAAGCTCTCCAAAACTCCCTCCAAGATATCAGAGCACTAAACCAGTTAGAGGCCCCAACCTCCGCAAGTAAAATTTATAAAACTATTAAAAAGAAAGAGCCCTCATCCAAAATTATTATTAAAACCCCTAAAAAAGGAGAATCCTCTCCCAGTATAATCCCTGGATAAAAAAGAGAGAGATAGTCTCTCAAAAACTATTTTTAAAACTCTTTGAGTATATTTTAAAATCAGATGCTCAGGCCATTATAACAGTTGAACAAGAGTTCCATGACAAGAATCTTTATTCTTCTATTCAAAAAATGTTTGGTAAAAACTGGTTTTATAAACTATAGAATCTAACTAAAACCCTATAATACTATCAGAATATTTTGGAATATATTGAATGTATTGAATTTAAACAGTTTTTCTACCAAAATTATCGAACTTGGCCATCTTACTCTACCTGAAAAACCATAAAAGTCTTGTCCCTATCAGAATGGGATCAAGATTTATCTAAGCTTACACCCTTTCTCATCACCCTTAAAACCACTCAATATCATGCTAGAACCTTCAATTACTAGGATTATGAACAGGCCTAGTTCAATGCCTTTTTTCATTCAAAACCAGAAGTATAGTCATTCTTGGATATTTTACTTTAATACCAAAACTATTGAACCTATAGAATTTCCTTCTTGATTTACCCACCGGTGGAAATTGTTTGGATCATCATTACCAACAATTCTCACTCTTGAAATCCAAGAAAGCTATATCCTTTTTCAAAACCTTTATAAACCTCGTGAAGTTGAGAAAAAATTCCCAATTTTATGTATTTTCTCTATAAAATTTTATTTTCCTTGGGTATGTGAATGGTTCATTGAACCAATATTCTCAAAAGTTACAATTTTAAAAAGAAAATATAAAATCAAATGGTGGACTTACTTCAATGTCCCCAAAAATATACTAAGGTTCCGGCCTAAAAAGCTCATACTTGCATTGTTATTTGATGTAAAATTGAGGAAGAATACTTAAGGATCATGCATCAACTATTACAGGATAAAATGGAGACTTCAAAACAATCTTCTATCAAACTTCCAACAACACTACATCAGATGAGTTAAAACCTTTCGTCGATCTGGAAAACGATAATGAAGATGATTGTTTTGGGATTTTTCCTCAAATTTAAAATCCATATGTAACAACCCATTAGACAATATTATGTTTGTAAAACGGTTTGTCTTATTATACAGGGTCTCACAACTCATATGTTGTAAAATCTATATTATAAGGCCATAAGCCCATATACATTGTAAAAATACAGTATATTATATTACAAGCTTCGACAAAAAAAAAATAAAACAACATAGAAGATATTATTTATAAACAGTAAAAGTATTTACAAACAGTAAAAAGCAGCCGACAAAGTATTATCCACCAAGAGTACAAACATTTTTACACAGTAAAATTTTGATTATAAAAACCAAGCTCCTATTTATCCAAAACCAAGCTTCTAGCACCCAAAATACTCAATATCTTTATTCCCTTCTCTATATTGTAAAACCTTTCTCTATGTTGTAAAACCTTCCTACATTCTAGTTTATTTAAATTATCTTTTATTTTGTAAAACTTTCAGTTTATTTTAATTTATATTTTATTTGATATAAAATTCAACTATGTATATGTATGAAAAGTATATGTGTGTGTCATATCAAACAATCGGAAAGAATAAAGAGTTACATGATAAAGAAGACATGCATTACGAACAAATAGTTGGTAGATCTCAAATGCAGTGTTCAATGAAGACAGATAACAGTTAGAATTCTTGTTCGTAATATACAATACGTTTTCACAAAAAAATGGTAACTAGTGATCGTATATGTTTCCAAAATCATCTGTCTATAATAATTGTTTGGCTTGGTAATTTTATGTTATTAATGTTTCATCAAAATTTTCACTAATCGGTCATTTTATTTTAAAAAAATTATTATTTTTAAATAAATATGATATAAAAAATATTTCATATTTTACAAAAATTTCAATTTACTTCTTTCTAACAATAATTAACTATTTAGAAAGGATAAAATAAGAATTTTAATTACTTATTTTAATCTCTTTCATCTAATTATAATACTTAACACTGAAATTTTTGGATATAAGATTCAGATGCGTTTGAAGGGATTTTACCCAAAGAGCTGTTCGACAAGCCTTTAGATGCAATATTCATCAACCACAACAGGCACCATTTTTATCTCCCAGACAACTTTTGTAATTCCCCCTGTTTCTATAATTATCTTAGCCAACAATAAATTCTATGAATAATACTTCAAGCCTTGAAAATACGTCAAACCCATGAATCATGGGTTTGGCTCCACCTCCTGAAATTGGTTGTTACAAAACTTGAGTGTGTTTGATGTCATCTTTTAATCAATTTATGGATTCTAAACCAGATACAGTCAGAAATAAAAATAAAAAAAGATTAAAAATAAAAATTTATTACCTATTACGGTTTAAAAAGAACTAGCTGATTTTTTTTACAAAAATATAGATATTAATTAAAAATATTTTTTATATTATTAATATTTAAAAAAATCCTTTTAAAACATTATCAATATATAAAAAAAATTATGAAACATAAATAATATGAAAATACCAACCCCTAATTCTCGACAAAGTGTGGAATAAATAAATAAAAGACCATCTACATAACCAATATACAATGAGGTAGTTCTATGCAATTCTTCATCAAATAATTGCAAATCTTTTACACGTCTATATTTGGTGCAAGATAATAGACCACAATAAGCATAATTTCTCATTTCCATTTAATAGTATTATTTATTTTTATATATATATATATAGGACTAGAAATGTAGAAATAGGAGAAATTATCAAATAATGTACTCTTCTCCTGATCAAAATCCAACAATCATAAAACCTCCAAAAAGTACATGATAGCTTGCTTCACGTCACCTTTTGGTTTTATTAGTAGACTTTCAAATAGCTACTAAGACTCAGAAGCTGACGAATTTCTTCTTCTTCAAGCTTTCGACCGTTTCCTTGAGGCTAGTTTCTAGTGGAATGAATTCAATACCCAAGCCTTTTGTCTTTTCCTTGGATACTTGATATGTTGGCACGAAAGGGTTGTCATCCGCACACCTGGTAACATCATTTGAAGGAAGAATAACAAAGTTAAATTGTGTCACTAATACAAGTAAAACATTGAAAGTGATGACAAAAGATAGCAATTTTTTAGACAAAAACCTTATATCCATTCATTCAAAACATATGGATTCCTCCAATCTTTAATCAAACGAGACATAGAATGCCGGAAACAACAGTTATTTGTCACCATCTACCCAGGGGGGTGTACATGGCAAGTTGAAATTATGCATGGAACTTGAGGTTCATATCTTAAATTTGGTACAAATCCCACTTATAATATTTTAAACTCTTCTAGTAGCTAGCTTATTGCAATAAATAAGTACTTCTGAAGAAGAAGAAGAAATTACTTCTCTGGAAGCTGCAAAGTCGGGTACAGCTGACGTAAAATTCTGACGACTTCTGAAGAATGTGCAACTCTCTCAACCAAACAGTATCTTCCATTAGCTGAAGGAATTTCAAATGCTTGAATATGTGCATTTGCAACATCTTTGACACTAATCCATCCAAAACTCATATTGGCGAATGTTTGTGCTCCTACATTCAGTAAAGAAGACCATGATGGTTTATTCAATGGGAGAGAAGGAAAAAAAAAGAAAAAAGAAAAAAGAATAATTACATCAATAGAGAATCACAAAACACTACTGCATTTCTAACGGTAATGCCTCAAAAGGGAACCAATAGCAGCATACTTTTCCCTTCCATATTCTTGACATTTTTCTTCAATGGGAATGGGGACTAACTAAACAAATCTTTGCATCTTGTCTATATGGCCTGTGATAACTTTACCGGTCACTATCGTAAACAAATTATGAATTTACCTAAGCCAAAAGAGCATTTAGCCAGTAAAAGGTATACCATCCAATGATTTCTTAATTTTAAAAGGATGCTTATAAACAGCGACCACATATCAAGCATCTTTGATTCAAGAGAAACAATTGGATTATGCATCATTGATAAAGACACCATTATTTCTCGTTACCATATTAAAATTATCGGGCTGGTTGTCGAGCAGAAAAGACATTCAAATAAAGCATATAGCAGTATGTGTTATTTGCATAAACATTAATATCAAAGAGCATGTACCATTTATTAAGTTCAAAATAACAGCAGCACTGGTATTCAATGTTGGCTGCAAGAGGGGACCAATCACCATTGCTGGGTTAATCGTAACCATGTCTATGCCCTTCTCTTTCACAAACTTCCAAGCTGCGTCCTCAGCCAACGTCTTTGAAAGCACATACCACATCTAGAAGCAAAAGCAGAAATACAATAGATGATGCTCAATATTGTTACTAGTTACTACTTCCTATTTTAGCAAATACAGATGAAATCAGCAACAATATGAAAGGTCTAAACTTCAGACAACATATTGAAAAGCATAAATGCATGACAATAATAGAAAGAAAGAAAGAAAGAAAGAAAGAAAGAAAGAAAGAAAGGAAAAAAAATCATGCTCACTTATATAAGAAGCATTACCGTTTTTATACTTTGTTTTCACTTACGAGCCTATTTAATCAACTGGAGACATCAAAAGATATACTTTTGTTATTAGCATCTTTACTTGAGTTGATAAGGAATGTTATTCTTATTCACTTTTGGTTCACAGAAACCAGTTTTCCTTCCCGCCCTCCCAAAAACAAAAACAAAAAAAATCCAATATTTGAAGACAAAATATGACTGCAACCCTATTCAGTAAAAAGACAGTCAAGTATTATGTCATAAGTCTAGGGACAGACCAAGAAAACACATCAAGAGGGACACTACATAGACAAAAACAAAAGACGGAACAGTTCTGTGGATTCATTCTAGTGCAATGTGCTATAACCTAACCTACAAAGTTGAGAGCCCCTTTGTCAACAATAAAACCATGCGTTGTTATTAATTTTCTTTTTGGAAAAAAAGCAGAAGAATTTTGCTTTTAGAATTTTAGGCCGAGTATGTAAACATTGAAAGGGGACTCGGTGTCCTTAGCCATCAACTATTTTTTCTTCTAATTAGATAATAATAATAACCATACCTTTGATTCCTTGCAAATATCAGGATTTGAGAACCAAGTCTCATCAACCACAACATCAGGGGTTCGAGGCTTTCCATTATATGCAACTGCAGCAATAGAAGAAGTCAGAACCAGCCGCTTGATGGATGGGAATTTCGTACATGAGTTTAGAACATTAAGTGTGCCCTTCACCGCAGGATCAAGTAGTTCTGCCTGGAATAATAAGGGAAGAAAATGTGAGTTGGATATAAGTGCAACATATTGAAATATTTGTCTACATAAGAAAATGCTAAGAATATCTTTCAATTTTAGGAGGACTACTACACAATTACAAGTGGAGAAAAAAAATGTTTTATGTGTTTCTCATCTCTCTAGTCTCTATAGTACATCACATTCCACATCCACTATAAGAGAACTAAGGGAAGAGAATCAGTAACCAAAAAAAAATTGAAAAGAGAAACGATCACGGATTGTGTTTAATTTAAATTATATGCATCTGAGGCAACAACATACTTGTTCCTCTCAGGAAACAAAATGTTTTAACAAGTATTTACTTATACAAAGGAGTAGAACAATAAATTATGCCAAGAAACAAAATCTCAACGTTCAAAGGAAAAAGGAGGAAATAAAATATAACATAGAAGGGAGATAAGCTGGGAACCTGTGGGTCCTCGACATTATGGTAAAAGGGTGATGCAGTATGAAACACGCCCTCACACCCCTCAACAGCAGAGTCAAAAGAACCTTCATCCAATAGGTTTGCTTTCACTAGCTTAAGTCTTTCCTTGGCTCCATCAAGTGAAATTAGGTGTTCAACCTTTTTCGGATCACCTACAGAAGAACAGTAGATGAGATTGATCAGTCAATAAAAGGTTGGAATAACAGAAATAAGTATTCCAGTCTTTTTTTTTTGGAACAAAGTATTCTACAGTTCAATCACAAGCAAATGCCAATGCCAGGTACATCCAATTCAAACAAAAAGTGGATGCTTGAAAACCATAGATTTGAAGCCAAAAAATTGTATGTATATAAAACATAGTATATACTTGTATATATATATATCTAATTTATACACTTTATACATGTATATATACATGTGTGTGTATATATATATGTACAAAAACATGCTGGTACCAATTTACATGCTATTTAAGAGGTCTTAAAAGCCACTCTTTTAAATTACTTAAAATAACAGTCCTACAACTTATAACAAAAATAATACCCCTAATATTAACACTCAAGGGGATTGCAATTTTTTTTTTTATTAAGATTTTTGAGTGTTATTTTAATAAATAAATAAAAAAAGGAAATAACACTCTTTCTTCAAGGTTTGGTAAAGAAAGAGTGTTAGGGTTTTAGAATTATTATTTTCCCAATAATTTTTTTCTCCCCCTTTGGACTGACGAAAACATACAGAATTATTACTATCACAACTCTGCTAAAACGATCGTTTGCCACCCAAAAAAAAAAGTCCGCTAAAACGATCAATAAATTCATTCATGCCCTTTAGTTCATATCTTCTAGATATGGATGTCTATTACATCACACATTAAAGATAAAATATTTTTAATTCAATTATATTGCAGATAAAACTCTATCAAATAAATAAACAAAATCCACGAGTACCAAACTAATTCAGGGATAGAAGTAGACCTAATACAATTTGAGAAGAATACAAAAAATTTCGATCATATTTTTATGAACTGCTTCTTATTCTTAATTCAGATGATAAAAAAAAAAACTCATTTTCCCGACCTCAAACGCTTAAAAAAGAGAGAAAACCTACAATCTCGAAACCCTCAATCACTGTTCCCAAACCACAAATATCCAATTAAACATCAAAAGCTTGGGTTAAAAAATGGTCTATACAACATATCAAACCATAATGAGAAATGGGTTTCCAGGAAATCAACAGGGAAGAATATAAAATCGCAAGAATAAAAAAAATCATACAAGACAGAATGGGAAACTAACTTGGGTCACGAACAGTGGCCTTGACAGTGTATCCACGTTGAAGAAGGAATTTCACAAGCCATGAAGCAATGTAACCGGAAGCTCCGGTTACGCACACAACCTTACCAGCTCCAGCTCCGGTGCTCATTTTGAGATTTTGCTCTGTCTTATGGAATGTATTTTGGACTCTGTTTACGTGTCAGTTGCTTGGTGATACTCCTACCTTATTGTACGTTATATAGTGCCTGTAGGTCGGTTTCAGTGAGTTGTTGCGTCATCCTTTGCGAAAGCAAAATTACAATGAAAGAAGTCACGTGGACGTTTAAATATGAAAATTTGATATAACAGATGAATAATTGTACTATACACATTATACAGTGGAAAATGTTTTTATTTCAAGATGTAAAAAATATAATAATTAGACTATTTATAACATCATAACTTCTTAATTTAATTTTTATATAATAATACATATCACCAGATAACGAACAAATGTATGACCCAAAAAGCCTTGGCTCCCCTTAATTGTAAAATGTTCCTTTTGTACCTATAAATATATTAATAATAATTAAAAATATAAAAGGAGACAATAATAAATATATAATGGCTCCAGCTCTAAGAAATTTTTCATTCAAGAACATTTATTAACATTGCATCACAAAGGACAAATAATAAATGAGATTGGAACTCAAGTAATTAAGAAGAAGAAGAAAAAACGTAACGGCCCACAAGGATTTAATTTTATCTTTATATTTATTTTTTCTAACTATTTTTATATCTAATATAAAAGTTTAAAAAAATTAAAAAAAAATTACTTCCTCCACACAAAAACAGCAATATATTAAAGGACGGGTCACCATAGTTCATAAATAACAGGGTGATAATTTATAGAAGTTAATTAATTTAAATTTATTTATATTAATTTAATTTAAATTGATATAATTTAAATTTAATTTAAATTTATAAAATAAATTCGAACTCAAACTCAAATTAAATATAAATTAATTGATTAATATTAGTTTAAATTATTAATTACATGATTTTTTAATTAATTGAACATTTTTTTTATAAATCAAAAAATATATTTAATTATTAAAGTTCATTACCTCAAATAACATTACATTAAACATCAAAAATTAAAGAAATAATATTATAACAACTAATCTTTAAAATAAATGATAAATTAACATTAAATAAATAACTTACTTACATAATAAAATCTACGAAGATAATACAACTGTTTACATACACTTATTATATTATATTATAATAATTAATTAATTATAAAATAAGAACATTAGTAAATATAAGTTAAAGTAAGCTAATTCATAAAGCAAGAATTTTATTTATAAATAAATTCGACAAATGTGAATGTCATCAAGTTCCTCTCGTGCAAAAATCAGAGGTTGTCATGTCTTCATATAAGTTCATAGAATTCCTTCGGTCACGAAACAAAGAAATATATGACTTCAATTAAATAAAAAAAATTCTCCAAAATTAACCACATATATGTAAAGCTCTCTTAGTACATTCAAGTATATTATATAGTGATCATACAAAAAAAATATCTTTTTAAGGTGGCACTGAAAATACTTTAGCTTGTTTCAATAGACGGAAGGTTGAGGCTAAAAAAGAGTGAAACAATGTTGGACGTAGAACTGCTATTGGAGAAGCGACTGTTGTTAGTTGTTGAAGAAGTGGAAAGTTAAGGAAGTGAGACTGATTCGGTTGAGAATTAAAAATAAATGTATTTCTTCAATTTTAAGTTTTTAACCTAATATGTAATTTATAACATTTACGTGTTAAATTTTTTTTAAAAAATATTTTGGGCTAACGAACTTATTCGAATCCAACTCAATTATTTTAGAGTTATTTGAGTTAGCTCGAATTTAAGATTTGTATTCAATTCGGATTCGATTCGATTAATCAAACTACAATACAAATTATTACCTCTACTAAATGTCCATTAGTTTTTTAAAATAACACATAAATTTAGTATTTTTGTGACAATTTAGTTCACTAGTTTTAAAAAATCAATACTAAATGTCCAATTTTAAATGATTATTTTTTATATTTTTTTTTATTTTTTATTTAAAAATTGTTTTAACAAATATTCTGGTTACAATTCTCATTTTTAAATATACTTGAAAAATAAAATAATATATATATATTTTAAAATATCTAAAATTTAACTATTTAAAATTATAGTATTATTTTTTAAAAATGATAAACTAAATAATCACAAAAAATTATTATATTTAAGTGTTTTAAATATAATAATTAATCGATTGTTTTGAAAGTTAACTCTATAATAAATAACTTTTGAGTCACAATGATTCTCAATAGATAAATAGCCTTCATGTAGAATGCTTTATATTTTCATCTAAGACTAAAAAAGGGAAAAAATTAAAGAAAGACTTCTACAACAATAAAAAATTTGTTCATTATAGATTTGTTCTTAAATTTCTTTTATTTTATGTTTTTTCATAAAATTTATTTATTTCAAAATATAATAGAGAAACATCAAACTTACCTGTTAATATGCTTTATATGATTGCAGAAGTTAAAAAAAAAAAAACCACTTAAACTTTTGCGATAATCGCAAAAGTTTACTCCTACAAAATTAAAGAATTTTTTTCCCTCTTGTTTACTTAAAACTAAAAACTTGTAACTTTTATTTTTACTATTTGTGTTAGATCATAATTCGATCTAAAAACGTTCAAAAATCATATGAATGCAAATGTAAACACATCGAAAACAAAAAATGAATTAAAAACATACATTCTATCATTGATTAAATTTTACTACTTCATAGGAATTTTAATGGGTTTTTTGTGATTTGATGCTCTGACTGTTTCTCACACTTATTTTTTGTGTTTGATGGTGTGTATTGATAATTATAAGTGAGTAGTGGGGGAACTTGATGTCTTTATAAAGGTTCTCATATCAAGAACCTCGTATGGTTTCGTAACCGACGTACAGTTACGAAACCAAACCATTATCACCGTTACACTATAAAAATGTTACATTCTCCCACTTGGTGCAAACGTTAAGCTAAATTCTCTTGAGTAACAAAATACATGAATCATGACAATAGGTCCTCTAAGAACAAGTATTATCTTTCATGTATACAATGTATTTAGTTTCTCAAATATTATACTTTATGTGGTAACGAAACTTAATGAATAAATCATATATTTATTCTTGGTCTAATAAAATATATATTTTCTCAAATAAATTAAGGAACACATGAATATGAGAAAATATCACAATATATAAGAGTTTCATTAATAAATTGTATATATATATATATTTACAAAGTGGAACCAATTCTCATTTTCTCTACATGATCTTTAAATTTTAATGGTAGTATGTCTTTAGTCAAAGGATCAACAATCATCAACTCAGTGCTAACGTGCTCAATGACCACTTTTTTTTCCTTAACATGTTCTCTTATAGCCAAGTATTTAATATCGATATGCTTACTACGACTACCACTTTTGTTGTTATTAGCCATAAACACAGTAGTTGAGTTGTAATAGTACAATCTTAATGGCCTAGAAATAGAGTCAACTACTTTAAGCTTGGAAATGAAACTCTTCAATCATACACCATGTGATGTGGCCTCAAAACATGACACGAACTCGACCTCTAGAGTGGAAGTAACAGTTAAGGACTACTTTGTACTCCTATAAGAAATGGCTCTACCGGTAAGCATGAAAATGTAACAAAATGTTGATTTTCATGAATCAACACAGCCAGGGAAGTCCGCATCGTAGTAGCCAATTACTTCTAGATCGTCGGTTCATCTATACATAAGCATATAGTCCTTGGTTCCTTGTAGGTACCTCATCACTTTCTTTGCAGCTTTCTAGTGGTCAACACCTAGGTTACTATGATATCTCCCTAACATCCTAACAATAAATGCAATGTCAGGTCTAGTGTAGACCTGGGGTTATATCAGGCTTCTGACAGTAGAAGCATATAGAATGTTCTTCATTTGTTCTCTTTCAAAATCATTCTTTGGGCATTGGTCCAAATTAAACTTATCGCCCTTCACAATGAGAGCAACACTTGGTGAACAATCTTTCATCCAAAATCTCTCTAAACCTTTATTGATATAGGTTTCTTGAGATAAATCCAAGACGCCTCGAAGTCTATCTCTATGGATCTTAATGCCAATGACATAAGATGCCTCACCCATATCCTTCATATCAAAAATTTTAGAGAGGAATTGTTTTACCTCGTATAGCAAACCCTTATCATTGGCAACAAGAAAAATATCATCCACATATAGCACCAAAAAACAAATCTTACTCCCACTAATCTTCTGGTATATACATTGATCCATGACATTCTCTTCAAAACCAAATGAAGCGATGACGTTATGGAATTTCAAATACCATTGACAGGAAGCTTGTTTTAATCCATATATGTATTTATTAAGCTTACAAACCAAATGCTCACCATCACTAGAGAAGAAACCTTTAGGTTGTTTCATATAAATCTCTTCCTCTAGGTTACCATTAAGGAAATCCATTTTCATATCCATTTAATGCAAATCCAAATAAAAATGGGCAACCAATGTCTTGATCACAATAAGTGAATATTTCTTAGATACATGAGAGAATGTCTCTGTATAGTCGATTCCCTCCCTTTGAGTGAATACTTTGGCAACGAGTATTGCCTTATGTGTCTCAATGTTGTCTTGTGAGTCTTTCTTTATCTTGAATACCCATTTATATCCAATAGCTTTCATACCATTAGGCAACTTGATGAGATCCCAGACTCAGTTAGACGCCATAGAATCCATCTCTTCTTTCATGAGATTGTACCATAAGTTCGAAACCTTAGAACTTATAGCATGTGAAAACGATTTGGGATCATTCATAACTCTAATGTTACAATCACATTCTTGTAGATACACAACATAATCACTAAGAGTTTCTAACCTTTTAGTTATAGTAGATCTTCTTAATGTCACACCACCATCTTTCTAAGAAGTATGAGGTTTAACTTGTTGTTCAGAAGTTTCAGTTATCTCCTGAACAACATGATCTATTGGAATATTGTCAACACCTTATGGAATTCGGTGATTGGCTGTTCAACACTAGCTTGTACTTGAGAGGTGTTGTGAACAACAATCAATCTATCTCCTGAAGTAGAAAGTTGAGACTATAAGTAATCAGTATTAGAAACTATGTTCCTGATTTTATCTCTCATACTAATCAGGTCATATTCAAGAAACTTTGCATTTCTTGATTCCATAAACCTAGTGTTGTGAGATGGACAGTAAAATTTGTAACCCTTAGACCGTTCAGTATATCCAATGAAATACTCACTAATGGTCCTTGAGTCTAGCTTCTTCTCTTGTAGATTATAAATCCTCACTTTAGACGGGCATCCCCAAACGTGCATATGTCGCAAACTCAGTTTCCAACCTTTCCATAATTCAAATGGCATCTTTAAGACAACCTTTGTTGGAACTCGATTTAATATATACACAACCGTCTTTAAAGCTTTAATCCACAAAGATTTGGGAAGATTGTAGTTACTAAGCATACTCTGCACCATATCTAATAATGTACGATTTCTCCTTTTTGCTACATCATTCTGGTCTGGTGAACCAGACATAGTGTATTGGGCAACTATCCCATGTTCTTGAAGAAACTTAGCAAACAGACCAAGCGCTTGTCCATTCTCAATGTATCTACCATAATATTCACCACCTCTATCTGAGCTCATAACCTTTATTTGCTTTTCGCATTGTTTCTCTACTTCAACCTTAAAGCTCTTGAAGGCATCTAATGATTCGCTCTTATTATAAAGCATATAGAGATGCATATATCGAGAAAAATCATCAATAAAGGTGATAAAATATTTCTGACCTTGAATGTCCATGTCTAGACAACATATATACATATGTATGATTTATAATATGCTTGAATTCCTATTGGCACCTTTATTTGACCTGTTAGTCTACTTTCCCTTAATGTAGTCCACACATGTCTTAAAATCAGTAAAATCTATAGTACTAAGTACCCTATCTTTCACTAATCTTTTAACTCTTTCTACGAAGATATGTCATAATCTCTTCTATCATAATGTATAAGAGTCATTGTCAATAATACACCTTTTAGTGCCAACTTTAACATGCATAGTGTTATGAGTGACATTATTTCATAAATTAATACAGTAAAGACCATCAGACAAAATATCATTCCCAACACAATTAAATTTATTAAATAAATTGAAAGATGTTTCTAAAAAGTGAAAGGAATAACCAAAAGATACAAGTCTTGAAATCAAAATCAAGTTTCTAGAGAAACTTTGAACATAAAAGGTCTTTTCTAAATCTAAAATAAGACCACTACTTAAAATCAAATTGCATGTCCCTACAGCCTCTACATATGAGCTCATCTTGTTACTGGATAAGATGTATTGTTCATTTCCCACTAGCTTTCTTAGATTTCGCATACCCTGTAAGGAGTTTGTAACATGGATTGTAGATCTAGAATCAATCCACCAGGTGTTAATATTAACATTAACCATATTAGATTCATAACAAACAAACGAGATTGGATTACCTTTATTCTTAAGACATTTATGAAATTTGATACATTCCTTCTTCATGCGTCCCTTCTTTTTACAGAAGAAATACTTGGCTTCTTTCTTAATATCAGCCTGAGGTGGAGTTATCCCTTTTCCTTTCTGTTTGTATTGAGATTTGCCTTTCCCGTACGTTGTAGCCAACATTACACTTTCACCAAATTCTATAACAAGCCTCCATTTCTCTTAAACACACATGGTCATTAGTTCATTGATTGACCATTTATCCTTATGTGTATTGTATGAGATTTTGAATGGCTCTTACTGATGTGAGAGAGTGTTAAAGATATAGTGCACAGGGAAGGATTTTGACATTTCAACCTCAAGATTCTTAAGTTGAGCCACAATGTCCCTTATTTTCATAATGAGCTCACACACACCTTTCACACTAGTGAGTCTTAAGGAAGAGAAATTCATAGTAAGGGTGCTTACTAAAGCCTTGTTTGAAGTGAGAAACTGATCATCAATGGCCTTTAGCAAGTCTTGAACATTTTTATGTTGATAAACAAAACCACGAATACCAGTAGAGATTTTAATCTTAATGAACATCGTGTTAAGGCGAATAGATCGTTCCCATTATTCATAAAGCATGATATTTTTTGGAGTACTGGTTTGAGTATTTTTAGGTGGTTCATTTTTCCTAATAGCATAGTCAATATCCATCCACCCTAGATGAAGGAGAATTCTTTCCTTCTATATTTTATAATTATCTCATTTCAAATCGAGAATGTCATAGTGAATATTAGAGAAATTTACAGGTTGAGAAGCTACAATTAAAGATTATATGCTTATTAAAATTTGAGACCTAAATTAAAGTCATTCTTTACCAATATAAATCATGAAAAATATGAATCTAATGACATAAAACTTATCTGTGGACTAAAATTATAATTCAATTAGATTCATCTTAACTTTATGATAAAATTATCAAATTATGTTCTTTTTCCTAATCCATGTGGATAAATTAGAAAATATAATTTAATATTTTATCATAATTAATGACACAAAAATATAATAAAAAATATATAATAAAAATTTCCATGAGATAAGATTTGTTATATCATATATGATTAATTATAATTAATATTTATTTTATAAATGTGATCCTAAATAAACCTTATTATAATTTTAATTAATTAAAGATGTTGTGGCTACTCACTAATTAATTAAAATATATTAATCACTTAAATATTTGTTAAATCCTCTTAGGCTCAATTATTACATAAAAACATAAGCAGTATTAATTTAATTTCAAATGTATAAATATTATCTATCTTAAGATTGCATGTACGACAATAAATTATACAAGTAAAAATAAATAATATAAACACTACTTAAATTCATAAAGAGCCATTAAGAATTAATTCAATTATGCATAAATTATTTAATCAAATTTTGATATGTATAATTAATTATAAAATTTACACATATAAATACCAAAACAAATAATTTAAGCATAATATATTTAAATAAATTTTAATGTGCCCAAAAATTATTTAAATAAATATCACATGTATAATAAATATTCTATATATGACAAACCTAAGTTAAATAATTAATTACATTAAAATTATATTCAAAATTATTTTATTTATTTATAATAATTAAATATCGAATATATAAAACTTTGTACACAAAATAACATAAAATACATTGTAGTCTAGTGATGAGAATGTTGGACTTTATGCCTTAAGACCAAGGTTCAAGCCCTAACAACGACAAATGTCTATTTTTAAATAAAACTAAATACTGTATCTATATAAAAATATGTCTGATACATTTAGAACATCAGATTCGTTATTGTTCAGTGGTTTGAGCGTTTATGTCTCATGTAGGAGACAAATTAGATTTATTTTCTTCAGGGTTTTTCAAGTTTCAATTCATAGGATCATTATAATATCAACACTGAAATAATTTATAATTTTAATATGTATCATAAACAAGCAAAATAGAAAACCTAAATTCTCAGTTTCTCGTAAAAGAGAGCAAAACAAGGGTGTTTTCAAAACAATTTTGATACCAAATGTTGGATCATCATTCGATCCAAAAATGTTTAGAAAATCATATGAACACATATATAAACACAACGAAAACAAAAATGGATAGAAAACATATCTCATGTCATTGATCAAATTTCACCACTTTACAGGAATTCTAATGCGTTTTTTTATGATTTGATGTTCTGACTGTTTCTCACACTTACTCTCTATATTTGATGGTGTATGTTGATGATTATAAGTGAATAGTGATAAGACTTGATGTCTTTATAAAGGTTCTCACATCAAGAATCTCGTATAGTTTCGTAACCGACATACGGTTACAAAATCAAACCATTGTCACTGTTACATCATAAAAATATTACAATTTGTACTAATAATCGAGTTCCACGTTAATAATTTAAGGTATTTATTAAGAATTATATTTTTATATTATTTTAAATTTAATATTTTTTATGTAAAATATGAGTGAGAAAAATAAAAAAAGATAATAAGATAAAGAATTTAAAAATAATTATAATTAAAACTAGAGACTAGAATTATATTTTATTAAAACATTTTTTAAAAGAAGAATTCCATCCAATACGTCATTACCAATCTCAAACTCATTTCATAAAATCTAGCAGATTCGAAATCAGTTACGATCGTAATAATTTGAAACGTGATACCGAAAAAGCCCGAGGATTGTTTGGTAAAAAATTTAATTTTTAAATAATTTTTTAATTAAATATATTTTTATTTTTATATTTTCAAAGAATCATTATCAAAACATGCATGATTCATCGTTGATTAAAAATAAATTTTTTAAATTAGATTTCTAATTTTTTTTATTTTTGTTCGATATTTTTCAAAGAATAAATCAATTTTTATGACTTTTATATTTATAAATATTTTTAAAAATAAATGAAAATATAAATTTTTAAATAATAATTAATTTTTTTTATTTTTTAAGTTTTGAAAAAAATCAAACATATATATAAAACATATTTTTTGATTTTTTTTAAATCTATGTAAAAAAATATTACTAAATATATTAATTATTGTTTTTATTAAAAAATCATAAATTATAATAATATTCAAACCTTAATTAAAAAAATATATACTATATTATCATAATACCTTCCACTGCATATTAAAAGTTGGTTACGTGACTGTAAATCAAAGTGGTGCAACGTTAGTGAACCGTGGTGACGATTCGGTATTTGCCGAATCAGACGCTTGCTTCGAACCGAACAAGGTTCTTGATGGAAGAACCTTAATAAAGTCTCGGTCCTCTTCACTATTAATCGAGATAACAATTCAACATTACACCATCAATACGCAGAGAATAAAGTGTGAGAAACCAAAGAAAGCATCAAAAGAAAATCCATTGGAATTCCCGTGTGGCTTTAAAATTGATCAATGGCAGAGGTATGTTTTCAATCCAATTTTGTTTCCGCTGCATTTAAATTATGAGTTCATATGATTTATGAACGCTTTCGGATTGAATCGAGACTCTAACATTTGGTACAAAGCCATTTGAAAACAACTCGTTTTGGTATGCTTCACGAACCTAAATTTTGGGTTTTTTATATCGATTGTTTTTGATGCATATGGAAATTATAAAGTGTTTCAATATTGATTTTTGAATGATTCTCCAGAAAATTAAACTAGAAAACAATGAAGAAAATAAATTCAATTTGCTGGGTATTTATTTTTCTTCTATTAATTAACATTTTGTTTAAAATAAAGTTTTTACTTAAAATTAAGATCATAAATCACTGGAAATTGAATTTGAGAATTTTGATAAAAAGAACGTTGATTCCGTCATGAATAGAAAGATACTGGCCAGTATCCGTTAGTGTAAAACCTGCCTGACGAACGGCCAGAGGTCAAGATGAAGTTTTATTTAAAAAAAAAAAAAAAAAATCAAAAACAAATGCTGTCTGGGGACTCAACACACGGATCTCACGTGTAATTTTGATTAGTCTCATCCAGTGGCTGCAACATATATTTCGCTTATTTTGTATCAAACTTATATTTATATATATTCCGAGTTTGATTTTTAAATTAAAAAAAAAAAAATACAAATAAATTCGAATATAATTTTAATTTATGTTTATCATATGTATAATATTTATTATACATGTTATATTTATTTAAATAATTTTTGGACACATTAAAATTTTATTTAAATACATTATGCTTAAATTATTTGTTTTGTATATTTATATGTATAAATTTTGCAATTAATTATACATATAAAATTTAGTTAAATAATTTATGTATAATTAAATTAATTTTTTTAATAGCTCTTATAGATTTAATTAGTGCTTATATTATTTAATTTGCTTGTATAATTTATTGTCATATATGCAATTTAAGATAAATAATATTTGCACATTTGATATTAAATTAATATTGCTTATGGTTTTATGCAATAATTGAGCATAAGAATTTAATTAATATTTAAGTGATTCATATAGTTTGATTAATTAGTGAGTAGCCACAAAGATCTTTAATTTAATTAAAACTATAATAAAGTTTATTTAGGATCACGTTTAGAAAATAAATATTAATTATAATTAATCATATGTGATATAATAAATCTTATCCCACAAAAGAATTTTTATTATATTTTGTGTGATTAATTAGAGATATAATATCAAATTATATTTTCTAATTTACCCACAGGAATTAGAAAAGAACATAATTTGATAGTTTTATTATAAAATTAGGATGAATTTAATTGAATTAAAACTTAGCCCAGCAAGTTTTATGTCACTAGATTCATATTATTCATGATTTACATTGGTAAAGAATGACTATAGTTTAGGCCTCAAATTTTAATAGCATATAATCTTTAATCATAGTTCTTCTCAACCCGTAAATTTTTTCGATATCCGCCGTGATATTCTGATCCGAAAGGGATAACTATAAAATATGGAAGGAAAGAATTCTCCTTCAATTAGGTGGATGGATATTGATTATGCTATTAGGAAAGACGAACCACCTAAAATTACTCAAACGCACTCAGAGAATATCATGCTTTATGAACAACGGAACGATCTAATCGCTTAGTATGATGTTCATTAAGACTAAAATCTCTGGTATTCGTGGTTCCGCTGATTATACCAAAGATCAATGTTCAAGACTTGCTAAAGGCCATTGATGATCAATTCGTCACTTCGCATAGATAAGGCTTTAGCAAGCACCCTTATTATGAAGTTCTCTTCGTAAGACTCACCATATGTGAAAGGCGCGAGCACATTATGCAAATGAGGACATCATGGCCAACTTAAGCATCTCGAGGTTGAAATGTCGAATCCTTTCCCTCGGTGCACTATATTCTTAACACTCTCCCACATCGACGGGCCATTCAAAAATCTCGCATACAATAATATAAAGATAAATGGTCAATCAATGAACTAATGACCATGTGTGTTCAAGAGGAAGTGAGGCTTGTTATGGAATTTGGTGAAAGTGCAATGTTACAACGCATCAGAAAGGAAAATCTCAATACAAGCATAAAGCGAAAAGGGATAATTCCACCTCAAGCTGATATTAAGAAAGAATCCAAGTGTTTCTTTTGTAAAAGAAGGGACACATGAAGAAGGATTGTATCGATTCCGTAAATGGTTTGAGAATAAAGGTAATCCAACCTCGTTTGTTTGTTATGAATCTAATATGGTTAATGTTAATATTAACACCTGGTGGATTGATTCTCGGATCTACTAATCCACGCGGTAAACTCTTACAGGTATGCAAAATCTAAGGAAGAAAGCCGGGAAGCGAGCAATACATCTTATCCCAGAACAAGACGGAGCTCCACACGGAGAGTGTAGGGACACGTAGTTTGATTTAAGTAGTGGTTTTATTTTAAAATTAGAAAAGACCTTTTATGTTCCAAGTTTCATCTAGAAACTTGATTTCAATTTCAAGACTTGTACCTTATGGTTATTCCTTTTCACTTTTCGTAAACATCTTTCAATTTATTTAATAAATCGATTGGTTTGGGAATGGTATTTTGTCTCGATGGTCTTTACCGCATTAATTTAATAAATAATGCCACTCATAACGCTACGCATGTTCAAGTTCGGCACTAAAAGGTGTATTATCGATGACTCTTCTACGTTATGGCATGTGAGATTAGGACATATCTCCATAGAAAGAATTAAAAGATTAGTGAAAGATGGGGTACTTAGTACTTTCTAGATTTTATCGATTTTGAGGAGACGTGTGGGACCGACAAGTGAAAGCACTAACAAGTCAAAGAAAGGTGCCAATAGAGTTCAAACATATTAGAAATCATACATACGGATATATGTTGTCCGCATACGGACATTCAAGTCGAATATTTTATCACCTTTATTGATGATTTTTCTCGATATATGTATCTCTATATGCTTCATAATAAGAAATACATTGGATGCCTTCAAAAGCTTTAAGGTCAAGTAGAGAAACAAATGCGGAAAGCAAATAAAGATTATGTAGATCACAGAGGTGGTGAATATTATGGTAGATACACCGAGAACGGGAATGTGTCGGGTCTGTCCGTTTGCTAAGTTTCTTCAAGAACATGGGATAGTTGCCCTAATATACTACCGTTCACCTGCACTGCACGGTATAGCGTGTTAAGAAACCGAACACTTTTGATACGGCGCGAGTATGCTTAGCAACTCCAATCTTCCTAAATCCTAGGGATCAAAGCTTTAAAGACTACCGTGTATATATTAAACCGAGTTCCAACCAAGGCCGTCTCAAAGACACCATTTGAATTATGGAAAGGTTGGAAACCGAGTTTGCAACATACGCCAGTGCTGGGGATGCCCGTCAAGTCGATTTATAATCCACAAGAGAAAAAGCGACCCACATGGAGTATTTACTGGATTGACAGCAGTCCACTAAAGGTTATAGATTTATCATTCATCTCACAACACTAGGTTTCAGGAATCAAGAAATGCAAAATTTCTCGAGAATTACTTGACAATGTGGGAGCGATCGATCCCGGTGAGCATTCTCGAAAGATCATTCAGATGCCAATATGCCACTTCAAGTAATGGACTGATTATTGTTAACAACACGCCGAGTAATAAATGCATGTTGAAGAACCGCCTTAAGTACCACAAGCCGCTTGATCCTGATCCAAGATGATGTCAAGTTCAACAGATGCCTACAACTGCCGAACAACCAACAACATGATCTTGCTCAGGAGAACGTTGATGCAACATTAAGAAGATCTACTGTGAGTAAGGAAATCGATTCCTAATGATTATGCTTGTATCTACAAGAATGTGACTATAATGTCGAGCCGAAATGATCCCGAGACGTTATGCCACAGTTTCGAGGTTTCGAACTTATGGTACAATGCCATGAAAGAAGAGATGGATTCTAGCGTATGCCTAACCGAGTCCGGGATCTCGTCAAGTTGCATGGTGTAGAAAGCCATTCGATGTAAACGGGTTCCTTTCAAAACAAAGAAAGACTCAAAAGGCAACATTGAGAGACATAAGGCAAGACTCGTTGCCAAAGGATTCACTCAAAAGGAAGGAATCGACTACACTGAGACATTTTCTCGTATCTAAGAAAGATTCACTTCAGTGGTCATGGCATTGGTTGCCCATTTTGATTTGGATTTGCAACAAATGGATGTGAAAACGGCTTTCCTTAATGGTAACCTGAGGAAGAGGTTTATATGAAACAACCGAAGGATTCTTCTAGTGATGTAGCATTTGGTTTGTAAGCTTAATAAATCCATATATGGATTAAAGCAAGCTTCCGTCAATGGTATTTGAAATTCCATAACGTCATCACTTCATTTGGTTTTGAAGAGAACGTTATGGATCAATGTATATACCAGAAAGTTAGGGAGTAAGATTTGTTTTTTGGTGCTATACGTGGATGATATTTTGCTGTACCAATGATAGTGGGTTTGCTACACGAGGTAAACAATTCCTCTCTAAAAATTTTGATACGGTTGATACGGTGAGGCATCTTATGTCATTGGCATTAAGATCCATAGAGATAGACCGAGGTGTTCGGGTTTATCTCAAGAAACCTATATCAACAAAGTTTTAGAGAGATTTCGGATGAAGGATTGTTCAATGTTGTTCTAAGGCGGTGATAAGTTCAATTTGGACCAATGCCCAAAGAATGATTTTGAAAGAGAACAAATGAAACCATTCCATATGCTTCAGTTGCCTGGATTGCTCGCTTTCCGCACTGCAGACCTGACATTGCATTTATTGTCGGGATGCTGGAGATATCGAGTAATCCGGTGTCGACCATTGGAAAGCTGCAAAGAAAGTGATGAGGTACCTACAAGGAACCAAGGATTATATGCTCATGTATGACGATCCGATGAATTGGAAGTAATTGGCTACTCCGACTGCGGACTTTCTTTGTCGTATTGATTCACGAAAATCAACATCCTGGTTACATTTTCATGTCACGCGTGGAGCCGTGTGTCTTGGAGGAGTGCCAAACAGTCCTGATCACAGCTACTTCCACCATGGAGGCCGAGTTCAGATTGCGTTTTGAGGCCACATACGCATGGTGTATGGTTAAAGAGTTTCATTTCCCAGGGCTTAGAGTAGTTGACTCTATTTCTAGGCCATTAAGATTATACCGTGACAACTCAACACGTATTATGGCGGCTAAGAACAACAAAAGTGGTAGTCGTAGTAAGCACATCGACATTAAGTACTTGGCCATAAGAGAACGTGTTAAGGAAAAGAAAGTGGTCATTGAGCACGTAAGCACCGAGTTGATGACACGATCCTTTGACTAAAGGCATGCCACCAATGAAATTCAAGGATCATGTAGAGAAAATGGGAATTGGTTCCACTTTGTAAATGTATATATACAATTTATTAATGAAACTCTTATATATTGTGATATTTTCTCATATTCACGTGCACCTTAATTTATTTGAGAAAATATATATCTTTTATTGGACCAAGAATAAATATAGGATTTATTCATTAAGTTTAGTTACCACATAAAGTATAGTACTTGAGAAACTAAATACATTGTAATACATGGAAGATAATACTGCTTCTTAGAGGACCTATCGCTATATGATTCATGTGTTTTGTTACTCAAGAGAATTTCGCTTAACGCTACATGGGAGAATGTAAATCAAAGTGGTGGCAACGTTAGTGAACCGAAGGATTTCGATTGCCGAACTGCATCGTCGGTTCTGAACCAACAAGGTTCTTGATGGAAGAACCTTAATAAAGTCTCGGGTCCTCTCACTATTATGCATAACAATTGATTACACCATCAATACTAATAAGTGCGAAAAAACCAGAAAGATCAAAGAAAATCCATTGGAATTTTGTACCGAAAATTGATCAATGTGGAGGTATGTTTTCAATCCAATTTTGTTTCCGCTGCATTTAAATTATGAGTTCATATGATTTTATGAACGTTTCTGGATTGAATTGAGACTCTAACAGTGACTGCATATAACATTATTTTTATATGTTAGCGAGAATACCTTACAGTTGCAAACTTATAATACAATCGAATAAATAATTTCTCAATCAATATAATTACATAAATTTAATTATAATTACTAATAGCATTTTATCTTATGATTTGATATTTATCTCAAATATAAAATATCTATAATTTGTCACATAAAAAATACTCTTAAAATAATAATTACTGGAAGCAGGATAATAAGATTTGGATATGATTTAGAATTTAAATATATTTTAAATAATTATAGTTATTATCTTTTAATTTTATGATTTAATTTATTTCAAAATTATCATACACATCGTAACATATTTATGTATCTGGTTTTCTCGTCAGAGATGATTTAAGTTATTTGTGTCCTACTGATAAGTGAAGATTTTGGTTTCACCTAAGAAGCTACAATGGTTCCAAGTACATCTTGATGGATGATTTGTATTTGTCCCTTAATGCCTACTGCTCTACTTTGATGGTAATTGATTAGTGACTATTTCTGTTGTTTTGTGCATACTATAAAGAAGTTCAAATATAATTTCTCTTTTTGTTGCATGATGTAGATATTATTGTTTTACTCATGCCTCTAGTTATTTTCCAAGTATTACTCTTTTGGTCTTTTAAAATGTAATAGTATTACATTAATAAAAATTTTTATTTAAAGACTTTTTTCTTTTTACTTTTTAATATGACACTTTAAACTTGATTTATTAATTAAAATAAGATGTTTTATTAATTTATGATATACATCGTGAATTTTATAATCAGATCTCATCTTATTATGATTATTTTTTTAGATTTAAATAGTACATAATAAGATATCATATATTATTTTAAATGGATATATTTATTCTAGATAAACTTAAATAAGATAAATAAAATTATAAAAATAATAGAAAAAAATATGATTATTTATAATAATTAAAGGTATTTAAAATTTGATCAATTCGATCTAATTTATACAATCCAAATCAAACCAAAACAACCTATATCACTCGTTTTTTTATTATCATTAAATCAGTTCATATTAGTAAATTATAAAATCTATCTATGATAAATTGAATTGATTCTTAATACTAAAATTTTCTTAGAATCGATCTATCCTATATTTATATTATATTATACATTTTCTTATTTTTAATATAATTATTTTATTAAGTAAAAAATAAAAGAAATAATAATAATAATAATAAAACTAATAGTTTTCTAATGATCATCATTTTCAAATTAATTTTAAATTATATTTAATATTTATTTTTAATTTCATATAAACATATATACAATGTTATTATTTATTTAATCTACTGTTTATTGTTTATATTAAGCACTTATTTATTAATGTTATTTATGTTTAAATTGATATAAAATTAAATGAAAAATACTTTATGTTAGTTTTCTTCTATTTAAAATATAATTTATAATTAAAGTATATCATATTTGATTCTTTATTATTTGTGAAAAATCAAAAATCTATTTAGATACTAATTTTAATAAATTATTAAAACATAAAATTTAATATAACAATTATTTAATTATTAAAAATAAATATTTTTTTTAAATGATGATCTTAAAGAAAAAAAAAACTAAAACATAAGAACTAATACACCCATTGCAATTGAAACGATTTGATCTATCTTATTGTAATAAAATTGTTATTATTATATATAAATAAATAAAAATAAAATAAATAATATAATATTTGATATTTTAAAAAATATATTACATTTATCTATAATATAAAATATAACTTTATTTATTATTAAATAATTTATAACATAAAATTTAATGGATTTGGATCTCATATAAAATAAATTTTTCTCCTAAGTAATTTCACTTAAATATTTGCCATGCCCTCGACAGTCCACCCCTTTATATATATATATATATATATATATGAAATGCAATAGGCATTGCCTGAGATAAAAAAAATGACAAACTTGTTTCCTTTTAAATTTTTATTAAACTTGTTTCTTTTTAAATTTTGATTAGCGTTATATCTACGGTTAAAAAGTTTTTTGTCACGATAATATTAAAAAAAATGTTATTTTATAGACTTTGCCCCCAATAAGTTGTGTTTGTTTTAGAATTGAATAGAGGATACAAATTATTATTTTTTAATTAATTTGAATTCGATTTTATCTTAAAATATTGTAAAATTTATCATTCGAATTCGATCAAATAATATAATAAATTATAATCAATCTGAATCCGAATATATCAAATTTTTCAAAACGGATAAAGTTAAATTGATATTAAAATTTATTTATGAATTATTGTCGTACATAAAATACGACATATATAAATTTTAATTTTAAATTGATATTTTTGTAACAAATATTATTATTTATAATGACAACTAAAAAATCAAAAGAACAAAAAGTATATCTACATAATTATTAAATTATTATAAAAATTTATACTTATTTTTAAGTTAAAATAATAATTTAATATAACGATGATATACATAATATTTAAATATAATATATTATATAATAAAAAATATATTTATTGATAATTTAATATAATTCGATCTAAATAGAATACAGTGTATTATAAAAAATTTCAATCAAATTTAAACAAATAATATAATTTTTAATCTTAATATAATCTAATTATAAAATTTATTAAAGTAATTTGATATAAATTTTACATATTAAATTAAATTTTTAAATTTAAATGAATATTTATTCAATCCTACTTGAAAGCATTAGCTACTTAATTTCACTTGAATTATTCTAAAAATGAGATCGGAGAGTATAGAATTTATCTAATTTTTTTTATATTAAGTAATATTTTGAATGTGATTTAAGATTATAACTTAAATAAATATATAATAAATCTTTTTGTTAGACTAACAAATAGGCTTCATGTACTTTAACTATATTTCATCGAAAATTAATTGATATTTAAGAAAGAAAGAAAAGGGACATTTAACCTAAGTTTTCTAATAAAATATTTGACTCAATTTAATCTCAATAAATGAGAAAAAAACAATTAAAAAAGTTTAACTACTTTATTAAGTATTAAATATTTTGCAAATTTACGTAAAGAATGAACGAGCTTTTAATTCTACAATCTAATTCCTTACATTTTAAATTTTTATGCAGATTTCAATATTTTGAAATCCTACAATTTATTTTAAAATTTAAAAGAATTTAATTATGATATTTAATTTGATTATTAATATACATATTTATTAATTAAAATTTTAAAAACTATCTATAAATTTTTAAAAATTTAAATTAAATTATACGATATAATATATATAAACCTATGTATATAATTTTAAAATTCTTAAAGAAAAAATTATACACTTTAAAAGTTACGAAAAAGTTAGCATTAGTCCACAAGCATTAGAACACAGATCATTAGCTTCTTCTTTTTTTGACATTTTAGTCTATCACCTATGAAAAGTAATACTATAGGTATAAATAATAAATTTTTGTGTTTTTTAATTATATTGAAATAATAAATTTTTAATATAAATCTAAGCATATTTTAAATTTTTTAAATAATAAAAAAAATACATAAAAATAAACGATTTAAACTTATGATATCATTTAAAAAAATGTTGAATAAAAATATCACAAAACCAACTGACAAACCCAATTGCCCTATCTTAAGAGTCCAACAGAGTAATGTGGTCATCCAAGCTTAAAAGCTTCGAAAATTAAAACAAATGTAAAGTAAGGATAACATACGCTTAAATTGTATTGAGAGTAAAAATGACGTGCTACGATTCTAGATTTTGCAAAAACCATAAACCCGTTCCAAAAACAACTATAGGTTTATTTGCTTTAAAAAAAAAAACTATTTTTGCACATTTAAAAACCTTTGTTTTCTTGATGTGACGTAAAATGAGAGTTTAAAAGTTATCTCTAAAAATCAACTAATTTTTTGAATTCTATTTTGTTTTTATTATTTTTTCTAGATTATTTCATATATATTATTTATTTAAAAAATTAACGAAATCATAAACGATGTGAAATGAATCATACAAATATCATCACATTTTTTAAATTAAGTTAATTTATTTACATTTTTTAAATTAAGTTAATTTTTTTTAAAATATATATGTAAATTTTATTTATCTTTTCTCTTTCTTCTTATCGTGTTATTTATTAAAAAATTAATACTTGAAAATTATGATATAACTTTTAAAAACCATGACGACAAACTAGAGTAATTATATATATATATATATATATATATATATATATATATATAAATTAATCAATATTTAACTAAGCCTTAAATAATTTTATCATTATTAATTATATCGTAGTATACAAAACATGGGATGCATTAAATTGACGTAAAAAAATGTTTTTTTATAAGTAATAAAGAGTTATGATGCATTGCACCAGACAATATCGTTGTTTAAGTATACGGTATGGTTATATTTTAGATTAATAAAACTTAAAATTAATATAATTTTTAAAAAATAATAATATTTGATAATAAATAAATAAATAAATAATTTAATCAGTAAAAAATATTAGTAACAACCAATAATACCTTAAAAAACCTAACGCGACTCTGATGCAAGTATTATCTTTCTCAACGGCCCCAACTACAGTAAAGACAGGGACATGGTCAGAGACGGAGACTCCTGAGAGACAAAGCGATACACAAGTCTGGTGCGCTATACCAATATCTTAAAACACTCGTCGAAAATACAGAGGCCAACTAACACCAATAATGGCGATTGCCTTTTGCTGTTTCAATCCCTCTTCATCTTCAATCTCCCTTTCCGATTTCAATCCCCACCGTCCACTTTTCTCCTCCTCCTCTTTATCATCACCGTCCCTTGGACTCCGTTTCACACTAACCCCTCCTTCCTCAACCACTTCTATAACTCGCCACCAAAATCACAGCCTCCGTTTTCCATCTTTCTTTGCTGTTCCCTCAGGTGGAGACATCGGCGGCGGATTTAACGGCCGAAATTCTTCCGGGGGAGGCGGAAGTGGAGATCACGGAGATAGAAATGATGATCCCGACAATGCAGGTGGGAAGAATAAAGCAGAGGCCTTGATGGTTCTGAAAGAGGCTGGAAGGTCATTGGAGAGCTTGCCCATTGACTTGGCGGCGGCAATCGTGGAGGGGCGGATCCCGGGTTTGGTGGTGACCCGGTTTTTGGATTTGGAAAAGTCGGCGTTTCTTAGGTGGTTGCTTCAGTTTGGTGGGTTCAAGGAGCGACTTTTGGCTGATGATTTGTTCTTAGCTAAGGTTGCTATGGAATGTGGTGTTGGTGTCTTTACTAAGGTCTCTACCTGTACCTCTACGCTTTTTCCTTTTTCTTCTTCTTTTTTGGCTTTTTTTTTTTTTGGGGGGGGGGGGGTTGGTCTATATGGATTGTGGCTTTGAAGCAAAATGTTTATTTTGTCTCTTTAGGATTGTGTGTGAAAAAACATCAGTTTTTCTTTTTGGTTAAATGTAGTTTCATGGATTTGTCAAATTGATCGTTAATTGTGCAAGTTTCATGGATGTTTGTTTCTTATTTGCGTAGAGAGTTGGAAACTGAACCAAAAGTGCTGGTTTGAATAGCTGAGTTGGACAGTATACATTTGATTCTAGGGAATTAGATAAAAGCTAAAAGTTAATATCCTTTTCAATGATGCAAAATATTTTATTCTGGGGATCATGGAAGTGAAATGTGGTATACATTACAAAGAGAGAAGCTCAGTGAATTGATCTGATCTGAACTTATTATGTTGGATCGATTCAATGGATGCTGTGTTTAACTCTTATTTTCTGCCTTTTTTTGCAGACTGCTGCTGAGTACGAACGAAGAAGAGAAAACTTTTTCAATGAGCTGGAAATTGTTATCGCAGATGTGGTACGTTACATTTTTCTTTTTAAATATTTATCATTGATTTGCTGATTGAACTTCTTATTATCTTCTGTTATTCGTGAGTAATACTTCAATTATTGTTGTGGAGCATGCCAATGTTAACTTTATTTTATTTTATTTCAGTTACTTTGTGTAATTTGTTGGACTGGTGGCTATGATAAGGGTACAATAGAATAACTGTTAATGAAGGGTCTAGCCTTACAGAAATGGCTAATTTTGTTTTACTCTTTTGTATAATATATTGATGCCAATATAGATGTTGAGATTTAGATTTATTTTGTCACAATGTTAAAATTTTCTGAATTTGTTGTAGTTTTTATTTAATTATGTTTTTTGTATATTGCTTCTTAGGTAATGGCCGTAATTGCAGATTTTATGCTCGTCTATCTCCCTGCACCTACTGTTTCTCTTCGGCCTGCAATTGCAGTAAATGCTGGAAGCATAGCTAAATTTTTCTACAACTGCCCTGATAATGCATTCCAGGTTTTTTTCCCCCTCTTTCCATAGATTTGGTACTTGACTAAAATGTTGGTGAACAACTAAATACAGTTAACTATGTTATCCTTTCAACAGGTTGCTCTTTCGGGAACTTCATATTCATTATTGCAAAGGATTGGTGCTATAGTGGTAAGGGAAAAAAAATTCCCATTTTTTGCCTACATCTTGCCAAAAGTTTCCACTTAATATGATTCACATATTTCATACTGTTTTCTTTGTTTATGTAGCGTAATGGGTCTAAGCTTTTTGCAGTTGGGACAGTTTCATCATTGGTGAGCGTTCAGATAACTTTCTTAAGTAGCTTATTCAAAAATTAACAGTAATGTGATTCTAAAGTGTTCAGATATATTATATTTCTATGTTGTACCTAAGTCTCATTCAACTCAATAATTTTATGAGCCGACAGATGCATGCATTGTCACGTGCTTTTGCTTGTAATTTGCAAAAGGGTTAAACGGAAGTTATATATGTTGATAATGTATATACATACAAGTTATTTCATTTCATTACTAAAATTAAGATGTTGGGAAAAATGCATTTTGTTTCCATTTAGGTTGGCACTTCTGTGACAAACGCCTTGATCAATGCAAAGAAAGTAGTTGACAAGTCTGCTGCAGCTGAAGTTGAAAATGTGCCTATAGTATCTACCAGTGTTGCCTATGGTGTTTACATGGCTGTATCTAGTAACCTCAGGTACGGTTGCTTTTAGTGAACTATTGTCTATAATGAGGACTTGTTTTCCAAGGTTAGTTACATCTCAAAGTTTATAGGAAATTCAGATGCATTCAAAAAAAGTATAAAACACACACTTTACTCCCCACTAACACCACCCCTTTTTCTTCACTTTTGCTCCTGATTACTTTGTGTTTTTGAATCTGGATTTTCGCTCACAGTCTGCTCTAATATTGACAAGCCACACAGTTATATAATTTAGGGTGAGGTGTAACAGAAGTCCCTTAGATTAGGTCATTTATGTCATTTAGTTCCTTCAATTAGAAATGATGTCATTTAGACCCTTGGTTTTATAAAAAAGGTCAATTAAGAACAAATTATATTATTTTAATAATTTTTAATAATATTTTAATAGAAAAATAGTTAAAGTAATATAATTTATTCTTAATCGGTCCTTTTTATAAAGATAATGGACTAAATGTTACCGTTTATAATTTAAGGAACCAAACGACACAAATGACTTAGTCTAAAGGACTTTTATGGTATTTTTCTCTATAATTTATTTAGTCCAAATTTTGATTTCACAGCTTGATGTAGAACATGGTTCGTGCTCACTGATGTAGTTAACCCTGATATAATTTTGTTTGACAGGTACCAAGTACTGGCTGGTATTATTGAACAGCGGATGTTGGAACCCTTCCTACACCAGCACAAGCTTCTACTTGGAGCATTATGCTTTGCAGTCAGGACAGGCAACACGTTCTTGGGTTCACTATTGTAAGAATTTATCTCCGGAACTTTTATTGCAAAGTGTTCCTTCTCAATTCCCTCTGTGGTTCTCCTCTAACAACTTTTAACTTGCAGATGGGTGGACTATGCCCGCTTGATAGGAATACAGAAATCCCATTAATATAATAGTGGGTGGGCACCTTATTCGTTTTTCGGTTTCAACTGATTGTGGTTCCATTGTTCCATACTAGAAGATTGAAATTAGGTAAATTGAAGCAAAGAATTTACATAGGTTTTGCTTGGTGTAGGATAAAATTACAGCTCCTCGTTGCTGAGATGATTTTTGCTTGATTTACTTTTTGCTTACCATTTGAATTATTTCTCCCTACTTTTACACTCTTAAAGCTGTAAGGATTCTGTGGAACTTGAATAATTGGGGGAAAAACGGGGTATTTATCGTGTGATGGAATGTAGTTTTTGTAACTAATGGAGCAGAACCATATTTCGCAGACTACGTATGAGAAAAAAAGAAGCTAAAACCTTTAATATAAGAATGCTTTGCAAAAATCCTAAATGTGCTCGTTCATTATTTCTCTTGTAAAGATGGAGTAATCTAAAGCAAATTACTTCGTCTTTCTGTTCAGGACTGTATTCAGGTCAGCCCTTTTTAAGACATCACAACAGGCTTATCTTTGAAAGAAAAATGTCCAAACATGTTGAGTTAAATTGATTGTCTTCATTTAACTGATGTTTTTTTTAATTAAAACAAAAGTAATACCTAATAGCATTGAATGAAATTTAAGTGGATGATGTTTTACATTAAATGACTCAAAATGATCATTATTTAATATGAATAATGTTCAATTAGATGGTATGTAATGTAAAATTATGTAGTGTAATTTTTATGATTATTTTAGAGTGCTATTTTCTTGTTTTCCAATAAATTTTAACAAACCCATCTCAGGAAAATCCGATCTCATGTAGTTTACTCTTTTTTACTTCACATGGTACATGCAGAAATGCGAAGGAATGAAATTTGTGGTTTTATGTATGGCGTTTTCTATTAGTTCAATTCATTAGCATCTCCTTAGGTGCGAGCCCACTTTGAATGCATGGAAGAGGGTGAATCATCATTTTTTTTTAAATCAAAGAATACTTTGTTCAAACTTGTGACACTGAATCATCCCTTTTCATACTCTATAGTCACATACCAGGAGGAGAAAAAGATAAACATTATATTCCTTTTGATCAGAGATGGTTGTCTTATTGCTATGTTAAGAAATGCACGAGTGAGAAATTCTACGTTCACAAATTTCTCAGATTTCCTGATACATCAACATTCACCTTTTGGGTCAACACACCTACTTAACCATAGCTAGATTTCCTGATACAAGTACAATCTAATACATATAGGTAACTCTTCAGATTGGGGGACTAATGAGTTAATAAACTCAAACGAAAAAGAAAGAGTTGCAGCTTTTATCAGTTCCCCTGTTTTCTAAGAAATTGATCCAATTAAAGTAGTTCTTTTCTTCTAGAAAACCAAGGAATAATGGTAAATGAAAACTCAATAGTTATATATCCCTAGGACCATCGAAAGACTGCGTCTTTCTCAAATTCCAGTGAAGCCCTTCATGTATGCTGCGCAAGAAGTCACTAGTGGAATCAACAAGGCATGCAGTGGGCACAGGCCATGGAGCCATGCTGCAAACCAGCGCATCACCAGGTGCTAATTGTTTCCTGTCCTTCCCATCAAATGATACCCACGCATGACCTCTGCTATTGAAAGGCACTTGCACACGTATTGTCACATGTTCTGGAAATATCAGCGGTCGAAATGACAAAGAATGCGGACAAATTGGTGTGAACAGTATGCCAGGAACCTGCAAGTTGTTGGGACTGAATAAGAGATGCTATGCAGAGCACAGTTTGTACAGTAATAACTCAATTACCAACTGATTTAGTTCTCTGTTCATAAGATATGAACATAACGGATTTGATAAAGAGATACCTGGGGATGAACCATTGATCCTCCAGCTGCTAATGAATATGCAGTGCTCCCAGATGTCGTTGATAAAATCAATCCATCCCCTTGGACACAAGTGACGAATGTATTGTCACAATAGCATTCCAAATTTGTCAGGAAAGATGATATCCCTCGGTCAATAGTAACCTCATTCAGTACGAGTATTGGTTCTTCAGTTTCGTACTCATTTTTAGCAGCATCTCTAATAACATGGCATTGCAAACGGTGTCGCAATGTAATGCTGAGGGGACCCTTTAAAATAGAATCAAGACATTCTATGTACTGCTCACTATCTGAAGCATGTCAAAGATCACGATGAACAAGAAATCGGAAAATGGAAACATGTTAATGATTTTAGAATAGGTTACTCTATTTCTATGAAAGAAAAATGCAATGATTCCCAACCAAAAAATGAAGAAAAACGATGATAGAGGATACAAAAGGGGGTCATAAATCCCAGAGATCCAAGAGAAAATGGAACAACAGGAGGAACCGGTCCTTTGAACATGGATGCCGCCTGGAAAAGAGATGTAGATTGTCATTACCAGCCAAGATGTGGAAATGAAAGTACAAGTTGGCAAAAGCAAAAATTTCAACTAAGAATACAAAGACATAATATAAGGCGGCATGTCTTACAAAGAGGGAAAAAATCTGCAGCATAGCAAAATATTGTATTCCGATAAATCAAAACTACGTGTATAACAAATTAAGAAATAAATTAAGGTACAATCGGATTATCACATACCCAAAGGACAGTTCCATCCCCTCCTAGAGTTACCACGAGATCAACTTTTGTGTGTAGGAGACCAATTTCGTTCTCTGTCAAGTAATAATATGAAAGAAGTAACAAACTCATGAGAATAAATCAAACAAAAGAGAAACAATGACTAGTTGAATATGCAGTTATAAAACTGTATGACCTTTAGGATAAATCATGATGAAATACATATGAGAAAAGATTTGTGGGCATATGTGAGCAAGATTGTTTAAGCCGTAGATTATATAGCACTTGGTACGCAAAAGGTGAGATCCAAAATATTAAGAAAATAATCAGTAAAACAATAGAACCAACAAAATAATTTCTGATTTCCACTTATTACCATTATTCCAAGTATGGACAAAGTTGAAGTCAGATGACTCTGTTAGAAGTTCTAGTCTCACACGTGGTTCCACGTAAATGTTTAACCGTTTTTGTTCTTTCAACCATCTGTAATACAAAAAAGAAAATATTGGAAATGAAATAAGATTTGGTCCAATTTAAGATTCCAAGGAAACATAGGCCACAAACACCACTTGTTGTCTACAAGGAATCTTTAAAAGAAAGAGGGGGTAAAAAAAGAATAGTGAATTTTAAGAAGGGGCAGTACTCAAGCTGTCATATATAAGGACACATCAGACAGTCATTCAGCATAATTTAGAATAATTAATTCCTAGAGGAAAAATCAAAATAGTAAATTTCCCACCAGATGTTTGGTAAAAGATTGCTTATGACTACATGGTAAAAGTAGGGGAAGTAGTTTCTTCATGCAATTGGGTGAAGTGCATTGTCTAGAGACAAGTCTTTTTTTTATTTATTTATTTACATTTTTGCTAAAGCAAGTTCTTAAAGATTCATACTGTAGTTTACTTCTAAGGTGACATGACAGATATATCGAGACGAAAAGTGCAACTGGAAATCAAGAAAATGGCCCCTTTTGAAAGACGCTTTCCTAGTATGGAGTCTATTGACTACCAAACTTAACAAAAATCATCCCAGAAATAAATGAAATCTCTATCGTTCCCAGGTGAAGCTTTAAAATATAATTTGTAAGTCCATGATGCTTAACAACATTATTTTCAAGGACAACTTAATTATAATAGAGCATTAAAAGTTTTTTTCTTTCCATATTTTTTATCAATCAGTATTTGAAATTGGGGATACTTGGGGAAGGGAATGAAACCTTTCCCTCCCAATTGGATGGAAGTAGGCAACTAATACCAGTTTAAATATTGTTTTAAATGGGTAGAGCTCAATTTTGGCATAATTTTGAAAGCAATTAGTGGAAAAACTATAATTTCAGTACTTAGTACGGCATAGAGCTTAGGATGTCTCAGTATTCACACCTGACCATTTCTGCACATAGAATCCGAACAGCAACTGAACTTGGTTTGGTCAATATAAGTACAGTCTGTGGATCAGATTCCCACTTCAAAGAAATCTGAAATGAAAGAGTTTTTAATCAGACAAAAGTAGAGCATAACATTTTCGATAATTTAAAAAAACTGAGTCATAATATAAGGTAAAAAAGTGGAAACCATAATTCGTAAAAGCAGCTTACACAATATTATACATATTTAGAAGTTATTTCTCAAAGAGAAGGGACAAATGCGTCGCTAGCAAAACTGTTACCTGCTTACTGCTACGCTCTGCAGTTGTTATATTTCCTCTTTCAAAAGAGACAATGTCATGCTTGTGTTGGTCACTCTTTTCACCGTTACACCACCATGAAAGCCTAAATGAAGCCTGCCAAGGTAAAATATTTTAACGGTATAGATATACACAAATTTGTAGGGCAATAGGAGATTAGTGTAGAAGCATAAAAAAGGTAACAACAGAGAACCAATATATAGTGATAGTAAAATCCTTAATTTCTTGAACTGTTTCAAGACATTAATAAGACTAAAGCATGCTCAAGGATAACATCCACACATACAGATCCTATATGTTTCTGTTTCGCCTAAAAAACACTTATCTGAATACTGGTTTCTAAGTAATAAGTATCACATTTAAATCAGCTATTGTTACCATGTCTCTTAGCTAAGATACTGCTACTGGTCTACTACCACACAACTAGTACTAATAGTAATATGATTGATGTGTCATCAATTAATAATATGCATGCTTAAAGAGCAAGTAGGTTTCTGTAAGAATAAGCCACACAGTTCTGAGGGATCCTTTGGGTTACCGTTAACAAATGAATAAGTTTCTATTACAAAACAGATAAAAATAAAACCCAGACTGAAAGATTTCAAGAGCTTGTAAACCGGGCTAGCAAAGAAATAATAAGTGATTACCTTTTTCATTAATTTATTTGGAATCACTTTGGAGTAGGAACCAGCTTCTCCATCCCGAAGAACTTCATGGGAGCATATTCCATTCACCCCACAACAATTTTCAGGTTGTTTTCCAGATTGGCTGGTCAAGTTCCCCATTCTCTCAACATTACTATGCTCTTCATGTGAGTGCTCTGTAATGTCATCCAGCAAGGTATTATGTTGAGAACAGTTATGAAAAAGAGGGGGTAAGGAAGGAATGGTTTAAGTCAATGCATAAGGTAGCATATGCTGAGATAGTCGTTAAATGCTGTCATTGCTAGATGTCTCATTTTAAACAATGAAATTGTACTCATTAATCCTTCACTCCAAGTTTCTGAAACTATATCTCCCACGAATATTCATAGACTTTTATGAGGAAAGCACAATAAGAAAAGTCCTTCAATGGTCGAAAAAGGAGCAACTTTAAGAGGTCATCATATCGGACTCTAGTAGTTTCAAGGAGTGCATTTTTTGTGCATGTGTTAGCCACCAGGTACCTAGGTACTTATAGCAGTCTAGTTTATGAAATCTAAGCTCCCAACTAGTGAAAGGAAAGCTCCCAAGCCTATAAATTTACATCTTCAGAAATTTAGTAGTGTGCTCTGTAGAATGAAGTTAAGAAAATTGCAGATTGATGAAAGCATGTTCCGCAATTGTACTTTCTTCCGTTATCTGCATATCTAAACATCCCACCCACATAATCTCTCAGGCCATCATCATCTAGTAACCTTGAGCAAAGCTGACATCCATCGTTCTTCACACTACTAAATTTCAGGATCAGTCCTCTGAGATAGAAGATTCAATGTCACCTAACTGCAACATCTTTTCTTTAGATATTACTTTAAATAATTTTCTCCGTGTAGGACTATTGAATTCCTTCAGTTTCGAAGAAGCAATTACATAATCAATCCTATAAAGTTACAACAAGAATCTAAGTCCTTTTATGGCGTTTCAGATTTAGTACTGAAACTATAATAGATTATGTCTGAAAGTTATCATGTACCATATATGATTTCTATCAAATATTTTAAAGCTTAAAAAAAGTATAAATCAACTATATGTTGCCCATCGATCAAACCTTTATGTCCGGCCGATTGCAAATTTCGTTCTCTTTCCAGTTCGTATTTACGCTTCCATTCAGATGCCTCAGCTTGAGCTAAAGCTTTTCCTTCTGCCGCACGTCTTAAGGCCTTCGCAACAGCTACAGATATGGCAATTACAGTATAAGCATTGATAATTCCATTGAAATATTATAAACACTTTCAAGGATAAAAGTAACCATACTTCTCATAGCTTCAGAGAACTCAATAAGATGGTCATCAATTCCCTGAACAGGTTGTTGGAGGAGTTCCTGAACTGCCTTCTCTGAATGTAGAAGAGAAGGTGAATTTGAATAACCATTCTCTAGCTGCGAACATGACCCGTTAGCATCACCCTGAACATAGAAGCATATCAGATAATAAGCATTTGAACCGAAAGGAAGTAAGACTACAAGACTATAATTTTCTTTTTCATTCAACAATGATGCTACATAGTGGGAGTTGTAAAGTGCTAGGTAGGGCTTTCTTTCCATTGATGTGTCAAAAAGCTAAAAATCAATATTTTGTCAAACTTTATCAATAAAAAATCACAAAGATTTTTCCTTATGTTCTCATAAAGAACAATTTTTTTTTTTACTTTGACCACTAGGGTTTCGATGTTCTTATAAGCTACACTAAGCACTGATTCAAATCCCATTAAACACCAAAATTCAAATCTTTCAAACAAGAATCTCAAATAATTGGGCCTTGAATCAGTGCTTAGTGTAGCTTATAAGGAGATCCAAACCCTAATTATAAACCATTAAGAATCATAATTAGACTAAGAAAGACATCCCCATTACAAAACATGTTAAAGTCAACAACTTTCAACAAAGACAAACGTATATGCATCAAAATAAACATAAAACAGAGAAAGACAGATCATTACAGCAGAACTAAGCTTGCTTGGACTAGGAGACATGGTTGTAATTTGGATCCTTCGTTTTTCTCCTTCTGACAGCCTTCAGAACAGAACAAAATTAGTAAGAGTACAATATACCATCTCTGGTTCTCTACAAAAGTAGATTGTTGTTTGTTGGGATTGAAAGAAGGCAATAAATAGGTAGAGAGAGATATGGAATATTGATGAGAGTCCATAATGAGACACGTGGCAAGCCAAGCGACGTAGGTGTAGACTGTAAGTGTAAAGTAATAGCTTACAATTTACATCATCCCCATACGGCCATTAGGCCTCAATCAGTCAACCAATTAAGACTAACCGAACCCAAGTTAAGAAAAGAGATGTTTTGATGGCATTTCTTTTACTACTCTGGTGTTTCCTAGACCATAGTGGATTAGTCGTCGCTCTGAACCTCATCCCTGAGATTATCAAGCTTAGTTTTAAAACTTTCAATTTCAAACACTCGGTCTAATTAGTCATCTGTTGCGATCTGCATACGCGTATGCAATTTTTTTTATTGACTGATGGGTTGTTTATCGGTTGACTTTATTATTTTATTTAAGGCCGATCATTATTTAAGAAGAACTTGTATTAAAATAGATATTTTTTTATATATTTTCTGTTCATATCTGTTAATTACAAAAATATCATATATTATTATATTAATTATAGTCAAACTCTATCATTCTCTACTCTTTATATTATTTTATTCTTTTATTAACAAACTAACTTTATTATAAAAATATAATAATAATTACAAAAATATTATTTTATTTTTTATATATATGATTATGATAAAAATATAATATTACAATTAAAAATAATTTTATTTTTATTATTTAACCATCCTCAAAACAAACAATTTAATTATATATAATTTCAATACTATACTTATATGTAACAATTAATATATTATAATTGCATATTTATTTTATGATTTCGTGGACTCGATTTCCCTTCCTTCACAAAATCACATTTTGAGCTACAATAGTAGTGTTAGATTTAATAATATATTTATCAAGAAGTAATTTTAAGAACAAATAATTTTATACTAATTTATTGCATTCAAATCATACATATTGTGACAAATAATAATATTGTTTTAAAAATAAAGGTGTGATTCGTCTATCTAAATAATTTTATTACGTGATACATATAAATAATTTAAAAATAAAATTTAGGTTACGTTTGTTTCGTAGAATAAAAAAATAATATAAATAATAATGATAATAGAATTGAATGTAAAGAAAATAATATTACTATTATAGTTTTTTATTTGACTATTAAAATTAAAGAATAAATTAATATTATAATGTTTGATTTATAACTTAAAGAAATAAAAAATAATATATATTATCTTAATATCTATACATTCAATAAAATTTAAATATGTCATTTAATTGTTATTTTTATCTATAAGATAAAATGTATTATAAAAATTATTATTTTTTAAATAATTCTTACTTAAAATCATTATTTAAATATCTAATTTAATTGTTGTTGATCTATCGTATTAATATCAAATATCACATTATCAAAATTAAAAAATTAGGTCACATTTTAGAATTTAACATTTAAGAGTAAAAGATTTTGAGGTTTGAAATTGAGTTATGTTCGTTGTTTGAGCTTTAAGTTTTAAGATTTAGAGTTTAAATTTTAAAGTTTTAAAAATTTAAGGATTAAGATTTGAGGGTAAAATTGATAATATATTTTTATATAATAAGAATGAAAATTGAATAATAATTTATAAAAAGGATGGTTTAATAACAATTTTTAAAAGAGATCTTAGAATAAAAAATTTCAGGAAATATTTTTATTTCATTCTTATGAATGTAACACAACAAAATCTAAGAATGTGCACAAAACTTTAAAATATACAGTAAACATACAAAATATCGCGTAGATAATTCAACTTTTTGAAAGTGAATATTACCTAATTAAAAGTGGGCATAAATTTCTACCGTTGTTACATCTATGACAACGCAATTGGCTTGCGTATTCAAATTTAAATGTATATCAAACATATCGGCATAACTTATCAAACTTGAAAATTTATACTAAATATAAAAAATTATCAATTTTTGTTATATTATAACTATTTAATTTTTATTATATAAAATTATTTATTTTAAATAACATAAAATTATTTTTTTTATGTTTAATTATTTTAAGTCTTTTATCAAATAGTAATTAAATTATTGATAATTACTTATTGAGAGATTATAATTAATTTTTATTAAAAATTATTTATCATAACTAACTTAAAAAATTATTATGAGTCAAATTAAAGTTCTCATTGATATGATACAATCACAAAATTTTTATTAGATATTATAATATTTTTTGATAAATATTTTATAGTATTTTATTGAAATAATATATATATATAGTAAAATCATGATATGTTTAGTCAAAAAATTTAGTTATAATAAATAATATCAATTGAACTTTAAATTGTATTGAAAGTTTTAAATTAACATTATTGAAATGATTATTTAATGGTAAGTAATTTTTTAAATTAAAATTGTTAAAAAAACTATTTAATATTTTTATTTCATTTCTGTTTTCTCATCTCATTTTTATTTTATTTTTTATTTTCTCTTCTCTTTATTAAAACCTTTTCGTTTCTCTTCTGATTATTATATACATATATTTTATATTTGTATATTTTTAATTTTAATAAAATAATTTTATTTTTAATTTATTTATTCATGTATTATTTTCTATAATTAATACTTAAAATTGTGGTTATTTCTATTGATTACGTGAAGTCAAATGAATAATGAAGAGAATACCGAACGGAGTGTACAAGTTATTCTTTGTGGATTACTTTTAAAGATAAGAGATCAATTATGTGAGGAAAAAGTAGAATCGCTTCGAAAGAGAATTATATAGGGGTCAATTCTTTAAAGACCCTCATAGAATCATGTGTATTTTCATGCCCAAAACAATTACAAAGGTGAGAATTGAATTGTGTTAGGAAAGACTCTTGTGTAAAGTATGTTATTACTTACATAAATCGCATAACAGTTCAGGAACATCGTATTTACTGGTTAGTGAGTAAGGTAAATATATTTTCACATGAGAAGGTTCAAAGAATAACACCTACTTATCTTATGCAGGTTTTAAACTGTTAAACTCTATTTTCATGTTAAAATTTAATTAGAAATCTATGTCAATTTTTATTTATGTAAGAGATTATTAAAAAAATTTAAATTTAAATTATTAAACGACTATTTAATGACAATTAATTTTTTGAATTAAAATTATTAAAATGATTATTTAATGTTGTAATTGATTTCAATTATTTTTTTTTCGATTTTATTTCTGTTTTCTCATCTCTTTCTTTTGATTTTTTTATTTCTCTTCTCTTTATTACAACTTTTTCATTTCTTTTATTATTATTATATATATATATATTTTAATTTTAATAAAATAATTTTATTTTTAACTTATATGTTTATATATTATTTTCTATTTACTTTTTTTTTTCAAAATGTTCATGGCATTATTAAAATTAAAAAAATTACAAGTCAAGAGGAATGTGAAATTTATTTTCTATAATTTTATTGAAATTACATTAGAAATTGACTCTACTAGTCTCCTATCGCTAACCTTTGTTGCCACCCTATTCCCACCACGCGGATTCCATTTGAGGGTCAGATTTTTAATATCATAACCCATTTTGGTCGAATAAATGACTGAATACGTGGTATACATCAGCATGAAATAGAAGACCTTTTCTTGGTCAAAATATAAAAAGCTCGAATAGATACTTCCGATAAGTACGTGTATATATATATATATATATAAGTCGTTATAATTTATTAATTTATATAAAAATTATTATAATTTATTATATAATTTAATATATTATTATATCTTAATTATAATTACAAATAATAATTTTTTCTCTTATCTTTTATAAACTTTAACAATTAAGATATAATAATATAAACTATATCAATTAATTTAATATTATGTGTATACATAATGTAATAAGTAAATAATTTTTAGTTATTATTTATTTTAATTAAAAATATATTATTTTAGTAAAATATGTTTAAATTATTAAATTTTTTGAGATATTTAATTTTAAAATTTAAATTTTAAGTAGAATATAGTTTTATTATATATATATATAATTTATAAATAATTTTATAAAAATTATATTAAAATATTTATTTATCAAAAATTAAGAAAAAATAAATTACCCACTACAACTTTAAATAGATCAGACATTATATATATATATATATATATATATATATATATCCATTCTTTCTTCCTTATTTGACCGCAACACCACTAATTGAGGAGAAAAAAGTGAGTAAGTGGTTGTTGAAACTTAGAAGTGATGTTTGTTTTTGTTTTTGTATTTTATTTTTTACTTTTTTAATTAATAACAATTTTATTATATTTAAAATTTAAAATTTAATAATATAATATAATTGTTTTATATATTTCATGTAAAATGAATATATGTTATCTTTTATATGTTTTTTATAATATAAATAATAAATATTTTTTTATGTTGATTAAAAAAAATCACGTAAATAAATAAGTAATGTATAAATTGAAAATGTGAAACTGTTAGCAAACTTTAAAAGTCGGGTCAAGGTAAAATAAAAATATAAAAACAGGCCAGGGTTTGTGTTTACTAATTTATAGTATGAGTTAATTAAAATGAGAATACATATTTATTAAAATAGATAAGAAAGTGAGTATACATTTTTTTTCTTTTACTAAATAACTGTAAGAATAAAAATAAAAATATTAGTTTATTTAAATATTATTTTAAAAGTATTAATAAAAGAAAATATTAAAATAATAAATATTTTTTATAATTATATTATATAAATTTAGAAAAATGAATCGGAAGAAGTGGGAAACAATGAAAATGATTTATAAAATTATGGGTTCTTTTTTTTTTCGCCTTGTTTTTAAAAATAAACAAAGAAATAATATATATTTTCCCCTTAATAAACTCACCCCTGAACCTTGAGTCCTCGAGGGAAAATGCAATACTGCATGACACTGCCCTTTTAGTCGCGCAGGCACAGAGGTGGTTACTTGAAGAACATTCCAACTTGCTAACTGGTGAAGTATGATTAAGTAAGCTGATATTTTAGTTATATAATTATTAAAAAAATAAATATTTTAATTATAAAATTATATAATTATAATAATTTAATTTAATTTAATTTAATTTTTTTAATAATCTATGTATGCTATGTAAAAACTATATTATTAAAATCTATAAATGATATATTTTTGGTAATCTTGGTCGTAATTTTTACTCGAGTGTTATTAATTTATTATTTATATCGGGAAGTGTGATAGTACAGATTCTATAATTATATTAAAAAAGAATAATTTAATTTATAATAGTATTGTTTTTTTATTTTGGAAAATAACTGATAAATGACCCAAATTTTGTTTTGTTTTGTTTTTTATATTTTTAATTATTATTGATATATTAATTTTATAAATTCTTTAATAATAGATAACAATAATTATAAAATTAATAAAAAATTAAAATTAAAATGATTTTTTAAATTTAATCTCTATCATTGTATGATAATTGTATATAATTTTTTTCATAAAAAAGAATTAAATTATTATAAAAAATACAAACTGTTAAATTATTTTAAATGACATAATTAAATAACTTTCACACATTTGTCTCTTCTATTTATTAGTTTATAGTATTATTTTAGTAAAAAGTTTCTCCTCTGATATCTTTTTAATAAAAAAAATCATAAATTAAAATTTTGGATAAATAAAAAGATGATAAATTTGAGATTTAATATTATATCCTTAGAAAATTTGAATGAAATCTTTTTTTTTAATTATTAATGGCAAAAATAAATATGCATTTTATAAGTGGCAATTACAAAAGGTAACGTAAGTTTGCAAAAGGTGGGAGAGTGAAGGCCATGATATTTTTTTTATGTAACATTTTTTAGTTTTAATAGTATTTTTGTATGAAATAGCAAAAACTTAACCATAGTTTCATAAATATAAATATAAAAGTATTTTTATTATATAAATATAATAAAATAAAAATAAAATTGGATCTAACAAGATTTTCGACAATTTATCTAAGTTATATTGATTATCACTGATGACCTATTGAAGTTTCGATAACCCATTAGATATAATGTATTACATTTAATATTATCTTTATATGTAACATGTTATATCGAAATATATGTTTGTATGTAATATGTTATATTCAACTTTATTGATTGATCAATTCAACTTCATTTTATAATTCATAATTCTAACTTTACCTTGATATGTAATATGCTACAAATACCTCTATCTTTGGGTTACATCCACCTCTCAATATCATTTTTTTTAAATTTGTTGGTCTATTACGTTATTTGGGGTGAGAAATTACAATTTTATCCCTTGTTAATATCTAGTTTCTTTCAATCATTACTCTTATTTTCATTGGCTTTGCAGTTGCACACACACTCTCTCAATAGAACTTGATGTTGTTCTATTTTTCTTAAATCACCACAAGGACATGGTTATCGAGTTTCGTTAATGAAGTTGAAAATGCCAATGTTTTAGACCAGTTATTTACTAATTACTCTAAGCACCATAATGGAGTTGAAAATAGGTTTGCTAAACATGAAGTTTGTAAGCACATTTTTAGTCAAATTTGTCTAAATATAATTTATTGTTTACATTCTGTGTTATTTTTTTGTTAGAGATTAATTATGAGTGTAATGGGATCAATGTGTTTTGAGTGATTTGCTTAATTAGTTTATTGATAAAATAATAAAATTTTTGATGTGAATCTCAGTACTTAATATATGTAACTATAATGATTATTATTTAATTACCTCCGATCCCATTTCTTTTTGTTACCAAGTAGCCATTATGTATTTGAACAAATGCTTGAATGAGTACAAGTTAAGAATTTTGAATATATGATCATTCAAACTAATGAATGAAACTACATAATATGTAATATGTTACATATATATATATGTGTGTGTGTGCGCGTGTGTAACATTTTACATCTACTATAATTTCAACGATTCATTGAATGTATTATGTTATATCTACATATATCTATGTATGTAAACATAATGCATCTACTTGTATCTCTATATATAATATGTTATATATATTTATATATTTGTATGTAACATCTTACATACATCTCAAAATTAATTATATTTTAATCCAATAAATTTGATTATAATATAAAGAAAATTAGTGCTTTGGTAATAGAATTAGAGTGTTATTCTGAAATTACGTTATTAATTTTAAGAATTTTAGTTGGACATGAGAGTTATAATTCCTCAAAGAAATTTATGGTTTAAAGTTTTATATAAGACATTTCAAGCTAATTAACATATTATATTTGTATGTAATATGCTATATTTATCTTTATTTTTAAATGTAACATATCATATCATCTCTATCTTTGTGTGTACAATGATAAATTTTTTAATACAACTTAAATTTTATCATTTTTGTGATCTATTACATCTAAAATGTAACTTTCATCTATATCTTTGTTGTAACACATTAAATGTACTTGTATTTGTATATTTAATGAATTATATTTATCTTTATTATATATACACTCATATTACATTCATATTTATTTTTATATATAACATGTTATAACACTGGAGTTTTTGATAAGGTTATCGGTGGTTGGTCGGAGCTTTGATAAGATTGTCGGCGGTAGTTGTTAGAAAAGTCGTAAGTCTTGTCCTGGTCCTATTTTATTAAAATTGTAAAATAAGGATTATATATATATAATAAGTATTTTTGAATTTTTTTAATAAGATAATTAGGAGCTAAAATTAATTATTTTTCAACCAAAAGACAAACAATTTCATTTACAAACAACCATTACAAAATAAAGCTTTAAAGATCAAATATAAATATTCAAGTTAGTCGATAAAATTAAATCCAATTTATTAAATTAAAACAACATAATAATTAAAAAGGAGTAGCAGATTGAGCCATTTCATTGTATTGAAAGAAAATAATGACCTTCTAAATCAACAAATCAACGAATATCTTATCCTAGTAAAAGATTAAACGTTTAAAATTTTATACTTTAGAATTTAAGATTTTGAGTTATTATCAACTGCATAAAGATATGCCAACAACACGTAAATACTATCTCCAAAATTCTTCCTTTTAAAATATTTTATAGATAGATTCAACTTTTAATCTGCAAAAATATTTAGTAAATTTACAAATAAAAAATGACGGTGTCCTCTAATTTCAGTCAACATATTGGGCAATAAAGTGAAACTTCAATTCCTCTTTTCACCAACGAAGGACGAACAGGAATGATATCATATCAACATCGTTAGAAGAAAATTTTCATTTTACTTAATGTTACTTGAGCATCAACAAACAAAAAGGCTTCATTCACTTTTACTAACATCCAAGTCCTCCCTTTCTTGATTCATCAGATCTCTTACAAACAGTATGGAGGGATTCTTGATAGTCAAAGGTACCTTCACTGTTAAATCCTTTAACCAAGGTTCTTCCTAAACCTTCACCAAGCTATTCTTGCCTTCTTTTCACTTAGTCATTTCATTCAGAAACTTTCTTACCTCATGCAAGATTACTTTGCCAAATCCATGATGGTTGTGTACCAATGCCAGCATCCAAAAAGGATGAGTCAGGAAAATAATTTCCTCTAAGTACACTATACAATAACGATTCCGGCCTTTTACAAAGCCTCCAAGCTTGTTTGGCTACGAGAGTTAGATTGTTGAGTCAGACATCTCAAAAGCCAAGTCTTTCAATGCTTTACGATTTTGTAACATTGCTCTAAGCCAACCAATTAATTTTATTACTTTTGTATGTGACCTTCCATTAAAATTGGCCCATTAACTTGGTTAAATCTTCACAAATAGCTTGTGGGAATAAGAACCACTGCATAGAAACCTTTAAGTAAAACTTTCATTCCTCCTGGTGATAAAAAATTGTCTTACCATGATGCAATCTTTTCTTTACCCTTGATTTTCCAACGAGGGTAGGCAACCCCAAGTATTTGTCTACCCTAATCAAATTTGGAATAAACCAAGATATCCAACAAATTTTGCTTCATAATAATTGGATTATTAATGCTAAAAAATATAAATGAATTTGAAACATTGAGTTTTTATCCTTAAGCTTTTTAGTACAATTCAATAAGCTCTTTTACATAGCTAAATTCAATTGCATTGTCATTGAAAAATATAAGTAATCATAGGAAATTGTAGGAAAAAAATGGATAATTGTAAAAAAATAAATTTCACGAACACAGGATAATTTTCCAAACCAAAATAGAATAAAAATAATACCAAAGATTTTAGCGTAGAAAACCTTCCAAAATGAAAGTAACAACCACAACCACGAGACCCGTAAGTCACTTAAAACTTCCACTATAATAAGATGAGATTACACACTTCACCTTTAGGTGAATCTCTCGCAAAAATATAATAGATATGTATCTTTAATTTGTGGATAAAACTTCACAAATTGACTCTCAATTTTTCCTCTCAGAAAACTCTCTCTGTTTTCTTTCTCTCAACCTTTTTATATCAATTGAGATTAAGGCTAAGGCCTTTTATAGAAGGAAATAATGAATCCTTCACTCCAATTCTAGCCCAACATTTTTCACTTTTTTTTTTCTCTTCTCCGACGCCATCTTTGTTGAATACTTTTATTTGTAATCCTATTTTTTTTGCTCCTGGCCCACATAATTGGACCAACAAATCTCTCCATCCACCTTATGTGGGACATGGCTCTTTCACATCTGCAATCTTTCTACAAATAGCAAGATTTTCTCTAGTCATAGTCTTTGTCATCATATCTACCCCATTATCATTGGTGTGAATCTTCTCAACTTGCAGTAGTTTATGTTCCAACACATCACGAATCCAATGATACCTTACGTCAATGTGTTTGGACCTTGAGTGGAAGGTTGAGTTCTTGCTAAGGTGAATTGCACTCTAACTGTCGTAATAAAGAACATAGTTTTCTTAGTTTTGATGCAATTCTTGTAGGAACTTTTTCATCCACAGGATCTCCTTACAATCTTCAGTGATTGCAATGTACTCTGCTTCTGTAGTACTTAAGGCAATACACTTTTGTAATCGTGATTGCCATGAAATAGCTCTCCCTTCAAATGTTATTAGGTACCCGGATATAGACTTTCTTGTATCCATGTCGCTAGCCATATCTGAATCTGTATATCCTCTAATACAGGTTTATGATTACTAAAGCATAAACAATGACTGGAGGTTCTTCTGAGATACCTGAGTATCCATTTGACAACTGTTAAATGTTCTTTTCTAGGATTCGATAATAATCGGCTTACAACACCAATAACATGTGTAATGTCTAGTCTGATGCATATCATAGTGTATATTAGACTGCCAACCATCGATGTATAAGGCACCTTACTCATCTCCGACTTCTCCTCCTAACTTGAGGCACATTGACTCACATTAAGTTTGAATGACTTGCAAGTGAACAACTAATAGGTTTAGCTTTGATCATGTTAAATCTTTCAAGAACTTTTTCAACATACCATTTTTGGGAAAGCCAGATCTTTTGCTTTTGCTTTTGCCTGTTGCGAGTAATCGTCATGCCAAGAATCTTCTTGATAGGTCCTAAGTCCTTCATTGCAAAGGACTTGCTCAACTCCTTCTTCAACTTGTTAATCTTGTCAATATTTTGATCCACAATTAACATGTCATCAATATAAAGTAGAAGAATAATAAAATCATCATCAAATAATTTCTTGATGAAGATGCAGTGATCAGTCGTCGTTCTGTTGTATTCATTTTTCTCCATGAATGAGTTGAACTTTTTGTACCACTACCTTGGTGCTTGCTTCAGACCATACAAGCTCTTCTTTAGTCTTCATACAAACTTCTCTTTGCTTTTGACTTGGAAACCTTTGGATTGCTCCATATAGATTTCCTCATCAAAATCACCATGTAAGAATGTAGTCTTTACATCAAGTTGTTCAACCTCTAAATTAAGACTAGTTGCCAAACCAAGAACAACTCGGATTGAAGAAATTTTAACTACTCTGAGAATATTTCATCGAAGTCAATGCGCTTCTTTTGCTCGAATCCTTTCAAAACTAATCTTGCTTTGTAACGTGGTTACGAGTTGTCTTCTTCACTTTTTATTTTGTATACCCACTTGTTCTTGAGAGCTTTTCTTCCCTGTGGTAGTTTCATCAAGTCAAATGTGTAGTTCTCATGCAGAGATTTCATTTCTTCTTGCATGGCTTTTAACCACTCAGTCTTATGCTGATCAGTGATAACTTTGTCATAACTCTCTGATTCTCCCCCTTCAGTGAGCATCACATATTCGTTAGGAGAATATATATACGACTTGGTTGTCGTACTCAGGTGGATCTCCTTGTCTATACTTCTACTTGGACTTGTTCAGAAACTTATTCTGGTTTTGAACTGCCAGCTGGTGGATTAACATCATCAGATCTAGTGTAACTCCCCCGTCATCAGGATTTGTTGGTGGAGAGACTGGGTCCAGATTAATTGGAATTTCATCTAACTGTGGTTTCTCGAATTTCTTAAAATCCTTGATTGTTTGGTCTTCAAGAAACATCATGTCTCTACTTCTGATAATCCTTTTGCTAATAGGATTCCATAGTCTGTAGCCAAATTCTTCATGGGCATATCCCATAAAGATACACTGCTTCGCTTTTCCATCCAACTTGGACCGTTCATCTTTTAGGATGTGAACAAATGTTCTACAACCAAATACTTTCAAGTGTTTGTAAGAAACATCTTTCCCCTTCCAAACTCTTTCTAGTACATCGTAGTTTAGTGGAACTGATGGAGAAAGGTTGATTAAGTCAATTGCTATCCTCATTGCCTCCCCCCAAAAGGAGTTTTGGCAGTTTTGCATTTGAGAGCATACATATGACTCTTTCATAGATGGTTATGTTCATCCTCTCAATGACACCGTTGTGTTGAGATGTCTTTGGTACTAATTTTTCCAGCCTGATGTTGAAACTTTTCAGTACTCCTCGAATGGTCCATGATACTCACCACCATTATCTACACGTACACACTTCAAACGTCTACCAGTTTCTCTCTCTACTTTTACATGAAACTGCTTGAAAACTTCATCTACTTGATCTTTAGTTTTCAAAGCAAAAGTCAATACTTTTTCTAGAATGGTCATCAATAAAGGTCACAAAATAGTGAGCACCTCCTAGTGACTTACAACTCATTATACAAACATCTGTGTGTATTAGATCTAAAATATTTTCCTTTCTAGATGGTGCGAGACTACGAAATGCAACTCTATGTTGTTTTCCTATAATATAGTCAACACAAGTTTATAAGGGTATACCTTTCATTCCTGGCAAGAGCTCATTCTTGGAAAGAATTCTGAGACCTTTTTCACTCATGTGGCCGTGTCGCTTATACCATAGCTCGGTAGGAACTTCTTTTCTAGTGGTATTTACTTCTCCTCTACACAGCCTGGCTTCTGTGATGTATCTTTCTTGTCTTTCGCTACTACCAAATTGCCTTTAGTGAGCTTCCACTTTCCTACACCAAAATAATTATTGTATCCATCATCATCAAGCATACCGGTAGAGATCAAATTGAGAAAGATATCAGGAACATGCCTCATATCTTTCAAAAGTAATTTGCATCCAAGATTAGTCTTTAGATAAATATTATCAATGTCGATAATTTTTGATGCATCATCGTTTCCCATCTTCACACATCCAAAATCACCTTGAGTGTAGGTTGAGAAGAATTCCCATCGTGAGGTGACATGATAGAAGGTGCCTGAGTCAACTACCCAGCTAATGTCTTGACATGTAAGATTGACATAATCAACATCTCGAACAGTGACAATTGTGGTGTCATTTGTTCGGGTTTCTGCTTCCTGATTTCTAGATTGTTCTACCTTTAACCTTTTACATTCTCGAATGAAGTGTCCAGACTTCGACCATCATCTTTGCTGATTTTGGTTACAGAGATTTCTACTTTTACTTCTTCTATTCCATTCTTGCTTGCCTTGTTTCTGTATGACAAGTGCTTCAGTGTTAGGAGTATATCTTTCATCTTTTCGCTGAGACTCTTCATTTAGCATTCTGTTTTTTACCATATCCATGGTAAGTTTTTCGTCAAGAGCTAAGTTGCTAACTGACACAACTAGAGTATCCCAGCTTTTTGGTAGAGAACTCAACATCAGCAATGCTTGTAACTCGTCATCTATGGTCATCTTCATAGAGTTGAGTTAATCTACAATGCCTTGAAACTCGCTCATATGTTATGATATGCTTATTCCGTCCTTATACTTCAAATTGAATAATCATCGCATCAGATTAGCTTTATTATGTGCGGTTGTCTGCGCATACATTTTCTCCAACTTTTTCCAAAGAACGTAAGCATCATGTTCATTAGCAAAATTTTGAAAAATGCTCTTGTCAATCCATTGTTTGATTTGAGCAGTACACTTTCGGTTCAGAACAACCCATTCAATGTCTCCATTGGTTACTTCTTTCTCCTTCGACATTATAATTGGCTTCCTGTTGTGTGGTTTTCAACACACAAACTCGTGCAAGTATACACGGTCACAAGTAATAAGGTTTGTAAGTAAAGATCGTTCCCACGAGGATTTGTTACTATAGTTTGTCGAGTACTAAAATTGTATCTCTCTGATTTTATCCAAAATATTCGTTGATTTAACAAAAAGGTAATAAGAAAATAAAAGAAATCTAGGATTGCAATTTTTCACCAAACTAATCCACTCAAATCATGTTATTTTCTTTTGATTTATATTTTTTAGTACATTTAATTTGTCAACCGAAAACTTCTTTTTTTATTATTCATACATCTCTTCCGAGCTCCGTATAAACACACCTCGTTAAATTAATTCACTATATCTCTATGAGAATTAAATTTAATAAGATTCATTAAGTTCTAAGTTTTCAAATGGTCACACATACAATTAGGGTATATTCCTATCCTTCATCATACATGTCATTCTATTTACGAGCAATACACACACAAATGTATTTCTCAAGTTTATTTATGTGCCACAGATCGTTTTGATAAGATTCGTAAATAATCAAAAAGCATTAAGCACAAAATAGAACGAACAAATCGAACGTCTTATAAATCTATCAAAAATAATTAAAATCAAGATTCATAAATTTAGATCAAATGCAACCCAAGAAAAATTAAATTACTTCATAAAATTAAAATAAAAATTACAACAACTACAAAAAAATTAGAAGAAGCAGAAATAAAATTAAAACAACACTTAGAACAAATATTTGGCACACGCAAAACACAACAAAAGCCAAAATATGGCTTCTGCGTGTTTTGCCGTCCAAAACCGAGCAACACACGAAAATTAAACTCTACCCAAAACTCCAAAAAAAAACCTCAACTAAAAAAAAACTCCTACTCTCTAAAAACTATCTCCTATTTATAGCTAAGAACTACATTCAAAATAATACATTTTTTTAAACACGCGTAAATATTTGTATCAAAATTAAAACTAGACATTTTTCTTAAATTCCGCGTACATGCGTACGAATTGGAATATTGTATTTTTATACGCGTGCACGACAAAAACAGAGGGAGCCGTTCTGACTTTTTTTTAATTTCAAAGTGCATGCCACGTGTCAGCGTCTGATTCGCTGCAAGAAAATGGTGGGACACGTGGCAGCATATAACAGGATAGAAAGGATGGGCTCACGGAGAATTGCCGCACCGGATTGCGGCGCGAGAAACGTGGGAGACAGCTCCTGAGACGCGTCCGGGATTCCGCGCTTTTGCGTTCACCGAAACATGCCACGTGTCCTAACATGATTGGATGATAGATTAAGTGGGAAACGTGGCAGATTCTGGTTGGTGGAATAACCGGGCACACGTGGAGATCAGCGCACGGGATCAGAGGCGCGCGTAAGCGGGGGACAGGGGCTGCAACGCGTCAGACACGTGGGTCCCACTTGCACGCCGGCCTGCGCGGCAGGTGGGCCCCACTCGGCGTACCGAGCCGCGTGAAAATTGAGACCTGCACCCACTCTCTTTGGTCGGGTGTGATAAGGACGCGCGAATCTTAGCCGTTTCTTATCTGATCGGACGGTCCACGATTCGCGCGTGTAGATGGGCGCGTAGATTCTTCTCACCTGCGCAGAAAATTAAACTTTATTAATTGCATTTTGACCCACAAATATATTTCAAATTACATTTTCAACTTTCTTTAATTACAGTTAAGCCCTTTGCTAATTTTAAATTAAATTTTTAAACTTTTAATAATTAAAATGAAGCCCAAATTTAATTTAAATTATATTTTCGATTTTTATAAATTGTAATTAAAAACTATATTATTTGAAATTATATTTGTAGACATAAATTTAACATTAAGTACATTTTCGATACAAATTATTTACTTTTATTAAAATATATAAAAAACAGTAAATACTAATTTATTAATCGAAAATTAACTAAAAATATCAAGAACATAGCAATTATAATTAATAAAATAGGTGAAAATAATTATATAAAATACAGTTATCACTTCCATAGATCTTTAATGTATAAAAGATCCTCCATCTTCGGCTTCCAAATTACATAATTAAATGCAGTCAATTTTATCATATTACATGTGCTCTCCTCCATTTGAATCGTCAGTCAATAGGTTTCGTTGAACTTGGTACTTTTTTAATGATAAATAGTACCCTATGAATAGTGTCAATGAATAGTATTTGTCGATAGAATAGTGTCGTATATGTGAACAGTATTTGGTGAACAATACCCTCGTTCAAAACAACCTAAACTCTGATACCACTTTGTTGGAAAAAATGGATGATTGTAAAGAAATAAATTCCACAAACCCAAGATAATTTCACAAACTAAAATAGAACAAAAATAACACCAAAGATTTTAGCATAGAAAACCTTCCAAAATGAAAGTAACAACCACAAGACCTATAAGTTACTTAAAACTTTGACTATAATAAGATGAGATTACACACTTCACCTTTAGGTGGGTCTCTCACAAAAATACAATAGATATGTATCTTTAATTTGTGGGTAAAACTTTATAAATTGACTCTCAATTTTTTTTCTCAGAAAACTATCTATTTTCTTTCTCTCAACTTTTTTATATTAATTGAGATCAAGGCTAAGGTCTTTTATAGAAAAAAAATAATGAATCCTTCGTGTCAATTCTAGCCCAATATTTTTGACTTTTTTTCTTTTTTCTTCTCCACTCCGTCTTTGTTAAATATTTTTATTTGTAATCTTATTTTTTTTGTTGATGGCACACATAGGTGTACCAACGTTAAGAAATATATGAGAAATTGCATGTGCTGCTTTGATTACTTTAAGTCCTTGGATTCTTTTATTTTTTTTTAATTTTCAGCTTCATGCAAAAATGAAGAGAGACACACTGCACATACAATGAATAAATGCAGGTAAAAGGGATCACCTTATCTAATTAAGGTTCCATTCTACCTTAAAGAAACCAGTAATTTGACCACCAATAAAACATGCATAAGAAATAAAAGAAATGCAAGCAATGTTCAATTCAATGCAGTCATAGGTCTTACTCATGTCAAGTTTTTGCCCAACATGTCAATTGTTCCCTGAACGCCTAAAACCTTAATGATGAAAGGGTCCATGTCACAAGAATATTATTAGTAATGAGTCGACAAAAGCATATTGGAATAAACTGATAACAAATGGTAAAACTCTTTGAAGACTCTTAGTATTTTTGAGATAATCTCATACAGCATAGTAGAAGATAAACTGATTGGACGGTATTGATCGATTGAGGTAGGATTATTTACCATTGAAATGAACACAATAAGGTAGGTATTAGACTCAGTGGAGATGCGACCATGGCAGAAAAAGCTTCTGTAAGTGTCCTAATTCATTATTTTAATTTAATGTAAAAATTAACCAATAACATATTTTTTAACAAAAATGTTATTTTTCACTCCTATTGCACATATACCCCTTACACTTTATTATTATGTATGAAATACATATATAAAAAAATAATAAATTTTATTAAACAGTGGTGCATAAATTATTGATGACTAAATCATTGTATTTAAACTTAATTTATTTGTTACAAATTTATACGAGGATTATAATTCTTAATTCATTTCATTAAATATATTATTTTTAAAAGTATATTTGATAACTTTTTTTGAAACTTAGTCATAATTAAAAGTAAGTTATGATTTTTTTGAAAAAAATTATATTGAAAAATTAAAATGATATTAAATTTACATTACATTAATTATTGATAAAGTAATGAATAAGTATTATAAAGAAATGATAATAGTTCATAAAATAAATAAAATAATCTTTTCTATAACCCATGTAATTGTCATCCCTCAAAACCAATATAATTTAATAATTTTCATTAATTAGAGTTTTAAAACCAAAAAATTTTTAAAATTAATTTTTTGCTAATAAAGTTTACAAAATATTTATAAAACTGATATGTATATATTTTCACAATAATTTATATATTCCTTAAATTGTTAACAATGTCAATTGAAAGACTCCACGACTTGGTATATAACAAGGATAAGGAGATATAAAATTCATAAAGACTCAATCCTAACTTGCACAAACATAATAGTAAACACTTAGTAGGTAGTACACTAGAAGAACAAATAAAATAATATCATATAAGTAAATAATATCGGATTGTAATTAGATTTTTGATCAGCTTAAACTTCCTTGTGTCGCGACATATAATTATTTTTTTTCTTTATTATCCATTATCTATTTTCTTCACTTTAAATAATATCAAATAAATTATATTCATTTAAGCTTCAAAAAATATGATAAACATGTTTCAAGTATTTTTCTTTATTTTATTATTTATATATTAAAATATCTGTAAAACATTACAATATACTCATTAATTTGAACAAATAGATTTGTCTAAAATATAATAAAATAAAGTAAATACAAATCCATTTTATTAATTAAATGATATATTTAGTGATTTTTAAGCAATTATTTCTAAGATTATCATTTTAACTCATTGTTTGATTTCATATTTATTTTTATTTAAAAAGAAATAACATGAATAGTATATTTTCTAATATGTAATTCATCAATGATATAATCAATGTATTCTCTCCACATTGAAAGTATGGTCAATATATTCTCAACATAATCATATACCCACACAAGCACACAACACACACTACACACATATACACAATATCTACACACACACCATACTAGCACACAACATATACACATCAACACATGCACCCACACAGGCCACACTCACCCACAGGATGAATGGTAACATTGAGTAGACATAGTACAAATGGGATGCAATTTTAATTTAATTTGACACATGAAAAAAATAACAGCTCAATAGTTTATAGTCCAGTATGTGAAGGAGACTTAGAACTGATGTCGAGACAAACTTGTATAGAATCTCTGTTGAGTGAACTTGAGGACGACAATGAGTGTTGAGCGACTAAGGACTGAGGGTTAATGATGGGCAATGGAGTCACTAGAATGGACACAAAGAGACTTACGACCACAACAAGACTTGGGGAAGAAAACAAGAGACATAAATGGCCATACATATATGCAGATGCACTCAAAATATTTCATGGACATGGTAGGACCAAAAGGAAAGAACAAGAGACGCAGACGGCAAGCGTAGAGACGAGGATGATGATGCACAGATATGATGAATTCTGAATCCAATCTTAGAAACTTTATTTTTTTATATCCTACAAAACCCCTAAATTTTATTAATTTAATAAATATAATTAATTTTGGGTACGGATAGATACATATATCAGTATACTATGTTCGACCTATAACTGTTACTTTATGTTCGATTAATACCCAAAATCGTCATCGTTCTTAAAATTTATCGGATAAAAACTGAACTGATAGTGTGGATAATCGCAGATACTTGAAACCATGGTTAATTTACTCATTTCTACTCTGAAACACAAGGGTCTCAACACCACTACACACAACACATATGAAGCTCGATGACTTCAATCTACACTTGTAATATGCACACATGAAACAAACATATATCTTGTGAATGTATCATATAGAAACATAGTGTAGTCAAATCATAAGCTATCGTGTTATCCTTACACAGGTAAACATTAGTAGGAAAATTGTTTGCATAATACACAACTTTCCCTATCTTCATATAACACTCCCCCTAAGGCATTTATGGCAGAAACACATAATTATGAACATAAACTTCTCCCCCTTTTTGACACAAAAGGTGAAATGAACCTCCCTATTTAAGGGAGAAAAGACATACAAATATGAAATAATTCTAACAAACATACAACACTATAGATAAGATTAAAGAGGACAAACAACCATAACAAACCAAAGCATGGATCAAGGAATAACACCAAACTCATACTCATTAAACAAACTTTATTTTATAAAATTAAGTTCAATAAAAACTAAAGCAATAAGAAATAAATGAAAGTAAAAGGACATAAAATGATTTTAGCACTCCCTGTTTCCCTCTACAACAGTAAAATTCCCATTAATAACACTGTGAGGAGATTGTTCAACATCATAAGAGGCAAAAAGTGGTGTAGAAGTTTGTGGATTGAGAATCTTATTAGTAAACTGTTTAAGGGAGTGTTCGGGTTTAAAGGGAACATTGTGTTCATCTCTACTAAACAAAGAAAACATGAAGAACAATGGGCTAATAAAAGAAGTACAATAGTAGAGAGGACCTCTAGAACCAGCAGGGTAATGTCTGAAGAAAAGCCCTAGTTTTAAGCATGTTCAAAAACTAAATGGCTCTTTGAGATTAATCAATACACTCAAGATAAATATCCATAAATGCAATCAATTCATAATGCATTCATGTAAGGGTATGAAATTTTTTTTGAAGACATGCTCAATGCATGATAACTCAAGCTTATTTACTCTAAATGAATTCAAGAAAAGTTCATGAAAACAATGTAGTTAGGAAAATAGTCTCAAAACGTACCAAACTTTATAAGTCTACATTTAGCCTCTTTTTTCACTAATATAAATGCCATCTTAGAAGAGATCAATAGGTCTTTCAAAGCTTGTAATGAAAGGCTGAAGTATGGGTAAGCAATATATGAAAATTTTAGGTTTAAACACATGTTTAGATAACCAAGAATAGTAAACACAAATGAGTTCAAGTCCATAAAGAGTTAACTCTCAAACTTAAGTTATTTTCCCTTCACTTCTTATTTTCAATCACTGAAATTCCCAAGTGTAGATTCTTTTCTCTTAGGCTCTCAAACTTAAGTTCTTTTTCCCTTCACTTCGCAATTTTTATTCACTGACACTCTTTTTTTTGTTTTTAACTATTTAAACCAAAAAGGTAAAACAAATATTCTCAAAGCTTAACAAATAATAATAGAAACTCATATAAGGGTGTACAAGGTAACTAGGATTTATCATTTGGGCTAAGCTAGTATATAGAAATCAATGGTGGCTTGAAAAGTTCAGACAATCAAAGGAAGACCTAAATCATTTCTCAATCTAAGTAGCACCTATGATTTTGCCTCAAGAGATAATAAAGAAGATTCTATAACTTATTAGAGACATTAACAATTATCAGAGCATGAAATCAACAAAAAAACTTCCCAATATAATTATTCAAATTCACAAAGATATTGCACATTCATACATAATAGATCATTTCAAATCCAAAAAAAGAGAGTCATACATATGCTCAATGAAAACACATATCATAAAAATCACATTTCAATTTAAGTTAAATGTATGCCACTAAAAAATCAACAAAGTCGTTATTAATTTCATTTTACTTGTAGTAAGAAAATTGAACAGTAACACAAGTAGAATTGTCCTAGGAAGAGAGAGAAAGAGAGTGAAATAGTGCCAAATAGACGAACACAGATATTTTTTATTTTCTTAAGGTAATAAAATTAACTTGAGACACATAGATCAAGAGTAAATAGACAATAACTAAACCAATAAATAATTCACATATAAAAGAAATACAAACAGAGTGACAAAAGAAATAAGAAGCTCAACCTTAACAAATCACTTGGAATAGTGATCAAACAATATCCCCCATTTAAAAATTTTGTGAAGCGCAACTGATTTAAGAGATATTCTTTGAATTATATAAGCATAAGGTGTATATAGAACTCATGGTATGTTTTATTCACAATTTTTAGAAAATCTAGTAGAGTTGTCTATATAAAATGGGCTAGTCATACTTTTTCAGATAGACTTATTTCTTTTTGTATCGTGCCTCAAATGCATAGTACAACTAGCTTGAACATGCTTACATGAGCCACAATAGCTACATATAGTAAAAAAAGATTAGGGTGAACAAGGTGGAGAACTCCAAGATGAACTCCTCGTATATTTAGGACATTGCCTAACAAGGTGTCCAGTAGTGCCACAAAGATAACATGCATGGAGAATGAATTTAGAGAATCCTAGTCCCTGACTCTAAGGATTTTTACGTGGAGGAAAGGAAGAAGATGTGCTCATATTAATTTTCATAAAAGGATGATAAGTTGATTTTTTGCAACAAGGTCTCACATGCCCAAAACCATAGTGGTGATAAGTAGGAATAACATTAGGTAGATGTAGTAGACCATCACTAGAGCGATGAGAAGTGATAAACTTAGGTGAAGGGTTCACCTTACTAAAGAAATCTAGCTGAAATGACACAACAAACTTGCCTCTTGGGTTGGTGGTAGTAAAGTTCAACTTTTGATCTTGATTGAAAGCTTTAACAAACTTAGTAGAACCCACTTTAGATGTTAAAACCCCTTCATTGTAACGAATGTCATGTTTGTTACCAAACATCTTTACATTACCACAAATTTAATTTAAATTCTTGGAACCAGTCATCATATTGTTAACCGTGATGGTAGAAAGGGCCAGTTGTTTCTTACTAACACTTATTTTATCCCTTAAAACTTTAATTAACCCTTCTTTTTTTCTTTAAGAAAGGTTCCATGGTATGCAGTTGAATTATTAAGAATCTTAACTTTCTTGTGCAGTTATTCAATCTTAACTTCTTTTTACGTAAGTGAGTAAGTCAGATATACCTTTGTGCTCTCAAGGATAATAATGTCTTTTTGACTATTCAACTTCATTCTTTTGATTTGAAGTGGGCTTAGGATTGACAAAAAGCTAAGTAGCTTTACCTGAAGTAGAAACCTTTATCTATTCCTCAAGATTATTTACTTTCTCATAATTTGTATTAAACTTTTCAAACAAATCATCATATCACTTTTGTATGACCTCACACCTACTTATCAGATCATGTTGTTGACCTTAAATCAAGGACTTCCTCTAGAGTTTTATTCAATGCACTAATCTTGCATTATTTTTCATCAAGGCTCTCCTTAGCATTTTTCTTAATTTTTCATACTTAATATACTCCAATAATATATCATTATAGGAATCAAGCAATTTATCTTGCTCATCTTCATCATCTCAACTATAACCTTTTGAACATTTAAGGCAGCAGTTGGATAATCAATGACATTGCTTGAGGCAAAAAAGCTAAGAAATTAGTGTCATCCTATTATCACTATTAGTAGTGTCCAAAATAATAACCTTAACTTTCATAGCATGCTTATTCGTGCACTTTTGTTTCTAAAATTAATTTATTGTAATGTGATCAGGCTTCTTACTTTTACTAATTTTGAACCTTTAAAGCTTGAACTATCTTTTCTAGTATCTCTAGAAAAGGGTATCTTCTTTAAAAAAAATCTTATGAATCTCTATGCAAGTAAAGTCATTTCTTCCTTATTAGGATTAGAATCATAATTAATAGAAGTGGCATTTGGACTAGTACTATGACCCCTTCCTTGGGCAATCATGAGTGCCATATTATTTCCCTTCTCGGAAGCCAATTGTTCTTGTCTTGGCAATAAGTGGTGAAGTTTAAAAACTTTGAAATTACTAACTAGCTTATTTACTATAAGTTCACCAAGTTTGTACATTGATTCTATCACAGTGACTTTGGCATGAAACCAGTAGGATAGGTTGGCAACGATCTTCTCAATCTGTTTTTCTTTACTGATGGGCCTACCCAAGTTGTATGAATTGTTGATAATATTTGAGAATCATGCATAGAAATTGTCAAAAGTCTCATCCTCATGCATGATGCATAACTTAAAATCTTTATTTAATTTCAGAATTCTGGATCTCTTTACAACATACATTCCTTTATGAATTGTCTCTAAAAGGTCTCGTGCTTACTTAAAGGCTATTCTTCTAAAATCATAAGGTGTCACAGTCATAATAATTACATATAAATCCTTATTGTTTCATTCAAACTCCTTACTTTCTTCCTTCGTCCACTCGATCATAGGTTTTGGAATTACAGTACTATCGAGTAGGATTTTAGTTCTATACGTTCAACCATTCTCTACAAGAAACCACACATAGTCTCCAAAGAATTACAAAAAGGCCTTCATTTGTGATTTCCAATAAGTATAGTTTAGTTTATTGAAGAGTGGAGGTTAACCTACATTACTTTCTTCTCTTGACTCCATCATATAGAATGTGTGTGTGTGTGAATAACAAGTTAACATAATAAACACTGGAATGATTAAGCCTAAAAAGGGTGCACTAGCTCTAATACTAATTGAAAAGGTCTACAATCTAATACACAATCAGGGTAAAGAAATACAGACTCTTTAAAAACTAAGCCCTAACTCGCATAGTGATAAGCACTTAAGTAGGCAGTACAGTAAAAGCACAAATAAAATAATATCATATAAACGGATAACTTTGAACAATAGAAAATAGGTAAGAATATATAGACTTTTTAATCCAAGTTTAAGCTTTTAGTATGTTGTAACATACATACCTTAAACACAGATTGTATTAGCATAATAACAAAGCATACATAACACACAATATAATAATGTAAACCTATATAGAGCCCCTATCTATATGGTAACATCCTCGATTTACTTATGGTAATCACTCGATAGTAAATAATTCACTAAGTAATAAATAATTACAACTTTGAAAAAAATAAAACCACTATTATCTCTATCAATCGTGATCTCTGTCTGAACTTCCTATTATTTCCTTTGCTTGTTACTTTCAAAACACGCAAACCTAACTGTCCTTCCTAACCAATAGGGGTGTCCAAAAACTAGACCGAATCGAATTAAACCAAAAAAATAGATCGGTCTCAACCGGTTCGAACAGTTTTATAAATGAAACAATTTGGTCCAATTTGTATGAACTAAAACTGATTTTCAAACGGTCTAGTCTGATTATACTGATTTTTAAACCGGTCAGATCAAATCAGACTAGTTTTAATAATATATTAAAAAGTTTTTAATTAAATCAACTTATATAACAAAATCACATTTCTCTCATTCATCTCCCTCACCCTCGTGCTTTCCCTCTTCGAACCCTAAAACCGTATCTACATCCTCGTCGCTGCCTCCAACAACAGCCATCCATCCTCGACTCGCGTTGCCTCTAGTCGGTGGGTTGTGCCTTTTTTACGTTAGGGATAAGAGATATATGCCTTTATGGATCTAAAGTTCCATTTACATCGTTATGCTTTGTGATAAATGCATATGGATCGTGTGTTAGTTTGTTTCGTTTGTATTGAACTTTCAAAATCACCATGAATTCCTTCCGCTAAATTTCTTGATATATCTAAGAAACAAATAGATGCATTGTGATAGAACTATTAGTTTTATTATTTTGTTTTTCATAACATACTCTAATAATTCTTTACCAGATTATTTTCAAAATGTAATTTTTTTCACTATATTATTTGATTCATTTCGAGGCCTTCTTGATTCATTTCAGGACCTTGCTAAAGTTTGTTATACTTCAAAGAAATAACGAATCGACATGAATTTTTACTTTCTTTTTTTTAAATTTCAAAGCCCTATCATTATCAAGAAGTTCTTGATTTATCTGTCCATAATTAATTCTTATTTGCTAATGCATATTTAGATGTCATATTAACCTCTCAAGTCCTTTGGGTATTTTAGCATCTTCATGGTTATATAATACTTGTTTTCATAAGTAAAACTTGGAAATATATTAGTCTTTTTCCCCCTTCATTTTAACTTATCATGAAAGAAATGTTTGTTCCATTTTGCAATATTAAAAATTATCTTAAAGGAAGAATTTTATGTTACAAACAAGACTGAACCGGTGGTCTTCGAGCTGGTATCAAGTTTGTGAAGCTCTTATTTTACATTTGATTAACACTAAATAAATGTTTTATTTTATGAATTTGTTTCAAGGGCTATGATTCGATTCGTAATAACAGTTTTATGAACAATGTTGATAGTAACCTCTCAAAAATGTTTTCTAATTGTACACATTCTAATTACATGGATATGATTCTTACTTGTAGTCATTATGTTTTAATTTTCTAGGATATTAGCCTCAACAACCTACATATTCTTTGCTATAGATGGAACTTTGACTGTTGTGCAAACTCTTGCATCAATTGCACTTTGTGGTGTTATTCACTCAATTATTATAAGACAACCATTTCTTATTCTAGGAGTTGTTGAGCCAATGGTGTTAATGTATATATTTATGTTCAACTTTACCAAAGATAGGAAAGATTTAAGGCATAAACTATTTTTAGCCTAGACTGGATGGTATTCAGAACAATATTACATTAGTATGTCAAAAATGGATTAATATACTAGTTGCACTTTATTTAACATATTCTTTTTATGCTCTCTTTTGGCTGTTTATAGGGTATATGTGTGGACGACACTTTTGCTCTTCTTGTTGGCTATTCTAGGTGCATGCTCAATCATCAATCGATTTACACGTCTTGATAGTGAATTGTTTGGTTTCCTCTCATTTGGTTTTGCAGGAAATGTTAAATATGCCTCCATTATACATAGTTGGAGCATTTATACCAGCAACTATGATATTGTTGTGCTTTACTACTTTGATCACAGTGTTGCATCTCAACTTTCTCAACAATAAGAATTTAATCTAAAATGATACTGTTGTGCTTTACTACTTTGATCCGGTGTTACATCTTAACTTTCTCAACAACAAGAATTCAATCTAAAGAAGCCATCTTCGTACCACTATGATCTCTTTTGGGTTTTTTGGTGATATATTTTCCTGAAATATTTATGTATTATTAACCATTTAAAACTGTTAACCAAATCGGACCAAATTGTTCGGTTATAACATTTTAGATAACCAAATGGTCTAGTCCGATCCGATCCAGTTTAAGCAATATGAACGGTTCAGTTTGGTTAATTTTTTTTTACTCAAAATCGGATCGGACCAGACTATGGACACACCTAACAACCAACACCATATAATGTGGTGTGATCAATAACCATATATGAGTAACTAGAAGTGTAACTACTCACAATCTTGATGACCACTCTCAAATTCAAAACAATCTTACTCTTATTACATACAATAAAAGATACAATAACTCAAAGAATTTAACTTAGCTCATTTTCATAATGAGATTTTCACAATTTAGTAAAAATAATCTATCTTTCTATTTTATATTTTCTCAAACTTATCACTAATATCGTAACACAGTAGTGAAAATGGAATTCTAAATTATCGAAATTTTTGGCTGAGTTTTGGTAGAATTTTTGAATTAAATGAACATTTAATGAAAGGGTATTTATGACACATGGTCAATCACCTCGTTAGCCACCTCAAAAGCTACCTCACCAACCATCTCGCTAAGGGTGATGGTGAGGGTGGTGGCAAGGTGCTAAAAAAATCAAATTTTTTGTTTCCAAAAATTGTCGAGTAATTTTCATAAATACTCTTACTTGAAACGAAACAAAAGCATGATGGACCGACTGGGTCGCACACTCGCTCGTCGAAAATCACAACACTCAACCTAGCATGCATACTACGAAAACCAAACCTATAGAGTGTGTGTAAACGTGCTCGCATACAAAAGTGTACCTAAATATATGTGTATGAGCATTATTGATACGTAATTACCAACCTTACACATAGAAAGATAAAACCCTTAGTAAAAATAAACAGACACTATCTTTTATACATGGAAAGCAAATACATAAATACAAAGAACAATTGGACTTACATTAATAATTAATACTTACTATTAGTTTCTTTATTCTTCATGAACTTTAACACATACTTCAAAATTTACAATTAAATAATTAATATTTGTGGTACAAAATTAAAAATTATAGTTTATTTATTTTAGGATTAATTGGTTGGTTTAGTTCAATTTTATACCAAAATATAAAACATTATAATTTATTTTGTTATCAAAGATTATTGTATTTTTTCTCTTAATATACAACTAAAACGAAGAAACCACCAAATCAAATTCAAAGTTTGACAAAAAATGAGATTAGTTTAAGCATGTAAAAAATTAAAAAGAAATTAAACAATTTTATATGAGAATTTTATTAATTAAGTAGTATTAATACCTTAGATAAACTAATTATTTTAAATGGTTTACATTAAGAGTTTAGTATGGATTAATAGAGAAATTTGTTCATAAGATGATCTAAATCTAAATCAAAACCCCAAATGAAAAAACATTATTTTCATCAAAATTTAGTATTTCATCAATAACATAAATCAAATACAATGTTACTTTCTCATCATCACGTCACTACTCATTGCGTTCTTGATAAGAATGTAGAGACAACAAATATCATTTCTTAGTGTTGTGATGATTTTTGTAGTTTAGAGAATTTAGAATTTCAATTGTAAATAAAAAAATGCATGAATTAGTAGGTATTGTGTTAAGAGAGTAGATTGTTTTTGCATTTAAGGAGAAGCTTTCATAAAATATAAACGAATTGAAAAGTTTTAATAACAACTTTTTAGATTCAGAGATCTAATTATAATTTTATCCTTAAATGTCACGTCAAATATAATGATATTAATAATAAGAATATCCATGATATTTTGAATATATTGGTAAATTAATAAGTATTTGTGATAATATTTTTTACTATATAACATTAAATATAATAATATTAGTGTTAAATGTATTTATTATATTTTTAAAATATTGAGAATATATATGATAAAAAATAAAAATTCAAGAGTATTTACTAATGATTTGCGGCTGAAATCTGAAATAAATAAAAAGTAACACATAAAAACCAAGATAATATTTAATAAGGATTATAATTAATAAATGATTACTTACTAGATTTTTACTAAAAAATATACATAATCATCATTGTTTTTTGAAAATCTCCACGAAGTCCAATTGCTATCCACTAACTTGCCCAATCCTAATGTCAATGGGCCGACCCAGATCAAGTCGAAGTGTATCAAATGTAAATCCCAATCCTAATTCATCAAGTCACAAACTCGAAACTCCCTAATTCCCAATCTCCAACTCCCAACTACAGAGTACAACTACAAACGAGAAACGCTCCCTCTGCAAGAAGCAACAGAATAGTCTCCATCCTCCTTCAAGGCTTCAACCACAGTCGACATCTAGCAAAGCCCGAATTTTGGAACCATAGCTAAACCCTAATCTGGTTATCCTACCCCAGTCGCCATGGACACCCTTCAAGCTGCTTATAGAGACGAAGATGATGAAGAAGAAGAACCAATCAACCCCACCCTTGCTCCTACCACCTCCTCCCCAACCACCGCCGAACCCACTGACCCATCCAACTCAGAACCAAACGATCCCCCCGGCGAACCCCAAAACGGCTTCAAAACCGACGCTGAAGCCTCCGAAGATTTCTCAGAGTCCGCCAAATCTCAAGACATTGAAGAAGAAGATGACGAAGACCCACCACCGAAGAAGCAAAAACAGCTCTCCTCTCTCACTCTCATAACCTCCGACCAGGACCAAACACCATTGCCCCAAAACGGCGTTGCCAATAACGGAGGTCCATCTAGTGACATAACGCCGGTTGTGACCACCACTACGAGTTTGAAGAAATCGAAGAAAAAAAACAATAATGTTTGGGCTACTAAATCGACCCGGAAAGGGAAAAAGAAGAACAAGAACAATAATCACAATGCCCCAGCTGAGGATACTGTGTTGATCACTCCGGTCCCGAGATTCCCAGACAAAAATGACGATAACCCAGATATCAAAGTATGCTTGTCGAAGGTTTATAAGGCAGAGAAAGTGGAATTGAGTGAGGATAGATTGAGTGCTGGGAGTACTAAGGGGTACAGAATGGTGAGGGCGACTAGAGGGGTTGTAGAAGGAGCTTGGTACTTCGAAATAAAGGTGGTGAGTTTGGGAGAGACGGGTCATACACGGCTTGGGTGGTCTACAGAGAAAGGGGATCTTCAAGCGCCGGTTGGTTATGATGGGAACAGTTTTGGGTACAGAGATATTGATGGGAGTAAAGTGCATAAAGCTTTGAGGGAGAAGTATGGAGAAGAAGGGTATAAGGAAGGAGATGTTATTGGTTTTTACATTAATTTGCCGGACGGAGGGTCCTATGCACCTAAAGCGCCACATTTGGTTTTGTACAAGGGGCAGCGCTATGTTTATGCACCTGATTCAAAGGATGATCCTCCAAAAGTTGTGCCTGGTTAGTGTTTTTTTTAACCTTCTATAACGTGGATGTTGTCTTGATCTTGATTTTGCACAGTATAATTCTAAACTTCTAATGGGTTGTGCTAATTTCGTCTCAGAGCTTCTAAAGATTGTGTTTTTACCCTGAGATTCATAGTCTAGTGTTCTCCATGTGTCTGTTATTCCTTGTTTGAGTTGCTCTGATTATAGTAAAAGTATGCTCTTTATTTATTTGTAATTTCTGCGTGATGATGCTTCGTATCTGGCACCTTCAGTGTGAAATTAATGGTCTTGTGTAGGCAATATTATCAATTGTGGATTTATAATATGAACGGTAAGCATATGGATTAATGCAAAGATAAAAAAAAAATAGTCGGTAGGATGGTGTACTCTACTTGCTTGTTGCCGCTGTAGTTTAAAACTCAGGAAGGTTTATTTATTCATTGTGCAAGCAGCGTGCTGTTGTGGTATATATCTGCTTCTCATTTCCTTTACTTAAATGCTGTTAGAGCCTGTATTTATTTTGTTGAATGACTTCTTGTTAACTACTGTATTTTCTGCACAGGAAGCGAGATTATGTTCTTCAAGAATGGGGTGTGTCAAGGAGTTGCTTTCAATGATTTATATGGTGGTCGCTACTATCCTGCTGCTTCAATGTATACTCTTCCTAATCAACCGAATTGTGTGATCAAGTTCAACTTTGGTCCTGACTTTGAATTATTTCCTGATGATTTCAACGGAAGTCCAGTTCCCAGGCCAATGATTGAAGTACCATATCATGGGTTTGATAACAAAACTGAAAATGGGGTTTCCATTGAGAAGAACTAGTCAGCAATTTGCAATATTCAATCCTCTGGCTAACTGCTTGGGAGATGTGTATTGGTTCACATTCTTTCATCATTTTAATTGCTTTTAGAGAATTTAACTTACTATTCAATTGATAAGGTTGTAATCTTGACTTTATCTGTAAGAGAAAAACTCTACATGTAAAATACTGAAACATTGTATGAGTTGGGTCTGGATAGTTTCAAAGTTTGATTTTGAAAGGATATCCTTGTTCTTCAGGCGCTTCTATCTTGTTCAAGTAAATTACTGTTATTTTTACCTAGCTCCTTGTCACGCATAGATGCAAGCTTATTACAAAGCTATTATGGCATTAACCTAGCCTCTTTTGAAAATGATGTGTTTCTGTTTATTTTCTGGTTTTTCTGTGGATTTCAACTGTTCATAGGATTCAATATGCATAATCTGTAAGCCGAGGAATGTGTTTCTCTCTGCCTTAAGAACCATAGCCAATAACTCAAGGTATATTATCTATCCTGTTTGAGAGCAGTGAAATGAACCCAAACTAATGCTATTGATTTTCTGGTTGCAGGGGCTTAATGTGGAACTTGATGTGTGCACTTGGATCTTTGTCTCTCACTTTGTATGCAAATGCCTTTTCACGGTTGATTTTTATGAACATTTTTTTAGAACATTCGAACTAACATTTTGTAATTGTCAGTTAGGGGTTTGCAAAATAACGCTTATTTGATGAACGTGAAAAATCCAAACCAATCCGTTAAAGATTTTGAACCTACGAAAATTCTACAATTCTATCAAATAATTTGATTCGATTAGTTTAAATTCAACGCTTTTGAATCAATGAAAACCCTGTTGCAAACTGGAAATAGGTCATCATAATTCTTTGTGATTGCCCAAGTGAAATTTCATGTTTGTATTGGTTATTTTTTTCTTTGATGAATGTCTAACTTCGATCTCTAGCTGCATATTTGTATGAGATTCCTTAATTAACAGACTAATGACTTTCTAATTAGAGGCTTTGAGATGATTCAAAAAGGCTCTATATGGAACTTTTTTCTTCTGCATTTAATGTAATGAAGAGTTGAAACCCTCCTGTGCAGACAATGGATGAAGAAAAGGTTGTTGCCTCTTGGTAGGGAAAGATACTGTTGTCCTGAAGAATGAGTGATGTTGTATTAGACATTGTAGAGTTTTCTTTTTCTTAAGTGCCCAAAAATGTGGTGAAGCTTTCTTCTTCAGCTTGCCTAGACTTTTCCTTGCAGAGGTAAAGGCATGTATAGATTTCAAATAGTTTTAAACCATATCATATTGTTACCCATCTTGCTATGTTATTATGTTTTTGGGTGTGGAGTGACAATATGCATGCTTTAAAGGCCATTTAATTTCTTTGTTATTTAAAAATTAGTTTTTGGTGGTGCCTAGATGTTTTGGATGGGGCTGAGAATTGGTTCAAAACCGACATTTTCATGCCAATCCAAATGAGATCCGCAACAAGTTGAAAAAATTTCAATTCGAAACAAATCAGCGGTAAACATCAATCTAAACCAATCCACAAGTAAAAAACTTTATCATCATCCTACAAATCCAACAGAAAATTACAACAACCATTATAGATATGAAATTTCAAATGAATACATAATGTTAACTCCAAGTATCCAAGAAGAATGAAGATGCATTGTGAATGATGAGCGACATGCAGCTGCTAGAAAACTGGAAAAAGAAAGCTGTGGATAGGTTAAAGAGAAAAAAGAGAAAAATAATTAGGGAAAGTTTGTAATTTGTCAACTCATACCTTGAGAAGCCAGAGGAGGTTCTCGAGGGGATAGGGCGATGGATTAAGCACCATAGGCAGTGATAAAGGCAGCAGGAGTGGTGGCTGGATCTGGGTGTCGAGCAGCTGGGATATGTAATTCTTTCAAAGTTAACTGTAATCTCCATACAGCATAATTGATGAATGAAATTGGGAATAGCCTAAATGGTTTGGGTCTTTGGGAAGACTAGGCAGTGGTTAAAAGAATTCAGCAGTAATAATCATTATCCCAAATTTGATGTAGCTAATGATGGTAAGGGATAATTTCATAGATATGAAGATTCAAATAAATAAATACACATAGATTGGAAGATCACTAGAATATTTGAAAGAGTGATGGTCAGGTTATTCTTAAAACTATCCAGCTCCAACTATCGCTCCCATAAAAAAGTTGGGAACAAGAGAAACTGGCAAAGATACTAGTGAGAATTCTGGCCTACATTTCACTTTGTAGTAAAGGTTACAGTTCTAGTAGCAAACGATTCAAATGCCAATTATGCAAAAGGAGAATGCAAATTTGATAAAATGTGTGTCGGAATCCCATAATGCCCACTAAGTCTTTCCTTACAAAAACACTCGTCTCATGATAGTCATGAAATCATATATGAATCCATCACAAGAGCCACGAGACAAAATTTCAAGTAAAACTTGTTCCAACATCAAAGACAAAGGCGCCTATACATATACACATATATAATCTAATGCAAGTCTTAACCAGTAGTTACAAGTGGATTCTAAAATTTGTTGGCTTTTTGAGAAGCTGTCAAAACAAGGGGATGGAAATAAGGTTAAAATAATTCAGAACAAATTAAACGGTACCAGAATATTTTTAAATACATAAACAAACATAGATTTGCTAATTTGTAAATTGGTGATTTTGCATGTTTGACCCGTATCTGTCCACACAGTAGAACTCACTCTGTGTAGTCATCGAAAGCCAAATATTAATTTGGGAGCATAAACTAGAGATGCAATCAAATTTAGAAAGATCTACCCAAAATGCTCCGTTATTCATATGGTTGCAAATGAAATGCTTAGGGAACGTGTGTATATAAACCTTTGATCTTTCTTATCCTATTACTGGATAATTATGAACGGTTATACAAAAGCTTACTCAACTAGATGTCAATACCAGCGATTACAGTACCATTTTGAAGAAAATAAACCAAAATGTCTACTAAAGATAAAAGGGAGCAACATGTGAGAGAAATAACATACAAACAACCTCATGTGTTTCTTGTACAAGAATATAGATGTGGAAAGCAAATCCTATGTTCAATTGCTTGTTTCATTCCTAGAAAATAGAGACGACTGTACCTGAGGTCCCAAGGACTAGGTGTGCCCCGAAAGGCTGAAACTGAGGAGCACAACTTCCCCAGTATAAAGATAGAAATATCCACTCATGGTATTAAAAGGTTAAAAATTCCAAATAATATGAATTAGTTATTCAATCTAAAAGTCAAAGGTTCTAGTTTGATCATGTTCATTTATCAAACCCTAAACCTGACTGTGCAGACGAACTAGAATACCGAAAATAGTTTGAACCTCAATGAATATGCCTATGCTTAAAATTCTCTAATTTAGTCCATGAAGCATTTCAAAAAAAAAAAAAAATACAACTGTACCAAAGCTAAAGTATTATCATAGCATGTATGCTAAGAATTAGTAAATAGAATTTACCAAAACAAAATTCACCCAAAATTAAAGTACTCATGACCAAATATGTTATCTAAGACTCTCAAGCTATTGTTGCGGACGTTAATAGTAGCTCAGGACTGTGGAGCCTATCCTAAGGTGTATGAGTAGAGAGACCCAAGGGCACCCTAAGGTATTCCATTCAAGGGAAAACTCATCCAAGGTAGGGGAGCAACACCCAAAAAATCCTACTGCATCCCTGGAGATCTCACCTTTCCTCACAAGCCTGGAACTATCAGCTACAAAGCTAAATAAATATATAGTCATCAGGACCACTAACATGGCATGATAAAATTAAGAAATAATGATATTTATGTTATTTCACGATTTATCTTATTTTTCATTGTTATTTTATTTCTATTTTAGATTGGCTATATGTTGCAACTTGCTTACCAGACTTCAAATTAATCGGGGACAAACACGAGTCACTATTATTTGCTTCTAAAGAACCAAAATCAGGCAATCTGTAAATATTGCTTCCCTCAACACCATCACCATCTTTCATAAAAGTTTGAGCTTTTTGGCCGTGAGCAATATTTTATTTGAAGTAGTGTACACGTTGAGTTAATTTCCTTTTGGTTTTTCCTGCTAAAGACTATCTGGAAAACAATAATTATCCATAAGCATCCACTTAAAACAGTTATAAAACTAACAATAATTATAAATAAAATTCCAAAGTGGAATACAACATCTAATATCACTTAATCTCCCCACTCAGGTCAGGAAAAAAAATTCAAAGAAATACATACCCAGGTGAGAATTGATGCTATAGTAACTATCTCAAAAACTTTGTTGCCGCAAGCTGGGCATGTTATCTCCACACCTTTTTCCTCATCAAGTTCCCCACCTCCCAAATTATTCATTTCTGATTCTCCACAACACCCAGCCGAAACCCGACACGATCTTTACATCTTCATTGCTACACTGATTCCAAGAGCTCTGAAAATCAACAGAGAAAATGGAACACGAAAGTTCTTATCTTTATTCTATATATTATTAAAAAAAGTCAAATTTCACAAAATGCATACTGATAAAGAAATACAAGAAATCAAAAAACATGGAAAAAGAAAATGTGGGCTGTGCCTGGAGAGATTGAAGATTTGGAAGGAAACGCCTCCGGCGGCCATGCAATCGCTTTAAGCTTCCTCTTCCTCTCAGCTTCTTTGATTGAGTTAGAGTTGTTACTGTCGGGGACCTAAATGAAATTTGCTGTGGCAATTTACCTTAAGAGGCCATTAAAAAATGGTCAAAAGATTCAAAACATCACATGGGCCTCTTAGGTATTTTTATAAAAAGTAAAGAACAAAAAAAAAAGTTATTTATTATTTTTAAAAAAAATTGGAGATTTGACCCTATCATGTTAAATTTCATCTATTTTTCTATTTTTTTTCTCTTAAATATTGAAAGCATAAGTATAAATATTTTTTATTTAGTATGAACATAAGCAAAAACAATTTTTTTTTAAAAGAAAATCCTATTATAATGTTTTGATTCTTCTATTTATTTTTAATTTATTGATAAATGATAATTTATTAGTGATTTGATGTTAAGATTTACTTCTCTTTCATTTTAAATCAAATATTTAAATCATACAAAAATATTATTTGATCTAAAATTTTTTTTTTTAATAAATAATCTTAAATTCAACATTTTATATTAAAATTACTTTATTTATAAAAACTAGTTAAAATACAATTAAAAAATTTATTTATGATTATCTTTTATGAATATTGATCGTCATAAAATAATTAACTATCAATATGGGTAATTAATTTTGAAGAAATTTAAAATAATTTAAAGAAAAATGTTATAAAATTTTATTAAATTATATGCGATTTAGTTTTTAAAATTAAAAATGTTATTATTTAGTTCATTAATTTTGTAAAAAAAAACCAATTAACAATAAGTAATATTATTTTAATAATTTTTTAATTAAAATATTATTATTTTTTGTCAAATGATTAAACACTATTAAAATATGAACCTTTAATAATGATAAAGTTACAATTAATATAAAAAAATTCAATTTTTTTTAGAATTCATTATTTTTTAGTATTTTATTTTAATATCTTATTTTATTAAAAATTAAAATATATATTTAAATAATTTTTTGTTTAGATTTTATTATTTTATTATTTTTCTTAAAATATTTTACATTAAATTTTATTTTTTTATTATCAAATATTTGTATTTGGATTCAATTTTAATTAATTAATAAATAATAATAATATCTTAAATAAAAAATTATTAAAATAACATAATTTTTTTAAATTAATATTTTTTATAAAATTAAATAATTAAATGACAATGTTGTTACTATAAATGATTAAACGATATAAATAATTTAGTTTAATGAACTTTTAAATCACCTTACAATAATTTGTCTGATATAATTGTTGAAAAATAAACAAATAAATTAAAACTAAAATTGATTAAATTTTTGTTAGAAATTTTAGTGACAAATTAAAATATTATTATTTTTAATTGAAACCAAATTTGGGTCTCTGAATCACTTAGAGTCCTCAAGTAGTTTTGATCCCCAAAAGTCCCTTTGAAGGAAAAGCCCTTAATTCAGCATTAGGGTTTTAGGAAAAACCTCTGCTTCCAGTTCTCCTCTTTATCTCTTTGCCCTAGAGTTAGTAGTAAACAATGGAGCAAAGGTTGGCCAACACATGGCGTCTCACTGTGAACGAAAAGAAGTTCATTGAGACCGCTCTAAAATCTGATCTTCGAATCGACGGTCGCCGTCCCTTCGATTACCGCAAGCTCAGCATCAAATTTGGCAAAGACGATGGCTCGGCGGAGGTCCAGTTGGGACAGACACACGTCATGGCCATCGTCACTGCCCAGCTGGTTCAGCCTTATCGAGATCGTCCCAATGAGGGCTCCCTCGCCATCTTCACCGAGTTTTCTCCCATGGCTGATCCATCTTTCGAACCTGGCCGTCCTGGAGAGTCCGCTGTTGAGCTTGGTCGTGTAGTAGACCGCGGCCTACGGTCAATTATCTCTCTTTTTTCCCTATTTTCCTTGCGAATTTTCACTATGTTGCTCTTAAATTGTTAATAGAATGCATTGAGTATGTGACATGACATGCTTTAGTTTTTACTAGAGAAGGGTTACTCGTAAAGCTTGTGTATCCTGAAAGAGTCCATGAAAAATAGAATAGAGCCATACGTTTGCTTTTGAAAATGGGTGTTCTGGGTGAGTTTTGAATATGGACAGTCAACTAGGTGGTTAACAAGTCTAATGATTGCAAGAAATTAAATTTTTTATTTGCTCGTATATGTGAGATTGTGAGTGTCTCACTTATTAACTACCCTTCCCACAACAACAGATAAAGATATTGAACCATTATTTTCCTATTGTTCTTCATAATGAATTTATGTGACGGTTTAAATGAATGTGCAGGGAAAGTAGGGCTGTGGATACAGAGTCACTCTGTGTTCTTTCTGGGAAGTTTGTGTGGGCCATTCGCGTTGATCTCCATATTCTAGATAATGGGGGGTAAGCTATAATTTTGTGCCTGACAATGACTTGCATTTTCTCTGGTGATGACTGGTTTTCATGTTTTCTTCTCTTGGCTCGTGGAGCAGAAATCTTGTTGATGTTGCAAATTTTGCTGCTCTGGCTGCTCTTTTGACATTTCGGAGGCCTGAATGCTCCCTGGGAGGGGAAGATGTCCAGGAAGTGGTTATACATCCTCCTGAGGTTAGCATGCCAATTATTTGGGGTGAACATAAAATTGCTTTGTTGGACATTTTCCATTTTAAACATTTGTTGGGGAACCTGGGGAGCAGGTTTGAATTTTTGAGAGAAAAATGGTGTTTTGGACATCAAACTGATGTCAAAGGTGGGCAAACTAAATACTAATGTTTTGCCATGAGATGACATATTATGAAAAAGAAATATGTAGAAACTTTAGAATCTAACTGAGTCCTCTTAGGGTTCTAAGCCAATATGCTTTTCAAATTTGTTTGAAATCTCCTTCATCCAGTCTATGCTGTCCCAAGACATGAACCAAGGGTTTCAATGTGTTAATTGTGGAGAAGTTGACGGTGTTTATACTTCATAAGTCTGAAAATATTTTTTGAGCATTTAATGATCAGTATTTTAATCTCACATCTGTATGTGAATGAAGGGAAAATCAGAAGAGTAGCTTGAAAGTTGCATTCCTTTAATTTGTTGCATTTTGACAGGAGAGGGAGCCACTACCTCTAATAATACATCATCTTCCAATAGCTGTGACCTTTGCATTCATTGGGGATGAGAATAGCATGGTAAGTGGAGGTACTTTCTCTTGATGATGCAAATTTCCTTAGTGGTTGGTCCCATTTGTTAGTCTCCTCAATTTGGAAATGTTGAGTAGGTGATAGATCCAACCCACCATGAAGAGGCTGTTATGGGTGGAAGAATGACTGTTACACTCAATGCCAGTGGGGATATTTGTGCTATTCAAAAGGCAGGAGGAGTTGGGGTCTCGCAAGGTGTTATTATGCAGTGTTTACGAATTGCTTCTGTAAAAGCTGGTGATTTAACAGACAAGATAAAAACAGCGGTTAGTCTTCCATTAATGAAATGTCACTTTTCTTATTGAAAGACCTTACAACCCCTGATAAATGTCATGAGTAAATAAAACTTGTGTTCCATGATACAAAATGGCAGTGATGGAAAGCAAAATGCAGAATTCTTGTCTGGACTCCCCCCCTCTTCTTCTTTCCTTTTTTCCTCCTCTTCTATCAATAATTGTGCATTCTATAAGTGGCATTGAACTCAACAGAGATGAAAAATGCATTTGATTAACATGTTCAGTTACATTTATTTTCATATATCTGAATACTATTGATACTACATACTATGCATATTTAAGCTCTTCAGGTTTTAATTTATGATAGTTCATGTTCTTCGTATCGTTTAGTGCTTTTACTATTATGGTTCACTTGATCTATTACCACAATGTTAATTATTAATTTGTAATTTTTTTTTTGTATAATATGTAGGTTGATTCATATAATGAAATAAGAGCATTGAGGAAGATCAAGCGCCACCCTTTACATCCTATGGACATTGACGAAGCTGGTCCTAATATATTGGAGAAGCAAAGTTCTGTTGATCATTTTGAGAGTTCAAAGCCAAAACAAGAAAGCGTGCCTAATCAACTTGAAAATATTGACGAAAAAACCAAAATGCAGGAACAAAGGCAATCAAAAATGGGAAATCAAAATACCAAAAAGTTCATTGGGGGGCCATCAAGCTGGTTTGGTGCTTTTTATACTTTTATCTTATTTTCTCATCTGCTTAAAAACCTTGACTTTTGTTACCACAATTGAAACTAATAATTGAGTGGGCACAATTTAAGACAATGTTAGGATATCCTAAATATGGATTTTATATATTGACCTGGGCGGAACTTGGACTTCCAATTGAATTGCTTGTTTAGTTAGCTCTATGAGATATTAAACCTCAAACCTGGACCCGAGTTCAATTTTTTATTTTTTTTCCCATCTTTTATGGGATTTTTCATTTAGGATAATTTAGACTTATTGGAACAAATTTCATCAAACCTTTATAATTATGCCCATTTCAAGTATGCTTTCCTATTAAATTTTAGGAATTTATTACTTTAAAATATTATCTCCCTTTTTCTTCCTCAGGGATCCTGAATCCAAGGGTGTTGATTCAGATTTCTTAAAAGCCTCTCTAGCTTCACATGGTACATATATCTGATTGACTTCCTCTATATTGTCATATTCTATTTCATGACAAATAATAACATATATTTGAATTTGTGTTCATGCTTTGCATTTAGCACTGCTTCATGAGTAAGTGTGTAGATCAAAAACTTATTTTTACCTGCTTTAAGTATAAAATGTGCAGGAAAGGTGGCTGCTAGTAAAAAACAAAAGGACTTGAGAAACAAGGAGAAGTCCAGCCATGCCAAGCTAGAAGAACCTGTTGAAGACATTAAGAGAACAACTTCGTCTATTGAATCAGTCCAAAACTCTCTGCAAAATACTGGAGAAAAAACTTTGATGGATGCCGTGAAACCCAAGCATATGAGAAAAAAGAAGCAAGCCTCCACTCCAGTGGCCCAAGATAGATAACTTGTGCTCGTTCTTGGTATTGAATTCTCTTCCTTAAATTTGGATTACTTAAACACTCTGAAAATTGCAAAGAGACTTTCTTCTTTTCATTAATCTGAGCAAAGGACAATAAATTTGATGTCCAATCGCATGATTGGATATTATAGGATTTTATTTTTTATGGTATTTTGAAGCATTTTACTTGGCATTTGAAATATGTATTTCAAATGCTTTAAGGTTTTTTTCCGGGGATGATCATGTGTTGTATTTCAGGACATGATATTTTGTGCCATTTTTTTGATTCATATTGTCTTCTTATTTTGCTAATCTGCAGATGCTGAGTAGGGTCCCCTGTGGAACTTGATGTTTGTCATTGTTTTTGATGCAATAATATATGTCGGAGTCAACTATGAAGAAATTGTGACTGGAAGTATACTGGAAGCATGTGTGGCTTGGCTCATGGCTTGGACTATTGCCAGGAAAAAGTTTTTGGCATGATTATAACTCTTACTAACCAGAGACATGGATCATGTTCATGTTCTTGCAAAAGTTGCATTCTGGCATCCACAATTTGGTTTAGGCTCTGACCCCTTTTAAAATTTTATCCGCAATAGTTTGGTGTTGTTTTTTATTGTTTCACTAGACTAAATGTACAAGAACAGGATTTCTGGAATTACTGTAAAAATACAATTATGTGGATTTTGGTTTTAACATGATTCAAGAAAATTTCCATTTTTATCCAAGTGGTGGAACCAGGCTTTACTTATAGATATGCAGGCCATTCAATCTAGTATAGCCTCGATCGAGTACATAATCAGAACTTCCCTTGCAATGAGGTGATCTAGCTGCAACGCACGAAGCTTACCACACCTCCCGGCTTAAGCCTGCAACATGAACAACAAAGGGATTGAACTGCACATTAAGGTACCACCTTTGTTATTAAAAACAATAATCGTCTATCATATTGGTATAAGTATAAACTAATCATCAGAACCGCTGCACCGGCATTTACCAATATCAACATATGATTCTATCTAGGGTGCCAGAAACTGCGATGAGATTAACAATGGACACGGGTACGGATGGGGATGGTTTTTGATATAATTATCACCAAACCGAATTATAAAATCTGTATATGATGTGTTATAGGTAACATGGTCAAATAGTCTCCTTTCCTTCATAAGTATCCATCATATTCAAAAGATCAATTAATTGAGAAGCTAATCCTTGGGGCTAAAGACAAAGAAGACAGTCAATTAAGTACAATGAAAGAAACGTGTAAGTATAACCATGCATGATTGACTCACCTTATCTTTTTATCTTCTTTCAATATCAAGACTGTCTTAGAAAGCCTCAACGTTGAGGGGCAAAGGGGTGAGGGTAGAGTCGAGCCTTAAGAGCGGCAAAAATACAATATGATCTCAAGTTCTCAACTCTTTCGTTTATATACCTTCGTTGAAAATCTTAACTATTAATAAAAATATAATTTAATTTAATAAATAAATATAATTAATTTAGGGTACGATAATCAGTATAATTATGTTCGAACCGTACTCATTGTTTCATGATCGATTTATATTCAAAATTATACTAGTCTTTGAAATTTATCGTACAAAAACAGAACCAACAGTACTAATAACTATAGATAAACAAATCCACGATTTTTTTGCCCATTTTTGTGTAAGATGTTGGGTAGAAAATGAAACTCCAAAAGAAAGGTGTCATGTCAGTTTCGTTAAAGGTAATAAAATATTTTCGATTGATTCAGAAGGAAATGCTTGCCTTCTACATAGACAAAATAACATGGAAATGGAAAAAACTTTAGATTTTTGTCTAAAATGATCGTATTAATTATAATAGTTTAAAAAGAAACGTATTTAAAATTTAATTTAAAAAAGGCAAAAGAAAACTGATGGTACCGATAACCAATAATTCACTCAAATTGTCTCTCTCCTCTACACGTTCCCACTTATATTTTTTTCTTTTTTTTTTACATTTTCATTTTTTCTTTCCTTCCCCAGCGTAAAACCCTTTTTCTTTCTCTTTTTCTATTTTCTTATTCTTCTTTTTTCACCTTTCATCTTTCTTTTTCTCTTTTTTTTCCATTTTCTTTTTCTTTCTCCTTCTCCACACTCAAAAACCCATCTTTCTCTTCTATTTTTTCATTTTCTTCTTATTCTTTCTCTATACTCCTTCCATTTATGTTCTCTAATTTTCTGTTTATTTTTTCATTACAAGGAGAATATTTTCAAAATAAGGTTAGTGATATTAATTATATGAATTGTGTAAATTATTATTGGTTTTATTAGCATGTAAATATTGATTTTTTTTTCAGATTTATAAACCTTTGGGGAGCTGTTAGCTTGAGAAATTTTTGAATTTTTTTCAACTATTTGGATGTTTTTTTTTTCTTCGAAACTGTTTTAAGGTTATTTAATGAGATTTTTAATTGAAAAATTGTATTATCTATTATCCTAATTAATCAAAAATATAATTAAAAAATTGTATTATCTATGAACATGTTTTAGATAGGGGCTTAAAGATTAATATGATAATAATAAAGTATTAGATTTTGCGTTTTGGGTTCAAAGGAAAAATTTGAGAAATATACTAGTTGTGACTTGTGAGAAGAAAAAGAGTTAATAGTCATTTGTTTTTTTCGTTCATTCCATGTAGTGTAGATTATATACATTTTTGTATTTGTATATCTTATTATTAAATTATCAAAATTAGACAGTTTATAAATTTAACAATAAAAATATTATTATAAAAATTTTCTCCATGAATTAGGCCTTAATATTTTATAAAGTGTTAATTAATAAACTAATTTAATTTTAAGTATTGATGTATTATTATTTGATAATTTTTCTTATACCTTCTAGAGAATGGATGGTCTTAGTATTCTAATAATTCACGGTGGTAAGTGGTCGAAGAAAGATGACAAAGAAGTATATCGAGGAGGTGAAGGTTCGGTGATAAGGATCAAAAAGGAATTTATGTATAATGACCTTAAAGATAAATTGTTTTAAAAGTTGAAGATCGATAAGTAAAAGTATGAAATTTCAATGAAATACTTCCATAAGAATGATCTGACATTACTTACTATTTTAATAGGCGATGACGATGATCTCGATGAGTTTTTTAACCTTCATGTTCAAGATAATCAAAGCAAGGTTGTTGTATATGTTACAAAAAATGAGATAAGATATGTAGATACACATCATTCTATTTGTTGTGAAGAACTTGTTAATTTTGGAAATGGTCATGTAAGTTGCGACAATATTTTTGAGAGTATGGGTGATGCACGAAGTGTTGACCATTCTTCAAATCCTAATGAATTTATAGATAATGCTTTTAGGAACAAGAGTGATGTAAACAAGAATTGTACAACTACATTAGTGCAACCTTGTAACAATGTTATTTCATCAATCACTTCTAGGCTCACTGTAGGAGTTGATTCTGAAAATGGTTTATCTCAATCTCAAGGAACAACTTTAGTTCAGTACAGTAATAAAGTATTGTCTAATCGACCATGTACACCCACATATATTTTTTCAAATGGTGATGTTGGTTCTTCAATGCCACATGTAGAGCTTGATTTGAAGGTTGATCAAGTATTTGACAATAAGATAGATTTCACTACACATGTTGGGCTTCATGCCATAAGAAATAGATTTGAGACGAGGACACTGACAAGCAAGAAAGACCGTGTAGTGATAAAATGCATTCAAGCTAATTGTACTTGGATGATTAGATGTAATAAGATCACTGGATCAGATCGATTCAGGGTAAAACAGTTTGAATCAAGACATACTTGTGATCCTAATAAGTACATGAAAAAAAATAGGACTGCGACCTCAAGAGTGATAGCAAATGCTATTAAGATGAAACTGGTGCGACCTGGAAGAGTTTATAAGCCAAAAGATATTATTGATGATTCTCAGAATGAGTTTGGGATTGATATTGGTTACACCACAGCATACACGTCTAAAGAAAAAGCTCTCAGATTGCTACGGGGCATTGAAGAGGAATATTTCCTCAAACTCCCTTCCTACTGTCATGTTCTAAAGGAAAGAAATCCTGGAAGCGTCACACATATTGAAGTTGACCAGTCGGGAAGATTTAAGTATTTTTTTCATGGCACTAGGTCCATGTATTAGAGGATTCTTATCCTACATAAGACATGTGATTACAGTTGATGGTGCATTTCTTATTGGTAGGTATGTTGGGACATTATTTGTAGCAAATGGTTCTGATGAAAATAACAATATATATCCAATCTTCATTGGGGTTGGAGATTCAGAGAATAATGATGCTTGGGAATGGTTTTTGTTAAAACTATCATCTGTAGTTGGGCACGTTGATGACCTTGTTATTATTTCGGATAGACATCAAAGTATTATTCAAGCTATTCCGAAAGCATTTCCTAATGCAATGCATGGTTATTGTGCATTTCACATGGAGATGAATTTAAATCACAAATTTAAGAACCGTGATATTATACCTTTGTTCAGATGCTACTCAAGAGCTTATACAAAGGGTGAATTTGACAAGTATATGGGAGATTTGAGAGAGATTGATCCTTTGATAGAGAAGTACTTATTGGAAGCAAGTAAAGAGAAGTGGTCAAGATATCATTTCTCAGGAAATAGGTACGCGATAATGACCACCAATGGTTCTGAATCATTTAATAATGTAATGAAATCGACACGTGAATTACCCATAACTATGCTTGTTGAGTATTACCGCAGCAAAATACAACAATGGTGTGTGGAACGTAGGGAGGTTGGAATGAGATGGGGAACTCGATTCCTTACAGATGAAGTTCAATCAATCATACGTGCAAATCACTTTAAGTCGTTGAGGTACAAGGTTTTTAGAATTAATGCACATGTTTTCCATGTAAATAATTCATTCACCAGTTGTTATCCTATTGTCATGTTTATCTATTTGCATTGTTTTTGTTAAATATCTATATAATCTTACTTTTTATTACATATATTATGTACTACTAACGTTGACACTTTGAACTCTCTTAGGTTATACATGGTGACAACAGTGATGATGTGGATCTACTTAATAAAATTTGTAGTTGTAGGGAGTTTGATGTTCACAAGATCCCATGTTGTCATTTTATTGCAGTTGCCCGGTTTCAAGATGTTGATGTGCATTCATGTTGTCATGTCATTGCAGTTGCCCGGTTTCAAGATGTTGATGTGCATTCTTTCGTTAATAATAAGTACACCATAAATTGTTATATTACAGCATACGGTGAGTCTATTTTTCTGACAACTGATAATGATGAGTGGATCATTCCACTAATGGACCTAGTTGAACTTCCTCCTAATACCAAGAGGAAGTGTGGAAGACCACGAAAGCGACGCATACGTTCACGTGGGGAGGTAATTAAGAAGGTGATATTGTGCAGTAGGTGTGGAAGGGGTGGTTATAACACAAGAACTTGTAGTCAGTTCCTTCATATGATTGTAGAACATTCTATGTCTTTTCATCCTTAAACATTATTGAGATATATGTAAGATGTTCTTATTTTTTTTATTGGTCGCCTTTTTTTAAACATTGTTATATGATGATATAATATTTTAAATATAAATTTTTAGTTTATTTTTATTATAATAAGATAAAAAATTAATGTTTATAAAATTTTACAAAATAGTTATGTAAGTTATAATTTATTAAAAAAATTATAGTTTTTATCTTTTATGTAATTTAGTTATTATTTATTATACCATGCATAAATATATAAATATTTATTATTATACATACTATATATTTAATATTGTTATAATTTATTTTTTTATGTATTTATTAATTTATATTGTTTAATTTTTAAATTATTTTATCAATTTATATAGATATGAAACTATATTATTCAAGTTGGTAAATAAATTTAAAAATATTAAAAGTTAAAAAACCTACACAAAAATTAATTCTCAAGTTACAAGTTAACTTTTGACTCTTTTTAAATTATAACACAAATATTCCCTTTTTTTTAAGTATTATATGAGATATGAACTTTTTGGACAAAATCTCAAAAACTTTGATTAGCCATAAAACTGGAAGTGAAAAAGTAAGCGATACTCTAGTCTGGTTAGAATATAAAGATGGGTAAATGAATTTTAACCACCAGATCAAAAAGTCCAGAGCTGGATTATTGAAGATTAAAGACAGAGAGTATCAGGGGATAACGTGTGACAATTGTTTTGAGTCGATGAAGCCTTCGAAACCAGCAGCTTGGAGGATTGTGAAGTCTAAACTCAGCAGAAGTAACCATGATCCAAGGATCAGTATCCATATTGATGAGCGCTTTTAACTGCATGGGCATTCAATCATCCATCCGGCCTATCATATCGATGAGATAGAATTTCTGAAATAAAAATAAAAAATAAAAAATAAAAAAAAGATCGGTCGTTGTGGTCGGACTCTACTATGCTTGATAACAAATTCAGTTCTGTTGATTCATCAATGAATTTTAATATCTTTGTGTTAGTTCAGCATTCATCAAAAGGAATAAAATGCAATTCTTCAAAGCATTTTTCTCTAAAAGTTTTCTTTAATAATTAAAAAAAATCACAAAATAAATAGCATAACCAAGAAACAGGAATATAATCACATAATCCATCAGCAGAAATATACAACAACGTACAATAATATAAAAGAAAAACAGGCCTTGTACTGAAAATTACAATAATATCAAGCAGCAAAATATCCCCTAGATGAAAAAGAAAAGCAACTAACTCTAATTATGGAACTCGTCATTTGGCATACAGTGTAAAGAAAAATGAAGCATCCTCACCAAACAAAAGCTGGAAGCTCTAAAGCGGTTAATTGCAAGCGTCAACTAAAATATTTTATAGCCAATGATATAAAAAGGGAACATCTTTGAGAAATTATAATCTCTCACAGTATGGCACACATGCCATATTAGTATCTCCTCCTGGGACTCCTTGAGCGGCGTTCTCGTGTTTGCCTGTAAGAATGAAAATGTTAAAATAATCAACTATAGGAAATCCAAAAGTCTTCAAACGTTTACTGGTCAAGGGACTGAAGATAAGTTTGCTTAAATCAAGCTCAAAGTTTTTTAACATCAACAATTTGTCAAACCAAAAGGTAAATAGTTAAAGATAGATGTCAATCAGGTTTTTAACAAATATTAGAACTACCAGTTCAAATAGTGGTAAAAAAATACAGAAAAATACTGCTAGGGTCCCATTACTTGCTGCAAAAATGACACTTAGATCATATACTTATTTTTGTGATAGTTTAATCCTAATATTATTAAAAAGTGAATGACAAAATTAATTTTTTTCAATTAATTTTTTATATTTTTTCAACTGTATTAGATAGAGACTGTTTTAACTTGAATAAGTTGTAACTGAAAGAATTGAAAAAAAAAACAATCATATGTCCTGCAATCATTTTTTAATAATAATAGGACTAATTGTCACAAAAAATAAGCAAATAACTCAAGTGTCATTTTTAGAATAAATATGAGACATAATGTCAGGGACTAAAAAATAAAAGTACCTAGTTTCATAAGAATCAATACCTAATTCGAAAATATCTATAATTCCTGGAACAAACTAATGATATACTACTTCTCAGTTAGCCAAAATTCATACGGTGAAGCTAAAGGAGACAACCTCCTGCCAAGAAAAATCTAAGGCTTTATGTCAAGCTATACCTTACGTGACAAAACCTCAACCAACTGAGGGATTTCATTGATGTCTGACATACCAAGGTTTTAAAAGGCAGTTATATGCCTTGAGGCATATTTCTTACATGAGGCAAGACGTAAGTCTAAGGCGGTATGAGCCATAAACCTCATTCTAAAGAGTATTGAGATAATTTTCTCCCAATGAAAGTTATAAGCCCAACTTAATTTTTGCTAAGAATGAATAACAAAATACAATTCAGATAACATTCATAAAATAACAAAATTATAATAATGTAGTCATAATTTAACATTGAGATGGTTATGTGAACAAATAAAAATGTGATTTTAGGATTAGGAATATTAAATATGAATAAGGTCTAGACGTTAGATTTAAAGATACTAAGCATATGATGGGTAAATTTTAGATACTTGAGGTTAAACACATAATTTAACATTGGTTGTTTTGCTCGCTAAAAACTATGTTTTAGCATAGTACGAGTCAAGTATTGTAGCCCCAAGCATTTTCAACCCATCCATGAGAAGGCAATCCCAGAAACAAAGAAGTTTTGAGGTGTATAGCCTCAATACCCTCATTGCGTAAGACTCAACTGTAAAAGACGCAAGCCTCAAATAAACTATTTAAGGCTAAGACTGAACTCATTAGATAAATGGGTCCTACTAACATGAGCCTCATTGTGAGCCTCAAAATATAAATTTAAAACCATGTGACATACCAAATGAAACCTTAGAAAACCGGATAGCACATATTATGTAAACTTCTCCCTATCAAATATGGTTTCTCTACATTTATTTATAATGTACATTACTAGGAAAATTACTCCATATTTGAAATATATATAGATTGAAGAAGCATACCTCACGTTCCTTTTCTTCATTGACTCGAGGAAGGATCCATTGGTAAAGGCCCAGTCGACAGTGATGGTCTGAGTAAGAAAGTCAGTTCCGTTCATTCCAGATATTGCAGCTTGTGTTTCCTCAAAATTCTCATACTCAATAAGTGCATACCCCTAGTATAGAAAGCATTCACGTTAACAAACCAAAGACGATGTTCATAAAGAAATAGTACTATATTACCAAGGACAAATGCAAGACAAGTAAAATTATTACTAATGGAGATGGAAGTTGTCACAACACAAGGGCAGATTTAGTAAGCAAAATTTACACAGCCAGCACGATTGTTTGTTAAATAATTCGAAAATTAAACTAATATAGCTTTGCGCTTGGTGTCGAAGATCATGAGAGTAAAATTATTACTAATGGAGATGGAAGTTGTCACAACACAAGAGCAGATTTAGTAAGCAAAACTTACACAGCCAGCACGATTGTTTGTTAAATAATTCGAAAATTAAACCAATATAGCTTTGCACTTGGTGTCGAAGATCATGAGTAATTCTTTAATTTTACCACTAGTAAATATCTTGACATATAAAAACTGGGAAAATGGCCTACGTAAGTGTTCACTATTTGAAAACAGAATCACTGTCCACATAAAATGATCTCGCATCATCATCATGAGGTTGGATGAACAATACATAAAAGAAATAATTAAATAAACAAAGAAAGAAGTCACGAATCAAAACGGCATGTCTTGCCATAAATAACATACCTTGACGAACCCAGTGCGACGATCAAGATTCAAATGCAAATTCTTGATTTCACCAAATTCACCAAACGCATTTTGAAGATCGTCCTCTTGTGCCTCCTCATGTATTCCAGTAACCAGAATAATCCATCCTTCAATTGCTGTACATAATTTTTTAATAAGATTGAGTAATTTTCGATTTTACAATTAAAAGAGCAACAGTAAATACAAAAGGCAAGAAGAAATCAGGGACAAAATCTCCTCCACATACAGCCACATGCAATCTAAAGTAAAGAGCAGGAAGAGAAGATTCGAACACCTTCATCAGAAACCCCTAGATCTGACACTATATTCCCCAAAAAAAAATTAAAAAAAAACAATATTCCACCATTATCGCTTAAACTTACATCGCTGGGGATCGAGTCCGTCGGAGGTCTTGAGGGAGTCAAAATCAGATCCGGCTAGGCGGCTGTTGCGTTCGGAATTAAGGTCTTCACGGAAGCCACGGCCCTTAGTCTTCTTAAGTGGACCCGAATCAACACCAGCGCCGGTGATGGCAGACTTGAGCTTAGGCATTGGGGCTCGAGGCGAGGCCAAACCATCAGCGTCTGGGGCTCCATCCTCGTCCATGAGGTCGTCGTCCTCAGGCTCGAAGTCCAAGGCTTCCACGTCTGCGCTCGTCATGCCTGATATTCCCACTCTCTCGAGACCTTGTTCTCAAGATCTTTTTCTTTCTTCTATCTAAATATTGAACCGCCTCTGATAACCTAATTGGGGGTTTTTGGTTTTCTTGGGTTTTTAGGTTTAATGATGGGTCCGATTGGCTTCAAGAGAAAATATTAAATGATTTTTTTTTTTTGGTCAAAAAATGTCACTGGGACCGACAGATCATTAGTTATACAGAGAGTATCAGTTATGAGTCGATAAAAGGCGTAAATCAAAGCGAGAGGTATTAAAAATTATAGTATACCTTTTTATCTATCGAAATTCAGGAAAAAATACTCTAATTAATATATTAATATTTTAAATATTTTATATTATTAATTTTTTTAATATTTTAATTTAAATATTAATATCTTTTCTATCATTCTTTTAATAATAATTAAATTTTTATTCAAAATATCCTTTCAATTTTTTATTACAAGATTTTTATTTTTTTTATGAAAATTAATTAAAATTAAAAAAATATTTTTTATTAAAAATTAGATTAACACTTGGTAATAAAAATTATGAAAAAAAAATTTATTAAATTTTCATTTTTAAAAAATAGATAATATAAATAAATATTAAAAACCACAACATTCTAACAATTTTATCGAAATATAATAAAAATATTTTTGATAATTAACTAATAGAGATAACAATAAAAATATTTTATGAATAATTAATTAAAAATATTTATATTATTAATACTATAAAAAAATTCTAAAAATTAAATTTTTTTTAATTTTTTTAACTCTAATTGATTATTATAAAGAAAAAAATCTTCTTACAAATGATAAAAGTATTTTAGATAAAAAAAATTAATTAATATTTAAAAATAAATATATATATATATATATTAATAATTTAATTGAGTTATTAAATCATAAATTTTTAATAATAAGAGATATTTAAAATATAAATATATTAACGGGATCGGATGACATATCGTCTCACCTGATTTTTTCAGGCAAAAAAAAAATGTTATACTTAAGCTTACGTGTCTGAATTACATATGCTGTGCGTTTTGTGCGTGGGAGGGCTAAATTGTTGTGGTTGTTCAGATGAAAAATGCCTCTCCACCTATTTTTTCTTCACTGAGTCGTTTGATTTAAAAAACATAAAACACCTATATTTTTAAAATAGACAAATATATATTTGAATAAACAGAGATTGAATGAAAAATGTTAGTTAGCAAGAAGAGAGGCACATGGATTAGCCATCAATTTTCTTTGAAGAGAAAAATGGCGATGGTCTCTTCTTCTTCTTCTCTATCTATCTTCGATCCCAATCGTCATTTACTCTCCTCATCCTCCTCATCACTGTCCCTTAGTCTCAATCTCATACTAACCGCTCCTTCCTCCACCGCTTAAAAACGCAGGTCGCAGGCATCCCAACGTTATATCCCGTCTGCATGACAAGTATCAAACATTTTACTGAGTACCTACCTCTCCATATTTCTACTACAGCGGCACAAAGATTCATATATATATATAATAAAGAATAACGAATCACGCAACATCGTGGTAAAGATATAAATCATTTTTATAGTATGAATAGTATTTTATTTAATATCTTTAATAAATTTTTAATATTATATTATCTTATTTTATTTAAATATTAAATCAATTTATTTAGATTATAACATTAATAAATTTAATTAATTTTATTAATATATTATATCATTTTTATTTAATTTACATTACAAATAATCATATCATAATATCTATTATTTTTGTATTCCTACCTTTTATATTTAAATTCATTAAAAATAAATAAAATATCGTAATTAATATTATTTTATTATTAACTCATTTTATTAAAAATTAACCCATAAAATATATAAATCTTGATAAATAATGATCGAGTTTAAAAAATGTATTTTACAATTGTTTTCAAAAATCTAGAACATTCAAGTATCAATTATCTATTCGGTTTCATAATGTAATAAATTATAGATTAGTTTATAATTTTATTATATAATTGATATTTACATAAAATGTTATATATATATAACTGATATCAAATCAAATTAATTTTATTAATTTTTTAATACTTTTTTTCACTAAATTTGATCATTTTAATAATTTATTATAAAATAATGAAATTTTTTTCAATAACTAAAAGAGAAAAAGTGGTAAAATTTCATTTTGTTCCCTTTGTAATCAAGCTCATCAAGTCTACATAATTAACTGTTTTGAAATTTTACCATGTGCTTTATCTATGGAGTCATACAATATCCAAAAGTTAGTTTTTGAACAAAAATATTACTTCAGTAAATTGTTTCTGACATGATGTGTCTTTATTTCAGAGCTTTTAAAAAAAACAATGGGCCATGACCAGTAGTTGTCTACATTTGTTGTAAATAATTGCTCTTTTCTAACAAAAAGGCTTTTTTTTCTCCTTTATTATAACAAAAAGGTATTAGAGTAATGTGATATTGTTGAGTTATGCTGTATAGTTGGGATGCAATTCTGATACAGGTACGGTTCTAAACGTGGATGAGGTTAGCTTATTAATAATAAAAGAGGTTTAAAAAATTTGAACAATTAAATGAGATCAAGTAATGTAGCAAAAATAAAAAATATTTGTTATATACATTAATTTTTTATTAAATAATATTTTTACATAAATTAAATATGTGATTTGAAATTAAAGATGGAAAAGTATTACCGTAATGTCACATTTTAGTTATTTATTAAATATAAAATTAGATGCGTAAAAATAAAGTAATTGTAAAAATAATTATTAATATAATATCAATTAAATTATAATATATATTAAGTTATAATAAAAAAATATTATTTAGATTTTTATGTGCTAAGTTATTGTCCAATACACATATGTTACAGATTAAAAATTGGATTCAAGTAATTGAAAATTTATACATTACTTTTAAAATAAATAATAATACAATTAATATACTTACTTAAAAACACAAATACACAAGGCGATTAAATTTTAAAGTAACTATTTTTTTCTAATAATTAAACTAAGCAATAGCTCAAAGTTTTATAATAAAAAATAAACTAATGTAAGGAATATCGTCTTTTTAAATTGAGTCATAAAAACTGTTGAAAAATAAAAATGATGTGAATCAAACCCATATTTGAATAGAAGAAAATGAGATATTGATGCAAGTTCTTGAATAAGATAATAATCAAAACTATTTGAGTAAAATTAGTTTTAGGTGGAACAAATTAAGCATAAATAAAGCAAGTGGTGTCATATTTCCTTTCCAAATTTAAAAAAAAAACATATCGCTCAATAAAGTAAAGTATTAATAGTGTACCCATGTATAATTTTGACATTAATTTGTACCTTTGCAAAAAGCTAACGCATATACAAAACTTTTTCCCATTACCTTTTCAGAATCAAGTTTCTTCAATTAAAATCAACAAAGAAACTACAATATTTTGCAAAAGATTATGAAAATTTTGAAAATCTATAGATTATGGGCTCGCCAATAACCTATATGAATTTGTGTTCTTGGTTAGTTAGTTCCATCACATATGAATTTGTGAAGAAAGTATCTGAAACGAGATATGATATGTGGCTATGTCACGAGAATTACTTATTTTCTCATTCAAGAATAAGGATCATGCAATACAAAGCATAACTTAGTGCACTCAAAAAAAGTACATTTATAAGATTCAATTTTTGGCAACAAAATTGACCTCAACCAGTTGCTATACTTTAGAAAAAGATCAAATCACGTCAATCTTTAATGGTTTAGAAGCTGATTATAAATATGTGGTTGCTACAGAAGGGGTTTCATTGCAAGAAGTGAGACACTAACTCCTCAATGACCACTTACATTGCAACAGCTTAATTTTTGTTGCTAACAAAGGAAAGCTAAGTAAAAAAAGCAAGATAAATCTAAAACAGAGATGTAACAAGGCTGACAATTTCACTCTAAGTTACATCGTTTACACTTGTACCTCCTAACAAGTAAGGAGTACCCACTTAGCCACCTCTAGTCATCAAGTAGTCCAATTATTATTTACATCAAGTAGAACTTAAAAGGGAAAAAAATTCTTGCAGCGTCAAATTCTCCAACCAACTTTGTTTAATTGTGGAATTACCATTTGATTAATTAATTGAACAATATGTATGGTAAATAAGTGATATTTATTAGACAATTAAAACAATGGAAAAAGAAAAATCCTATTCAAAATGGAAATTAAATTACCAGATATTATGGAAAGTACTCCATCTCGTGTATTGTCTATTGAGATCTCGACTTTGGCAACCTCTGCTTTATGAGCCCATAGTTTTAACACCAAGTACCGTGGTATATTAGCATCCTTCTTCAGTCTGTTCCAAACCATGTTCACTTGAAACTGCTGCATTAGATTACCTGTAGTCAAAGTGAATCCCTTTTAGCTCATTTTCTTCAATATTAATAATTCATATACTTTCAAAAAATAACTGCTTATTTCATTTCGTATTTGTCAATTGAAGGCTTTGCTAGGACCCAAAGCTTGCAAAAACAAATTATTTCCTCCATTTCGTGGCTTTCAAATTCAAAGAAACAAATCCAAACTAGTTGGCTCATCACCCATTCTCGTGATATTCAAACAAATGAAAATAATACCTTTCCTCTTCTGATGGAAAGTTAACTTGCGTAGCACCTGCGATTAAATCTGGAATCTCATCACAATACTCAAACTTTAGAGAGCATAAAAAAGTATTTGGTCTAAATGCAAAAGGAAAATAAGGGAAGCCAAATCACAATTAACTATGTCATTTGACAATATAGAAGTAAAAGTGACAGCTAAAAGTCATTAGTGTTATAAAATAAATGACAAGCCGATCCCAATAGATCATCATGTTTCAGAGATGTACGTTAACTTGCAAGGTTACTTCTTTATTAGTTGCAGCAAAGAAGGATCAACTTTCTCTTTAAATGAGAAACTGTGTATCATTTTTGTTGTTGTTGAATCTGCCAAAAATCCCTTTTTCACCATTTCTTGAAGAAGTTGGATAGCCTTTGGCATCTCATTGTTGTGAATGAAACCTCGAATGATGGTATTATACGTAATACCATCCGGGTGGCAGTCACTCTCCTCCATTTTTAAAAGCAAACTATTTGCTTCTCTCGTTCTTCTTTCTTTACAAAAACCCTTAATGATAGAATTATATGTCACTACATCAGGTTTCAGTTCTTTCAAGAACAAACTATGAAAAATGTCCTCAGCAATTTTTAGTTTTCCAGCACTGCACATAGCCTCGATGAAGATATTGTATATCACAATATCTGAATGCAGGTCCTTACTCTCAATCCTTCGTAACAATTCTATTGCTTGCTCAATCTTTTGATTTTTACAGAAATAATCTAATATAGCACCATAAGTACAGGCATTTGGAAGAAGACCAACATTTTTCATTTCTTGCAACAAATCTTCTGCCTCCTTGCGCCTACCAACTTGGAGCATACCACTTATAAGAGTGTTGTAAGTGATAGTATCAGGAACAAGCCCTTTATTAGACATTTCTTGCAACAAATCTTCTGCATCCTTGTGTCTTCCAATTTGGAACATACCACTGATAAGAGTGTTGTAAGTAATCGTATTAGGAACAATCCCTTTATTAGACATTTCACAGAAAAGTACAATAGCTTCATCTATCATTTTCTTCTTGCAAGAAACATTAATTAAAATATTGTAACTAAAAGTATTAGGTGGACAACCTTTCCACGCCATCAAATCAAAAACTTTTCTTGCTTCGTCAATTTCATTTTGAAGACAATAGCCATTCATTAATGAATTGTAAGTATACACATTAGGCTCTATGCCTTGCTCCCTCATTACATTAAACAAATATTTTGCATCGGAAACCTTGGCCTCCTTACAAAATGCATCTATCAAGATGCTGAAGGTTAGTAGATCAGGACAGAGCTGTCGCTCAACCATATCGTTTAGTAGTTTTGTAGCTTCTTTCCACTGCCTAAGTCTACATACTCCATGAATTAGACTATTATAGGTAACACTGTTAGGAGATACGATTTTGATCATCTCAGAGAAAAGGTTTAAAGCATCAACAATCTGCCCATTCTTGCAAAGGCTGTCCAAAATCAAATTATAGCAAAATGTGTTAGGCTTGATAGGCCCCGTTTCCATCCCCCTAAGCAATTGAATGGCTACACTAATTTTACCCACCTTGCAGAGACCACGAATTAATGTTCCATAAGTAACCACGTCGGTCTCCCATCCTTCATTGACTAACTTTCTGAAACATGCTACGGATTCCACAATTTTACCCTGAAAACATAGGCCCTTTACTAGAGTAGTCAGCACTATGCAGGTTCTTTCTCTGTACCCAAACTTAAAGAATGTACCCAGTAGAGATAGAGTGAAACCCATTTTGTTCAAATGAATAAAACAATTCATCAAAATAGATACAGTATATGCATCCGGGATAAACCCCAAGAGAAGCAATTGGTGGCACAAATCAACAACGGCAGAATAATGTTTCAATTTTGAAAGCTTAACAAAAAGTATATTGAAATCTTTAATGGGAGGCAGAGACTGCGATTCAAGCATTTTATGAAAGAGACTTAAGGCATCCTCAAGGTTAGTGTAATTGGATGTGCTGTTTAAATTGGTTGTGTTTTGGTGAGTGATTTTGATTTTGTCAAGCACGCCAATTATAAGCCTTACATTATCGGTAGTAGTAGAATAAGAAATTTCAGAATGAGAACATCGAATAAATTGCAGAGCAAAAGCACAAGAAAGGCAAGTAGAAGATGTACCTTCATAGCTATGGTATAAAGAACGACAAGATTGTGTAGCAATTCGAAGCATCATTTTCTCCTTTCTGAGAGCTTTGATAGCCCTAACCATTTCAGTAGAAAGTCTGAAGTCATGTATTCTATATTTTTTTTATTAATGATTTCAATTTTTTAATTAATGATATTAAATTATTAAATGATTGTTTTTTAAAAGGATGGAAAAAAATGTTAGAAAAAGTTGAACTTGCATATTATACATTTTTTTACAAATAAAATTCATTAATTAAATATCAAAATGCATAGTTTAATTCAAAAAATATCAATTTATAATAATCATTAAAAAAATTATTTAATATTTAATTATAAAAATATCTACGTAGATCCCGTAATTTTTATACAGTGTGTTCCGTAGATTCCACCTCAAACTAAGCTACGTTAACACATTTTTTTTATTTTTCCTAAATCTCGAATCTATAACCTAATCTTTAAATACCTCAAATTCATAGAGGTTAATACCAACTGAAATGACCTAGATACATGATAATTATCCATAATTTATTAAATATTACATATAAATTAATAAACATAAAATAGGTTATTATAAACATTTACATAGATAGGTCATTACATACAGATCGTTCCAAATTCTCAAATAGATTTCTTAGATCGTTAGCATGAGACGCGGATCGAGATTACGTCGGAACTTTATAATTTCATCAAGTCTCGTTATCTAATACCTCACAGTTCAATAACAAGTTGTTCTAATTAACTATGGTGCATGGTTTATTAAACTCGTCAAGTCCAGATCATTGTTAAACCATCCGTATAACTTCGTCATAGTATAACTAGATATCAATATTTATTAGATTATATACTTCTTACATACCTCTTATATTTTTAATATCAAAGTATAAATATAATGCAAATAAAAGCTGTCATATTCTAAATTAATATAATAAATTACAATAATTTAGAAACAAATACGGAAAGAAACATCTTGCAAACCCACTTATCAAAATTTATAAAATATATTATAATAAAATAAAATTTTATTTATAATATAAATAGATTAGTTAGATATTGTACTTTTTATAAATGAAAATTCCTAGCCAGAGTCAGTTTTCGAAATAATTTGACATATACTAAACCAACTAACATATGAAAAGAAACTACATCTTCGGTTAACTCTTGGATTAAGTCGGTTATGCATTTTTTAAAAACTCATCCCTTGTAAAAAGGGAAATAATTCAAAATTTGATAGATTTATTTATTCTTAGTTTCTTAAGAAACCAAAGCATTGAATTCATAGTTTCTGTACTTATTTAAGTTTTTAATATTTGAAAATAGTACCGATAAAAAGGGAAAGATTACAAATTTAAAATTTAGTTTACTCAAATCAAGGAATTAATGTTGATTAGAATTATTTTTATTAGAAAAGGGAATCTTTTATTAAATTAAAGGCATTGTTAACACAAAATGAAGTGAAATTATTAATATGAACAAATCATAGAAGGATAAATTTAAAAATATATTATTGAACTATTTGATATGTTATGAATGTAACATCAAATTGAAAAAAAATTCCAAATATATTATCAAACTCTTAAAAAATTTCAAATTGCCATTAATTTTAACCTCTATTGGACAGCATTAAAAAATCTCAATTAAAACTCTCACACTCCTCTCACGAGAGCCATTACCCCTTAATATTAATTGAAATTTGAAGATTTAAAGATTAGAGTTTAAACTAAATTAACAATTCAAACATTTACTCAACCCATAGCTATAACAATTCAAATCTCTCTCTGAAATATAAAATTTTGTAGATATTCCACAACTACCAAGCATCAAAGAAAACAAAATGGGGTTTAAAGTTAGCCAAAGATTCTTCCATGACTAGTCTCGTACGGTCCATGACATTCATAAGGAGTGGACGAGATATTGCAAAGCAAAAAGGAATAGCAACTGTTGTTTCAGTGCGCTATTAACAAGAGACACAGCAATGGAAACATGAAGTCAATAAGATCTTGGTGCAGAGACCACTCATATTCTTTCACAATATGGCATTGTATTTCCTAAAACAATTAATGTGATGATAAATAAATAAATAAATGAACGAAAGATAGTCTAATTACGTTAAAAATACATTTTAAAATCCGCTCTTTAAAAAAAATCATAAAAATCTATCGTGTAAAAATAAATTAACAATAATAAAAATCTATTGTGTAAATATAATAGACTTATCCTATCCAATTTTTCAACGCAAGTCTATTTTTCTTACAAAATTGTAATTTACCTTTACAAAATTAATCTATGGAATCCTCATTGTAAAAATAAGACTTGCGCTTATGCAGTTCCACGAAGATTAAAATACTAGTGAACTTGCCACTTTTCCTAATAAATCCCATTAACTCTAGTGAACTTGCCACTTCAAGAGTTTAACAAGATTTTTTTAACATTCAAAAAAGGCTAACAAAATGATACGTTTGAGAATTTTTGAGAATTTAAAAGTACATATGAACATTTTTAATAAGTTATAGTACTTTCATAACAAATTGATTTTGTGACATATTTTTAACTTTACCTTGGTATTAATAAACATTGATTCCGTATAACGTCGAAGCCAATAAGAAACGATGATTGGAACAAAACGAGATGTAATTGATAAAAACTCTCAAAAAATGAAAAATCTAAAATTAAGGTGCTACAATAACATGTTTCGCACTAACACAAAATCTCTCAAAAAATCCACATGACTGAGCATTACATCAAAAGCAAATTCTTTTAACACCTTTTCCAAAGAATTATAAATAAAAACAAGATTCAACTACAGCCTTGAAAAGTGTTTAACTTCACCATTCTTCACAGATCCTGAACGCTCAAGCCTACATACATAATATAATGAGTGAGATAAAACAAGAGTGAAAAATGAACATCCATCAAATACAAAATACTAGCTAAAGATAAAAAGAAACAAGTTGCTATGCACCAGCCAATAAACTGCTTTTCTAATCAAAAAGCGCCTGAAAGAGAGAGTTGGAGGGGGGAATAAAAAAAAAACTCATGCTGCAGTTGTGAACGTGCTTATTTTTACTTACTTGCTTTCTCGAAAAATAGAAACAATACCTGGAGGAAGGGACTGTTTCAACTTATCAGCCTTCTCAGAATCAAACACACAAAGGGTGTAAAGATACTTTGAGCATCGGACCTTAAACTTGACAACGTCTTTGCTCCTCTTAATTTTCACAGAGCGGGCGTCCTTCCTTCTTGCTGTGAGAAGAAAATCCTTGATCTCATGGATTTGCTTAGGCTGTCAACATAAAAATAATTATATTAGAATAATTCTGCATCACAAAGATTATTAATCTAAACAAGCCAGTGTTTTTCAATTAAAAAATACTTCACCTGCTTTTGACCATTAGTTATAGAAAATTAAAGATTGGCATATAACTTGTCAACCACTTACACTCATACAATTACTAAAAGAAAATTAACCATAGAAATACAATAGAATACAATGCAATCAACAGTCATCCCATGTGAAAGTGATAGAAAACTAACAGTGACTTTAATTTTTAATGAGAAAACAACATAGGAATTTCTATTATTATTAGAAAATATAAGCCAGAGAAACTCAGCCATCTCATCAACAGCTAAACCATGGTGGACGGCTAGTATAGCAAATTTCCACCAGGCACATTGTATTTTAAATCTACCCAAATATTCATTCAATAAATTTCCAATATTTCTTTAGTTCTATCATAATACAAATAAGTAAAAGTGAACATCAGAATAGATTACAGACAAAGCACTACATCCAAAAAGATAAACATGTGTTGGGTCTGGGGCATCAGAAGCCGGCCTAAAAAGGCTTCAGGTTCTGATATTGTACACAATTTATTTTCCAGACTTGTAACTGTGTAAACCACTAAAAAAGGTAAATACCTGACTTAAAGTCTGGAAAGACTGAACTTCCAAATGATAACCAAAAATAAAATTTTGCTCTGTAAACATAAACAAATTAAAATCACAAACATAAAAATCTTTGGTTCATATTTTTTTAAACAAAAACTATCAAATATTTCAGAGATATCAACAAAAACAAGCAAACTATAATTGCCCTCAAAACTGACTAAATAAAAGTATGTTTGGTACTGATTTTGAATTATGATTAAATAATTTATTTTGTCATTTCTAATCTTTTGTAAAAGTAATCAACAATGCGTGATAACAAATTCTTCTTAGTGATTTTCAAGGAAAAAAATCAAAAATCACCTCCAAGTTATTTGGTTTTCTAATTTATTTTTTTCTTTCAAAAACCTAAAATTAAGAATTTTTTATATTATTTACAAATTTGTAAGTATTGAATGATGTTCTTTCAATATTTGTATATACAAAAATCATATGGATTGATTCACTCTCTAAAAAAAATGTTTAGTGAACGTGAAAAAATAATAAATCAAAAATATGATAAAAAAAATCTTATTTTTAAAGATTTATAAATCACCCATATTTTGGTAATAATTCTTTAAAATGATAAAATCAAAATCAGAAACCATTACCAAAAATACTGATTAAAACATCACTTGAAAGTAATCAAAATCATTATCAACTAAACACTAAATTATTCAAATAGAAACCACAACCGCATAAGTCAAATTTACTCGAGTTTTCACTTCCGAAAATGTGTGGCTCAAGATAGGGACTTGTATCGACTACAGTAAATAAGCGTGAAACAATCGATTTGCACAAGACCACAAATCCTAAGGCAATCACTATGTTTAGAAAATTCTCAGTAATTACAAGTGGACGGAATGAAAAGTTAATATCAGAGCCAAAAACCCTAAACCCAAATTCAAACCTCCAAAAACAAAAAAAAAACAAAGAAGCAGAACCCTAAACGAAGAAACAAACAAATCAACTGATACACGCATAACAAACATAATAATAGAAAGGACATATTTTGGAAAAACACAATGAAGCAAGAGATGAATACCATTTTGCTTCCGATTTGCCAGTCCGAGACTGCGTCAGAAGCTGCGAGCTCTTTAGCAACGGAAAGTTTGCAAATAAATGCAATATATATATATATGCTAGGGCTTAGGAAGGCTATATCCTTATGGGCCTGAAAAACAACAGTCGACCTAGAAGCCCAAGCTTATGAGTTATAAGCATGTTTTACATTTGGGTGCTGTAGCCTTATTTAAAGAAATAATGGCTTATTAGCATATTTGTTAACTTTCCCTAACTCGATTAGCGTCGTCGTCTTGGTGCAATTAGATTACGTTTTTATCCCCCTCTAATTCGACAACAATATTACATTTTTAAATAGTTATCCACCGGGTTTGATATTTGTCTAGTATCTTTCACTTAATAACTATATTTTAAAAGATATTACTTTTAATACTCATGATATTAAAATAACTTTTATTTAATACATATATTTTTTCAAAAATCACACTTTAAACCCTTTTAAACAGTAACAGACAAAATAAGAACTATGAAGTTTTTTAGACGGAAATAAAATGAAAATTTATCACATTCCTCTTCCTTTCATTGTTATTTCCGCTCCACTGCAACTCTTGAATGACACCATTTTTGACTATTTAACCCAAAATATTGCATGTGTTTAACCTAAATTAAAGTGAAAGTTGTATTTGAATTTTATTAATGTCACTTGTTTGAGCTTTTTAATTCTTTTTAGTTTTAGTATATATATATGACATGATGTTTCTTTTATTTTAATTTAGCTATTTTCATTTATTTATTATTTTTCTTGTCCTCTTTTATCTTGAGTTTTTCTAAATCAAATATAATTACTTCATTAACTAAGTATTACGAAATTGAATCTTTAATTCAAATGTATTACTATTGGTTTTGTTATTTGATGTCGTAAAGAATAATTGAATAATTATTCTGATCTTTAATGGATTAAAATGAAACTGAAATAGTATCGATAGAATTGTAATAAAGTTGAAATGATAGGAAAAAAAAAAGAAATTAAAAAAAATCTCATTTCACTCGTACCCAACAAATTCCATAGTTTATTTCACACATTATTGTTTAAAAAGATTAAAGAGAAACTTTTGTAAAAACATGAGTATTAAATAAAAACATTTTCTATATCATAAATATTAAAAGAGAAACCGTTTTAAAATATTATCGATAAATAAAAATTTTAATGAAACATGGGTATTAAAAAAATTACCAAACCAACTTCTAACTAACTTATTTTTTAATTACGTTATTACTATATTAATTACTTTTATTTAAAATAGTGAGTTTTGTGATGAATTTTCACTAATAAAAAAATTTATCAATTAAATAAAATTGATTATATTTAAACTAAAAGCTCTAATTTAAATCCTTTATGCATCCAATTTTATTTTTTTAACTAGTCAAACTCTTAAATAAAAGATGATTGTAATATATCTATATTTATTTATAAGACTTTTAAATGTATTTTTTTTAAAGATATTTATATATAAATATTTTAATTATTAATAATATTTAATTGATAAATAAATATTATATAATAAATAAGGATGATAATAGTCATTTTAACAAGCTATAATAATTAATTATTATTATTATTATTTTAATTTAAAAATAATAATTAGTTTTTAATATTTTATCTTAAGTTTTTCCTAAGTCAAATGTAATTACTTCATTAACTAAGTATTGTGAAAATTGAATCTTTAATTCATATGTATTACTGTTGGTTTTGCTATTCGATGTCATAAAGAATAATTGGATAATTATTCTCATCGTGATTTAAGTGTTATTAATGGGTTAATGAAGCTGAAATTGGGCCAATAAAGCTGTAAAATGGAGTTGAAATGATAGAGGAAAGAAGAAGAAATTGAAAAATTCTCATTTTACTCGTGCCCAAAAAGTTTCATAATTTATTTTGCACATTACTGTTTAAAAGGACATTACTGCATAAATATTATATAATAACTAAGGATGATAATAATCATTTCAACAAGCTATAATAATTAATTACTATTATTACTACTATTTTAATCAAAAAAATAAATAATTTAATTAGTTTTTAATATTGTTTTTCAATATTTATGTATAATGTTGTAAGTCCGTTTATACTATGTGTCTTTATACTATGTGTCTGTATATTAGTTTTTTGTGTGCAAAACATTTAGGTTTTATATTTTATTTAGTGTTATTTTTTTCTTTGTGTAAGGTTTGTTATTGGTGTTCGGTAATGCACACACGTACATAAGTAAGTACGCTTTGTATACGAACATGTTTACACACACCATGTAGTTGGTTTTCATAATGTGCATGTTAGGTTAACTACGTTTGCTCACCGACGTTGCGCTTGTGTTTTTGTTTAGGTTATGGTGCAGATATTTATGAAAATTATTTGACAATATTTTGGGATGAACAAACATAATTTTTGGTACCTCATCACATCCTTCGATAAAGGCTTCGCCACACCCCTCGACAAGGCTATAGTAAGGTGGTTGGTGAGAATCATGGCTAGGCCGTGTCAAGGTTGATCGTGAGCTTGGGTAACTTTTATAAATTCTCCCCTCTCTTATTGGTTCTTGTCCATAAAATATGTAACGAAGCTTTGTCAAATTAACATCTCATTTTTTCTGTTTTTTTATCACTATTATCTTGAGTATTGTTATATATTAGTGATTTATGATTGTATGGGCGAAATCGTGCTCTTGAGTGGTGAGTACTTGAGATAGTGTTTGCAAGTGGATTTATGTGAGGAACCTATGTGGTTATAAGCCATGCATCAATTGGTAGTTGCTCCCGTGCAACTTTTTTTTATGTGAGGAACCTATGTAGTGGTGAGCCGTGTTTAGACTAATAACTGCCTATGTGCAACTTTTTATACGTGAGAACAACTTTGTGGGAGTGTATTGAGCTAAATTATTAAGTTTGTATATCTTTAGCTATTGCGATAAATGGTGGACTATATGTCTCACTTTGGTTTGCAGGTGATCATGGTTGAGTGGTTTCTCACGTTGGGTGTTCAAATCTTGTTCACATTACACATTATTAATCTATGGTAACTGATCGCACTACATCAAATGGTACTAGGTTTAAAGGAAAGTCACATTTGTACGTCAAACCAAGTCGCTATGGAGGCAACAAGCGAGATAACAATAGGTAATTCACACAGTGATCCTAGTTGATAAAGATAATGGGGTTTTATTTATGTCAAAGTTGTAATTGTTTTATTACTTACTAAGTTTGTTTATTGCCGAGTGATTGCCATAAGAAACCCGATGATGTTACTATACATGCAAGGAATCTATGTTGGTTTACCTTATTGTATTTGGTGATGTGCATGCTTTATTATTTGACTAATATAATTTGAGTTTAAATTATGTATATCTCTACATGTTTAGGTTTAAACTCTAATTAAAAAGCCTTTAATATTTATTGCTTGTTTTTTGACTACTGGTATTATATTTGTTGTTTAGTTAGTGTCTACTTGAGCTTATTTATATTGTTATTATGATTATCAATTAAGTGTTTATCTTTCTGTTGTATGCTTGATTTGGGTAGAGTCTTTAAGGAATTAATATATCCTTAACTCGATTGTGTATCAGGTTTTAGAATCATTAAATATTGTAATGCACGATTAGATTCTTGTATTAGTAGAATGTGAGTTTTTATCATGTATATGCAAACATACTGGATCTAGACTCTGATTAGAAAGCCTATTTGTTTTGTGTAGTTACATGTTTTTTTCATTTACTTGTAGTATGCCTATAACTTTTTGCTGTGTACTAGATGTCAAACTCTTTCTCTTGATATACTGTGTTTTATTTGATTGCATGTTATAAGAGTATAATCATTATCTAACGAATATGTTCTCACACATAAAGTCTTGAAGTAATTCAAAATCCTTTATAGTTTTACTGTATGTGTGACTTACTCGCATACCATGTGGTTTGCTTAATTTAGATTTGTAAGGCCGGCTTGATCAAATTGGTATATAACTTGCAAAAAGATTCTATGATTAGTGTATCCATCATTTATCTAGGTATTGGTTACATATTTGAGTGAGAAAAATAATTAAACTTCGTGTAATTGTTTCTACATATGAAAATCTGCTAATGTTATTTTAATATTTTTTTTTCTATTTTGTAAAATCAAGGTAGAATTTTAAAGACTAAGAGTTGGTAGGGACTAATATTATATTATATAGAATATAAATATACCTTAAATTCACTTTATTTATTTTGAATTAATAATGCATGAATGTGTATTAAAAATACATAATTACTTTAAATAAGAACAATTTTCTTCCATTTTATTAATCAATCACTACGAATAGATTAAAGCATCAAATTCATGTTGATTCCATTAAAAATATCTAACAATTAGAATAATACTATCAAACTCGATAATTTTCATTAAATAATAATTTTCCTTACATAATTTTTGGCTTATATAAAAAAAGAGAATATGAAAAAGGAAAATATAAGATGAATGTGATAAAACAATTAGTAATCGACTAAAAATGAATAAAATATTCTATGTCATTTTGTTTATATCATTAGGACATTTTGATTACATAATTTCTGCATGGGACATTAGAAGTAGACGCAGTTCGATCTAGTCCAATTTTTGTAAAATTTAAATAAATTACACTGAATTGTTCATATGTATAAAATTGAATCAGACTAGATCATTCAAACCAATCTTGTCCAATTTAATCCAATTATAACTGTTTAGAATATAAATATTAAAATATATATTTAAACTATTTTATATTATTATCAATCAAGAAGTAGCTCGTTAGTTTTTATCATATTATTATTTTGTACTCTAATTCAAAACATGATCACCCAATAATAATAACATTTTTTGTTTGTTTTTTTACTTATAGTTAAAACAATAATTTTTATTTTTTGTTATTTCTAAGTGTTGAATTAGGGAATACGATGTTAAATAGTAAAGAATTTATTCACTTAGTTACATACACTATTATATTTGTAAAATATAAATTATAAATATAACAATGTTATAGTCTAGCTTCGAAAATTAAATTTTTTTACAAATCAAATTGAATTGAATTGGGAAACAAATTGAATTGAATTAGGAAACAAACTGAATTGGATTATTTAAAACAATCCAATTTTTTAGTATGGTCTAATCTACTAGTTTTTATATCTGGCCTTATGAAACTTATCTTAAAAATTTTAGACACTTTAGTTATATAACTTTAAAGTTATATGACTAAATTGTTTTTTTACTTAAAAAATTGACACTTTGATTAATAGTTTTGATATTATGTGACTAACATGTCTTAATTTTTCAAGATAAGTGACTTATATGCCCTATGTAAAAGTTATGTGATCAAAATATCTTAATGATATAAGTAAATTGGTTAATTATATCAAATTTATGTGGAATTAAATTTGAGTACACCTCTTAGTTGAATTTATTTTTAAGTGAAACAATCATGGTTAAATTCAGCCAATCAATCCCTTTTTATTTATTTTTTTGGAGGGGTAGGAGGGTTGACAATTTAAATTATATTTTAGTACTCGAATCCAACATGACATGATACAAATGGTTCTTTAATTAAAATTAATTATTAATTATTTTATGTTTTTCAATATATTGCATTTTCTTACCGTTATAAATAAATGAATCAACTAAAAACCATTTAACTTTCTATAATATCAAAAAATATGTTAATTTGGGATGGAAAATATGCGACGTTGTCATTTGTGTTGTTATTTAAACTGACACAAAATATAATTTTTAAGGTTAAAAAATCACTCAAATATACTTATTGTGTAACAATTATTTGTTTAGGAGAAACTAATCTAATTCAAAGTTGTTAATGTTTATTCAGATTGATTATAGAAGAAAAATTCGAATTCATTCCGACTAAACGTCCTTCCTATGAATCAAGAAATTATTCTGAAACACAAGAAAATGATTCAATTCCAGAGTAAAATATTGTAGTTCTTGAACGAGCAATTGAAAATATTGTGAAGTATCCTCTAGTTTAAGTATTGTTTTTCCAATGATCACATATCACGGTGGATCGATGGATTTCTCATAACTGGTGTTGTTACACATGCATCCATTTGTATGGTAATTGCTTGATTGATATTCTATTGCTTACTAGTATAACAACCATTAAAAAGATTGTGAAGTTTTGTTTGTGAATTGAATAAATGAACACTTTTAGTGTATTCATTACATACATTTATAGATGCTCGTTCTTTATCTTTCAACATACTTTATCTCACAACAAAAAGCAATTTAATCACCTAACTAGTATGAAAGACAATATTGCTTGTCAAGGGCTTTCAGTTTAATCTTTGCATTTAACAATAATAATGTTGCTTAGAATTGTTTGATATATATTGACTTGAGTGTTTTTTCACTTCATTTGTCAATATACTCTATCTTCATTGATACAACATGTCAAAATGTTTTATTCTTATGTTTTTATCAATCTTAGGCATATCAATGCAAGTTATGGGTTTGCTAATATCATAAAACTAAGGGGTGTTCTATTTCACAAGCACTTTGCCTATGTTCATTGTGTCTTTTTGGGACTTAATAGTAAGTATAACTATTGAATCATCTTTTTTTTCATTACCATTCATCGTTTATTTGTTTTTCACAAGCACCATGTGATTTTTGTCGATTCCCTTTAGGGTATTGTTTCAATATATATTTTACTTGACACATGCTCCAGCAATGGTGTGGAACCATGTAGTCTAGATATTTTATGTCTTTATTTTTCTTATTAAAATTAAATTTTATTGATACTCGAAGGTTCTAGTTGTAACTGAAAGAATAAAAGAAAAATAAAAAATGGGAAGAAGATGAAATAGAATTAAAATATGCTTATAAAGCATTTTAACTATCAAAATTGCATAAAAAATTGCAATCAGTACACTTAATTATATTGTTAGTGCACTCAATAATCAATATAAAGGATTGTTATGCTTGTTGATCACTCAAGGTCCCTAACCAACTAATTACATTTTCATATGCATTGTATTAAATTTTGACATTTGTAATTCCTTTAGCATTTCATCAACTGCATCATTTCATGTTGGTTTGTTGTACACTTGTTCATGTCATTGCTCATTGGTTAAGTTGATTGGCTACTACTAGATGGCATATACTCTATAATAATAATCTATATCAATTTTGTTTCTTATACTTGAATGAAGACTTCAAAATTATTAGGAATTGAGGGGATAACTCATCATAAACAAAACATTATATCTTTCTCATTCCACTTCTTTTATTGTTTTTCAAAATGAAAATGAAAATTGTATGTATTGGTATAATTGAGATATGTATGCCACTTTGAGAAAACATAAAACTAGTTATTAAAGAATTATGGGAGAACAGTAGTAATGATCTTATAATTTTTGATAAATAAGTGTTTTAGTTTCTTAAATTTTAATTGGAGTGTTTTAATGTTATAACTTTAAAAAATGTGTACCTCAATCCTAATATCAAGACGTGTTTCATAATACCTTAAAACTTAAGAAAGTCATGCTACACTAATGGAGTATATCACATTTTTGCAGTGTCTCCACTATCTTTCTACCCTAAAATATACTTCCATTAGATAAACATTATCTACATGTTGTACAATATTTATATCACACACACATACTCTATATGTATGTATGTATGCATGTATATATGTGTATATATCTAGACTTAACCAAATAATAATTGAAAGTATACAATATATGAACATAATTAACCTAGAGGGGATGAATATGTTATTTTTAATTTTTATCAATTTATAACTTAATAACTTAAACAAGGCGGCCAAGCATATAATCGTGTGTAAGAATAAAGTGAGGAAATAAAATAATAACACACAATATTTTTAGATGGAAATAACCTAGGCCACAACCATAACCTAAGAAGAAAATCATCGGTCCATCAGACCACCTAACTTTTCACTATGAAAATCAAATGTTCAAGTACAAACTTGGTTTTATGCTACACTCCTTAGGATACTGCCACAATGTATTTTACTTACAAGCCCCTGCTCTGTTTTCACAGTTTCTAAAATTAGCGTGAGTGGTTTCTAGACCAACATTCCAATAAACTCCCCTCTAATCATATCGTTCACAAATCAACTACAAAATGGGTTAACATAAGTGCTCGTGTGTGTTCTAAAACTGATTTAATAATGAATAATCATAACTAGATGATTCAAAACATATATCACTTAAATTAAATTAACTAGTAAATTCTAGAGCAAAAAGATTAAACACAAGTTTCATAAAAATAGTTTCTTTGAATTTTAATAATCAAATCAAATAATTATGATCATATATAAAAATACCAAATAAATATACGATATCAATTTGATATTAATCAACCTGTTTAATCTTTATACTCTAATTATTAATAATTTATTAATCACGAAAATATTATAATTATAAAATCATTAAACTCTTAACGTAAGCAGTTTTTTAAAAACTATCCCCACAAAGTAATGTCGTAGCTTATATTGGTTACTCACCTTATATTGATAACTTACTTTTTAATAATGATATTGCAAGCACTGCTATTTGGATTATGGACACAAAATTGAACAAGTTGACTTGTACGTGGGATTAGAGTAAATCAAGTGAATTGTCCCAATACATTGAAAGAGCTATATTAACCTTCTATTGTCACTAGGGGTGTCCATAAACTGGATCGGATCGGACCAAACCGAACGGTTTTACTAATCAAACGGTCAGGTCCGGTTTGTATTAATTTTAAACCGTTCGAACCAGACTGGACCGGTTTAATAATATATTAAAAAATTTACATTATTCTTTATTAAATTATAAAAAAATTGAACAAAACCGGGAACTAAACCGGACCAAACCGTTTTATAAGCCAAACAGTCCGGTTAATTTTTTTTAGGCAAAACCGGACCGGACCGAACCATGGACACCCCTAATTGTCACCACTCTTGATATATCTATTTTCTTAAAAGTTTTTGACAATATTCGGCAGTGGTAGCTTCTGGAATTCTAACTTCTATTCCAAGACACTTTTTTCAACCCTAATGTATCTATATACATTGATAATAATCATAACCTAATAATATTAGGGTTAAATATATTTTGAGCTTAGTTTTTTAAAGCTCATAAAAACTTTAATATTATAAAAAAATATTTTTTAAAACACACCTTAAAAATATTAAGACGTATTTAAAAAATATTTAAATACATCTATCTAATAGATAACTAATTGAAAATTTCATAAATTGATTCAAGTTTAAATAAATATTTTAGCATAAAAAATAATTTTAAATTTATGAGCATGTGTTATTAAATGTGTGAGTTCAATCTTATGTATTATAGTTAACATATATACTTGAAGTATGGCTATCCAAAATTTTGACGTTTCTTCATCTTTGTTTGATAAACTTGATAGCGAGTTTAAAATAAGTTTACAGGTAAATATTTTATCAACGAAAATCACTCATAGTCCTTACATAATAAATATAGTTGACAATACACCCAAATTAAATTCTTGAGATCTATCTAAAATTTAATATAATATCTCATGTTTTCTATCATAAGACATCTTGTAATAACATAAACATCTCACCTTTTTGTTTATAATATCCATGTTGTATAGCTACTTAGTGAGCAATTTGAAAAAGTATCATGGATTAAAAATCATGGTGGGTATTGTATTTTGGGCTATAAACAATGCCTCATCCTCCACTTTGAAAGCATCCCAAAATTTGTATATCTTCTTCTTTTTTGTAAAGGTAATTGATTAGCTTAATTTTGCCCAATTAGTTGTAATTTTAGAGTTTATTAAATTTGAAGATAGTGAAAGTGGTAAATGACGCCAGAGAACATAGGTAAAATTTATACCATATCTCATTAAATTTTTGATGTTTTTATTGTTCTTATTTAATATTCTACTTTAGTTTCTTTTAGCATTAACCAATAACATTATTTTGTTGGTATGTTTTGAGTTCTATTCATTTAAATTATAGTATTTATGAATAGTAACTAATTAGAATAGGAAAAATATACCTGATTGTCCCAACAATTGGTATCAGAGTTGAAGGTTTCTACCTAGGTATTTGTTTTGTATTTTATTTGTTTGCTATTGGAATATAGTTGCTAGTTGTTGTAATTTGAAGAAATGATGGTAGAAAGCTCTCCTTTAAATAAAATCCAACTATCCACGCCAGGCAAAACAATTGTTATGAATGCAAGGTTCGAGGTTGAGAAGTTTGATGGAACCAATCATTTGGGGTTGTGACAAGGTGAAGTTTTAGATGCTTTATTTTAACAAGGTTTAAACATCTCCATTGAAGAAGAGAAACCAGATGAAGCAGATGAAGTTGAGTGGAAAAATATCAACCAATTAACATATGGTACAATCCATTTATGTCCCTCAAGAGAAAAAAAGTATGTATTCATAAAGGAGACATCTGTATGTAAGTTGTGGAAGACGTTGGAGAACAAGTTCATGAAGAAGAGTGGACATAATCGACTGTATTTGAAGAAGAAGTTGTTCCCTTTTGATTATCTTCTAGGTACCACAATAAACGACCACATTACTACTTTTAATCGATTAGTAGCATATTTGTTAAATATGGATGAAACTTTTAAAGATGAAGATTTAGCCTTGATGTTGTTAGCCTTCTTTCCTGATGAGTTTGATTACCTTATTACGAGCTTACTCATTAGAAAGGACAAAGTGTATTTTGAGAAAGTTTTCATTGCTTTGTATAGTTATGAAATTAGAAAGAAAGATAAAAGAGAAAGCATGAATAAAGCAACATAGGCACTATCTGTAAGAGGGCATCTATAAATACAATAGAAAGAAATGAGAGGTAGATCTCTTTCTAAAGAAAGGCTTAGTAAAGATGAATGTGCCTTTTGTCACGAAAAATTACATTGGAAGAAAAACTATCTAAAACTACAAAATAAAGGAAAAGATGTGACGTCTTATGCATGTGTAGTAGAAAGAAACTCAGATTGAGGTTTTGCATTGGTTGTTTTGGCAACAACATCCCATTGGTGATTGGATTTTTGATTCAGTATGTATCTTTCATATGTCTCCTAATAAGAGGAGTGGTTCTTTAATTTTGAAGAACTAGATGTTGGAGTTGTTTTCATGGGCAATGATTATCCATGTAAAATTTTGATGATCAATACAATTCGTTTGAAGAATCAAGTTGGTTCAATCAGAGTATTGACGGATGTTCATTATGTTCCAGATATAAAGAAGAATCTCATTGTTGTGTGAGTCTTAGAATTAAAAGACTTTACTATGACCATGCAAAATAGGGCATTGAAGGTTACTTCTGGAACACTTGTGGCGATGAAAGGTGTTTGGAAGAATAACTTGTACTACTACCTTGGTAGTATGGTTATCGGGACAACATCAGTAGCAGTTTCTGAGGAAGAAAGATATTCAAAAACTATCAAGCTATGACATATATGTTTAGGACATGCTGGTGAAAAAGCTTTACAAATTCTTATAAAGCAAGTCCTATTAAAAGGCACGAGAACATGCAAGTTGGAATTCTGTGAGCATTATGTATTAAGGAATAATAATTGAGTAAGCTTTGGCACTACACTCCATAATACAAAAGGCATCGTGGATTATATTCATACGGATGTGTGAGGGCCAACAAGAACTCCATTCATGAGTAGCAAACATTATTATGTTGCTTTCGTCGATGAGTTCTCGAAAACAATTTAGGTGTATCTCATGAAGAAGAAGGATGAAGTGCTGGAAATTTTTCTCAAGTAGAATAAGATGATCGAGACTCAGACTGGTAGAAAGATCAAACGTTTGAGGTCTGATAATGGCACTGAGTTCACAAATGATCCATTTATGAAAGTTTGTGAAGAAGAAGGGATAATGTGACACATTATTATTCGAAAAACACCACAATAGAATTGAGTTACAGAATGTATGAATCGGACTTTGCTAGAGAAGGTTTTGTGTATGTTGTCAAATGTTGGGTTAAGCAAGTAGTATTGGGCTGAGGCTATGACATATGCATGTCATCTTGTCAATTGTCTACCATCGTCTACTCTTGAAGGCAAAATGCCTATGGAGGTGTATGGTTTGGAAAACTTGCTAGAGATTATGTTTTCTTACATGGTTTTGGTTCTATTGCATACTAACATATCATGGAATCGAAGTTAGATCCAAGAGCCAAGAAATTTATTTTTTTGGGTATCCCCTATAGTTCTAAGGGATATCATCTATAGTTCCTTGAAACGAAAAAGATAATCTTCAGTAGAGATGTTGCCTTTGATGAATCTATCCTACTGAGAAAGGTAACTAAGAAGATTGATGACACTTTGCAACATGTGGAGCAAACTCCAAAGCAGATGGAGTTTGAAAGCATAATCATTGACCTAGTTGGTGGAGATAAGACAAAAGTTGATCCTTCGTTGGTAGAAGATGAATAAGGTGAAAAAGAGGTTTTAACCTAAGAACATCCACAACAATAAGGAGAAACTACACTTGATAGGTCACGACAACAAAATGTTAAAGTGTCTGCACGATATAAGGATATAGAAGATCTACCTGCTCAGTTTAATAATACTATAGCTTGTGCACTTTCAGTTGTGCATGATGATGTTCCTTCCACATATAAAGATGCAATCAGAAGTCTTGAATTTGAAATATGAAAGGAAGCCATGGATGAATAACTGTTGTCTCTTTAGAAGAATAAGACATGGAAGTTAACACAACTACCTAAAGGCAATAAGGCAATTGATTGCAAAAAAGGTATATGTAAAGAAAGAAGGATTTCCTAACAAGGATGGTGTTAGCTACAAGGCAAGGTTGGTGGCTAAAGGCTACGCTCAGAAGGAGGGAATCAATTATAATGAGATATTTTCTCCAATTTTAAAACATTCCTCAATTAGAATTTTGTTGGCTTTTAGTAGCACATTTGGATTTGGAACTAGTTCAACTTGATGTGAAAACCGTATTTATACATGGTGAATTGGAAGAGGAAATATATATGTCTCAACTGGAAGGGTTTACTGTTGCTGGTAAAGAGAATTGGTTTTACAAGTTGAACAAATCGTTGTATGGATTGAAGTAATCTCCGAGGTAGTGGTACAAAAGATTTGATCAATTTATGTTGCAGTAGAAGTACATTAGAAGAACACATGATCATTGTGTGTAATTTCACAAGCTATAAAATGAGTTTTTTATTTATCTCTTATTTTATATCGATGATATGCTGATTGCATCAAAGAGCCAAGAAGAAATTGAGAGGTTGAATGCTCAACTAAGTCAGAAGTTCGAGATGAAAGATTTGAGATAAGCCAAGAAGATTCTTGACATAAAGATAAGTAGAGATAGAAAAAAAAGGAAGCTTTGTTTGACCTAGAGTCAATATTTGAAGAAGGTGCTATAACGTTTTGGTATAAATGAATAGAAAAAACCTATAAGTACTCCATTTGTTCCTCATTTCAAGTATAGTGCTCAATTGTCTCATAATAATGATGCATAATGAGAATACATAGCAAAGATACTGTATGCTAATATGGTTGGTAGCTTGATGTATGAAATGGTGTGTACAAGACTTGACATTTCACATATGGTTAGAGGTGTAAGCAGGTACATGCATAATCCTGTTAAAGGATATTGGTTGGCTTTGAAATAAATTTTATGATATATTCTAAATAATGTAGATATTGGTTTAATATTTGAGCAAGATAATATTGTTGGTTAATGTGCATTCGGACATTATGATTCTGATTATGCTAGAGATTTAGATAAGCGTTAGTCAACTATTGGTTATGTGTTTACTCTTGCTAAAGATACTGTATGCTAATATGGTTGGTAGCTTGATGTATGAAATGGTGTGTACAAGACTTGACATTTCACATATGGTTAGAAGTGTAAGCAGGTACATGCATAATCCTGTTAAAGGATATTGGTTGGCTTTGAAATAAATTTTATGATATATTCTAAATAATGTAGATATTGGTTTAATATTTGAGCAAGATAATATTGTTGGTCAATGTGCATTCGGACATTATGATTTTGATTATGCTAGAGATTTAGATAAGCGTTAGTCAACTATTGGTCATGTGTTTACTCTTGCTAAAGCACCAATCAGTTGGAGGTCTACCTTGTAGTCCACAATTGTTTTGTCTACTATAAAGGCAGAATATATGGCATTTGCGGAGATTATGAAGGAAGCTATTTGGTTATGAGGATTGCTTGAAGACTTGAGAGTTGGTCAAAAGCATATTAAGGTGTTTTGTGACAGTCAGAGTGCTATTCACTTACCAAACAACCAAGTCTACCATGCATATACAAAGTACATTGACGTTCGTTATCATTTTGTGTGAGAGATTATTGAAAAAGATAGAGTACTAATTCAAAAGATTAATATTACAGAGAATATCGTAGATATGATGACCAAGGTGGTAATAACAATCAAGTTCAAACATTGTTTGGAATTAATTAACATCTTGTAAATTTGAGTTGTCACTGACATCGTTGATATAGAGATTGAAGAAATCATTTGAAAACCAATAAGTCACTAAGATGAAGATTTGTTGTATAGCTCTTTAGTAAGTAATTTGCAAAAGTCTCACATGGATTAGGAACCATGTGGGTGTTGTAATTTGGGCTATAAATAAAGCCCCCTCCTCCACTTTGAAAGCATCCCAAAATTTATATAACTCTTCTCTTTTGTAAGGGTAATTAATTAGCTCAATTTTTCCTAATTAGTTGTAATTTTGGAGTTCATCAAATTTGAAGATAGTGGAAGCGATCAACGACACCCAAAAATATAGGTAACATTTATACCGAACCTCGTTAAATTTCTATTATTTTTATTTTTCTGCTTTAGTTTGTCTTAGTATTATAGTTCTAATAACATTATTTTGTCGAGCTAGTTTGAGTTCTATTTATTTAAATCATAATATTTGTGAATAGTAGCTACTTAGAATAGAGAAAATATACCCAATTTTTTCAACAATTTAAATTTCACAAGCTATATAATTAGTTACAAAGAAAAATAATACTAATTGATAATAGTACCAGCTTCTTATACAATCCACTCACAAAAGGGTCACCAAATAATTTCTGAAGCATTGATAGCACTAAGAAAATGTAATAAGTTTTCATTACTACCAAATGAACGAAAAATTCTTATGGTGTAATTTCAATGAATTGATCTAAGTTTCCTTCAAAGATAGTACTCAAAATTCTCAACCAAAAACTATTGACGCTTAGAGAAGAAAATTTAAAAGAAAACAAGATGAGTAAAAATACTCAATAAGTGGAAAAGTTTTAGTGAAATTTTATTTATTATATATGTATATTAAAACCTTAGTAATACAACTATAGAACTTTAACATTCATTTACATAAGCATATTCTGAGCTTTATTAAAAATCTAAAGAATTAAAACTAACCACAAAAATATTTATGATATCATAATACTCTTAATCTTAAAAAAAATAATTATTGAATATTTCTATTTAATTTTAATGATTTAACTATAAAATTTATATAAGTTATAACATAAAAGTATTCACAAACTGTACCAACAACTTAGAATAATACAAAATAACTGTGAAATGCGGTTACGTAAGTAAAACAAATAAATAGCTTACATGAAATAAATTATAAGAATTAAAAAAATCTCATCAAACTTGCACATGGGGAAAGTTGGCCATACACATATAAATCTCTTTATACATGCAGATAATAAAGTTTAAATTACATATGTACTAGTTATACGCATAGACAAGAGTCCATTAATTAATTAATTAATTACTAGGTTATTACTAAATATAGGAGAAAGCTGGTTTAACGAGTATAAATCTCTTTGCATATGTAGACAAGAAAGTTTTAATTACATGCGTGTTATCATACGCACACAAATATGAACCCATTATTTAATTATTTATTTATTATGTTATTGATAAATTTGAGAGATTGTGCTTATCTAATGGTTTTTAAAAAATAATGATTACAAATATACATAATATTTTGAAAAGTTAAAACTCAAATCAGGATATAAAACTGAATAAAAGCCTCTAAATTGACATAATAATGATATTATGAAATGTTATTGCTAAAAGTTGAATACAAACTTATATGTTATAATCAAAATCGGGACTTATGTCATAAATATAAATGAATCTTATAAACTCACGTAAAAGTTAATTTTTTATTTTCTAAATATAAAATACTAATTTTCTAACAAGGAAGAACTAAACTTAAAAAAAACTAAAGAAAATAAAATTAAGTATTATAAACACTTTTAAATTAATAATAACTAAATACTTATTGAATTTGAGGAAAAGATGACCACTCGCTGTACTGTATCACCGTTTTTGTGTTTACTTGTCTTGTAGGGTTTACTCAATTATCATTTCCTATATGACCTATACTTGTGTTAGAAATAATAATAACACCATATAGTTACCTTGTCTTGAAAGATCATTTTTTTAGTTATATATCTAATTATTTAATTAGTGGAATATGAGTAGAAATATAATAAATTAAAATTTTGTAAGCGGGTAAGTATGCAATCATGTGTAAATAAAGTAATGTGAAAAATAAAGATCAACACACAAAATTTTTAGGTGAAAACAACCTGGGTCACACCAATGACCTAAAAGAAAAATTATCGATCACCGGACCACCTAACTATCCATTATGAAAAATAGATATCCAGTTATAAGGATAAGACTTAAACTACTCACCCAGATAATGCTCATAAGTAACCTACTTACAAACAACTACTTTCATCATAATCCATACAAGAGAGGCATTTAGATCTGGACCAACATTCTAACAAAATCAACTCCCACAATTTAATCAAACTCGCATCGCTGTCACTTGAAAAGTTAGTATATAAACACAAGTGCAAGTGTATTTTTTATAGTAGATTCAAAACGAACAACCCTAACTAGTTGATTTAAATAATGTATTAGATAAATCGAAAATAACTAGTAACTTTAAAACAATAAGTTAAAAGCACAATAACACAATTATAATTATAGGTTTGTTAATTCATCAAACACAACCACAAATGTTTGATAAATTAACTCAATGAAAAAGTCAACTGAAAAACTTTCACCAAAACAAGAGAGAATAAAAGATGAAAATAATAAGCATAATAGCTCTTGTGTGGTTAGTTTTAATTGTATGCTTATGTTTATATTTATGAAATATTTTGAAGTATATTATGTTAAAGTGAAATTACTATATTATCCATAAAATCAGTTAAAACACTTTCAAGAAATAAGGACAATATAGTAAAAAACCAATAACTCATAATAGAAATATATATTAAATTCAAATGTTTGACGGCTCGATCGAAAATGCTTGATTGATCAAGTACATAGGTCGATTGATCTACTGATCATTTCATTAATATTCAAGAAAGGTGGATTTATTTAGTAATTTAACTTGATCGATCGAGTAAATCTCTTGATCGATCTAGTAATGTATTAAAATGAATTTGTTCAGGTAATATTGCTAGATTGATTTAGTCACTACTCATCGATTAAGCAACCTATTTTTACATTGTTCTTATTATGTCTAATATGCAATCTAACGTGTATAGGAACATAAATATACCTAATATGTGATCGTTGAAACTCGATATTTTCTTCGATATGAAACTATTCTTTTAAAACATACCTATGAACTAAAATTATAATTATACATTTTATTCACGAATATCACCAATAACAACATAAACCTTACATGTCTAATAAAACTGAATGGTACTCTAAAAATGCTAACACATAATATGCTAATATATAACTTCTAGCTTAGAATTCTTACTTTCTTAGTCCCGATTCAAGAAGTCATACTCTTTAATTAATTCAACTTATAAGTAAAAAGTTTCAAAACATTTTTTTTTGAAAAAAAAAACTTACTAAAAAGCAAGGTTAGGATTCATCCCTTTCCATAAACTTGGATAAAAACTATTTTAAATTCATCAGCCACTATCTTTAATAAAACAATCATAACTTTTAGAGAAAATATTCAAATCTATTTTTTAAAAAATCCATCACAAACTAGGAATTTATAACTTTCAAATAAGGTATCACATATCGAAGGTACCCAATTTCTCTTTCATTCCTCTCTTGCTTCTTAATTATAATCATGTGTGGTTGCTGAGAAGTACCATACAAAATTGTTTTTTTCTATTCTATTTCGATTCCATTATATGAATCAAACGTCACCTAAATGATAAGCCATAAAATTCTTATTAAACTAGACATTACCATTTTAGACTATTCACAAATCAAATGTACAAATTTAAAATATTTATTTTATTAATTAAAGAAAAAGATCATTTAAAGCTTTACAAAATTAGAACAAAACGAAATAAATATATATTTTTAAATATTAAATAAGAGTTGGGGTCTCATACTTAAAAATGATACATAAGTCTTATAGTTTTGAATTTTTAAGTTTAAAGTATACAATTTTTAAAATTATAGAACTAAAATGCTTTAGTATAAACACAATAGGATTAAAATATTAGTTTGATAAAAATTATGATACGTTTTGTACCCCTCTTCCCAAGTTTTTGTATTCTTTTTGTCCCTCTTTATTTATAAAAATTGAAGGGAGTAAAGGAGATTAATATGGTAAGAGATATCCCATATACATGTGTTTAGAGCAAAACTATTGGATAGCGCAGCACTTCAGTGACTTCTTATTGGAGCAAACATACAAAGGAAATAAAAATCTCATACCTCATTGGATAAAACACAAAAGAAAAAAAGAAAAAGAAAAAGAAATCCCTAGTCAAGAAATAAGTGATGTAATACTTTTTATTAATTGTTATTTAAAAAAAAGTATAATTTTTTTTAAATTATTATATTTATCGATGAATAATACATATCCTATAAAAGTGAACAAATAGACCTTAAATTCCAAGTCGTTGCAGCCCATTCCACAAGAATATAATGGCTACACCCAATAGTACAGGGGCAAATTCAAGAATTCAACTACAATTGACTTTGACCTCAAGTCTGGAGCTATTTGACCCACTTCCATCGCTATAACTGGGACGAATCAAGCACTCATCTCCATTGCGTTTCCACAAATGGCAGAGTGGTCTCGTGACAAGCTCTTGGTACTAATTCTAGTACTAGTTTGTTCATTTTTTCAATCCACACTTTCGGAAATCATTTTTGAAGAGCGATTTGAAGGTACCCACTTTCTCTTTCATTTCTTGGTTCTTAATTATAACCATGTGTGGCTGCTGAGAAACACCAAGAAAGGAAAATTGTAAGTGCGTATATATGTAGTATAGCCTTGTTCTTGCATTTTTTTTCAATTTTGTTAAGAAATAGTTTTTTTTTTGGCCCTTTAACTACATGTTTAGTTTGCTGAAGAGTTTTCTGTCATAGACTTTGAGCTTGGTCTTGCCTATTTATTCTGCACTCTAAGTTTCTGAAGCAATATCACTGCTTTCTATTTGATTGTTAGAAAAACACTCCTTTTATGTAAGTGAACACTATGTGTCGCGGGTCCTGAGAATACTTAACTGAATTGGAGAGGGTTGGATTGCATATGTAATATGTAGAGAGAACACCAGTTGGATCCTTTGATGTTTATCTTTAATTTTTTGGTGCTTCTCTCGGGCCATGAATATTTTTTTCCCTTTCTTTTGGTATTGGAAAGATGGATGGCGAAATCGTTGGGTTAAATCGGACTGGAAAAGCAGCGAAGGAAAAGCAGGTTCCTTTAAGCACTCAGCTGGAAAGTGGTCTGGTGACCCAGATGATAAAGGTATTTGATCTCTCTCATTTTAGGGTTTGGTTATTTTTTTTTTACTTGAGAAATATACATGTTTTTAGCAAGACTCCATTCTATCACTTCAAAGTCACATTAACGTCGAATACTATCTGAGTTAGGGTTTGGTTATTCACTTAGGTCATTTTTGGTATGTGGTAATATGGTAAAGTAGTCATGTATTTAGTTTAATTATTAATCTAAAATTAAATATAAAACATTTAACACTTGTGATACATATGAATGATCTATTTTATTAGAACTAAAAAAAAACTTCAAAAAAACTACAAAATTAATACCTTTAAAATTTATAACAATAAAAATAGTACCTTAATGATATATTTAGTTGGTAGGAGTGAAATGAAATTGATTACATATATATTTTTATGTTTAATTGTGTTATAAATTAGGAATGAAATGAAATTCATTTCTAAAAGAAAAAGAATAACAATTCTATTACTCACTAGTAATTCTTATTCTATTCCAATACTATTTTTTATTTTAATTTTATCATTAATTTTGGATATATGGAGAAAAATAATTAACAATTGGATGTTATTTTAATAATAATTTAAAAAATGAATAATATTAAATAATATTTTTAAGTAATAATGATTTAGAAAAATAATAATTTTAATAATAATTTAGAAAAATAAGTAATATTAAATAATTTTAAATATTATTAAATAATATTTTTAAGTAACAATTATTTAAGAAAAATAATTTCAATAATATATTTTATTTTAATAATAATTTAGAAATTTAAATAACATTAACTAATTTTAAATAATATTTTTAAGTAATAATTATTTAGAAAAATAATAATTTTAATAATATATTTTATTTTAATAATAATTGTAATAATATATTTTTCATTCTATTTCAATTATATACCAAATACTGTAATACTAATTCATTTTTTGATTCCAATGATCAAATCAAACAATATAATAGTAATACTTTTTTCATTCCATCCAATTCCAATTCCATTACCATTACCATTCTCATTCCTATTTCCATTCATTTTTCATTATGTGAACCAAACGTCCCCTAAAAGTAGCTTATATCTCTCTCAATTTCAGGTAACATGTTATTTTTATTGCTATGAGTTTTAGGTATATTATTTAAGATAATTTTCCAAAAGATTTATTATTTAATTTTATAAATTTTATCATTATTTTGATTTCACTATTCAAACAAACATGATAATAATAATATTATTTTTATTGAATTCAATTCATACTACCATTACCATTTTCATTTCATTTCAATTTTATGAACAAAACATGAACTTTAAAATGCACATACCCGATTGGATCAATGGAAATGACCCTCACTTATATTTTCAAACATTTGTACTTATCCAGTGCTGTTTTTAAACTTGTACATGAGTCCTTCAAGAGTAGAAAACAATCCTATACAAGCTTACTCGCAATCATTTTGATGATTTGCTTCTAATTTGGGCGACCTCTAGTAATTAAGTCCTCTTAATGAAGTAGTAGTAGCAAAACATTGAATTTGATAACCAAGTAATTAACTAATTATTAATTAAAGTTATAGATTCTTGAGGATGAATGAAACTTGCAGGTATACAAACAGGCAGTGATGCTAAACATTTTGCCATATCGGCGAAAATACCAGAGTTCAGCAATAAAAACAGAACATTAGTCCTTCAATATTCTATAAGGTTTGAGCAGGATATTGAATGTGGCGGTGGTTACATAAAGCTTCTCTCTGGATTTGTCAATCAAAAGAAATTTGGTGGTGATACTCCATACAGGTTTGCTAACCATTCCTTTGGATTTTAAGCTTTTCTAGTATTTTTATCTCTCTTTGATGTTAATAATGAAACTGATGTGGAACAGGAGGAAAATTATGAAATACGGTAATTGAGAATTAGGGCTTAGGAAATTTGGGAATTAGGTTTTTGAGGGACTGAGAATTTTGTGGAAGATAAGAAGAGAATTAAGGGAGAAAATCATATGTAAATTTTAGGGGTTGGTTAGGTTGGTTATTAGGTCATTTTACAAGTTAACCTTATCTTGAATGTTTTGAAAAATTCAAAACCTTAGTCGACCCATGACTGCAAAAACTAACTTTTAAGCCAATCTACACGGTCAGTTTGAGGGTGGTTGGTGTTGCGGTTTTGAACTTATATAAAAACCTCCTCTAATTGAAACAAAGAAAACATACCATATAATTTTTTGAAGAAAGAAAAACGAAAAATAAAGTAAATAAATATGTTAATTGACATAACACTAGCATTTATTTTATAAAGTGTTTCACAGTAAGTTAAAGGTATCTTGTTAATATTTACGTAGAATGTTAGAGTTAATAATTTTAATAATATATTTATCCTAAATCTTATTTAGAAAAATAATAATTTTAATAATATATTTTATTTTTAAGTAATAATTATTTAGAAAAATAATGATTTCAATAATGTATTTTGTTTGATGAAAAAATAACAATTAAATGACATTATTTAAACTTTACTGAATATAGAGATATTAAGGTAATATACAATATTTTTTCATTCTATTTTAATTATAAACCAAACACTTTAATACTGATTCTTTCTTTGATTCCGGTAGTCAAACCAAAAAATGTAATAATAATACTGTTTTCTTTCCATTCAATTTCATTCCTAGTCTCATTCTCATTCCTTTTTCATTATGTAAACCAAATGTCACCTATAAGTTTTGTTTTAGTTACATTTTTATTTTTACATACAATGTAGATGAAATGTTAATATAATTGTAATTATAATTAAAATTTAATAATAACAGATATTACAATATTATAAATATATAAATAAATAATAAATAATACTTAGAAGACCAATGTATTAAAAGATTCGGTTGTCATTTTTGAAACCTTCTATTGAAGCTACTAAGTTGGTTTACATGACTTTCAGACCTATTTAGATCAACCAATTTCTAAAATGAGAAATATAGGCTCGGTTTGACCATAGACTTGGATTGGTTGGCCGATTTTCGAAAAAAAAATAACCACCCTTAATAGATTGTATTAATTAATCAAGTCTAACTTTTATCATACAATTCTGTTCCTATTTATAAGACAATTTTGCTAACAAGATAGGTTTTGATCTCTAATTCAAAACGATTATATCTAATGTTTGAATCTGTAATGAAATTCCATCATAATCTGAATTTGAAATAAATTAAATCCTAAAATTAAAAGTTAGATATTAAAGTGATAATCATTTGAATGTAGATAATAATCCTAAAATGTATTTAAAACTCAAAATAATATTATTGTGATTCCCATCAGAAACTCTTGTTAAAGAATGCAATTTTTGTTTTTGTAGTTTGATGTTTGGACCGGATATATGTGGCACTGATACGAAGAAACTCCATGTTATAGTCTCCTATCAAGGCCAGAATTACCCCATTAAGAAGGATCTGCAGTGTGAAACTGATAAGTTAACTCATTTCTATACATTTATTATTAGGCCTGATGCAACTTACAGTGTCTTAGTTGACAACAGAGAAAGAGAATCAGGAAGCTTGTATACTGATTGGGATATCCTTCCTCCAAGAAACATAAAAGACACTAAAGCCAAAAGGGTAATATCAAGATCTCAATTTTTAGGAGTTAAGCTTTTATGATTGTGAAGATTATGATCTATTTTTTGTCTTATTTGTTTGAGTCTTAAGTTTATTTTTTTGGGTGTCTCTCACAGCCTGCAGATTGGGATGATAGAGAATACATCGACGATCCTAATAACGTGAAACCTGAGGTTTTGAAAATTCTTCAGTTTTCTTTCTAATGCCTTTGAATGTGATTTAGGTTGTTCGAATAAAGTGCATGGTTTCAATAATTTGTATATTGATATTGCAGAGATATGATTCCATTCCGAAAGAAATCCCTGATCCAAATGCAAAAGAGGTTAGTTCATAGCTCTTGAGGCAACTTTTCACTCAACATTATATATCAAGTGTTTCAGGACCTCTCAATATTGGATAGATTTCTTAAGATTTCGAAGTCTTTGTCCTCTTGCTATTCTATTGTTTGACTGTTATGACATGATATTGTGATGAACTTACTACGGGCACAAAAATAAGTAGTAGCTCTGAAATGAGATCAAACTGACAGTATTTTCTCGCTTTAGCCTGATGATTGGGACGAAGAAGAGAATGGCTTATGGAGACCACCAAGAATACCAAATCCGGCATACAAAGGACCATGGAAACCTAGGGTAAATCTGAGTGCTAACAAACAAATGGGAAAGTTATTTTTCCTATTTTTTGTGCATTATCTCATTAGTTTGGCCTGTCCTAACTGACAGAGAATCAAGAATCCCAATTATAAGGGAAAATGGAAGACTCCTTGGATTGATAACCCAGGTACTTCACATTAATTGGAGAGTGCATAGCTAAGCTAGGTTTTGCGGAAATGCTTAAGTTTTTCTTTCTTAAAATGCAGAGTTTGAAGACGATCCTGATCTGTACGTTCTCAAGCCCATTAAATATGTTGGAATTGAAGTTTGGCAGGTAGGAATATCATAAATGTTCTTTTTCGAAGCTGGCTTGATGAAGTGTGTTGATGTGTTTACATGGTGAGTCTGCAGGTAAAGGGCGGTTCAGTTTTTGACAACATTTTAATTTGTGACGATCCTGAGTATGCAAAACAAGTTGTTGAGGAAATATTTGAAAATAGGGAGGTAAGATTGCTTGACTATCATTACTCCCTAATGCTTTTCGTCCCTAAGTTTATCATAATAATGCTTTACACACAATTTACAGGCTGAAAAGGAGGCCTTTGAAGAAGCTGAAAAAGTGAGAAAAAGACAAGAAGAGGAGGTTATTGCCTTTACCACGACTGAAAGGCTTTAAACTTTTTATGCTATGATGAATGTAAGTTGTAATTTTATTTGAGCCTTGAACTCTGCAGGAAAGTGAAAGAGCAAGAGAAGAAGGCGAAAGGAGAAGAAGAGAAAGGGGTCATGATCGAAGATCGGACAGATATAGGGACAAGTATAGAAAGGTATGCTTTCTGTGATTCTTAAATGTTTTGTTGAACCATTTTATCAAGGGATTTTGTCTAAAATAGGCATATTTTATACAATACTTTAAAAAAAGACTCATTTGTAATTTAGTTTAAAAATGGACAAATTTTAACTCCCTAAACAAGTTGTCGATCAATCCCTACTTATTTCCATTTATTCTTCTCTCTCCAATGGACCCACCTCCCACTCCACCAGCAGCAGCTCCACCTTCTTCTTCTGCACCGGTGAAAAGCAGCTTTGTTACAAAATGAAAACTACCAACTTCTTTAATTCTTTAAAACCCATTAAGTAAATCCAATTTCTTTCTGATTATTCAACAACTGTCAAATCTTTATCCCCACTAGGAAAAACCAAATATTCAATCGTCAAACCCAAAACCACAGCAACAAACACCCCACCATTGAAAGGCATGATCGCCAACATCAGAAGATATCCAATTAAAAATTTATCCCCACTCCACCAGCAGCAGCAACTTTGCCATCGTTGCACCACGTCGGCTCATTCGCTAACTCGGTCGACTCGTCTCCCAGGTCCCAAAATACCGATTCATGGGACGACCCACTTCCACCCTCAGTCGTGAGACTTCGGCTCATGTGCAGGCACGGTGGCCACATAGTCCCTCATCCACACGACCAGTCGCTTTGTTATCTCGGAGGCGACACTAGGATCGTTGTCGTTGATCGGTGGGATTTTGTAAAGTTAAATAAAACCGGCTTAAAAATAGGCTCTCAGGTTTAGAGTTAAACTTTGCCCATTTTTAAACTAAAATACAAATAGCTTTTTTTTGAAGTATTATATAAAATATGTCCATTTTAGATAAAATCCCTTTTATCAATTGATTTCTCAGTAATCTTTTTAATAAAAGCCTCGAGTTCTTCAGGCATGGTAAACAATTATAACTGTCATTTCTCTCTCTCTCTATTAGAATAAATTTAATATGTTACTAGTTTGAGAATCATTTGTATGCTGTCTGACATGGATGTTCTTTTCTGCAGCATCGTCGTTGGGAGGATGATTATTATCATGTGAGTATCAACCTTGTTCCTTTTATAAATTTGCTCCACTCGGTCAAGGTTAAACAATAAGTTCCATATTATTTGACAATCGTTGAGCCAAATTTTTGACAACCCTCTTAAATTTGGTTTGCAGGATGAACTTTGAAGAGGCTCCATCAATTTCTCATCATCGTGTGGTGTTTATTGACTAGAAAATGTTCAACTTCTCTTAAATGTATTGTGAAAGGTTGAAGATCCACCAAGCAATTTCGAGAGGAATACAAAGGAGGAAAAAATACCGTTCTATGTGTTTGAGCAAGAGATTTCATTAGAGTCAATATTAAAGATACATTTAGTAGTTTTCATTATAATTTCCTACAAGAATGCAATAATGCCATTCCAAACAATATTAGATTCTTAATATGTTTAATTAAGATCAAAGTTACATTGTATCATCCAATTAGTTTGCTTAATATTTGTTTAGCTCAGGATTGCTTATCAACTGAACCATTAATATGCAAATTCTAGTTTTCAAATGAGTTGAGTTATTTTAGCTCGCATTAGGCGAGTTATATTTCAGCTCAATTCAATTCATTTAATTTTTTTTTAATTTAACTCACTTTTAAATGAATTGGGTTGGATATTGGATAATTCTTAAGGTAAATTATTTATTCTTCTTAAAAATAAAAACAAAAAATATAAAAAAAATTATAAATTTATTTATAAACAAAAATATTAGTATAAATGTTATATTTTATTATATTTTTATAAAAGAAAAAGTATTTTTTAATTAAAATATTTAATAATGATATTATTATAATCATAAAATGTTATTATTAACAAATATATATATTTTATTAAATGGATTTATAAGTTGATTAAATTAATTTATTTGAGTTTAAGAATAAGTTATTTATTCATTAGATTAATCTTCCATGAATTAATAGGTTATTTGAGATCACTAGGAATTGCTTATTATGATGAATGCTATAACTCGCAGTGAACGTGCCATAGCAGCAGGCCCCTGGCCAGTCAGCTGGCGAATGACAGCAATTGGCAGCGGCTCGAAGGATACTAATTTGATCGAGTTTTGACTCTACCCATTTATCGCACGAGGGAACTTATAATGGATGCTGTAAAATTTTCGTTCAATTAAATGCAAGTAAATCACAACCAATGTTTTTCAACACAAACAATTGATCATATACAGCAGTTGACTAAGTTTGATCATTAACTGATATTCCCAAAAAAAAAAAAATCATATATTTTAGATCTAAAATAATTTAAATTTAAATTTTTAAAATTAAAATAAATATTTTTTCAAAAATACTAGACTAAAACTCTTGCTAAAAATAACAGAATTAAAATATTTATTTTATAAAAATTATGAACCTTCCATGCCTCTCATCCAAAAATAAGATTATTTATTTTTCTGTAATTTTTTTTATCATAAAAATATGTTATGTATAAATATATTTAAATTATTAACATCGTAGTATATTTTAAATTATAAAAACTTAAAAATAAAATCTAGAAAAATCATATATTTATTTTATATAATTTATCAAATGGTATACTTTTGACACTGCTGAGGTCCAACCACTGGAACCGTGAAAAACCTACTGCTCTGTGCCTCTGTTTCTGTGATTCCAATAAGAGAGTTTTAGCAGAGTTGGTTGACGAATGACGATGGGCTAAGCACTGGACTAAATTGGTCTAGTATTAAATGGGATATCAAATTGGGCTAGATATATGCGTTAAATGGGCTATTAGGCCCATTAGTGCTTTGGTTCGAAACAGCATTAGATCGAAGAACAAACGGTATATTTAGCAAAATATCGAGGCACGTTGCTCCACAGCTCACCCCAATTTTCTGAACCAAACCCTAATATCAGAACTTCACAATCTGTTTCCCTCATATACAGGGATTGAGAGAGCTTTCGAGAGAGAGGGAGAGAAATGGATGCGATTAGAAAGCAGCTGGACCAGCTGATGGGTGCGAACCGGAACGGGGACGTTCGGGAGGTGAACCGCAAGTACTTTGATCGTGATGTCTGTCGTCTCTACCTAGTTGGACTATGTCCTCACGAACTTTTCCAATTGACGGTAATAGCTTATAGGATCGGATATTAAAATTTATCATTATAAACGATAATAACGATTGTGGTTCTGACATGATTCTTTGTGGATTGTGACGATATCCTAATAGCTTAAATCTTTTCCAACAACATTTCTAACATGATATCAGGACCTATGCTCAAACCCATCCAAAATATTTAGTCTTGTAATGACTCAATTTAGTCCCACATTGCTTATACGGGATGAGTGAGTGGGTTAATAGCTACTTGGGGACCCTCTGCTTACAATCCAGTTTTGTAGGGGTGAGTTCTACCCAAAGTGGTTGTTAGAAGATATAGCCAATACTTTGGGAGTAGATGTATATGTCATGTTCATTTAAATCGGAAGTTCTCATTAATACTAATTGTCTGTGATGACTTATTATGAATGATCTAATTGGACGCAAGTTGTGGTTATGTTGAAAATTTAGTATGGAATAGTTTTTTTCCTTGTGGGTTTGATTGAATAGTGGCTATTTACTTATTTTGGTATATTAGAGGCATTTAAGGAATAAAATGTTGTATAAGTATTTACGGAAAACCCAAGGAATTGTTTACTCGTATGCAGGTGTGCTTGCTTTTTCCTGTTTTTGCATTTATATTTCTCTGCCCTGCATTAAATACTTTTTCCATATGCTTTTATTCAGAAAATGGATATGGGTCCGTGTCCAAAGGTTCACTCTTTGAAGCTGAGGAAAGAGTATCCTTAACTCTTCGGAAAACATCTTATTGTTTTAATTTCTCACTCAACTATCCATCATGCCATAATTCTGCTTAGTCTCTTGAGATATTTGATAGTGTTTTTTAGGGTAGAGGCGGCATGATTCTCTGGTTACTTAGAGTTGTCATTTCAACTATCATGTAATTAGATCAACGAGCCTTTCACTGTTTTTATGTTAATGTAGCATAAGTTGTTTTGATCTTTGTTTCCCTTTCAATAACTTCCATTTTATTTATATGTGCTATGGGAATAAAAAATTATCTTAATTAAAAATTATGTACCTAAGGAAAGTAATTTCCATCTATCGTGTTCATATCTAGAATAGTAAAATTCCATGTTGTCTTTACATTTATTCCAGAGAGAATGAGCTCAATTATGTAAAATCTTGATCATCAAAATTCCAACCTGAAAACTTCCAAATATTCCTAAATAAAGTCTACTTGAAAAATTAACAAGATTCCATTGTTAAGAATGCTATCCCTCAACTGGCCAAATTTTAAGTAAATAAAACATAAAGGCATATGTCAAAATTTTCAAGTTTTATTTTTCCGGAGATGCTGCTTAACCTTTTCTAGATATGAAGAGGCTAAAGCAAAAGGATCTGATAACTACGATAGAGACTTGGAGGATGTCATCGATAGACTCATTGTTGAGTGTGACAGAAAAATTGCTAGAGCTCTTAAGCGCCTTGATGATGATGATGCAAAAGCTGCTATTGCGATTTCTGTCACTGAGGTTACTCAGGTGATGTTTCTGTCTGATTGTTCATGTTCTGTGGATTTGTTAGTTTTACATTAATTCTAACATTGAAATTGCAGAACGCCGAAGTACTTGAGTTGTCAAAGCAGATCAAGGAGAAGTTGAAAGAAGTTGATCAATATGGTATCCTATATTTCTAATACTACATAAGCCTTTCTGTCTTTTTAGGTGTTGAATTTTTGTTACTTATAAACTGGCATGTATCTGCAGATCTTGAAGGCAATACGGATCTCAAGATCCGTGCTCTTGAGGTGGTAGAAGAACTCAGAACTAAAAGAGCAGACAAACAGGTACATAGTATGCTGTTGAGATTTTTATAAAATGCTTCAGTGTACTATTTTAGTAAATTGTTGACAGTTGATCGCATTTTAACTTTCTGTGCTTGTGGTTTGTGGCAGTCCATGCTGCTTTTGGATGCTTTTAATAAGGATAGAGCATCTTTACCTCAACCTCTTGCAAATCCACCAGCTCTTGCACCATTGTCTGTAGCTGCTCCTGAACCCCGTATTCAGGAAATGATAAATGAGAAGCTGAAAAAAGCAGAGGATCTTGGTAAGTTAATTATCTATCAAGTGTGTTGGGATATATTTGGTTGATGAACTTGGTTCGAAAAAGCGTTAGCGTATTAATTGTTTTTCTTCTTGGTTTTTTATGGCTTCCCTAGTTTCTAAATACACTCTTTAGGCTTTAGAATAGGCTCGTGGAAGCATGATTTTATACCTTTTATTGGCTTAGAGGAGCTATTGTAGCATAAAAAAACCACTTACTTTTTACATCTCTAAACTGTATTGTCCAGAATTGGTGTAGGGTACGTGCTTATGCTGGTCGAAGTTGTTTGAATATATAGATGTATTTTATGATTTATACTTTTCAAGAAATTTGATTGTTTGATGTAATATGATCCTCGTTCTTCCCTTTGTTGATCACTTTTGGCTTCATAGTTATTCTGATGTTCTGAGTTCATCACTATTTTCTTATTTTTCAGGTGAACAAGGGATGGTTGATGAGGCACAAAAAGCATTGGAAGAGGCTGAAGCACTAAAGAAGGTGTGTGCCTGTCTTTTTATCTTATTGTACCATAATATTAAAATAAAATTAATGTATTTTCATCTGAATGCTATCGTCATTGTAGTTTCTTATGATTCTGTTTGCTATATTCTTTTTGACTGCATATATATATTTGATATTTCTCCAGTTGCCCTCCAGGCAGGAGCCTGTCCTGGATTCCTCCAAGTATACTGCTGCTGATGTGCGCATTGTAAGTTCATGGTGACTTTATCCATTTCATTAATTGTCAAAACTTTAGTATATTAAATGGCCGTAGTGAAGAACTATAGTCTATAAAGCCTATTAAATAGGGTAGAAGACCAAACAACTTTATTGTTATAGACTCTTCCACTTAAGAATCTATACAAGTTTCCTTATCCCATGTAGAAAATCTATATGAGTTTCAATAGTGAGATATGATGACATCTATAGTTGCTAAGGTTCTTATGGACAAACACCTTTACATATAATTTTTATATTTGGCTATAATTCATTTGGTCCTTAATCTATTTAAGATAATACAATTTGGTCCTTAATCTTTCAATTCACACAATTTAATCTTTAACGTTTCTAAATTTTTTAATTTTTTTAAATGATTTAACAGTGTTATACTTAATTTTAGAGGTGGACAAATAAATTGTTAAACCGGATCGAATTGGAAAACTGGGTTGTATCGTACAGTCTTGTTCGGTTTGTCATTTATTTTGGTTCGGTTCGGTGCGTAAAATTTTTAATCCAATTAAAATGGACCAGACTGTTTTAATTGATATATACTTAATTGCACTTTAAATTCAATACAAATTAATGTAGCTCGGTGGCTTTGTTGATATTAGTTATGTGAAGTCCCCAAGTTGGAGGCACAATAGTTACATTTTTTGTTGATTTAAGGTTTTAATCAAATCAAAATTAATAAAAATGTTCACATGCAAGATTCAAACCATGGGCTGAAAGGAAATGCACTATAACATTTACCACTAGGCTGACTATGGTACATGCATTATAATGTACCATTTTTTCTATATGTACTTTAATAAATTTCAAACTAAACAGTTAAAACCGGAACTGGACAGATTTAATCGATTCGGTCCAGTCCAGTTTTATAAGAAAACCAGCCCGGTCTAGTTTATTAAAAAATTAAAAAAATTAGACCGAACCAGACCTTTCTACCCCTGCGTAGCTATTACGAAACTTGACTTTTTATTCATTTGGTCTTCAACCTACTTTAAAAAGTATAATTTGGTTTCTAACTTATGATAAAATTTATAATTTAGTTTTCAACCTTTCAATTATGTGATTGTTAAGTATAATGCTGTTAAATTAATTTGACGGAAATTGAAATTTTGGATTGAATTTCTCAAATTTAGAAACGTTAGGGACTAACTTGTGTGATTAAGAAGGTTAGGGACCAAATTTTAATATCTTATATACGTTAGGGATCAAATGGATATATAAGCCTTTATATTTTAATGCATGGTTTATCTGCCAAGAATATCTTATTTGTTAATTTGAATATGATTTCAGACTGATCAGAAGCTACGAGTTTGCGATATCTGTGGAGCATTTTTGAGCGTTTATGACAGGTACAGCTGTCAATTATATTTATTACAGGTTTTATGTCAGTAATCTTCTGAGTAAGAGTTAGAATTAGTATTTGGGGTTTCAAGTGCTTCAGCTTTTAACCCGGTAATTATACCTCCTTGTCACCAGCAGGCTCTTGTGCCCAGTTTAACCGAGGATAACTTTTGCAGCTAAAGAATGTGCGTCTTTTTCTGTTTAATGCTTATAGATGAGTAGAAAGCTATGGGATGTATGTTCTAGTATATATTAACAGTCTTTTAAACTTTTAATTTTGAAGAGAGTAAACCATTTTATCTTTCCTTTTTTATTTTTAGTGATCGTCGCTTAGCTGATCATTTTGGAGGCAAGCTTCATTTAGGCTACATGCAAATTCGTGAGAAGTTAGCAGAGCTGCAGGTATGACAATATATCTTCTTCCTTATTACTGTCCAAGAAGTTTGTGCACTTGGTGCTAGAGGCGGACTGGCCGGGTTGGCTTTGTTACGCACAAATTTCGACCCAACCCTGAATAATCGGCATAAGAAATATCCTGACCGAAACTGACCAATGTGCATCCCAGCCCATGCCAATCCAACCCATTATGTATGGTCTGGGTGCATCGGGTTGGATTAAAACTTATGTTTAATTAAGATAGCAATGTTCAAAAGTGAGATTAAATAACATCTGAAAAAATATGAACTTATTGAATTACTTTAAATTAAAACAGTAAGTATATGATATGATGCCTGTATATAAAATAAATATTAGGCCATTTGCCAAACAAATATGCTATGTATAACTCTAAACTATAGTCTAGTTTAAATACAAATAGTTCACTATATAAAATTGTATTTTTTTAAGGTCATGTATTGTGGCTGGGTTGGGTTCCAGGGTTGCAAACTCTAGCACCCAAACCCGTCCATGTAAGATTGGGTTCGTTTGATTACGGATCAAATTAACCTGTGGGGTTATAAAACCTGACCTAGCTGGGTTGGGTTTTCACTATTTTGTGAAGACGGGTTTGTACTTTGAAGCATGAACATATGTTTGTAGCTGATCTGTCCAAATCAGAACCAACAACCATGTTGCCTGCATACATTTGATTTGAGTCATGCTAGTAGTAGTACGGCCCTTGATATTTCAGATAAGCCAGGACAGGAGCATGTAGATATATGCCTGATTTATTTTAGAGGTAGGTACCAATCTTGAAAAATAAAAGCATGAGCATTGTTGTGGTATATGAAACATAACCTCCCTTTTTGGGGCAAATCTTCCTTTAACTACTAACGTTATTTGAAAATTTTCAATATATTATTTTTAATATTTTTTGTTTCAATTGACTATTATCATTGAATGAAATAGCTTTCAATCAATTATTTTGACCAAAAATTGGTCACTTTGATAGAAATATTTAAGTCATATACGCAATATGTGAAGTTATAAGGGTGTGTCGTGAATAAGGTAATGAAGTTATCACTTAACGTGTTGTGTATGTGATTTAAATTTTTCTTTCAAATTTGTCAATTTTTGTCCTAAATAGTTGATTGAAAGACATTTTGATAATGCAAGTAAATTGAAAATTTCATAAACATTAGTAGCTAAATGAACATTTGTCCCCCTGCCCCCCACCTCGCGGCCCTCCTCCTCCTCCTCCCCTTTTTTGTGTTTGAGGAAAAAAAACTATAATCCATATACGAAAAGTCTAATTCAGATTTTATGACCCTCAAATGCCCCATTATTGTATAATTATATTATTAGTTTATTGGTATATCTCGCGATCAGTTAAGTATGCATTTTAATGTAATTTGGATTAATAGAGGTTTTTCAATGGTGTTTACTTTGCAATTAATTTCTCAGGAAGAGAGAAACCAAAGTCGCAAGGTTGATAGGCATGATGATAGGAGGTAACTCTTGGGATTTATATTTTCGTCCTCACATGTGTGTGTATCCCTAATTTTTTTAAATTGATTTTGTATGGGAGAATGCATCCTTTCTTATTGGTTTTGCTAAATTTCTAGTTTTTTCTTTTGCAATATTAAAAATTAGGTCAAAAGAACGAAGTAGAGACTGCGAACGAGAATCAAGTAGGGACCAATTACGAGAAGATAGTCGTGACAGGGGAAAGGACTATGATCACAGGAGTAAAGATCGTGATAGGAATTATGATGGCGATCGTGGATACCCTCGGGAACACGGACGAGATAGGGATTATGACCGTTCTCGTAAGTATGATTCAAGAAGTCATCGCAGGTCACGTTCAAGATCTAAGGAGCGCTCAAGGGATTATGATCGTCACAGGTACTTCTTATCCATTGAAGTATTTACACCTGCCGTAGTAATATGTTCATGTTTTTATTTAATGTTTGATCATATCTATCAAGATAGTGATATTGCCATTGTTGTAAAAGTTTATTTTGAGGCTCGCCTTGATACAAGGCTTAAAAAAAATTCTAAGGCTATTGCTCGTGTGATAAATTAATGCTTGCATCTCTTTGGTATAAGGCTTATGCCTTGATGTGATTGAGGCTATAGCTTCAAGTGACTCCCTTTTTAAGTTGATTTCATGGGTTGTCCATAAATCCGATCCGATGTCATTAGAAATTCAAAAAGTGTAAAAAGTAATAGCTAAGAAAAAAAAAAGAGTATCAATATCAATAACAAATACTATTAGGGTTGTTATCTGTACATTCTTCGTTCTTTTTTCACCAATCCCTTTCCTTTCTTTTGCCTCTGGGCAACTATAAATTTTGGCAATCACTAAGTTGCAATTTTGCAAGTAGTATTTTTCCTTCCATTTGACTATTTTTATTTGTATTTTTTCTTCCTTTCAATTAAGTCTACAACCACATCTTTGTACACATTGCTCTAATATTGTTGTTATGTGCTCGCTAAATTGATATTTGAACAATAGAACTGTAACTCATGATTCACTTTGTTTTATTGTTATTTATTTCCAATTGCATATTGGGTTCATAATTTCTTTTATTAATATTTTAAGGTTAAAGTTTGAGTCAATTTGTGTGTTCTATTGTTATTTCCATGCTTAAGTGCTTATTGGATTAATAGTTGTTTTTATTAATATTTTTAAGGTTTTTTAAAGTTAAAGTTTGAGGCTTACGTCTTGGACCATTTTGTGACTTAAAGCTCGCCTCAATTAAAAAAAAAAACACCTCAATACTTAAAATAGTTTTTTACAACATTGGATATTGCCACATCCAAATGGTTGCTTCCATAGCATCTTTTCACTTTATAACCATTTGCCCAACATTAATGACAATTTATAAATATTTGATTGTTGGGCTAATTTGTCAATTCAATTCACGCCAATTTGCTGTTGTAATAATTTTTTTTTATATGGAAGCATGATTACCTGTGGACAGTAAACTTAATTGTTCTTTTTGTCAGGCGTTATGATCGATACTAGGCAATCCTTCTGCAAAGCATATGATATGGAGATATGGGATCCTGCTAGGTCAGTGTTGAAATTTATGTAGGAAAAAAAAAGATATTTTATGTTTTTTTTTCTTCCCTAAATTTGTTCTTTATGGAGTTGAGTTTTCTCATGTTGAATTGAAATGAGGACTGCTGCTTAGATTTTCTCAACTTCATTTTAAGAGGTATGTTCTACATTATTTCTCAATTCTCGCTACTTGCATATCTACTTACTATTGATGTAATTTTAGTCACTGCAACGATATCTAAATTTGGTTTGGGTTCAAGGCTTGGCGGCTTTTTTCCCGATTATATGTTATGTTAATAATTCTGCATGGAGTGACGAGAAAGAGAAGGGGTGGGTGTTATATTCAACGGCCTTCCATGGTAAGGAACTTTCTGTATGGTTAATTACTTGTTTCAACATTTGAAGGAAAAGGCATAGTTTCACAAATATCATGTGGAGTTGGCGTAAGTATCTTTGATATCAAGCTCCTGAATTCCTAGTCTTTGGCGATCATGTTTTGACAATTAAATCAGTACGTACGATAAAGTTTATCATGTATTTTGCAGTCTGATTGTTATTACTCAATGGTATTTTATTTTCCCCCCGCGTGTCAACTTAATTTTGATTGCAGTCCTGACTTTGTTTTCTTTGATAAATATTTTTACATTGCTAGATGGTAGTAAATTCCTGGTTTTGTGGTCAGTCTATAAATTGTATTCCTTCTAAAGAATCGAAACCATTGGCGGGCTGTGTTTGAGGTGGGAAAAAGGTTTACCTCCCCAAGCTCATCATCACTAAAGCAAACCTTATGCTCGTTTGTTTTTGATATCCTAAGGGTTCGATAGATTTGGTCACTCAACATTATTCCTGTAATATCTTGTAACTTTTAGTGTAGGTTTGTTTAATCCAGTAATTTAAAGTTTGAGTAAATCTAATCCAACTTTTAAAGAAATGGTATTTTTTTTAAAGTCCAATGAGTCTAAGGAGAGATAGATCTTTTTGATTTTATTCGAATTGAGATAAGAGTTAGCTTACTGTTGCGTAGAAAGAATGGGGAGAGAGACCTAGAAAGGATAAAGTGTGAGAGAAGAGATGGTTTTTAAAATAAAATGGATATTTTATTTGATCCCTGAAAAATAAAATCTTTTTAAATATTGGACCAGATGGACTTAAATTTTCAATTATTGACTAAATGGACTTAAATTTTAAGTTATTGACTAAATGGACCTAGCTTAAAAATTGCAGGTTTAAAGTGTTAATTACTTTAAAGTATAGGACTTAAAAGATCTAAAAATTGATGTTTTATTTTGGGGCAAGAGTTCAAGGCTTTTATTGTCAAATGATAAAGGTATTACAAGCTCAGATGGAGGCATTTATAAGCTGCAAACAACATTTCAAGCTCATTTGGTAAAATAAAAGAAATAGTGAAGTAATCAAGTTAATGCATTGTTATCTTTTATGTCTTATGATAAAAGTGTCAATGTCACAACCATTAGTCCATAAAGTGTCTTGTATTTCTCTCTCTGTATCTTGTTGTCTCGTGATTCTTTCTATATCTTGGCCAAATCCAAAAAGACTCCCCCTTCAAGAACCATATATGAGAATTTCACTTGTACAGGTTAAATAGGAACACTCTAATACTAGTTCTATTGGACGTTGAAAATTTGATAAGGGTATCTGAAAATTTAAGAAAAAGAAAAAATCGATGGAAAAAAAAATAGTTTAATGATTAAAATAGATATTAATAATTAAATTGGATATTACCATAATATTTTAGTAAGACAGGGCATGAAAAAGCATATATGTTAATTAGATATCGAATTTCATATAACAATAATTAAAATTTATTATTTATTTTTTTGTATTAATATATTTTTATTATCATTAATTATTCAAATTTAAAAAATTTAGAATCAAACCATTAATTAATTTCTTTTTATCTTGCAGGAAATATACAGTAGTTGTTTATTTCTATTGTCTTTTTCTCCCTAAATTTTCATAAATTTCTTTTTTCAATTTGTCATTTGATCAAAAAGAAAAAGAACTCTATTCAAAATCGTTAAAATGGTACTAAAATAAATCTTTTAATAACATAAAACATAAAAAATATCAATAAGGATAACTTTAAGTTACCAATCCTCACTTATAAAAATAGAAAAATGGGCTACAGACACCAATTGATGGCTTGACCGATGATATCTCTAGTTTTGTGGAGCTGCCACCCTTATGTTGGTCACCACATCTTTGGTGTACACTACTCATAAAGCCAAAAGGAAAGACTGGAGAAAACTAATGTCAGGCTCAGAAAACGAAAGATGAACGAGCTTTGTTATAACCAGAGTTGTTTTGTCTTAATGTGAAGTTTTACATTATAATATCTTATTTGGTATAAACAGTTTAAAGTTCTTTTATGGAACAATGCTGCTAAGTATCCAATAGGCTCATGAAAGGAGTAGCAACTTGTGAAACAATCCCATTCCACGATTTGAACACGAGCAATCTATTTCATTCATTTTAAAATGGTACACGAAACCTAAAAAGATTCAGATTGATATCGACGCACCTATTTAGTAGTTGGCTTGATGGACTTGTTTATAAATGAGTTAGAAGCAATCAGCACAATTTTCCATCCTCCTATGAAAGTGCCCGTTAATCTTATTCATTTTTAGAAACAGTGAAATTAAATAAGAAAATTTATATTTTCATACTAATAAATATTATTGTGAGAGCAAACTATCTACTTTTAGAAATATTTATTTCTAAAAATAAAAAATTTAGTTTTGAAAATAAGGATACCCAGAAAATAATTGTCTTTCAACCATAATGAGTCTCTTTTGAGACATGATAGTTTCATGGATGGTAAACTGATCGAATTGATGCAGAGGAGTCTGAGAAGGTTTTGGAATCTGGGTACTGTTTGATTGGAAATTTGTTAGGCTTCTTGTCTTGCAGTTTTTTTTTTATTGATTGTTGTTAAAAGATTTTGGGTGTATTCTAAAGATGTTTTGTTTAAAGTTTCAAATAAGATTTGTGTAGTTGGTAATTGGGAAATCTTCAATCTTGTTTGGAGTCTTTGTTTTAATGACTGTGTTGAAGAGTGTTTAAGGGAGATTGTGGTGGCACCAACAAGTACCTTATCTCATGCAATTGTAAGGTATTTAGACTACTTAAAAAAACGTGTCGCATTTTCTCCTAAGGTTGTATTGGTTATAAGAACAAGTTTTGATATCTAAGAACTACTACTATTTTGGGTGAGGAGGCAACCTTGAATGTGTCCCTTCAGTTGCCATGAAACTACTTTCATGGAACCAAAGTGACCCTGTGTACAATTGGCCCTGCGTATGTTGGTACATGAAGTGGATTCGAATTGCATCTGGTTAATGGAACCAAAGTCTTCGGATGATCATCTTTTATACTCGGTAACAAGCTTAGGTTATCATAATGTAGTATTTTATCCATCTGTTAACTTAGGAGGGGATTTTGCATTTTTTATGAAAAATAGCATTGTATTTTCAGTTTTTGAAAGAGGGCTAATAATGTCTTGACTATAGAACTCTGCAATGTCAAGAAAAATGATTAACATGTTTTGTCTATGCATCTCCTTACATCAATGAAAAATAATAATCTATTTTGGTCATATCTTAATAGAGTTATCTCAGCTTTTGATGGTCAATGACTTATGTTAGGTGATGGACTCACATGAAGCCATGGATCTAAGTGTATGTGGATTTAAGTTTATTGGAGAAATAGGACCACTGGTTCCAATATTATAAAAAGAAGATTAGACAGAGCAATATGCAATCTGATTGGTTAGTCCAGTACTCAATTGCCTTTGTTCTACATAAACCTATTATCGTTTTTGACCATTTTCCCATTATGATCCATCTGAGTAAGAAGAGAGATTCCTTCCAAGGCCTTTTATCTTTTTTGATGCTTGGTGTAGAGATCCTTCATGCAAACAAGTTATAAGAAAAGCCTGGGTTTTTATAAGGGGAGGTAACGATGCTTCAAGATTATGCAAGAGAATAAAGAAAATTGCATCTGATCTAAAATACTAGAATAAATACCAATTCGGCATGTGTAAGGAAAAAATAAAGTGCTTGGAAAATGAATTAACCTCACTGCAACAATCAAATCTAAATGAAGCTTAGCAAATTAGATGTACACAAGTGCAAAATGTTTTACAGGAATACCAAATAAGGCAAGAACTGATTTGAAAACAAAAATTAAGAGAGATTTGGATTAAGGAATGTGATAAGAATACTAAGTTATTTCACTTACCAACCATGCTGAGAAGAAAAAAAGGCATATAGGCTATGCAAACTGATGATGGTACTTAGCTCTAAGGAAGACAGAATATAAGGAACATATTATTGTATATTTTCAAAGCTTATTTCAATCACAACATCATCAAAGCTTTGAATTCATTGATGAGCTATTTCAATCATGTATCTCTAGGAGGATAATGAAGAGCTATGTAAAATCCCTAATGAACTTGAAATGAGAAGGCACTTTGGAACACCCACAATTTGAAGGCACCTGACCTTATTGAATGAATGTTGGATTTTATAAAAAAATAAAAAATACTATAATATAGTTAGACCTAATATGATCAAGTTTGTGGTATCATGAATCATGAAACCTTGATAATATTATCGTAGAAGAATATTTAATCTTTTCAAGTGGCTTATTACAAACATATCAATTTATGTAATGTTATATATATTCATTGTAAAAATCCATGTGTGAAGATTGAGAATTCACCTAATGATGTTCATTTCACCTTTTTAAGCTACTTTTGTCCCCTCAATATGGATATCAAAAAACACTGTTTTAGCTCAAGAAAGTAGGGAAAAGCAAGATACGAGTGCCACATTGGGTATCAAGATTGACACGAGTAAAGATTATGATAAAATGGAAATGAGGACTAATAGATTACATCATTTGTTTGCTAGAATTCATTGAAAATTATTGTAACTTAATCAAGCAAAGCATCTACAAAATTTCTTATTATATTATTTTGAGTGGATTCAAATTTAAAAATATTGTGCTATCAAGAGGATTAAGACAAAGTGATTTCATTTTTTCTTATTTATTCATTATTACAACTGAAGTTCTATCTAGACTGATTGTCAAGTTGAAGCCAATAACCTCTTACATGGTATCAAGATAACAAGACAAGCTTCACCAACTAGCCATTTATTTTATGCTAATGATGTGTTGATATTTTGTAATGCCTCTAAATCTAAACAAGTTCAAAATTTTCTTTTCAAAAAATGCAAATAAAGGTATACAAAACATAACTACTTATATCTTATGGAGAAGAAAAAATAGCTATGACATTTTATTTGGGTTATCCATTGTTCATTCAAAGAAATAGAATAAGAGATTTCAAACAAAAAATTGAAAAAATTGCATAAAACAAATGGATGAAAGACAAAATTTCTTTCAAATGCAAGCAAGGTAACACCTATAAGGTTTGTAATTTAGTCCACTCATATTTATAATGTGAGCAATTTAAGGTCCTTAAGATTGTGTGCAAAAAAGCTGACTCCTTAATTTGCAAATTTTGGTGGAGCTCAAAATTCAACTCTAATTGTTACTATGCATTCAAGAAATTGAAACATATCTATCAATGGGAGGTTTAGGATTTCGTTCATTACATTCGCTTAATCAAGCTATGTTAACAAAACTTGGATAGAATATGGTTCATAATTCAAATAAATTCTCGATAAAAACTCTCAAGTAGGAAAATTATCATAACTAGGATTTCATGAATGCTAGGGTCAAGCCTTCAAATTCATTTATTTGGAAAGAAACTTGTGAAACAAGAGACACTTAAGAAGATAATGTGTTTTCAAGTAGGTAATGGTTCATTGATTTTGACAACTAAATACCTTTGGATACCATATGCAACCAATTTTCTCCCTACAATTAATCAAGGTATCCATGATTTGGTTAATAACATCAATGTTAAACAACTCTCTAATGATACGGGTTGGAATTAAAATTTTTAATAAAAAAACTAAGAAGTCATAATAACATAATGCGTAATAAGTTAGTGTAAAGTGCTAACAAAACTAAAACTTTTTCAATAAAATTGGCATATAATCTGTTGGTAAAAAGAGACTCGAATGTTGATTCATTACAAATTTGGTAATTGATTTAGGTTGCTAATTTACATGAAAGACACAATTTTAATTCGTAGAATTGCATCTAACCCTCTATTATGGTTGAAATTGAAAGGATTGAGTGGTTAAAATTCAACAATTTACACAGTTAGATATCATTTTGTTTTTTGAATTATGTTTATCTCTCCTTGATTCAATGATAAGAGATAAAAATGATAAAAGAATTTACTTTTACTATAATATTGGTTATGGATGTGAAATGTACTTATTTTAAAAAATATTCCTTTTAATTTTGAATTCACCATGCATACTTTAAGCAAATTATTAAATGATTATAAATTTTGTTCTCAAAGGAAGATTCAAATATGCTTGAAATTGATAGATATTTATATAGGTAGCAAATTAAGGTTAGTTGAAGTAAACTATCTCATGGAAGTTTAAATTTTAGTTGCTATGCAAGCTTCTCAATGTATTAAGTATATTATGTTTATCTTTATAGACTTCTAATGTTAAAGTAGCAATTTCATTGATCATTGATCATTGATCATTGATATGATCAAAACTACGTTGGTACGATCCGTAATTGTTAAAGAGTTTTTGCAATCGACAATTAACTATTTTCTCAATATGCCTAGTCAGACATCTTGGGAAGCTAACATTTAGATAAAATCATGCTGTTAATTGCAAATTTTCATAGTTTTTCAGCTGCTTGGATTCCTAAGAATTGCAATACTTTAACTCATGGATTAACTAAATGGACTTATTATCATCGATCAGAAGATAGTTTTAATGTTTTAAATTTTCCTCTTAACATTTCTAAGAGCGTAATTATTGAAGCTTTTTATTAATAATAGTTCTTGTGTTTATAAAAAAAGATGAATCTCATTTGAACAACAAAATAAAAATAAAAATAAATAAAGGGTCTCGATCTCGTAGTTAAAATCAAGCATGTAACGTAAGTACATAAAATAAATTTAGTGCTCATCTACAACGTTACTCAACTAGTCAACTTTGACCCCCAAACAAATAGGAATAAACATGATACCAAAAAAACAATTATGCTAATAATTATAAACACTTAATATCCATTTCGGATACATTTGAATAATAATAGTCAAATATGAATATATAGAAGTTTTTCTATAATTTAACCATATTTATTTAAAAATATATTTAGTTTAAAAAAATTAAAAATTAACATAATCCTTACATTATTATATTATTTAAAAATTAATATTAATTTTTATTTTTTTAATTATTTAATACATATTTATAAATATAAAAATAAGACTAAACAATACTCATCTGGAAAAATTATAGTATTTGTTCGAAATTAGCTATCCCAAAACAATTATGGAGAGAATGATTAAAATTATTATTTTTATATATTTTTTCACTTATATTGATTCTATGCATAGTCTCTACACTTCATTCAAATTAAACAGTTATTAAAACTTAAAATAGGACTTCTAACTCAAAAATATAACGTTATAAATGGTTGAAAAATTAACTTTTCAAAAAATTTAAATAATAAAAGAAATTTAGGATATCGAAAGAAAAGCAAAACATTAATTTTACAAATGTAAGTGTTCTATCAGTTAAACCCTTTATTTTACTAGCCTAAGTGGTACATTAAAAATCCATCAAGGTTGATTAATAGAACAACATAAGTATGATAGAGCTCTGATATCATATTTTTCAAATGTCAAGACATGAGCATGGATTTCAGAGCTACTTTGATCTTGGTATGATTAAGAAAAAAAAAATCTATTCACGGCACAAAATAGTAAATAAAGGGGTAGTGGATATTGAATGGCACACACAAAAATGACGATAAAGAAAGCATAATGGTGATTAGTTCATCAGAAAATGAAATTAAACTCGAGAAAAAAGAGAGTGTCAACTCTTTGAACAAAGTGATAGCAAAATTATGTAACATAGAAGAGTACAAAGCTAAAGTTGCCTACCCGCAGCATCAGCAACAAAGGGCAAGTGAGGTGTTCGACCCAGAATTGAAGAGACCAAACTATAAACGAAGCACAAAACACTGAACACAAACAGAGCACTATGTCCCCAAACCATTATCCGAAAACCGAACCCGCTCTGACCTGGACTAAAGATCCGTTGTATCAGCAACGGCACTACCAACAGCACATCTAAAGTTACGGCCTGCATCGAATTAAACCTGACATAGTGGCTGAAGATAGGGTTTCTGACCACGCCGAGGTAGAGAGCGAAAAAGGCAACGAAGCTCGAATATGGAATAGACCTGTAAAGACTGAGCAGAGGAAAGATTGGTTCGAATACAAGGCCCAGATTGGGGAACCGCATGAAGAGGTAGCGACCATATTGGAGGGAATTGAAGAATGGGAGAGTGTAAGCGACGGCTGAGATTAAGCGATCGGGAGCTGGGGTTGGAGAGGAGTTGTAGGACATGCGGGTGATAAATGGTTTGGGTTTGGTTAGGGTTATGAGGTGTGGAAGTTTGGGGGTGATTCTGGGTGGGTGAGGTAAGGATGAGGGTAAGCGATTACTGGGATTAGAAAAGTAGGGTTTCGTTAGGGTTTTCTGGGTGGGTGAGAGGTGGAGGAATGAAATGGACGCCATTTTCTTGAAGAGAAAGATATCAGTATTTTGGAGCAGAATCTGAGCGGAGTATCCAGTTTCTAACTTTCTAGTTTCTAAGAGATAGTCTCTGAAATTTAGCGCAAAAATTCTATTTTTGAGAGTATTATTTATTATTATCGGTCATTATTGGAATCTTGAGACAAAATGGTTATTGAGAGTGATCAATTTAGTTATTTTTTATCTATATTTTTATCAAAAATTTCTTTAATAATTAAGAATTTTTTTTAACTTAATATATCTTTTATATATATTTCTATTTAAATTTTATTAAAAATTAAAATTATTTAAAATATCTTTAAATTATACATCATATTTCAAATCAATACGTAGTGAAAGACGTGGATAAAAACTAATAAGTGTTGCTAATTACAAATAAATTTACAATCTAAAATTTTGGCAGAAGTTAATAATAATAATTATTTTATATTAATTTTAAATATATTTAAATAATATTCATAAATTATAAACCAATAATAATTTTTCAATAATTTAACTATTTTTTTATTTTTAATATTTATTTAAAAATATATATAACATATTAATTATTCTAATAAATTATTTAAAATATTTACATTAATTTTATTATTTAATTATTTAATAAATATTATTAAATAAAATAATAAAATATTTATTTAAAAATAAACAAAAAATCAATCTAATTAAATATTATGTTTGATATTGAGACAATTTAAACTATTATTACCACAATAACAATTCATTAATGAAAATTTTATTCAATAATGATAACATTAAAATATAATTAATATCAAAAATTTATTATAATAATAATCAAAATAATTATAATAATATTATTATCCATAAAAATTATAATATTATCGCATTCGGTTTCGATTAACACCAATAGTTATTTCTAACAGGTGATAAAATATTCATCCCGATAAATAGAGATAAAAAAAAAAAAGAGACATTTACATAACATTAATCCGCCCAAGAAAAGGTAGAGGCAAATTGTTAGTTTGTAACCTTCAAAACGAGGGTTTTGATGCTTCCTGTGAAGATCATGTCATTATCTCCATGAATGGTAGTTCTTCTATTGTTATGAGCCCTTTGCAATTTATTTGTCGATTCTTTTTAACATTTAATTCTCTTCTAATGTAAACTTCCAACCTCTAGCCCCTCCCTTCGTTTCTCAAGCCATATTAGGCTGTCAACTTCCGGATTGAACCAGACAGATAAATTGAAAACAAAAAGCATTGCATGAAGGTCAAAGGCAAACAACAAAGATGCAAAATTTCTGGCAGCCAAAACTAAATAAACAGGATATAATCATCAAAGATAATAATAATAAAATCCTATCATGCTCATATGCCAATATGTATGTAGTTATGTACAATACAGCAAGCAAGCAACCACACATATGATCCCTACTTAGATTCAACCATATTCTCCTCAGGCAATCGTCACAACCTTGAACTGATTGAGCCAATTTATATCTTGAATGATATCTTTGTTTCCCTCATCTACGAGAAAGCTCTAAGTTTATTTCTTTGATCAACTTCATACTCCATCTTTCCAGCAGCTTTCTGAGATTTAAGAACACGGAATTTTCAGAATCACATAATGGCATGATTCCAGACCAAAAATATGCAGACATGATATGGAATTTATTCAATACTGGGCTACTATCAACTATAATTAATCAAACTACTACATCCTAAACTGCAGATTTCAAAAGCAACCAAGAAAACATAACCAAAGATAACACCATAATATTTGGATTTAAGCAAGTAAGTATTCACCAAAAGCGCCAGCTGCCCTTAGTTCTTGGCAGGTAAAACAATTTGTCTGTTTCCACAATTTAATCCATCTACTGTTCACAAGCAATGAAGATTAGATAGATCATGCAAATCTTGCTTGTTCTTTGATTTAATTATTCCAATCCAGGAACCAAGAACAGACTACAAACTTGGCCACATCCCTCCCCCATGCCACTTGTGTGAATCAAAACACAAGAGGTGAACCAAAACTAGTAAAACGTAAAATGGGATATCAACCAGACAAGCATCATGAATCAATATAAAAAAAAAAATCATATTTATGACAGCATACACATAGATGCAGTCGTACATGCTTACCATATAGAATTACCGTTATGTCTGTTTCCACAATTTAATCCAGCAATTTTTCACAAGCAGGGAAGATTAACTAGACCATGTCCTACAACTTGTACATGCTTACCATATAGAATTACAGTTGTCTGTTTCCACAATTTAATCCAGCAATTTTTCACAAGCAGGGAAGATTAACTAGACCATGCAGATAACCCGTAAGCTACCTCAGTGGAATGTAGCCCCTTTTGCAAATGCAAGGACTGTGGTTGGAACCTTGGTGGTGCAAGTTGTGTGTTTTTACAACCTTCTCTCGCTTGACTAATGATTGGAAAAGAAAAAAAAACTAGACTATTCAGATCTTTCTTTGTCCTTTGATTTAATTACTTCAAACCAGGAACAAAGAATCTACTGCACCCTCACCTGTACCCCAAACTTGCTTTTTGGAACTAGCTAGTACGAAGCAAACTCAAAAAATGAACCCAAACTAGTAAAACGTAAAATAGGATATCAACCAAACAGGCTTCACAAGTTGTACATCAAAAGCAACCTATACACGAGGAAATGACAAAATACACATTTACATATAGATGCAGCCAGTCTTACAACTTCTACAATAAAACCATTTCATCACTTCTACAAACCCAAATACGAAAATATATAAAACCAATTAACCAATTATGAGTTGCAATTGAACAAAAATCCACAATTTACTGTTGTTCCATGAGTTCTAATTTGCAACTATATAATAACATAATTCAGACAAAATTGTTGATAAATGAAAAATAAAATAATCCGGAACAAAGCATATAAAGAAAAACTCTTAAATTGATATAACAAAGGTTTAAATTTTGGCACAAAACACAAAAAATTAAACAGAGCACAATTCGAACAGAAAAGAAACGGAATACTACCTGAGGCTGAGACCCAGATTGGAACTCATCTCCTGGATCATTGCGATGACCACTACCAGTGAAACTGGGATCAGAAGGGTATACAGCTGTGCAATCAGGAGAAGATTCAAATAAAGAAAGAGAGAATTGCTTGTTTACAACACCCACATCAAAATAAATGAGTCCAGAGCTGGGAACATCAACGCGAATATCTTCGACATCGAACCAGAGAAAGAGCTCCTGTGCCGAAACGCCAGATAGCTTTCCAATCCGGCCAAAACTCAAAGTTCCGGAGACGTTGAAATCGTAGTGGAATTGGTTCTCGAACTTGGCGTTGCAGGGCTGCTTCAAGAAGACCTCGAAACGCCCAGATGATGGATCATGAGAGAACTCGGTTATGCCTTTCGGGAAAAGGCCTACGGGGAGGCCATGATGGCGGAGATAGTCGTAGATGGATGAAGGCTTGGTGGCTTCGATGGTGATCGTGGTTGTGAGAAGAAAGAGGATATTTAGGGTTAGCAAGTTGGAAATTTTAATGGGAAGTTTCGAAAAGTGGAAAAAAGTGAGGATTTTTGGAGGAAGAGACGAAAAATACATTTTTTTAGAAGACGAGGAGTGATCGAAGGAGTTCGATATCCGATTGATTCAAGGTTTGGGGAATTTTGTCTATAAGTATTCTTTGAGGTATCCAAGTTTAAGGGGGAAATACCCACTAATCCACTACACTTTAATCCATTATGATTTAGATGGTACTTAAAATGTTTACTGGCTTTTAAATTTAGAACACCATGTAAGCCCATCTTTCATATTTCTATTAACTTTTAACTATTCTTAGAGTACATTTAAATGTAAACCATTAAAAAAAAATTGTACTTATATAGAACACCGTAAGTTAAGTTCTTTAACATATTTCATTAATAATTTCTTCAAGTATTTTTAGTTAAAAACAGATTAGGATATTGCAAGCAGAATGAATGACTGCATGTCTTCTTCTGTTGAAGGAGACAACGCATGTGAATGTTTTTTACACTTTTTTTTTATTTCTTTAGCTTTTATTGAGGGCGTCTATATTTTTTATTTTAATTAATAAACACTATTGAGTGACTAAAATTTATTTTAAAATAAATTCATAATTTCTTCCTATATATGTTATCATTATTTATTTTAATAGAAAATTAACTAAAAAATTAATGGATGAACAGTTGGTGTATTATATTTAATTAGAGAAGACCATGCAAGTGCTCATCCGCTTCCTTCTCCTCCTTCTACATCCAAGCCGAATCTTCTCAATACGAAACTTCTTTTTTTTTTTCCATCTTGTTGCTATTGAAAATTCCATCCTCATATCCCTAGATAACTCCACCATGAATAACAATACTACAGTATTGTCAAAGTCCTTTTTTTCCTTTGCTAAGACACTCAGTTCATACTTTTATAGAACAGAAGATGAATAGCTATATAGCTAATCAATGAAATCAAAATAACCAATATGGGTTTTTGAGTTAAGTATTGTATGATTATATATGAAGAAAAGTATAGTAGAATCTTGAGCATTAATGAAAATGGAAGTATTTGTATATGAAAATGAGCAGATATAAAAATGTGATATATATAAGGAACTGTATATGCTAAGCAAGGAAAATGGAGAAAAGATTCCGAGTATATGCATTTGTGAACCTTACGAGCCGTTATTACTCAATTTTAAACGCGATCTCCTATTTCAAGATTTAGTTTCTTGGTTTGGTAATTTAATTTTGCAATTTTTTTTATTAACACATATAAGCCATATACATATGCTGTCTTAAAAATATCATAATTTGCATGTACATAATACTGATGGCATTTGGTATATTTTAGTCGATTTTCGTCTATTTTAATCGTTTATAATATATTTTGATCATTTTTTTTCTATTTTAATCTTTTATTATATTTCATGATTAAGCCCACCAGGTGAAACTTTTGGTTGAAAAAATGAGAAAGTTTCATCTTTTGCTAATAATATTTATTGTCCTTGCTTTCATCTTAATTATTTGGTTGTACTTACAAAATCATTTTTTTAAATCAAATGAAAAGATATTACTTGCATGAAATTACTAATCCAAGCAAATATGGTTCCAGATAATAAGGTCTTATCTTGGAGGAACTTTGTGACCACTTTCTACACAATTGTTGCAAGACTTAGAGAAATTCCAAAAAGGAGCGCGTACTGTACAGTATCAAGTGAAATATAATTATATACATTAATTTAATTTGTTATATTTTGGTGTATTTTGAGCTATAGATTTACACGGTTTATGTTTTTGTTCACTTCGGAAGTATTAATAAAATATGTATCTTATTATTTACAAGAACCACTTGAATGTATGCATTAAAGACAGAGAGAGTCAGAGATGTTGATTATACATATATTTCTATTTTTATTATAATTTTTAAAGATATTATTTTATAACTATTTTTTTAAAAAATAACAAAATTAAGACCTATAAAACAAAAAGACTGTTGCTATTTTGTGGTTTTTGATGGAGTTACTTAAAGTAATTTTCTTTTTAGTTTCCCCCTCCGGATGAGATACAGAAAACATTCATTTTTATTTTATAAGATACATAAAATATTTATTTTTGGGAAATTATGGAATGTAATCGTGTATCCATGTAATTACATCTCAGCTTTAATTATTATATTTAATATTTTTCAAATACATACTATGAACGGAATTTATTTTATTTTTATTGAATGAACGGAAATGTTAAATACAAGAAAGCTTGCACGTATTTGCATCACACTAATCACAATATCCTACTTTTGCACTTCTAGATTTTTCAAATGGGCAATATTGAAATAGAAGGAAAGAAGTACAAAAACTTTAGAAATGGGCATCTTCCTCTTGTAGATTTTTTTTTTTTTAAATTGAAATGTGGGTTTCAGATTACTACAATGTTGGGGCAAGACAAACGGTATATATACAAGTTAACCCAAAATATCATCCAAACCGGTCGTTTAATAAACTACTCCTAAAGTCCTAAAATGCTCTAGTTGCATTAGCTAGCTACCCTGAGGCATTTATCCCAAAAATATGGATCAACTAGTCTAGTATGCATCTTCCAATCAAATCCCGTAAGAGGTTTTTCCCCAGGTTGTTCAGGAAGTTCGGACTCTAGAGGTGACGAAGGATTAATAAATCAATATTAAATCCAAGGCATAAAATCAAACACAACATTACTTGAGACATTCAAACTCATCCAAAGAGTGAAGACGAGAAACAGAGACTCTGAGAGTGTGAGTACCTAATTCTAATAATTACAATGGTTACGAAAAATAACCTCTGAACAAGAAATTCATAATGTCAACATACATACAGCAGAAACTCTACCCTGAAGGTGAATTTTGCATTGAACCAGAACCAACTATACCTCACTGTAAATGTGACTCGGAGTGATAGTAGACCTTAAGTTGGAACTTCTCTACTGCGTTGTCACGCTCTTTGCAAGATTTCGAGGCTGATCAACATTGAAACCTCTCAAAACAGTGAGATGGTATGCTAGCAGCTGAAGCATAGAGAGAAAAATGATTAAATGATAGTTCAATCTAGAAATTTTTAACTATTCAAGAACTTTTTTCAGAAGTAGGTTAAAAAACAGAGAATAAATAACAAACTATAATTTTATTTATTACCCAAACTTTCATTTTTAATTCAATTTACAATAATTTTTTATATTCAATTTGGTTCTCAAACAACCCAATTCATTAAATTTACTAATTTAAATTTTTTTTATTGAATTTGATACTCAAATTTCATGATTTGATTCAATTTACTATCTTAACGACAAGACATATATGTTACTTTTTTAACTTTTGTTTGCCAAAGTAGTAAATTGAATCAAAATAGAAAAGTTTGACTAACAAATTAAATTGAAAAAGTTTTGAATAACAAATTGAATAAAAAATGAAAGTAAAAGCAGTAAACATGATCTTTACACGAGACTATAATGTGACCAGAGTAAAAGATCAATTGTGTCTTTTTCCTATAATTTAGTTAATTTGGCCCTCAATTTAGTCCAAGAACTCTAAATTAATAATGCTATTTACAAAAGTTAAACATCAAATTGTTTCATCACAAGCAATATTTTACAGAGTTCCTTGTCAATTTGACATAGATGAGCGGTTTGACCAATTGACTGTAATAGACCATGTATGTCAATTTAGAGATCTTGGATCAAAGCAGCTTCAGGACCAAAATAAACTTTTACTCAAAAAGATCCACGTACAAGACCAAAAAAAAAGAAAATGATGCTAACTCCAACACTAATGATATGATAAACTAGAATAAATTGCAGCAACAGTACCTGTAGTGGAACAATATTTATTACAGGTTGAAGACAATCTTCAACCTGTGGAACTTCAATCACTCTACAAGATCCTCCAGGACAGACAAATGCAGCATCTCCCTTTGAACACATCACTATCAGTCGACCTTTGCGAGCATGAAGTTGTTGAATAACAGACTGTTGCTTGCTGTTAGTGATCAGAATTTCAGTAACACACAAGGTAAAATTCAACATCATGAACATCAACTATAAGAAAACCAACCTGAAACAAGAATCACGTGTAGCAATGACAAAAATTGGGAGATTTTCATCGACCAAAGCCAAAGGACCATGTTTCATTTCACCAGCAAGTATGCCTTCACTATGCATGAGTGACACTTCCTTTACTTTCAAAGCACCCTCTAGAGCTGATGCATAGTTATATCCTCTCCCAAATACAAGCAGCGACTGCTCGGAAACTAATAGTTTTGCAAGATCCCTCATTTCCTGGTCAAGCTTCAAAACTTCTCTGACTTTGTCTGATAAAAAAAGTATATTAAACAAAAGAGAGATTCTTGTTTCAATACTTAATGCAATATGCTTCTTCAAAACAAACATTCCAGAGAAGAGTCGAGGGAAGAAAACAAATCAAGCAACTTACTAGGCAAGTCAAAAAGACCATCAATTATAGCCTCTCTTCTTGCTTGATTGGAAATTGTGTCCCCGCCTATTGCTAGTGCCAACATGGCCATCACAACTATTTGGCTTGTATAGGCCTATAGATTCAAGATAGTGTGTATTTAAAAATGTACATATACAAATTATAAGAAAATCCAAATAACACAGTCAGAACAATTATTTATTTACCTTGGTACTTGCCACACCAATCTCACAACCAGCATTTATATGAACACCACAATGAGTATGTCTAGCTATTGCACTACCAACAGTATTTGTTATGCCAACACATAATGCACCATTTTCTAAAGCATACTCCAAAGCATGCAGAGTATCTGCTGTTTCACCAGATTGACTCACAAAGACAGCAGTATCTTCTCTGTATATTGGTCCTTGTCGATCTAGCAGATCACTAGCAACTTCCATAGTAACAGGGATACCTATGTTTTCAATTTCACATAAAATGAAGAATATACAGAGTCAGCAAAACTGAGTTATATAAGAGAAACCTTTATACCATTCAAAAGAACACTCACCAGAAAGTTCTTCCAAGATGGGTCTAGAAGCTAAAGCAGCATTATAACTTGTACCACAACCAATGAAAACAATTCTTCTGCTTCTCCTAATTGTTTTAAGATGATCCTTCAATCCACCCAAAAGAACAGTCTTGGCTTTGCATGATCCTCCGCGTAAGAGTCTCCCTCTCATTGTGGTGGTTAGAGATTCTGGTTGTTCATGAATTTCTTTCTGCATATAGTGTTCGTACTTCCCTTTATTTATTTGCTCAACCTCCATTTCAAGAACAGACAAAGCTCGCTGAATGGATGCAACTTTTGAAAGGCCATGTTTCCCCTTATCAAACTTTAGTATTGACACACTCCCATCCTGAAACAATGCACCTTGCTTGTGAATAAATCACAATTTCACAATCTTAAATCTCAAGCTATCTAGGCAACCAAGTAAGATTACTGAAAAAGCTATTAGCACTAAGTTGTAAGTAGCATGCAATTAAATTTGAAAAAACCAGCTCCATAAGCTCCAAAGTTCAAATATCAATAACAAATTAAATACATAGCATTGTAATGCAATGCAATGCAGACCTACTAATGATTGTGAAGAAGATAAAAGTAAAATAAAAACTGGAACATGGCAATAGAAACTATCTTGAGCATAGCTGCTTGGATAATAAGCCTTAAAAGAGAGAGTTCCAATAAAAGATAAAACAGTCACTTACAAGAAGGAAAAAACTAAAGAAATCTCTAAGTTTCTATAGCAAAGAAGTTTGTCTATAAAACCAAGAGAGTTTGCGTGATGTCACAAAAATGAATGTAGGTTAGAAAACAAAAGTGCAACATGCCAAGCAGATGCTTATGAGAAACCAACTCCTTTATTTTCACACCAAATCAACCAAAAAAATAAACTTAATATACTTTGTTCTCATCATCAAAGTATTCAAATGTTTCCACAAATTGGAATGATGAAAAATAAACAACGCGTAGTAGCATTGGAATACCTTCAGATGTACTACTTCGCCATCCTCAATCACCAAAACCTTTTTTGTATGCTCAACTACAGCATTTGCATCACTAGATAAAAAGAGTTCTCTTGGTTGTCCATTTTTTGGAAGGAAGCTATCATCATGAAATGCAGATCCATTGCTCATATCTTCTGTAAGTTCCTGATGTAAAGCAGAAGGGTAAATGACAAATATGAAAACAATACTCAGGAGATGGATGAGAGGTCAAATACATACAAAGATAGAGAGAGATGTATCTTTTGAACCATTATACAAATATTTTTGTACTCAACTTACTTTTACACCAAGGAGCAATGGACTACCACGTTTGCATGCAATCAACTCATTTGGGTAATGCCGACTTTTAAAAATAAGAGCATAAGCTCCTTCAAGATGCCTCATAACCTCGAGCACAACTTGACTAAATGTAACACACTGTTCACCTGTGATACAAACAATATGACACTCTAAGCTAACATCATTATACTTAATTTTTCACGTGAGTAGTAAAAACATTAAAAAAAGAGAGATAAATAACAAGCTTTAATTAGACATGCGTAAGTTGGAAGTGACATTAAAAACCAACAAGGAGGCTTAATATGGGCTACATAATACAATTTAAGAATCCAAAATAAAAATGCTAGCTCCAGATTGCAAATGTGCAAGTTATGCAATTAACACAGAAAGCTATCATCCCATCACTTACTAAGAGCATAATACTTTACCAATATATAAAAGTTACCTTCTTCATTTGCTTTGTCAAAAACATATTTGGCAAGTTTTGGAATTACTTCAGTGTCTGTCTCGGATTCAAAAGCATGTCCATGTCGAACTAGTGTTTCCTTTAAAACCTGAAATTATGAAAAACAAACAAGTAAATAATCATTGCATATTGGTTTCACGTTAATCAAAAACATATGCATTCACAACTTCAAGTCTTCAAAAGGAAGAAGTCAGATCTAGTATTCTAGTACAACCTATGTTATATGGAATCAGGAAAAAGAGTCTGACACGGGTGGGTGTCTAGAGGACGGATGCGCTGATTTATTAAATTTTAGGACACGGAGACACAACTAATAAGTGTCTAATTTCTGGACACTGGTACAGGGACATAACAGATTATAAGTTATTACATATATTATGTCTATTACATCACATATACATACTTAAAATAGTAATTATTTCATTTTTTTATTAATTTTTATTCACTGTTATCTTGCTTCTTTCATTAAGTGTAATTTATTTTTTAAAATTTATAAAAATATATTAGTTTCTGAATAAAACAGAAGTTTATAGTCTATAGAAATAAAGCCCAACAAACCAAAAAAAAAAAAAAGTCCTAATATTTTAAAAGCTCGTACACTTCATTTTCTACAACAAACCAACAAAAATCCCTATTTTTAAAAGTCGATATTCCCTTCATTCCAATAACAAGCCAATAGGTCCAAATTTTGAGAAGCCCAAGGAAAAGTTGTTGCCCTAGTTTTCTTTTATCCAGCTATGCAGCCATCAATTTCTTTTTCTTCATCTTCTTCAACAGCACTTTGTATCCTCTTTCTCTTTCTTCTCTTCTCTTATCACGCGTCCGGTTAAATATTGCCAAATTTGACGCGTCTTCTGTACCGGTGTCGGTGTCGTGTCATGTCGACACTGGTGTGGTAGGGGGAACTGTCGAGTTCGAGTAACATAGAGTACTACTATAAGAATAATTTGGTTGAAGCAGTGTCCTACAACTAGATTGCGCCTTGGTAGGAAGCGTTTTTCATTATATGCATATCTAAAATATTAGAGCCCATGACACTTTTTACTTAAGTGAAAAATTAATACTTCCAATCTTTAATGTAGCCAATAAATGGTATCTAGAACTAATACAAGTGGTTTAAGTTTGAAACTTCATCATAATAAATAAAAGCAGACCTAATTATCATGAAAAAATAAGTAACATTCCAAAACCTCACAAATCACATAATGACAATCATAGACTGCAAAAGAAATCTTCCCTTAGGACTTAAATGATGGAATAACATTAACCAAATCAGCTGTCATATCCTCCAATACGTAAAATTAAAAACATAACGAAAGGGACTTCAGGTGAAATTTTTGACAAACCTGATAGTTAGTGATAACTCCATTATGAACAACTAAAAATTCATTCCCAGGACCAGATGTCTGAGGATGGCTATTCCTTGGAGCTGGTTCGCCATGAGTGGCCCAGCGGGTGTGTGCTATGCCAGCATGGACAGAAAAGGATTTCTCCAAGTTAATTTCTGCATCTGCGACCTCTGGAAAAACCAATATCTTTGTTAGCTCAGTTGGTGGTATCAAGATGTGATCAATGCAGCATATATATATATATATATATCTCTCTGCCCAAGGGATTAGGATCTAAATAGTCTTGTAACTCTTTGATAAAGGCACTTTAGTCCTTGTTCTTTTAAAGGAAGGAGATAAGTTTAATCTGTAATTTTAAAAAAGAGTCAATCTAGTCCAAAATATAAAAAATTGTATCTTTTCACAATAAAATTGAATTTTTATTACAAATAACATTTTATTTATAATACTATTAAAAATGACATTAAAACAAAAAAATATACATTTTTCTTCCTTTGTTCACAAATAAAAATGATTTTTCTTATTTAAATATCTCTCAATCTCTCTGTTTTTCTTCGTTAAAAATACTATTTTTTTCTTTCTTATAATTTGTAACTTTAAACAATTTTAAAGATAAAAATAAAATTTATAATGTTAATATAAATACATTTAAAATACATAAATAGAATAAGATGAGAGATTAAAAGAAGAGAAAATACATAAATTGAAATACTAAAGTATCATTATTTAGAGACTATTTAAAACCTAGTCCCTACTGCAAAGACAGACTATATAGCATACAAAGAAACGTTAGATTGTTCCTGTCCTAAAATACTGCAAGCATATTCTCAAATTATTAAAAAGAAAGTTAATTTATTTCAAAAGGATTTATTAAAAAAACGTATCTTTCTTTTGTTTTGGTTGCTATACTTGACCATGCATGTAATGGGACGAGCATAACCAAACACCAATCCATCCAAAACCGTAAAGCAAGTGATGAACACTCCATCCTGACCCGGGCCAACTACAGACCCTATTTCAATTTTGGGTAAGGATGAAAAGTAAATATGAAAACAATTCGATCTCGCTATCACCAGTGATCGGATTTTCCCACCGTGTCACCCAGAAACCAAACAGAACGCACGATCTCTCCTGACCCCAAAAATTATAAACAAAAATAAAAAGTAAAAAAAAACGAGAAAAAATATAATACCCTGATAGACTGATTTGACGAGGGATTCGATGTTGCCCTCCTGGCGAAAGACGAGAGGAGAAAGCAGAGAAGGAGAGTTGGAAGACAATTGGGGTATGTTTGGATCGGAGGAAACGGAACCGGATTTGTGAAAGGAATCATCAATGGAAATCCCAGCGGAATCGTAGCCTCTGTATTCTAACCGCCTGAGTCCATTGAAAAGAACTTGAAGAATGTAACTCCTCTCTCTGTTAACGTTGTAATTCAGGTACGCGAATATCCCACACATTTCTTCTCCTCTTTCTTCTTTTCTGACTCCCTCTTTCTCTTCTCTTTGGGCTAAAGTTCAACGGAAGGGAGGGAATTCAACTGAAATAGCCAAACAGGGAACGAGCTACAATAAATTGACCTTTGACCATTGATTTCGGTTTTTTTCCCTCTTATTTCCCTTTTTCTTTTTTAGTGTTTCGATCTTTGTTTGAACCTGAAATCTTGATTTATTTCGGAGAGAGAATATGAAAATGAGTGTTTTCCATTTTTTTCATGTCAGAATAGGTAAAATAGAACGATAAAATTATTAGATATAACAATTTTCTTATTGAAAAATGGATAAATACTGTTGTTATGCAAATGATTATTTAATTTTAATGGAAAAAATTATTAACTAATGTTTTTTGTCAATATTAATTTTAATAATAAACGATTAATAATATTTAATGTTTGATACCTTCTAAACTTTTTTTTTTGTGGGGGAAAAACAAGGTTTGTTCTGTCACTTATGTTTGCATCGCTGATGTGTAATGTTCTAATTGAACAATTTGTATTTGCTACGGTGGCGTCATTATCATTTTTTATTTGAATAAGCATGTGATGTGCTGAGTCGCCGAAATTTTACTAGGAGGAAAATTCTATTTTTCCACTCTTGCCCCCAATATTTCAAAAGTTCAGAAAGTAGAAAGAAATCGAAGATCTTTTGAAAAATAAGAAAAAATATTTTGCACTTTTTTTTAACAAATTATTTAGGATATATATTAATTAAATCATTTTAAAGATGTTATATGTATAAAAATATTATTTATAGCATAAGTTTTTAAGAAAATCAATTAATTTTTTTTCTCAACTAAGCTTTTTAAAAAATAAAATTAATTTCCAACATTTCTAACAATTATTATTTTGAATCAAAAACCCATCTCCTTACACAAGCAGAGCACGGTTGAATTTGTTCTTCTGTCAGTATTAAATGCAGAGAATACATTACATGCATACATGTTAGTATAATACATACGATTACAGCTTACAATTACATCAATCAATCACTTTGAAGCGAAGTTCCTTCATTAATGATATTATTTACTTTGCCAAGGGAACAAAACACTACTTTCAGCTTGATCTGACACTGTCTATAGCAAGAACTAAATCATCAAATTTCGCCCCTGTAACTTCTTTTACTACTTTGTTGTCCTTCAAAATCTTGAAAGTTGGAACCACTCTAATACCAAGTTCTTTTGCTAATGGCTGCCAACAAAATATTTCAGATCATAAGAAAGAGTAAGGCATACAAAGAAGGCAATCAAGATATACATTTTCAGATGTATGGAAAATTTGTATGAGCTCTTTGTAAACATATTATACAAGAACATGCTTAAGATTTGATTTTGAAACTTATGTTAAAGATTAACCTTGTTTTCTTGATTGCAATCGAGCTTTAGAAACAAAACATCTAGATACTTCTCCGACAATTTTTCAAACTTTGGTGCGATAATCTTGCAAGGGCCACACCTGCACCATGTTAGGATTGTTAAGAATAAGGGTAGTTCAATCAAAGACTTGATTATAACGGTCTTTATTTGAGAGCATAAAGAAGCAAATAGAGACTGTGAAGTCCAAATCCATGCAAAAATGCATCACACTGAGGACATCTACACTTAAATGTTTGCCAATCCCACCAAAGCTGAAATAGAAATTGTTCATATAAAATATTCGAAATGCACATGTGCCGGGTGTATGCCTTAACCATTAGAACTAGTGAATTTAACTTTTTGGAAATTGTTAGATTGGTCACTGAATTTGAGACAAAAATCATTGTTCAATTTTACATAACAAGGCATGTCCTTAAAAATCAGTTATGGAGCAAAAACCATATAATATAGAAAAGGATCTATTATCATACACCTTAAAACTTTCCATGTTGTAGTATATGGTTCTTCCTTGTATGTGAATGAACTAAGGATTTATTGTTATAGGATCTCCACCGTTTCAATTGACCGTGGTAAAAAAATCCAAAATACTGAGTGATCAGGTTTGTATTCTATCCATGCTACATGGTATGACTTGTACCATTTAAATAAGCTCTTGGAATTACAATATTTTCATCATATACCATATCTAAGCAGCCACAGTAAAGCATACAAACTGCTAAGAAAGAGTGGTCTTAAGCTATTAAAGGAATAGTCATCCTTTAATAGTCAAAACAAACTTGCATTGGTAATTTGGTGTTCACCGATGCACAACCAGATGAGGCAAACACAGGAACGACATTTCATCCATCTATTCTTCTAATCATGACACCTTGAATTCAAAGTAATCTAGAAGAATTAGAAAACAGAAACATCTAGCTCATTTCTAAAAGCTCAATCAAGCTGAACCTTTCAATCTTAAACGAATAAGTTCGCGTTGAACATACCACTTAACATTTAAACAACTGCACTATCAAGGGTTATTGTATTCAAAGGGACAAGATAAGGACTTCAACGGCAAGGGAATAATTTTCACACATGCTATGGGATAATCTAAAACTCATTCAAATATTTCTTAACTTTCAGCGTTACAAGACTAAACTTGCAATGTGATAAAACATGATACAAAAAAAAAACACATTGTTCCTGATTCATATTGCCTAAATTCATGAACTATTGTTAAAATTTACAACCAGTTTTCTTTTCCACTCTGATTGTCTGAGGAATCACTCAATATATATCCCGTATATGCTCCTTCAAAAAGTAAACAATATTCTAGTCTATTCAAAATCAACTCTTGCAACAAAAAATGTCAAGCTCAAATGACAATCCAAATACTTAAACTCATCTAGTCTAGTGGTTTTCCACATCCCTTTACACCTAAAATTTTCACAGTACAATCAAAAAATGAAAAAAATTATTAACGATTTCCGTCACAAACTCTCAATCTTCAGATTTGGCCCAACCTAAAACTCAGCTTAATATTGAATAAGATCACATGAAATTTCCAACCACTAAATCCCAAAAAAAAGTAATAAATGAACTATAACTCCATTTCCCAAAAAATTGCCAAAACTTGAGCTCGTCGGATTTAGATCTCCGTTCACTACTCAAAAAACTAGAAATCATAACTTTCCGAGAAACTAAACAGAAACAGGACACACACAAAAACGTGTATACATTTATACATGAAAGTAGTTATGTAGGAGTTATACCATTGAGTGTACATGTCGAGAACGACGGTCTTCTCGCCGGCGGCTTTGACGATGGGCCAAAAGGTGTCCTTATTAACCTGGGTTACTTGGCCCACAGTAGCCCCAGAAATTTCCAAGCTCGACCTGACTCTGAAGGTCCAATCCCTCTTTTTACTGCTGATGATACTGTTCAACTTCACCGCCACATTCTCCTTCGAACAAAAGGAGTAAGAATTGCAAGAGGATGTGGTAGAAGAGAGATTGTTCTTGGACTTCCCTGTGTAAGGTACGGACGACGGTGAGCGAATGGACTGAGGAGAGAGAGTGACACTAACGGACTGGAGTGCCATTTTCCGATTGGGAGAGCTAGGAACTAGGAGGATTATTAATTAAACAAGGAAGAAGATGATGATGTAGCATAAATAACCGGCGTTAATAATTACCGACAGTTTTTAATAATTTTTTTTACGATTTAATCACTTTTTTTTAATTTTTAATATTTATTTAAAAATATATTTAATTTAAAAAAAATTAATTTTAATTTTATTAACCATCTAATTATATAAAATATTATATATTTTATTATTAAAATTATATATATATATATAATATTAATATATATTTAATTTCAATTAATTACAATTTTAAGATTCTTATAACTTCCCATCCCATATTTTATTTTTTATTTTTATTTTTATAAAAAAATTATTAAATTTATACATATAATTTTAATTTTAATTATTTATCGTTAAAAACTTATTCTTGGCCAGGAACCAGAGTGTGGTGTTATGCAAGTCATTGTCATTTAAAGATAATAATAATAATAATAAGATGTCTTAATTTTTTATGAATGTGATTATGTGACAAAAAAAATAACAAAAATATCTGGAAAAAACACATATGGACTCGTGTAAGAATTTTGCTTCCGGCTTTTAGCATTCATTCCATGGAAGCGAGGTGACGAAACTGGTCTTGGGCCACAGACATGATTGGGATTTTATGAGGGGGTTTTTCGTCATTCAAAATAGAATTATAGTCCATGTACATTGCCATTATGTTTATCTTGCTCTGACAAAAATTTACACACATATTATTTATATTATAATATTCTCTTTAGTTATTTTAATAAATATAAACGGTAAAAGGTTAATTTGATTTTTATTTATATAAAATACATCATTTAATCATTTTTTTAAAATATACTTAAAAACATTTAGTAATTTTTAAAATTATTTTATAAAAAATAATTATTAAATACATCATCTTCATTTCACTCTTCAATAATACCCTTAATATTATTCTTTTTAATTTTTTTATTAATATTATTAAAAGTTCTTTTTTTTATAAATAAAAATATTAACAAACATATTTTTTAATTTAAAATATTAAAAACACTTTTACTCTATAGTTACCCAAGCATTTATCTCAAATAAAAAATAAATTATTTTTTTATAATAATTTTATCATGTAATATGATATAAATAATATGAGTACAAATTTTATATTATTATAACTCTTAGCTTTATCATGATAGAAAAAATCCCATAATATTATCTATTTTCGTATTTTATATTGTATTATATATCATAATTATTTTAAAATTTAAAAAATTTATTTATTTTTATATAATATTGATATGCATTACAATATAAGTAATGTATGTGTAAAATTTATATTTTTTTAGCATTATCTCTTAGTGTCTATATTTTGATTATAAAAAAGTCTATTTATTATAAATTTGTAATAAATTATAAATAATATAATGTATTATTATTTGATAAATACATTCAAATTTAAATTAATGTAATTAATAAAAATTATTATGTAAAATATGATTCTAATATAAATACAATATAAATAATTACTATTTGATTACTTAATTAGCGATTGATGTTTACCTTCATTTTTGTAATTATATCACATGTCATGTTTGCTTGACAACTCCATTTTTTGTTTTCTTTCTAAGTGATCCACAACCAAGTTGATCTTTTCGATGTCAAAGTATCTTCATTCTCTTATCTATATAAAGGTAGAATATATATTCTATTCATCAAGTTTTTTGTTGTATTAATTTCTCTTCTTCTTTTCTATCCCAAATTTTGTTTACTATGTAACTCAAAAAATAATAAATGTCTCGTAAAGAGAAAAAAAATTGTAAAATTTGATCAAGATTTCAAGTACTTGTATGAAAGTCTTACTTGGAACTGATTTTAAAAAACATTGTTCTTTAAATTTCCTAACCAAAAAACTCATATTCAATTTTTGTTTAGTTTGAACTAAGTCATGACAATAGTTGGAAAAGATGATAATGAAATCCAATTTTAATTTTTTGTTGAAACAAATTATGATATCTTGTAATATCGATTATGTTGATAAAGATGTAAATAATAAAGAAATAACATTAGTTATTAATAATTGAATATCGATTTTGAATTATTTTGGCTTATTCTATTAAAAAATATAATTAGATATCTTTGTTTAAAATTTTATGGATAATCTTGTATTAATTGACTCAAATAAGCACTAATATAAATGAGTGTATAGTACAAACAAATAAGCATTTATCAGAACACATATAACAAGTCTTAAAACCATATACAACACATATTTTAGAACCTCAATAACGTGTCTAGAAGCTCTACAACAATGGATATTGTAATCCCAAGAAAACTATAATGCAAATTATGGATAGAAAATATTAATTACAAGATTTTTCAAACTTTGATAAACTATTAAATGTTACAATATTTCCTAAATATTGATAAGTTTTGAAAATTAGTTTCATTAAGAATGAAGAGTTAAATACGTTATAACAATTTTATTAATTATTATGAATCTTCTTTATGTGTTTTGTTTTATAGTTAGTTATAAGTTAAAAGTAAAATAAAATAACTAATAAGATAATTATAACATCATAAGTAATAATATTAGAATATAAAATAATTTTTAAAATAAATAGATTTTTATATTATTAAACTTTAGAGTTTGGTACACAAATATCATCAAATTTGTTTTTACAAATCTTATAAAAATATCATTGATGTACTATAATTTATCATTAATTTATATTAATTGATTAAGTTTGATGATATTTTTATAACATTTATAAAATTTAATGGTATGAAAGTAATAAAATAAATTTTAATGATAATTTTGTTACAACTTCTAAATTTTTTTGGTAAAAAAATCTATTTACTCTAATTTTAAGATAATTAAATCGTAAATCAATAGTTATTTGATGAAAATAAAATCATAAAAAACTAAAAAAAATTGTTGCCTAAGAAGTAATTTTTAAGGAGTATTTTTGAAATAAAATCTTTCCAAATTTTTTAGTGTATATTGACAGACTTAAAAATATAGCTCATAAAGTCTTTTTTTAACACATGTTAAATCACCTATGAGATATCGAATGGCAATTATATAATAATAAAAGTGATAGACAATCTAAAATTTCACTTCAAAAGGAACTCTTTTTTAGAAATGATTATGATCTTTTAATCGATCAATCTACACCTCTTATTGCTTAAAGGATAATTTTTCAATTAACTTATGACTTATTCTTTAATAGCTTGAATTTTATTGATTAACTTAATTTGAATCTTTATTCCTTTGAACTTTTGTTTGCATGCATATGTTTGGATTAAAGGCATTCGATTAATCCATTGAATGATCCTTTAATTATTAGGCCCACTTGAAAGTTGAAATATATGAAGAATATTTTAAGGATAAATATTAAAAATATTTTTAAATTTTGAAGTATTTTTAAAAATATTTCTAAAGTTTCAAAAAATTCAAAAAAACTTCAAATAGAACTAAAGTTAAATTTAATGAAAATAAATAATAATATTTTATAAATAAAAATGGAAGAAATAATAAAAAATCAAAAAATAATAGAATTATAAGTAGAAGACATCTCATCATGTCTTTCATAGGAATTTATAATATGTAAAAAGAAATTTAAAAAAATTCAAAAAGAAAAATTAAATTTTAAAGAAAGAGATGGATTTAAAAACCCATCATTTACATTTTTAAGAAAATTATTTCTAAGAAAACATATAATTTATTATAGAATAAGTAATAAAGAAATGAACATTAATATCACGGATGCAAAATGAATCTATAATATATCATTAATTGAAAAATAAACTATTCAAAATTTCCCAAAAGGATAAGAAAAAATTTGATAATATTAATAGATGCTCATTTCAAAGAAAGAATAGATACACTAATAAAAATATTAATAGACTTTAAAATACCAAAAGAATGTCATTTAGATATTAAGGAAAACCTCAGAAAGAAAAAGTAATGTTGTTAAAAACAATAATATCAAAATTTATTTTTATAGACCATGAATGAGAGACTTCTAACGAGGAATAAGTTAAAAAAACTAAAAGATGAAGTTCAAGTAATAAAGACATTAGTTCATGATGTTATATTAGAAAAATAATAATATCTAAAGATAAATTTAAAAATATATAGATAGAAATATATGGAAGCTTAGTAGGAGTAGCAAAAAATTAATCAACATTAATGAAAGTTTTGAAGCTTTTAATGAAATAAATGGATTTAGTCCAATAATCAAATACGAAATACTTACAAGGTATAATTGAAACACAAAAGGAATTATTAAAGGAAATGAAATAATATGGTTATAATAAACTTCAACAAGATATATACATGAAATTTACAGAATTAAAAAAAGTTATATATAACATACATAGAAATAATGATTTTATAGGTCATAAATAGGATCCCCTAGAAGGACTAAAAATAGAACCACCTAGAAGATAAGATGCCATGATTCCTAAAAATGAGAGAAGAAAAAATGAAAAAAAAATCTAATGAAAAAGATATAATTTCAATTTAATGAAATATAGGAAAGAATTAAAGAAACAATTCATGAACCCTGAAAATGAAGATATAGAAAAATTAGTTAGTTTGTTGACACTAACTAATGAGGAATTAGAGGAACATTATAATGAAAAACTTTGTACAAACAAAAAGAAATATGATATGATAATAATCAGCGAAACTAACTCTAAACTATAAATCATGACCCTAAAAAGTCATATGAAATCAATTTCGTTACCGGTTTCTTACCAAGAAGGAACATCTGACCCACATAGAAAAGAAAGAAATAGGCAAAGATTAGGGGAGCCTAACACCACAGATAGAAAAAAACAACCACCCAAAATGGAAAAAATGGTTACATTGAGGAATTAGAGTAATATCCCACCAGAAATCAAACTATATGATCCTTTAGATCTAGATTGTATAAGAGATAGAAAAAAAACCTTAAATAAATGGGCTAGTGGTATGAGTGTACTCATACAAACCTCTCAAACTACATAAACAAATCCTTAAATTATAGGGTATTAGTAACTCATAAAATGACAGAAAATGTTAAAGTTTGGTTTTCAACCTTAACAAATCAACACTGTTTATTAATGCAAGAAAATGTTCTCACAAAAAGAGAACATTTAGATATAATAATAAATGAAATATACAAGAAATATATTAGAAAGATAAAAGAAGAATTATCACTAAATCTAGTGAAAATGAAATCAATGAAACCAAATGACATCTAACAAATATGAAAATCTATAACATGTGTTAGATAGATTCTTTTATTTATGAATATGAAATATATTATCATAAATTATCACCTTTTATGCAAACAACTTATAAGGAAATATTTTTTCAAAATCTACCTAGAACATTGCACAAGACCTTGATAGAAAGTTGGAATCAGAGAAATAGGAAAACTATATCAGACACTTTAGGAGAAAGAATAAAAAACCTTAAAAACTGGATAATTATTAAATTCCAAGAAAAAAAGAAATATAAACAAATAAGAGGAAATGATAAAATATGTTATGATATAAGAGATTTCAGAATATGAGAAAAATATGAATATAACATAAAATCTTATAAACAAAAATATAAAAAAATACAAGAGATTTAAAAAATAAAAATTCAAAAAATAATATTTTCAAAAATATAAAAGAAGATTTAATAGAAAAACCTATAAGAAAAGATATTTTAGAATAAATAGGTATAAACCTCTTGAAAATATGAATTATTGCTCTTCATGAAAGAAAAAATGCAGATGTTGGATCTATAATAAAGAAAGATATTACGTTAACGAATGTCCAAGTAGGCTTCAACATATGAAATAATTTAAATAAGAATTTCCACAGAAAGTAAAAATCTTAGAATAAGCTTTTAAGATGGAATTGGAACAAATCAAGGAATTTGATATAGATGATATTTACAGTATTTATCTATTGGAAGAAACTAAAGAGGAAATAACCAACTCAAAATATGAACTCTCAGATTATGGGTACTCTTCATCATAAGATGAATGATTTGTATAGTATTACAAATTCGAATAGCATATACATAAAAATATGATTTAAATTTAAAGGTTATTCCAACTATCATTTACATGCATATATAGATACATAAGCTAGTATGCGTATATCATGTAAATAAGTGTTTTTCAGAGAAAACATGGAAACAAGCACCAAAAGATTTAATTATAAAAATTACTTATAATACTATAACAAATCTTAATAAAGTTTTAAAAGATGTATATATAATGATAAGAGGAGAAAAAGTTTCATATTTCTACCATACATCAACAAGAAACAAGAGTCGATTTATTAATAGGAAATAATTTTCTAAACTTATATAAAAAGTTTACACAATATTTAAGCAAAATAAGTCTAACAACATTTGATGATGGGACCATTTATATATCAAAAACAAGGAAAACTTTAACTATATCAAACTCAACGTTTATGCAACAACATAAAAAATAAAAACATGGTGAGATAAAGTAACAAAAACCTTATTTAGAAAATGCTTCATTAGATATAGAAGAGAAACAAAATTCGTTTCTTAATGAAATACAAGAAGATAAATTCCTAATAGGCATCTATAAACTATTAAAAATAGTCAGCTCAAAAAATCCTTTGAATCAAAAAATTAATAAATCTAGGAAAATTGTCAACATAAAATTAAAAACAAGGTTATAAGAGAAAAACCAATGATTTAATACTTCAGAAAATAAGATTAAATTTGAAAAATAATTCAAGAATGTTTGAAACTAAAAGTCATAATACTAAGTAATTCACCTCACTCAAGCCCAATATTCTTAATCAAAAAAGAAACTAAAAAAAAAGAATGATAATAAACTTTAAAACATTGAATAAAGAAACCATTGATAAATGATACTTTATTCCAAAGAAAGAATAATTATTATCATTAATAAAAGGAAATGAATATTTCTCAAGTTTTGATTGCAAAACTAGATTTTAAAAAATAATACTAGATAAAAAATCTTAAAAATTAATGGCATTTAGTTGTCTCTAAGGATAATTCCAATGGATTGTTGTATCATTTGGACTAAAATAAGTTTTAGGTATCTTTCAAAGATATATGTATATCATCTTTAAAAAATTACAAGATATTTACTATGTATATATAGGTTATATTTTAGTTTTCAGCAATTAATTAAATAAACATTATTTAGATATTATTAATATTCTACAAGAATACATGAAAAAAGGCATTGTATTCCCTGAAAAGAAAGCAATACTTGCTTAGCAAAAAAATTAAATATTTAGGATTAAAAATTGAAGATGGAAAACATAATCTACAACTTGTATACTAAACCATATTCAAGGTTTTCCTAGTGAATTAAAAGACAAAAACCAATTACAATTTTTTTAGGATATTTGACATATGCAAAAGCATATATTAAAAAACTTGCATAAATGTGAAAACCTTTACAGGTAAAATTGAAAAAAAGATCATATCTGAAAATGAACAAAAGAAGATACTCTGTATATAGATAAAGTAAAAGCAAAGGTAAAAAGTTTACCAATTTTATACCATACAAGGCTAGATGATAAAATGATAATTGAAATAGATGATTCACAAGAATATTGAGAAGCAGTTCTGAAAGAAAAAGTACATGATAAAGATAAATATCTTTGTAAGTATACTTAGGATCTTTCCAAGATCTAGAGTTAAATTATCATAGTAATGAAAAAAAATATTTAACAGTTAAAAGAGCTATTAAGAAATTTGTAATATATGTTTTAAGCTCCATACTCATTGTTAGAACAAATAATAAAATTTTGGTTATTTATTAAGAACTAATATTGTTGTTGATTACAAACAAGGAAGATTAGTCAAATGGCAACAGTGGTTCAACCATTACAATTTTGATGTTGAACATATTTCAGGAAATAAGAATGGCTTAGTATATGCTCTTACTAGAGAATTAACACCTTTAACTATTTTTATGCATTCAGGAATGGAAAATCTTGATATCAAAATCAAGATAAAGGAAAAGAATATAAAAATCCTACAGGAACAGCTCGAGTTGTTATACCAAGAGAAATTTATTATGGAAACAGGAAATAAATAGGAAGAACTTAATTATTCAAAACAACCCTTAGAGTCCAAAAACTCGAAAGAAGAATCTTCATTAAAAAATCAATCTAAAGAAGGTGAAACTTTTAAAGAAAAAATTCAAAATGAAAAGGAAGAACCTAACAATTCAAAAAAGAGTAAAATCTTATAAACTAAAAAGCTCAATTGGGTAGATGAAGTAGAAAAATACTTATATGGTCTATAACGACCCAAAACCAGAAATCTATAACAACTTAGCAGAAACCAGTAAATGTATTATAGGAATTAGTAAAGTTATTCATATAAAAACTGGGTCAATTTGAAAATGAGAAAGACCACTATAAAAACTTTAAAAAATCATAATGGTTGAGTCTCTATAACTGGGTCAAAAAATCTACTTAGGAACAAATTGAAGACATGAAATTCTACACTACAGACAAGGAATTCCATGTAGAAAGAAATTCAATATCTTAAAATGAGTTGATCTAATATTTGTTTATAAAACTTTTCATGTAGAACTAATAGAAAATGTATATCTAATAATTAATTTAAGTGAATTAAATTATTTCCCAAAAAAAATTAAAAGTGCAATCAAGAACTTCAAAAAGAAGATTAAAACAGGTGACAATCCTGTTTATCTCAGATTTTTAGTTCACTAATGGACTGTAATAAGGAAGGATATATCAATCCCTACCACTTTATCAAAATATAGATTTCCAATACAAAAAGAGAAGTTCCAAAACCAATGTCGCTCCTAGAAGAGGAATTCAACATAGAATAACTTTGTTTATTAAGAGGTCAAATGTTAGTCTAAATTTATTATGAACTTAGGAAAATTGACAACTCTAATGTGATCAAAATAAATTATTTGACTAGTAAAATAATAATTATTTCTCACAGTAGCATGACTATTTCAAAGGAAGATGTGAAAAAATTACCAAATATGAAACTAATTTTAACATCAACAACTTGGAAATTGGTCAAGAAACAAGTACGATATTCTACTTCTATGCCAAAAAAGCCACCAAAGATCACAAATGTATTTACTACATCAAATATTGAGAAGACGAAGATATATCATCATCAACGTCATCAAAATGACTGTCAGTAGGCAACGACAAAGAAGAATAAAGAGAGGAATTATTGGCAGAAGATGACAAAAGAAAAAATAAAGATGTAGACCCACATCTTAGTTGACAGCATGTGCCAAGGAAAAAAGTAATGTCTACCACTTGAAGTAAAAAAGTAGAAAAATTATTAAAGTAAGAAGAAAATAGTAATTTTAGGCTTGTATATAGGGATGCTTTACGCTATAAAAGGAACCTTTATTTTCATTTTAAACACAAAAAAACCAAACCACACTATTCTAAAAAACACAAAAAACTCTAGCATGAAAATCCACTCTATCTAGAAATCCCAAATCAGTAATGATATACCCAGTTATTGTGAGTGGCTAAAGAATCCCTTCAAGGTTCTTAATTGGCCTTCAGTTTGTAATAATTATTATATTATGAATAAAATGAAGTTCATTTACTCTTTTCTAGTAAGTTAAAAATTGGATATCATCTATGTACAAATGTAGAAGACTTACCATTGTCAAGAAGGTGTTGAAGTTTGAGCAAAAATGAGGTATAATCGGTGTAACAAGAAGAGACGAACAGAAAGGAAGACTGTGATAGATCCATTAAATTTGGGTATAATAATTATAAATTTAAGCAAATTAAGAATATTAAATGTTAAAATATTTGCTTATAACAAGTGATAATAGTGATAAACAAAAAAGGGAAGATAAAAATATCTCAATATTATTATAAAGAAAATTAAATAACAGGGATAAAATAAACATCAAAGAGCTAGTTTGAAAGAAATTAAAATAAAAGATAAAAATTTAATTCTGTTAGAAAAAAATTGATAAAAGCTATCTCTTAGTCTTAAATGATTATTTTAAAGGTTAAACTCCTATTAGATATCGATATAGATTATATTAAAGTTATCGCAAACATAATAAATCATCATGTTTCAAGGATATTAAGAGACTATTTTAGTCAAAAATATGTAAGGATAGAAGATGAAGAATTCAACAATTAAATGTTTAAATACTATTTCTTTGAAAATTAGAAGTACATTGTATGTACATAAGAAAATCTTGTTTGTATATTACGAATAAGGAACAATATACACTCAATACATATGGCTTATCAACACTCTGATAATTTCACTAGCACATTGAGATCAAATTAACTGAAGTTCTATCATAGCAGTCTTTGGCAATCAAAAACTCCAAATCGATATCAAAACTAGAAGAATATCAACGTATGGATGGAAAAGTTAATATTATTAGTTTTGAGAAATCAATGATATTAACCATAAATTTTAAGAACATTCTAACATTTTTTACGAACCTTAAAAGAAAAAGTGAAAATATACTAAATCTCAAGGATATTTTAGATATTGTCCCATCTTTTAGTGTTCCTTGGATTATATCAAGAGTATTTTTTTTGTAAAATATATAGTACAATCTTTGGTTATTCTTATTGTTTTAATTGTAATTTTAAGTATTTAAAAAACTTGGTTTTATATACTTTTAATACATGTTTAAATAAATTCTTTCATCTTTATTATATATATATATATAACCTTTTGTCATTTAACACAAATAGATTATTCAAATAATTTTATTTACAAAATACCATCATTATAATTTTAACATAGAATTTTAGATTTTATAATTAACTATCAAAATCTATAATTTATTTTAAACAAAACTTTAACTATAAAATTACTAGGGGTGAAAATCGGTTCAAAATCGCAATTTTAGATCAATCTGAATCCGATCCGATCTGAAGTAAATTATGAATTATTCAATCCAAATCTGATCTGTTATACATGTCAATCCGAACAAATCTGAATCCACCCAATTTAAGTCAATCTGAATCCGATCCGATCCAAAAATTATTCAATCTGAATTCAATCCGTTGTACATGCTGTAAGGACTATGAGTGTTGGCTATTTTCGTGGACAAAATATTTATCTGTAAATTTTTTTTAGGCCTGCTATCAAGTCTATCAAAAAAAGCCAAACAAATGCTCGAGTTCTAGATAATTGTACTTCAGGTATATCTTTGATAACTTGACACATAGGATTATATTTATGCATTTAATAGCACATGTTTATAAATCTAAAATTATTTTTAATGCTAAAATATGGAATAAGATATGCCAAAAGATATTAAATAATATATACTCTAAAATAAGATATGTTAAAAGATATTAGATAAGATATATATACTCTAAAATAAGATATGCTAAAAGATATTAGATAAGATATATTTTAAATTATAATTGAAATCTTTATTATAAAAGATAACATAAAATCTATTTTAAATAAGAGTTATCTTAATTAATGAGAATTACTAATCTTATTTGTAATAGAAAAGATATTTATCAATTACATAGGATTAAGGGTTTTAATTTTTCCTATAAATAAAACTCATTGCTCATTGTTTCAATTAACCATACAAGAGCATTCTTCTAATCTTTTTAATTTCTCTCTCTTGTTTTACAAATATAAGATCATAATTCTTTAGGCTTCTTTATTTAATTAATCTATCAAATATTGGTGGTTATATTTGATTTATTAATAAGCCTAATTATTTTTATGATATTTTGATATTATATTCTTATAGCTTCTTCTTTATTTTTGTTCTTAAATTGTTAGATCAAATAATTGTTTCTGTCATATCATAATTATTTGATTTGATTATTAATCTTTAAAGAAGCTATTTTTATTTAAATTATATTTGATCTTTTTGGTCTAGGATTTACTAGTTGATTTAATTTAAATGACATATGTTTTGAATCATCTAGTTAGGATTATTCATTATTAAATCTGTTCTAGAACACACACGGGCACTTGTATTTTTGTGCTAACTATTTTGCAGTTACTTCGGGAACGTATCTGATTGGCGAGAAGCTTATTGGAACGTTGGTCTAGAAACCGCTCACGCTAATATTAGAAACTGTGAAAACAGAGTAGGGGCTCGTAAGTAAAGTACATTGGGGCAGTATCCTAGGGAGGGTAGCATAAGACCGAGTTTGTACTTGAACATTTGATTTTCGTAGTGAAAAGTTAGGTGGTCCGGTGGACCGGTGGTTTTCCTCTTAGGTCATGTTTGTGGCCTAGGTTGTTTCCACCTAAAAATATCTTGTGTTATTATTTTATTTCCGCACTTATTTTTATACACGATTACATGTCTGGCCGCTTTGTTTAGGTTATTAAATTATAAACTTGATAAAAATTAAGAATAACCTATTCACCCCCCTTTAGGTTAATCAGGTCCATATTTTACAAACTTTCAATTGGTATCAGAGCCGACACTAGACACACTTAGTGAGATTGATCTTAGGAACACACACACACTTACTTATGGACCAAATGAAAGAAGGTGGGTCATCTGTTAGACCCCCACTCTTTGATGGGTTTAATTACCCTTACTGGAAGGCTCGCATGCAAGCCTTTCTCAAACAAGATGAAAAAGTTTGGGATGCTATTCTTGATGGTTGGGAACCACCTTCTGTAACGAAAGATGGTGTAACAATCATAAAGCCAAAAAGAGACTGGACCACTGAAGAACGCACCCTTAGTAGGGCAAACCAAAAAGGTCTAAGCTCAATATTCGCTGCAGTGTCGATGGATGAGTTTCGTCGCATCTCCGACTATGAGACTGCTAAAGATGCATGGAATGCACTTGCTCTTGCTCATGAAGGAACTTCCCAAGTAAAACAAACAAAATTGAGATTGCTAACATCTGAGTTTGATTCTATTAAAATGAGCAAAAACGAAACTTTTGGTCAATTCTATGCTCGCTTCTGTGATATCACTAATGCTTGCTCTAACCTTGGTGAGAAAATTCCACAACCTATACAAGTGCGCAAACTCCTAAGCTCCTTAACAGTTGACTACAAGATGAAAGTAACAGCGATAGAGGAAAGCAAGAATGTGGACACACTAAATATTGATGAACTTGTCAGGTCAATCCAAACCTATGAGCTTTCTCTTGATCGTCCCAAGAAAATCAAGGATGTGGCATTCAAAAGCTCCAAACTGGACATCTCTGATAGTGATGAGAATATAAATGATGAGTCATTAGTCTCGCTAGCACGAAAATTGAAGAAGTTCCTAAAAATGAAGGGTCAACAAAATAATCAATCTAATAAGGGACAATCTAGTTGTTCGAAGGACCGGAAGTCAAGGGAAATCAAGCCTCATAGCTCTGATGGTAAGAAAACTAAGCTCACTAGTCCTCGATCCTATACTTGTGGGGGGTTTTGGTCATATTTCTATAGATTGTGCAAATAATAAAAATAATTTGGAAAAGCATTTAATGCTACACTCAGTGACACGGAAAGTGAGCAGGATAATGCTAGTAACTCAGAAGATGATGACACAAACTATCGTGCCTTCACCGCAACTACCAAAGCACACCACAATGACTCTGACTCTAGCTCGGATGAAGAAAATGAGGAAGTAAACTCCTCTTTCTTATTGTCTAAGTTTAATATATCGAGTTATGAGGAACTATTCATGGATTGTTTAGGTTCTAGAGAAGAGAGAGATAAACTACTTGTGGAAGTAACTAAACTTAATGATATCACCAATATTCACAAAACAAATTCCTCTAGCCTAGAGAAAGATAAAAAGGAATTGTCTGAAAATATTAATGCCATGAATTTGAGACTTGTAGAAACCACTGAGGAAAACAAAAAGCTTAGGCAAGAACTTAGTATTGCTAAAGATACAGTGAAGAATTTGACCATAGGTGCTGAAAAATTGACCAAAGTCCTAGACTATGGAAAGCTACATGGAGATAAGAGAGGTCTTGGATACATAGATGAACAGTCAACACCTTCAACATCAAAAACCACATTTGTAAGGTCCTTAAACTCTACTCCTACTGTTACTACTTATGCACAAAGAACTATTGCACCTATGGTAGAAAAAATGTTAAGTTTGTGACTATCTGTCATCATTCTGGTAGGAAAGGTCATATAAGACCAAAATGTAGATATTTGATGAATGCTCCTAAACTTAATCATTCTTTCCATGCTTCACATAGTAGGACCCATAAGCATTATTCATCTATGCATGCTACATCATACTCAAGGATGAATGGAAATTATAATAACTTGTTCAGAAATTCTACTAGGAAGCATGAAGTCTTAGGTTCAAAGAGGCAAGCAAAATTTAGTACTTTTAATGCTATGACTCATTATCATCATCCTATTATGCATACTGCATCTTCATTTGGGATGAATGAGAAAAGAACAGCTAAGTTCAAAAACATGCCTATGAAACCTAAGTTAGTTGAGTCCCAACCCAATGATATAGAGAAATCAAAATGCAAGAAAATGTGGGTTAAGAAAGGTTGTTTTTTCTTGGTCACCTGACCATCTTTCATTCCTTCATCTAGGTATTTTTGTTAGAGTGCTTAAATGAACTTAGGTGAGCAATCTTTATTGTATTTATTTTATTTATTAGTTAAACTTACAAAAAAAAATAGCATCCTTGTTTGGCCAACACAGTATTCAACTTATTTAATACTTCCATACATATAATCTCATTTTTAGTGACTCAACTCATTTTGATATTTATTGTAGAAATTATGCTACAATTTTGGCTTATGCATACACATATATTCTTATAATGTGATGATCGATGTTGACATAAACTTATTCACACACTCACGAACACACATATATGTTATGCTTGAAGTTTATGAATTTTCTTGAAAGACTCTAGGACTTTCACTAATCTTGATTGTAAAATTGTGTTGAGTTCTACTTTTGCTTACTAAAATTTTACTGTATGGAGGCACCTAGTATTGAGAGGGCTACCTACTGTGATGTGTGAAGCTACTGCAATGAACGGAGAGGGCTACCTCACAACTAGTGTGAAAGTCATCGTGCTAGGTTTATGGCTCGTGCAAAAAAAAGGGAAAGATTATGCAAAAATTGATTGCTTATGAATCTTGTACTTGGAATGCACAAAAAGAAAGAGCTAATAGAGGTTAATATATATATATATATATATATATATATATATATATATATATATATATATATATATATATATATATATATATATATATATATCATTTACCTCATTTATAAGAAAAATAAAAATAAAAAAAATAAAAAACAATTAAGTCCTCTTTTAGTAAATATATTTTATTTTGTAAGATTGAAGACTCGATTATAATTTTATATGATAGGTGATATTTTTTTTTCTTTTGAGTCTTTCTTGATAAGTCATAAATGAATTAATTGACATATTTGTGGAGTTTAAACATGTATACTATTTTAAATAAATGTCAATATGTCATTATATGTGCGAAGTGTGCGTGTGCACTTCTTCTATTCTACTTATTTATTTATATGATAAATAATCAAAATTGGAGTTAAAAAATGATGAGTTCTCAATTGGTTGTGTGTGTTTTTTTTTTTGTAATTAAATGAGCTTAATACCTTATGTGGCTATTTATAAAAAAAAATAAGATTTTTACTCATTTTTATTTATTACCTTTTTAATTCATTTATAAGTTAGAGAGTCATAGAACTTAGGGGGAGTTTAAAGCATATTGCATTTCTGTATTACTCTACTTTTACATTGCTATATCTTTAGGAGAAGTTTAGCTTCATTGCTTTGTCTAATACTTTGTCCTTTTCGTATGTCAAAAAGGGGGAGAAAATAATGTGTTTTACTTCCATGATTTTATTTTGTTATGCATATAAGAGGAGAACATATTTAATTAAGCTTAATTAATATGAATGCATATTATATGACTATTCTTTACACTTCGCTTATTTATATGTAAACTGAACTAATATACAATGAGGCTTTCATGCCAAGTTGTCCTATGCTTTGTCAATGTCATTTCAGTTACTTAAAAGCCTGTCAAGTTGCAGTGAAGATGGATCTACCGGACCATAGGATAGTTCCACTATGGAGTCTGGGACATCATTGTATTTTATCTTTTTCCTATAAGTGTAATGTAGTGAGAGAGAGGTTTTGTCACACGAAAATGCCAAAGGGGGAGTTTGTAAGGACTATGAGTGTTGGCTATTTTCGTGAACAAAATATTTATCTGTAAATTTTTTTTAAGCCTGCTATCAAGTCTATCAAAAAAAGCCAAACAAATGCTCGAGTTCCAGATAATTGTACTTCAGGTATATCTTTGATAACTTGACACATAGGATTATATTTATGCATTTAATAACACATGTTTATAAATCTAAAATTATTTTTAATGCTAAAATATGGAATAAGATATGTCAAAAGATATTAAATAATATATACTCTAAAATAAGATATGTTAAAAGATATTAGATAAGATATATATACTCTAAAATAAGATATGCTAAAAGATATTAGATAAGATATATTTTAAATTATAATTGAAATCTTTATTATAAAAGATAACATAAAATCTATTTTAAATAAGAGTTATCTTAATTAATGAGAATTACTAATCCTATTTGTAATAGAAAAGATATTTATCAATTACATAGGATTAAGGGTTTTAATTTTTCCTATAAATAAAACTCATTGCTCATTGTTTCAATTAACCATACAAGAGCATTCTTCTAATCTTTTTAATTTCTCTCTCTTGTTTTACAAATATAAGATCATAATTCTTTAGGCTTCTTTATTTAGTTAATCTATCAAATATTGGTGGTTATATTTGATTTATTAATAAGCCTAATTATTTTTATGATATTTTGATATTATATTCTTATAGCTTCTTCTTTATTTTTGTTCTTAAATTGTTAGATCAAATAATTGTTTCTGTCATATCATAATTATTTGATTTGATTATTAATCTTTAAAGAAACTATTTTTATTTAACTTATATTTGATCTTTTTGGTCTAGGATTTACTAGTTGATTTAATTTAAATCACATATGTTTTGAATCATCTAGTTAGGATTATTCATTATTAAATCTGTTCTAAAACACACACGAGCACTTGTATTTTTGTACTAACTATTTTGCAGTTACTTCGGGAACGTATCTGATTGGCGAGAAGCTTATTGGAACATTGGTCTGGAAACCGCTCACGCTAAATTAGAAACTGTGAAAACAGAGTAGGGGCTCGTAAGTAAAGTACATTGGGGCAGTATCCTAGGGAGAGTAGCATAAGACCAAGTTTGTACTTGAACATTTGATTTTCGTAGTGGAAAGTTAGGTGGTTCGGTGGACCGGTGGTTTTCCTCTTAGGTCATGTTTGTGGCCTAGGTTATTTCCACCTAAAAATATCGTGTGTTATTATTTTATTTCCGCACTTATTTTTATACACGATTACATGTCTGGCCGCTTTGTTTAGGTTATTAAATTATAAACTTGATAAAAATTAAGAATAACCTATTCACCCTCCTCTAGGTTAATCAGGTCTATATTTTACAAACTTTCACATGCCAATCCGAACAAATCCGAATTTGCTAATTTTAAGTCAATCTGAATCCGATCCAATCCGAAAATTATTCAATTCAAAATTTAAATTTAAATCTATTAAAAAAATTGTATAAATAAGCAAATTATGAAATATCAATCCAATCTGAACCGCTATAAATATCAATCCGAACAATCCAAATATGATATAATTTTAACATATAAAATGAAAAATTACATAAAAGTTTTTTTAAATAAAAATATTTTTCATACAAATTAAAAAAGTAAGTGACAACATGATTAAAAATAATTCAACAAAAATAATCAAAAAGAAAAAATTAAACATCAACTACATAATTTAACTCCAAATATACATAGTAATAATTTAACTCCAAAAAATCAAATATCAATTACATAAATTAACTTCACTCTACGAACATTAATAACAACTCTTTTTGATAATTATTCAAGGTTTAAGTCATCAATACCATCAAGAATATCTGCACGATGAAAAATTAAAAAGTTAAAAATATACATAAATAATGAGCTAATAAACATAATAATATATATTTGATAACAAATAAATCTATATATATTTGAAATATATATTTGAAAGTTTTATGTAATATACCTGATTCTAGAGCTTCAATTTCATCAAATGACTCTTGGATATTAATGATTGGAGATGAACGAATCCAATTTTGAGTGCAAATCAAAGATTGTACAGTTTTAGAAGATAATAAACTCCTGTATGGACTAATTGTACGACCACCAGTAGAGAATGCAGATTCAGATGCTACGGTAGGTACCGATATGACCAATACATCTCGAGCTATCAAAGACAAAATCTTAAATCTTGAGGAATGAACATTCCACCAACTTAAAAGATCAAATTTCTCATCATCCATATCAACCAATACTTCTTGTAAGTATTTTTCCACTTCAGAATTGTTTTCCATAGTATGAACTTCTTTTAAATGCTTTCTCTTACGAGAAGCATAAAGTTGGAATGCATCTGCTTCTAAACCAAAACCTTTTGTACCCATTTCTAAAGGTTGAGAAGATTCTTTTGTGTTTGAGGGAAAATACGCTTTACGATACTCCTCGTACATATCTTCCAAAGTTTTTTTTACCCTTTTTGAACTCATTGACGCCTCAATCTCATCCCTATTACACAATTCTAGCAAACTTAGATGTAAAGAACACTATTTATGCCTAGGATCAAGTAAAACAAACACAAATAACATCATATTCATTTTAGATATTCTTCCCCAATATTTGTCAAACTTTACCTTCATATCACTAGCCATCTTCATCATAATATAATCCTCACATTTACTCCACATATCAAGTTGATCATGAATAAAACAAATACGATCCAAGAAGTAATTAGAAGTCACATATAAATATCCAGAAAACATTAATGTAGCTTCATAAAAAACTTTCAAAAATTGGACAAAATGTCTAGCATTATCCCAATCCATTATAGTCTGAGCTTGTTTAATTTCACCTCGACAAAACTCTTGATAGTACCCTAAATCAGTGATCTCTAACCTTTCAAATGCTTTTCGAAAATAAGTTGCAGAATCCAACATCAAATAAGTTAAATTCCACCTTGTTGTAACATCTAAATAAACAAGTTTTTAAGTAGAGAGTTTTTTTCCATTTTAGCAGCACTCTTAAATTTTTGCAGTCTAATTGGTGATCCTCTCACGTATCTTACAACAACACGAATCCTATTTATTGATATGTTATACTCTTTCAAACCATGCTCAACAATTAAATTCAGAATATGTGCACCATATCGCATGTGCAAATGTTTTGATTCTAAAATTGCATTACCCTAATCATTAACACATTTTTTCAAATAAGTAAGTGTAGTATCATTAGAACTTGCATTATCAACTGTAATACATAATATCCTATCAATGCCCTAATCTAACAAACATGCTTCAATTGCTCTACCAAGTGTATCACCTTTATGATTTGGAACTTGACAAAAGTTCAAGATTCTCTTTTGTAAATTCCAACTATTATCAACAAAATGAGCAGTTAAACACATATAACATAAATTCTGACAAGATGTTCATGCATCAGTGGTAAGACATATTCTTTTACTAGTTATATTCAACAACTCTTTTAATTTTACTCTTTCAGTAACGTACAAATTCAAGCAATCTCTTGCAATAGTCCACCGAGAAGGGATTTTAAACAAAGGTTGTAACTCTTCAATAAACTCCTTAAATTTTTCACCTTCTACGATAATAAATGGTAATTCATCTTTTATTATCATCCTTACCGATTTTTCTCTACATCTTTCAGCATTAAAACTGTGAGGTACAAGACTTCCTTTCTTATGGAAAACTAAAGTTTTTTGTTTCTTAAGAACTCTATCGGGAAACTTATCACATCCAATGGCAATGTGTGCAAGCAAATTTAACGTGCCAGATTTGCTGGACATATACTTATATTATTTCTTATAATATTTGCATATAGCTTTGCGATGTTGCACTACCCCTTCTATAGTAAAATGAGCCTATGCTTCACTACTAGATCTAGAGGAAACTTTTTTACATTCTTCTTTAGAAGCAATGCATAGGTCAAGAATTGGAGTACTTACAGAATCTTCTTCTTGAGTTGGTTGTGTTGCACTTTCATCTTTATTTACTTCTTCAATCATATAAAGTGTATCATTATCTTTATCTAAAGCCATCTGTATAGTCGTCGATAAAAATATTAGACATTTACAATAAATAATTGTAAAAATGTGCACATAGACGTGGGGTGGTGTTGGACATGTTTGCTTTCATATGATTTAAAAATATAACTAAAAATTTAATAATACGAATGAAATGTTCAATTAACATGCACCATTTATAAAACAATGTTTTATGATATTAATTTTTATAATTATGTAAATAACCATGATGTACTACAATGCTGACAGTTTGGCGTGCCTAGATATCGAAAAGTTACATGAAATCATAAAAAAATTCGTCCAAAACAGACCTCCCAACACAAAGTTATGACCGTTCAAAGTTTTCTTATAATGTCATCCAATTTTTGTTCTACAATACAATCTCATTTTTACTCAGACTCGTAATTTCATCTCATAACTCTTGAAAATTACTATAAGAAAACAGTAAATCACACAATATGTTCTAGATAGCTTATTGCTTCACACATCCATTTGAAACAAAAGCAATAACTATCAATAGCAGCCAAAATAAAACATTTGAATATTAAATCTGAAATCAAAATTCAGAAAAAAGAAAAAAGTTCAAACAAATATTACCTTCTTGTTCAGAATGATGAAGAACAACGAACAACGAGCAACAAGCCAACAACAGCAGTAACGAGTAGAGAAGCACGAGCAGTAGCAAAGAAGCAGAGAAGCACGATTGAAAGTTTACCAACAATGGAGACAGGGAGGTAGAAAGAGATATAAAGGTAGCAAGAAAAATATATTAGGTTTTGTGTTAAGAATAAGAGATACGACAGCTGGTTTAATAGGTTAGGTTAAATAATTAGGTTTATTAATTATTATATATATATTTTTAAATAATATATTAAATATATCGGATCGGATTATACAGATTTGAATATTTTCAATCCGAATCCGAATGGATTGACAATCCGAATCTAATCCGATTTCGGATCGAAACCACTCAATTTTATCGGATCTTTCAGATTGATCGAATATTTTGCTCACCCGTAAAAATTACCATGATAATTTGAAGATGAGAGATTGCAAGATATATAATTACTCATTAGATAATAATATAATTATTTTAGTTATGTAAATAATAATAATTTCATCTTTTTATTATTTTTTAATATTTTATTTTTAAAAAATTACAATAAAAAAACAAATAATCAATTTTTTATTTTCATATTTTTTCATATTTTTTAAATGTTATTAAAATATCAATTATACAAATGATCTTTATTAATAAAAAACAACGATTAAAAATTTGATAATTTATTTTTGTATTATTATTTTTATGATAAATGATTAAATTATTAAAAAATAATAAATAAATTAAATTATTTTAATTAATATAATTAATAAATCTTGCATGCATTTGTTTCTATTTATTTTTATATGTTTATTTAAAAATCTTAAAACTCTCATTTTTTCGTAATTTAATTATTTTACGAAAAATAAGTCAGGAACCACATTAAATTAGGATAATATCTTAAGAAAAATCTTAAACTAATTATAAACATATTTCAAACATTTACGAGGTAAAACGGAAGTCAATAAATAACTCAAAATATTTGTAAGCTGTAAAATCAAAAGATACTGACTGGTGGCGTATTTGTTTTGGGGCATAGATTCCCACAACACTTTGATAAAATAAATTAATAAGTAATTTTATAAAATATTATTAAAATATTAAAATTATTTAATAAAATAAATTTAGGATTATTGATTAAATTTTATTAAAATTTAAAAAAATATTAAATTTATAATATATAAGTAATATTAAATAATATTATAATATTATAAAGTGTTTTTCTAAATTAAATAATGCCTTTTGCACAGATAGAAAGTGAATTATCTCTGTCTATTTATTTATTAATTATTTACTTTTTAAAAATATTAAGAAACAATCCGTACATTCTGGATTGAAATTGTTTGGAATATGTAGCATGATTCAAAATAATTTGACATAATGGTATTTAAATTTTTGAAAAATTACGTATATGTAATTTTCTTGATTGAATTTTAATTTTTAAACAAAATTTATTATAAATTTAATAATTTAAATATATTTATAATAGAATGAGATATATATATATATATATATATATATAATATTTTTTATTAAATAAAAAATAAAAATACCTATAATTATATTAATTATTATTATTAAATTTAAAATGATGCAAAATAAAAAACAAATAATATTTTTTATTATTTATAAAATTTCCCTCTTGAATTAACATATTAGTTTAGCCAATTCTTTGATCTAAAAAGAAAATGAGTCAACTTTTTTATATCATTTTTTAAATAATTATATTGCAATTGAATTTAAATTTAAGATTTTTATACATTTAAATAAATTATATGTCCGTACAAGCTAAATGGTATATAATTACATGAATTCAAATATTATGTAATAATTTGATATATCATATTTTTTATATTACTAATAATTTTAAAACACATTTATATAATTTAATTAAATTTTTAAATATTTTAGTCATTTTTTTATGTTAATGAGACATGTAATAGCAAGTTAAAAATATCACAATAAACGTATACTTAGGAGAAAAATAGTTTGAAAATATGAGTAAACTTAGATAATAAATAAATTATTTTATTTGGCGACTATTTAATATACCGGAGACATTTGAAGCTGAAGTGAACTTCTAGAGGAAGTTGGATAGAAAAACATAAAGATAGCGACTTTTTTTAAGGAGGAAAATAACAAATTAAAAAACATAACATATTTAAAATTTATAATAATAAAATATAATCTAAATAATTTTAAATAAATTTAAATAATATTTAATATAAAATAATGTGTTAATTTTTATTATTAATTAGAATATATTTATAAAGTTAAATTATTTTTCAATTGAATATTTTTTTTAGAATAACCTAAATATTCATTTGGGTGCTAAATGATCCCACTAATCTAAACAAATACAAATGTACTAATTGAGCAATTAAGAGGAAGAAGAAAGGTTGACATAATGTAGTGTATAATTTCCTTTCCTAAATATGGTCATAACATATTATTAAAAAAATATATTCATAATAAGACGTATCATTTGCCGCGTAAAAAGTGTAAATTTCATCATCTCTCTGTTTTGTTTTTGGCATCTTCTTCTTACATGTTGCTTCTTTCCCTCCCTCACAGCCGCTTCCTTGCCCACCCAACTCGGCCACGAATAATTATTCGCAAAATCCATGTTATTAAAACTCTTAAAAAGCTTCAGCTTTCGGTTTTATCCAAGATTTTGATTGGACTTTGTGTTGGGTTTTATCGAATAGTTGAAACCTTTTGTGTGTTTTGGATTTTGTAAATGGATCTCGGAATAAGGTTGGTTTTGTTGGGTGGTGCATTGATGTTGTCATTATTTTCAGCTGTTTCAGCCAATTATGTGTTCCCAGTGGAGCACAAATTCAAAGGTAAACCTCGTTCTTTGAGTGCATTAAGAGCTCATGATGCTCGTCGTCATGGTAGAATTTTATCAGCTGTTGATCTGCAATTGGGTGGCAATGGCCAACCTTCCGAAATAGGGTTCGTTCTTTCTCTTCTTTAATTTAGGGTAATATATATTGCAATAACTATTTTTTATCCTCATGAAAAATGTCCATTTTACCATAGTTATTGACACTATTATCGGATAAAGTTATTAATGAATTATTGTATCAATGAGTTACAATTTTGTACCCTTAATTTATTTTGTGCATATTATTTATGAATTTTCTATTCTATTCTTTTAATAAATTGCACTTTGCAATTATTATCGAAATTATTGCGTTAATAACAATTTTACTTGTGAAAATATCTCCACCCATCTTTAAATTTGAATTTTGGTGATTTATTTTCAACTGGAATTGATGCATTGAATGGAGAGTATGGTTGTTTGATAACATTCTTGCTAATGGTTAAGATCTTTTTTTTTGTGTGTGCATTCAATAATAATGTTCTAGGATTAGCAAAATTAGTGTCTTTGGTACCAATTTGTGTTATATTGTAGAAACAAAAAGGAATATGAATTATGCATTGAATGGAGAGTATGTATTTTGTTTTGTGAAAGAGAACTGCAAATCTCATCATTGATTTGACCATGTACTTTAAATACAATATTCATTTTGTAAAAACAAAAAGGAATATGAATTATGCATTACTGAATTATTGAAAACTCAAAAAATTGTTTCTATTGCTTCTGTTGTTGATTGTTTCTGTCAAAATGGAAGCCCTAATGACTTAAATTCATTATCATAATTGCTACTGCTAATATTCATTATCATAATTGCCACTGCTAATATTCATTATCGTAATGGTCATGGATAATTTGTTTTCTATGGCTTTCTGGTCGCTGGTTGCTTTGTGGATTGGTACAGGCTGTACTACACTAAACTTGGGATAGGATCCCCTTCAAAGAACTATTACGTACAAGTTGACACAGGCAGTGACATTTTATGGGTCAATTGTGCTGGTTGTGAGAAGTGTCCTTCAAAAAGTAATCTCGGTGTATGTACCTGTATCCTTACTACTCATGTGTCTATTATTGGACCATGATATTTTACCTTCTTTTTTTAAATGTCTTGATGTTTAAGGAAAAAAGAGTTTTACTCTTTTAAATATTGTACCACAGATGAAGCTCATTCTGTATGATCCAAAGAGGTCTTCAACTTCAAAATTGGTTACTTGTGTCCAGGATTTTTGTACTTCCACATACAACGGTCGACTTCCTGGTTGCAGACCGGAGTTACCCTGCCAATATGACATCGTCTATGGAGATGGAAGCTCAACAGCTGGATACTTCGTGAAAGATACTGTACATTTTGATAGAGTAACAGGAAATCATCAAACTTCATCACTTATCGGAAGTGTAGTTTTTGGGTAGGTTAGATTTTACTATTACACTATGTTCTACATGATGAATGTTTCATGTGGTCTTGTCCTTTGTGACGAGCTCGATTTCTTTAGCAAGAACTTTCTTTATTTGCACCATGTATGGGGAATAGGATGCCGTACATTTTGGATATTTTACTTCCTTGATTTGTTTTGACCAAGTTAAATGGTAATTTTTTAAAGTTTGTCCTTTGGAAAACAAATACTTTTGATTTCTTTACTTGTACGCATATATTTTTCCTTTAAATTAGCACATAATGTTGTCGCCATGCTTTTTTCGCATGTGACCATGTGAGTGTATGCATTCTTATATAAAAATAACTGTTCACTATTTATATGAACATATTACTTAAAAGTGCCTTTTGTAGAACAGGTGTGGAGCCAAACAATCTGGGGAGCTAGGTTCATCTTCTGAAGCACTTGATGGAATAGTTGGTTTTGGACAGGCAAACTCATCCATGCTTTCACAGTTAACTTCAGAGGGAAAAGTGAAAAAGATATTTTCCCACTGTTTGGATAATGTAAATGGTGGTGGAGTATTTGCTATTGGGCAAGTGGTGCAGCCACAAATGAGCACAACTCCAATTGTGCCAAACGAGTAAGTGACTGACACTCTCTTCTATATACTGCTTTTCATGATTGTTAGTAATCTTGAAAGAGTGATAGAAACAATAATTATTGGCATAGAATTGAGCTGGAATGCTTTTTATTTGTGTTAGTTTATTTTTTCTTACCTGTGTAGCATTTGCATGCTATATCTATTTAAATGTTTCCATACACCATACTTCAATTGACGCAGGACACATTACAATGTTATCATGAAGCATGTTGAGGTTGATGGTGATGTCCTTTCTACAGATTTTTTCGATACTGGAAGTCGGAGAGGGACCATAATTGACAGTGGTACAACCTTGGCGTATCTTCCTGAGGCAGTTTACATGCCGTTGATGACTAAGGTATACAGTTTTCTTCAACTTCCAGGCACTGTAAATTTGTTTAGTTTAGTCTCTCATATTGATTTTCTGTTGTTGCAATAAGATTATTGATCGTCAACCTGGGTTGAAGATACATACCATTGAGGAACAATTTAGCTGCTTCCATTATAGTGGAAAGTAAGGCACACCTTTAACTGTTTTGTAATAACGTGTCTATTTTTTTGTGGAATTACTTTTTACATGCCTTTCATTAACATTCACCCACCTAATTATGAAGTTTGAGTCTTATATTTCAGACAGCTTTTATCAATTCCATTGAAGGTTATCAAATTTTATTAAATCAAGGCTATAGAATCCATCACTTGTACTCTTGCTTTACTCTTACAGGGTTGATGGTGGATTTCCAGTTGTCAAGTTTCACTTCGAAAAATCCCTCAATTTAACAGTTGATCCTCATGATTATCTGTTCAAAGTTGGTGTAAGTACCGTATCTTTTAGATATCTAATTAAAATTCATGTATGTGATGCTTTATTTTCTGATTTTTGCAATCCATACTGTGAATTTTTAGTTTTCAATCTAAAACTTTTGCAGATACTTGGCAACATTCATTTTTATTATGTTATAACTTCTAAATAGTCCCCAAGTTCTACTTCTTTTCCCTTTCTATCACTAAAACATATGGACATTATTGGTTTGTGTATGCATGTATGGGTATGTGTAACATTTAACTTATATATTCTTCCGCGCATGCTAATGCAGCAGTTTATTATTGTCATGGCATCAGAAAGTGCTTAGGTCTTTATTGGGCCCAAAATTTGAGAATATTAATTTTGTTTGTAAATGACACTAGATCTCTTAGTTTAACCAGCATAATGACAGTTGTGGGCTCTTCATCTGGTTCATCTTCAGAAGAAAAAAAATCATTTTCAGCACAGTGAAACCATCTTACATGGATTATTCATAACAAGCATTATTGCTTTGCATCTACAGTCGGATCACTGGTGCTTTGGTTGGCAGAGTAGTGGAATGCAGAGTAAGGATGGAAAGGAAGTGACTCTTCTGGGAGGTAAATCCTTACATATTGAAAACAATGCCATTGATGTAAATGTTCATTAAGTCAGTTTCATATCAATCTAAATTGTCGATTTAAATTTATTAAAAAAAAAAAGAGAAGAGAACATCAGCTAATTGGAAACGAGGGGGAGGGCGAACATATTGATCATTGGAAAGCTTCTGTTCATACAATTAACATGGAATACTCTCGGCAAATTTGATAATAAATTTAGGGTCAATCTAAAAACTGAAGGGACAAAAGGTTTGGGAGTGTCTATCTATGATTATTTCCATTTAATGAATATTCTGATGGCTTCTTATTGCAGATTTAGTTTTTTCAAATAAGCTAGTCTTGTACGACCTTGAGAAGCAGGTTCTTGGTTGGACTGAGTACAATTGTGAGTACTCATTGAGTTCACTCTTTTTTTCTTTCACTGGGTTCATGACACACAACTGCACCAACACACACAGAGAGATAAATAAAAGTCCCTGAAAATTCCAGTTCTAGACTCACGTCATTTTACAAAAAGGTCAAAATGATTAGGACCTCATCTTGATAACCCTGTTTACAGCTTCTTGTTTACATGGTTTCGTCTTTTCCCTAGACGGAAATCATTTTGATCTTTACTTTGGGGTTTACAAGATTTGGAAGTAAGAATTTACACATTCTGAACATACTTTGAAAACTCATACATATAGGTCGGGGTGTACATTCTCCACAGTCTGCAGTGAGGACAAAACTGGGAGATTTTTAACATGATTCAATAGCATACAAATGGTGTCTAATATTTCAAGAGCTTTTTTCATATATTTTTTTTCCTTCTTCAGGCTCCCAAGGCATTAAAGTAAAGGATGAAAGCGGAGCAGTGTACACTGTAGGTGCACACAATCTTTCTTCAGCTTCTAATTTGGTAGTTGGAATATTTTTCACATTCTTACTGCTACTAATAGCCATGCTGCACAGCTTTACAAATTAGATATTATTCAAACTAGTGTAAAATATTATATATTCTTCAACATGTCATATTCTTTTAATTTTGTTGTACCATTGTCTATTTAGTTGAACTGGTGCCTTTCTGTAAACTATGTATTCAGGGCAAGGGTGGTAAAGTTTCCTTCTCTTTTTAGATCCATTGATTTTATTTTATTTTTGCCCCACAAAATCGAAACAGAAAATTATTAATCAGTTTGAGATGTAATGTTAACAACAATTGTGGTTGAGCTTCATAATGCAAACAGTAAAATTATTATTATTTTCTTGTTAACAAATTTAAACGAATTTTCATGGGAGCAAATAATTTTTTTAATTTTTTTTTTAAAAAAAGCTTATTTGATTACTAATTCAATTTTTCAAATTTAATAATTAATTAGGTTTGCTAACTTATTTTAATTTTAATTTTTTAAAATTTAAAATTTAGTCAAATTTTAAAATTCAGTAAAAGATGATTTTGAAGTTCATTTTTATTTGTTTATTTCTTGATGCCAAAATTTGATGAAAATTATTGAAAAATAAGTTTGAAATTGGATTTTATTGTTTAAAAGTTGAACTTTTAAAAATTAGGAATTAATATTAAACAAATAATATTTAATTTTTATTTTTAAATTAAAATTAATTTTTTTTATCAAATAATTTTGAAATTTAAAATTTAATTTCAAAATTAAGATAAATTAAAAGCTTTGGAAAATATGCTTATATAGCTCTTTTTTGCTATTCTTATATTTTTAAGTGATTTCCACTTGTATAAAAAGTATAAGTAAAATTAGGGGTGAATTCGATCCAAAATTTATAAAATTTAAATAAATGAAACTGATCTATAACCATTTAGAATATAAATACTAAAATATATATTAAAGTTATTTTATATTATAACCATTTTAACATATTATTAACCTCTTTTAGCATGGTTGATAACAGCAATGATAATAATATTTTTGTTTATTTATCTACTCTCAGTTAAAACAATAAAAAAATTATTATTCTTAAGTATAAACAAATATCATGTTAAATAAAAATGAATTTATCAACTGAATTACATACATTATTATATTTGTAAAATACAAATTATAAATATAACAATATATATAATCAATCCAATTTAAATAATTTAAACTTTTTGCAAAAAAAAACCGAACCAAATTAGGTAAAAAATTGAATTAGATTATTAAAAATAATCAAAATTTTTGATTTATCATTTTTTTCTGTTCAGCCCTACGAAGAGTGTCCATATTAGAATAAAAATATTCATTTTCTTTCTACGTCCAAATTGGTAACTTGGAAAGCAACTAAAGAAATTAAGAACATTAATATTTCCCACCAAAACACAAGTTAGAAAGCTTGGAATCTTCTAACTTACATAACCTGATAACCTTAATAAGATACAACAACTAAAGAAATTAAGAGCATTAATATTTCCCACCAAAACACAACGTAGAAAGCTTGAAATCTTTACATAACCTGATAACCTTAATAAGATACAACATAGTTGGTCCGGTCCACAAGTGAACGTGACATTTCAGAAGAGAAAAATCTTATCAATGAAATTGGAGCAAACCGGAGACTCTTCATTATTCTAAGATTTTGATAAATCGAATAAAAAATAAAAATAGGAAAACAAAAGAAGAGTTGGATTTTACAAAAATTCTCAATCCTACCACAGGAGAGAGAAATGACGGTTTTCCCAGACAGTCTAATATAGCCGGGTCCAGACCAAACTCATTGGTGACCTGCACATACTTTTCTCCTTTCCAGAAGGAAAATAAATTAACAAAAAAATAAAAAAATTAATAAATGCAATTGAATGTTGAAGAAGTGCAACTCTACTTCATATTCATCCTTTGATAGCTTTTGTTTCTTGTTTTCCAGGCACAAATCATGGCAGATTCACTAATGTATTAACACGAGAAACTCCTTCAAGAGCAGACAACTCACCCCCAACCTCTGAATGTACTACATGCTCTTTACCTTCACCTTCACCTTCACCTTCACCTTCAGTAAGAACCTCCTCACCAGTTCGGACTGTTGAGGAGCGGTTCAAACAAGTTGGACCAGAGAGGTCTTCATTCTCAGTCTCAATGTTGACTTCATTTACCGAACTGAACATGGTGTTAGCAGTCATTGACGTGTCATTTGAATCTGAGTCAAGGAAGAGGCAGACTACAGCACAGTCATCTACTTTGGAAGTTGGGTATTTATACCTCCAAGAACGAACTGCTAACTCTACTAGTGCCCGAGCAGCAGTAGATCGTGCTGGTGTTGATGCCACAACATCTACCACTTCTTTGTTTGATAAAACATCCCAAATCTGCGCAATAAGGAAAAGGAGAGGGGGAAAAAAGTTTTACATAGGAATTATCTCTTTTTAGAAACGTATATTATGCTTTCTACCATACCCCATCAGTGGCCAAGACTATAAATTCATCTTTTTCTGTAATGCGCCTGTATGTTATATCAGGCACAGAGATTAGACCAAAATCCTTGAGGCAGAAATCTCCAAACGCTCTTGCCATTGCAAGGCCAGGAGAATTATGGTTTGGCAACCAAACTCGAGAGACTTCAGGCTCATTCTGAAGAGCAAAAATACGCCCCTTACATTTCGAGATTCTCTCTGCTTCCTCTGCGAGGTAAAAAGCATAAAAGAAGAAAGTTGAGTACAATAAGGAAGAGATGAGAAGCAGGAGAAGGAATAAATGATAAGATAATGGAAGCAGACTACTATCTACCAAAAAAATATTATTTTCTATTTCCAAAGAGACTCCTCATTACTGGAACATTCTATTTTGTAATCAATTTGCAAAAGCAATATAGCCTAGGAAATAGCAGGGGACCAAAAATAAATATGCCAGTTACACGAGGCATGCCACATCATATAGCTGATTAACAAGGTTCTCATCAGAATAAGAATCAGTCACGGATCTCATTGCACTAAATGTGTTAAGATACCGTATGATAATGATTTCTTTTTTGATATACCTCCTTGATACTGCTAGAAATCCTGATAATTCAATTTCAAGACCCCTCCTACTCCAGTTATAATACTTCTACAATAACAACAGAGCTGCAATTAACTAGCCGAGAAAGGATGGAGCTATAATTTTTAATTTGTGATATGCATTGACATTTCATTCACAAATGTTCTACAAACGATGATTGTAATAGTGCATAAAAAAACATGCACGCATGGATTTTAAGAACATTCAGCTCTGAAGCAAACACAGATGCAAATGACAGTCTCTATCTCTGTGTATTTTTTTCCTTTGGTGTCAAAGAGCAATAATGACCAAGTCTACAAATCACACGGGCAGGAAAACAGATACCAGGAAGATTTGGTTTGAGATCTACAGTCAACTGAACTGCAACCAGAGATTCATTTCTATCTCTTGTACCAAGTACGGCTCTGGAGTCCCCAACATTTCCAATGATAATATCCCGACCCTATAAAGCAGCCAATAAATCCAAGATAAAGATCACATATTCAACAACAGAACCGAATAAATAAGGTCTCTAAGAGCTACCAGCTTACCTGCTTAATTAAAGTTACAGCTGTTGTACCACTACAGAAGGAATCAATACTTGGATGCATTCTTAATTCCCTATCCATGACCTTGAAAGCTTTCAAAAATGATTCCTTCAATGACTCTAAAATCTCAGGGTGCTTTTCTGCTTCCTTGACATCAATGAAGCCCCTGGACTCTTCATCAGCAGATACAAAGAGAGAATCCTCTGAATTCATGCTTCCAGATTTATTGAGGTTAATCTCTTTGAGAACATCCGTACTGGTTATGTTCACTTCCCAGTGTGCACGAAGTTTCAGAGGAAGATAATCTCTTACTCTCTTTGCAACCAGATGACCATATGGACCATGACCATCAAAAACACCACAAAATATAGTATCTGTTCTGGAAGCAAAATTCTGAAATTCAAAGAAACTATAGTCAGTGAACAACACACAAGAACACCACTAGGGTTATCTTATATCACTACTCGTATGAACGATTCTTACATTAAATAAAATAACATTCGACCACATAACAAGGCAAAATTTAAGGTCCGTTTGGAACTGCTTCTCCTTTTAGTTGAAAATACTTTCAAATTGATGAAAAATTTGAGTTGCACTATTTGTGCTTTTAAAAGATGAATGCTTACTTTTGGGAGAAGTAATTTTGAGTCCATGCTCCCATCCTAAAATAATTATCAAAGTACAACTTAAAACCACTTCTAACATTTCCATCCTAATAACCTAAATTCTTCTATTTAAACCACTTTTAACCAAGCAAACCACTTTATTTTAAATTATTTCTCTTGAAATCACTTCTAAGAGAAGCACATCCAAATGGACCCTTAATGTTATGGGATAAATTACAACAAGAGGCCAAAAGATAGGAGATAGGTAGTTGACATTTGCAAAAGAAAAAGTAGGCAAACAGCTGCAATGATCTGCCTGCCATTCTGAAACCATAGATTTGGTAGTTCAGGTCACAAACTTAATCGGAGAAAACGTGGTCGTAAGAATCTAGGAACAAATGAAAGATGAAAACTAGCAGCCAGTAACATACCCGAAAAACTCATCTGACAAGAAATACAATTAAAAGGGAACGGGTTTAAACAACTAACAAACTAGGAAAATTTATCATTGCTTTACAGTACTGATGTTGTGGTACTTAAGCTAATGAAATGCAAGATTAGTACAATGAATTTTCTAAAAAAACCCAAGTACCCAATATTTAATTAAAACAGTAAGCAATGTAATTGGTAGGAATACGACATTTATTATAGAAATAATGAATAACATCGACTAAAAATAAAATATATTTTTTATAGAGTCGCTTGATTCATTTGGAATGTTGAATCACTTAACAGAAGAGGCGTGCAAATCTGATCCTCAAACATAGAGTAATGATAGGAAAATAAAAAAATAACTATAAAACAAATAGAGTATTTCACTTTACCACCACAGAAACATAGTTTCGTGAAGAAACTGATATATTGGATAACGTCCTGAAAAGACGAGTAGAGAACTCCAGCCAATTAACATAAAGCCGCAGTCTTTCTTCTTTGACCAGAAAGGGCGAAAAAAGAAGGAAAAAAAAATTTCTCTAGTTGGATTGTATCTCTTACAAGAAAATGAAGGCAAACTATGCAGATAAGAACGAAGCTCCACTAATAGAAATTCAATCATTAAAAAATAAGAAAGAAAGAAAGTTGTTAATCGTCCTCAGACAGCTTTAAAATACTTAATACCAATAGTTTAACTGTATAAGCCACACAAAAAAGTGCAAATGTGCATGTTGTTTCGTTCAAAGATATCTATCTAATGTTTATTAAAAGTTTGCTACTGAAACTATCAAATACCGAGATGTAACTAGAGAAATGATAATTACATTTAAATTTACACTCATTTTTATACAAATATCATCATGTTATTATACATGTCAGTATTATCTAAAAAAATCAATTATTTTTTAATTTTTAAAATAATTTTAATACATGACACGTACAAAAGGTAGGGATGCAAAAGTGTGTGATATTAGTATTTCTCAGTGAAATTATTTAAAATCAATACAAAATAAATCCCAAATTTTAGTTAAGTTCTGTGAAATGAAAAAGAACACAAGTTTATCTCACCTCCCAAACAATCATGGCATCTTGATTGGTCCCTTTCTTGCCTTGTTGAGTAAAAAGTGAAGCAACTTCACTTGACCCATTCAAGAACATCCTCCCAGGAATCCTATGCAGGGGTTCTTCTCTTCGATAATCAAAAGATGAATTCCGAGACCCGGGTCTCTTTCTGGAGTTTTTCTTCTTCATGGGAGACATCGGAGAACCAGGATATTGGCTCCTGCTTTCTACAGAGAAGCAGGACCCCATTCTCAGGGCCCTGATAATGTCTAATATGCACTCCAGACCAGCTGAACAAGCAAACCTCCTATTCTCAATTGACGGATCCGTCGTCAGATTTTTTTTTAATCCTTAAAGTAAAGGCTTCTTAATTTAGCAAATAAATATTCTAACTGAGACTTAAATTTGGGCAATTTTTTTTCGAAGAACCTTTGGATTTCCAAGTCTAATACTCTAGATAACTCCACCTACTCACCCTTCAATCTGTTGAGTTCCGATCTGTAACAAAATTGGCACAAACCCCCTTTTCGATCACTGCCTAATTTTCAGATTAACCCAAAACTTTGCTATTGAAGTTCTTTAACTATCAACAAAATTTCAAAAACACCACCACCCAAGAATCAAATTATAGTATTCATAACACGAGCTTTCAGCTTACCCTATAAGAAAAGGCATTTTTTTATGAACTTTTGGGGTTATGAAATCACCAATGATATTCACATCGTCAAGCCATTTGTGTCTTTTATAATCAGAAATATATCAAAAGGCAAAAAGGCATAAAGTGAGCAGATCTGTGCAGGAAGATCTAATCTCTAATTGCCTTTGTATAGATAAAAGAAGGCTCCACCAATATTCAATATTTCACATCTCCAAATTCAACATCTTAACCGCAATATGCTTAATGCTTATTCAAACATTTACCAATCGGACCCTATAACCCTTTTGGGATCAAGACAAAATTGATGGAAACCGAATCAGATTGATTTGAAATTCATGCAAAAGAAGCAAAATAAGGATACACATAATGTGCAGAAGAAACAGATCAGCTTAGTAGATATTGAAGACAATACATGGGTCTAATGTTACAAGAAGACAAAAATTAGCAAGCAAGAACAACAGAAATATAAGTATATAAATATATTGCAAATTACCTGAATTTTAGATTATAAAAAAAAAATTAGAGGGAGAAAATGCCTATATATTGTTTTCCAGATAGGAGGAGGGAAAGACTTTTTGAGAGAAGTACCCGTCACTTTCAAAAATCTAAGATAAAATGATATCTTTAGCCATTTTGGTTTTGAGCATTTATTATTAACAACAGAGATAAGAATAGATGATTGGCCCCAAAAAAACAAAAAAAAGAGCAAGAAAGAAAGATAAGAATAGGGAAGAAAAAAAAAAGTCATTATCGTTTGTTGGAATTTGGAAGTAATTTGATAAACACTTTACTAGGGAATTTTTTTGTTTTTTTATAACATTGATTTTTCTTTTTTAAGATGAATTTTACCAGGAAGATTGCATTTGTTAAACAATGATAATTTTTATTAATAAAAATATTATCATAATTAAAATAAATAATTTATATATTTTTATTATAAGAATAATAAAATTATTTTAAAATTTTCTGCTTTATTTATTTTTATTATTTAAAAAAGTTTAATATATCATTTTATTTTAAACTTTTAAATTAAATTACGAAGATCTGTTTAATGTTAACCCATTTGATCCCAATTAATATCATTATTTTTTTAATATAATAAATCATATATTGTGTAAATTAGCATTCTAACGCTAAAAAAAGTTGGGGTTCTTCACATGTTTCTCATTCAAGACCGGCCAAGGGCCATGCCATTTAAGCTGCAGCTTTTTTAAGTATTGCAATCAACTTTTATAATTGAAACTATTTGTTCATAATTTTTTATTTCTTTTTGTTAAATCACGAAACTAAATTTTTATAATTTACAGTGTTAAGTATTATTGTTCCACGTCGATTAAGAACAAAACAGTAATACTACTTATAAGTTTAAATAACCCTTAACTTAATAAGATCTTATTGAGTTAAGTTAGACTTGAATTTCTAACATGGTATAAGAGTTTAGCCTAATCTCGACGTGGTTGGACCTTGAGCTCTATCACAGTTTCACCATGACGTTAATGTCCACCTTCGTCTGTCGTGTGAAAGGAGACTGTTAAGTATCTTTGTCACACATCGACTAGAAACAAAACAGTAATACTGTTTATAAACTTGAAAAATATTTAACTTAATGAGATCTTATTGGGTTAAGTTACGCTTAAATTTCTAACATATAACAATAAAATAAAACGATTTATGTTAATTTATATTTTCAAATAAATAGTATTATTTTTATTTTGAATTTTATGAATGGTTAATTAATTATATAATTTAGAGGGAGAAAATGTCAGTTTCAAACATCTTTGATACAATCAGTTAAACAACTACTTGTCTTCATATTTGAAATTACGAGAATTTCAGCACGTATGTGTTATATAAGTTAAATAATTGAAGTGTTTGTATTTTCAATCAATGAAGTAGAGTTTTATTCGTATTAAAACACCCATAAGTTTGAGTGTTTTAACGGATATCAAAGAAAATTAAGAAATTAAGAAAGAGGGTTGTTTTTTAAATTCTTTGTAATTTTTTGAAATGTATATTTTATTCATATATTTAAGATTTTATAATTTATTAAAAATATATTTTTATTCTCTAATCTTTTAAGATATACATATAATGTCTTCTAATATACTTCAAATTGTTTTTTAATGGTAAATTCAAAAAAAAAATCAAATGCAAAAAATTATTGATATTTTTATGATATAGAAGTTTAAAAAAATTAAAATTATAAAAAATATAAAATATAAAAAAAAATTAAAAACACAAAATTTAAGTTTTTTATTTCAAATATAAATTTAATATGTTTTTCCTTTCAAAAATTGATTTTTTTATTAATTTTAAAATTTTAATTTTAATTTTTTTTTACTTTTTGTATTTTATATTTTACACTTTCAAATTTATCCTTTAAGAAAAAAAATCATTTAAAATAAATCAAAACTTTTAAAGAATTTGAGAATCCTTAAAATATATAAAATTAAAGTGAATCTATTACTACCAAAATATCGTAATTTGTCTAACAAAAGAAAAAATTGTTGGTTTTAAAACTAAGGAAGTTCTAAAATTTTAAAGAGGTTTTAAAACCAATAAAATTTTAAATTTTTGAGCAGAAATTTTTAATCTTTTCACCAATTTTAAAATTATTTTTAAAAAATTAATATTTTTATCATTTTACAATAATTTATTATTATAATTTAAACATGACATTATAATTCAACTAGCTTTTACAAAATAAAAGGAATCTATAATTCAGATAAACCTAATCAGAAACACCATACATGAAATATTCCAAGGGTAATAAGAAACTAATACATGAAAATTAAGTAATAAAAAAAAAATACATGAAAACTAAAAAACAGTTACATTGGATTGGTAATAAGAAAACCCGTTACTCTGATGTTGTCACTTTCAGCTTTCTCATAGGCAGCTTATAATTGCTTTTCTTACCGCTTTATAATCATTAGAACAAGTTATGCCCCATTTATCCATCTTTAATCTCTATCAAACCTCAAAAAACAATCATATAAATTTTAGTCAAATTACTACAACATATTAACATAAATGATTTAGTATTAATGTTGTTCTATATATTTTTTAATTTTTTTTATAATTTATTTTGAAAAAAATATATATCAATTTAAAGTAAAGAAATTAATATATACTTAAATGTATTTAGTACAATAATTTTACATTTTTTGTTAAATGTCACACGTATGCACTATTTTGAAGGACATTTTCTATCTAAAAATATGGAATTAGCAAAATATAAAATGTAAAGGCACACCTAATTTAATAAAATAATTAACATATATAAAATTACTTATATATATATATATATATTCTTCCGCAATTTAATATAATACATTCTTTACCAATAAAACTTACCATTTGCACCTCTTTTATTCAAACAAAAAAGTTAAAAATATTTTTAACAATGATTATAATTAAAAATCTTAAGGAGACAATGGAAATAGAATGGGGTGATAAATTCTTAATTTTTGTAATAATTTTTTTCCCTTTTGCAAATAGAATATTCTTAATTAATGTATGGAGATAATTTATTAATTATTTAAATAATTATTCATTTTATTTATAGGGACATTAATTATAAGAAAATTGTGCAAATAATTTGTGTGGTTGGAGAACTTTTCAAAATTCTTAAATTTAATTAGAGAAAAATGTGTGATTTCAGATGGACGAGGGAAGTGTGACTTTGTAATATCTCTTTAACAAAAACTATACGTCAATTCGAATTGACGATAACGTGCAAAAAATGTGAAATATTTATTGATTTTTAAATATTACCCAAAATTAAGAATTAAATATGTGTGTTATCAATGTATCTTCTTTACCGAAACAAAGGTAATTTACATATCGACAGTTAGTAGTTAAATTAAATTTAGAATATATTATATGCAAATCAAATTATTTTCTCTATTTTTATTTAAAAAAAAATAAATTAAATTAATCTTAAATTTCATTAATTTAAAATATTGTGTTATCACGTATTAAACGTTAACACGTATTAAAAATAAAAAAAATAATTTCACCCGCTCATCAAACTTAAATCTCGGTTGTTTATGAGAAGAATCACTTAACCAACCGTATCACCTCTCATAGATGAGCATGGACCATTAAAACAGGAAACACAACATGTGTTTCATTGTCAAGTAACATTGGCAATAATACAAAGCACAAATTAAAGAAGAACTCAAGGCTTAAGTTATAAGTTACAAAAAAAGAAAAAAAAAAGTAGGTGCCTATTTTCTAATAAGTGGCTTTCAATAAATGAAAAAAAACTTATAATAAGTTGGCTATACCTAATTAATTTAACATATGTGTATTGTCGATATTTTCATATATAATTAATAGCTAGAGAATAAGAGATTAATTTTATTGTCATATATCAAGTCCACATATTTTTTCAATTCGACCTACATACAAGAGCACAAATCATCACAAAGATATCTTCAATTAATTATCGTTCTCGTTTTAATTTCACATCCTCCCATAAATACTTGATTGAAGAGTGAAAATGAAAGCCCCAGCTGTATTTGAAGAGAGCCATCGTGTTCCTTCATATTTCAACAGAGAAAACATCTTTGTTTCTTATTTTGTGATTTAAGTAACGTAAAAAAGTTATTGTTCTAGGCATGTAGTCAAAAGCCAGCTAAGCAAGGTTGGTGTAACTCATACCAATATCTTCTCTCTCTCTCTCTCTCTATATATATATATATATATCTTCTTTTTTTCAAATCAATACAATCTACAGTATAGAACACACACTCACTAGTTAATTCTTTTAAACTACGTAGAGGATTATTTAAAACAAGTTCAATAGAACATGAGGCACCAATTTCCAAATGGATTACTGTGGTCTCCCACCCATGGTTTAAATAAATACTTTCTTTTGAAATCGTGGTTTAAATATATTATTAAATTTGAGTCTAATTTCATCTCAAAATTCAGGTCGTGAAATATAAGATTGTTCTCGTTTATATACAAGGTGAATATTTCATACCCAATTGACGTGAATTTTTTTAAAATCTCTTTTTACATCGACAATTTATCGATGGACGATAGTGGGTTTACAACTGCTTGTTATGAGATTAGCTTGATTGTTTTGATATCATGTTAAATTTAAGTCTAATTTCATCTCAAAACTCAAATTGTGAGATGTATAATTATCCTTAATTATATATAAGATAGATATTTTATGCCTAGTTGATTTAAGACTTTTTAAAATATATATTTTTAAACAAGTAGATAACAACCTTTGTACATAAATAATAGATATAAGTATATAACAACCTTTCGTACATACATAATAGATATAAGTATATTGAATGGTTCAAGTGTAGGTAAACAAAATGGATATACAAAGAAATAAAATGTCTCAAATGAAAATTTTGGAGTTAGGGACTTGAAGAAAGACCTTATACTTTGACGAGGGACGAAACCAAGATCGAAGGATTTTATCAGGATGACAATCAAGCTAATTAATTATATTTTTAATTTAATGCAAACTAAAAATTAAAATTTTTAAAATTTTAGTTTTTTTTAAATAATATTAGACATTCACATGTGTATACATTGATAGGATTCAAACCCACACTCTTAGAATATGCACAATAAGCATATATCATTGTACTATAAGATAATTAAAAATTATAATTTATTTAAAAAAGAAAAAAGAAAAGTGACATGAAATGTTTTTGTTAAATTTTTGTAATATTTTAAAAGTAATAGAAAAATTCATAATTTTAAAACTAAATAATTATTAAAAATTGAGTAATTTATGTATATCTTATAAAAGTTATTTAATCAAAATGTTCTAATGATACAAACAAAATGACTTAAAGATTTGATCATTCATAAATTTATATATTTATTAAGATATAGATTCTCCTACGTTCGTATCCTTGCATTCAATTGAATAATACTGGTAGAGATTTGCCTGAAAATTGATAGTCTATGTTAAAAAATCTTACATCGATTGAACATGAAGTATTCACGTTATATATAAATTAAAGCAATCTTACATCTCATAACCTGAGTTTTGAGACGAAATTATATCCAAATTTAACAACCTAGTTGCAATGGATATTCGGCTGATCTTTCGTCCCGTCCTTCAAGAGATGTGAAGTCCAGTGATTTGCACTATAATTCTGAAGTACTGCATGTTGATATGGAAAGTTTAAGGTTTTCTGTCACGATAATCCTTCGTCTCATAACTTAAGCTTTGAGATAAAATTAAACCCAAATTTAATAACCTAATTACAATGGATCTTCGACTAATCTTTCGTCCCGTCATTCAAAAAATGTGAAGTTTAGTGATTTATAGTATAATTCTGAACTACTACATGTTGATATGGAAAGCTTACCCCATGTTTGATTGGAGAGAATGAAATGAAATTAGAATTTATTCCTTTTATTTTATATGTTTGGTTCGACAGAATGGAATCAGATTACTAAAAGAGAAAGAATCACACTTACTTCTCTTCCCCTTGGTAATCATAATTTCATTCCTATCTAAACTTTTTTTTTCCAATTTTATCCTCACTTAAAATATAACCTTAAACTCAAATCCCAAATTCTCAAACCCAAAATTCCAAAACCCTAAATCCCTAAACCCTAAACTCTAAATCCCTAAACCCAAAACCCTAAAACATAAATCCCAAAACCCTAAACCCCAAATTTCAAATACCAAAACCCTAAACCCTAAATCCCTAAACCCTAAAACCCTAAACCCCAAATCCCTAAACCCAAAACCCTAAAACATAAATCCCAAAACCCTAAACCCTAAATCCCAAATCCCAAAACCCTAAACCCTAAATCCCAAATTCCAAATCCTAAAACCCTAAACCCTAAACCTTAAACCCTAAACCCAAACCCCAAATCCCCAAATCCCTAAACCCAAAATTCCTAAACCCTAAACCTTAAATCATAAATCTCAAAACCCAAAACCCTAAAACATAAATCCCAAAACCTTAAACCCCAAATTCCAAATTCCAAATCCTAAAACCCTAAACCCTAAACCTTAAACCCTAAAACCCTAAACCCCAAATCCCTAAACCCTAAACCCTAAACCTTAAAACATAAATCCCAAAACCCTAAAACATAAATCCCAAAACCCTAAACCCCAAATTCCAAATTTCAAATCCTAAAACCCTAAACCCCAAATTCAAAATTCTAAAACCCTAAACCATTTTTAGAAAAATAATAATTTAAACCCTAAACCTTAACCTACAAATATAACCCCAAATCCTAAATCCTTAAACCTTAAATCCCACATCCCAAACCTTAAAACCCTAAACCCTATTTAGAAAAATAATAATTTTAATAATATATTTCTTTTTAATTAAGTAATAATTATTTAGAAAAATAATTATTTCAATAATATATTTTGTCTCACGAAAAAATAGTAATTAAATGACATTATTTGAACTTTACAGCATGTAGGGATATTAAGGTCATTTATAGCTTTTTTCATTCCATTCTAGTGGCAAACCAAACACTGTAATCCTGATTCCAAGTTTGATTCCAGTGGTCAAACCAAACAAAATTGTTTCCTTTCCATTCCATTCCGATTTCGATTCCGATTCCGATTCCATTCCGATTCCGATTCTGATTCTATTCCATGAACCAAACGTCACCTTAAGGTTTTGTGATGGAACGAGAAAGATACGAAAAGAAGAAGGTTTGAATTGAAATGAAAAACATTGGCAAAAGCACAGGGATGAAACAACACATGTATTTGTAAACAAAAGAACTATTATTTTACCTTCACGTGTTTGACTTTGATGGGATTTTCAATTTATACAAAACGTACGTAAAGGTTCTAATAACCTACTTGTGATACAGGGGAAAAGACAAACAAAAGCTACGAACAACAAATGAATAAACCACAGCTAGTCATAATAATATCCCATCGAAATTTAACAAAAGCAACAAAGAAAGGAAAGACAAAGATTGAAATCTCTTGCCCTTTCAAACTATTTTCTCATAGCTGCTGGTGGTATAATCATAATTATGTCCACACTGGCCAGTGGCCTCTCCTCTTCTGTAAGTGTCATGAACGTTCAGAGACAAGAAATTTCAGATCCAACTTCGTGGGCCAATTTTCTTTTTTACTATGAGCTTAACAAGAACATGGCTAGAACTATGATTTAAGTTGAAATTTTATAAAGCATGTACATCTGAAAATTTTATATCATTAATTGCATTATTTGAAATGACACATTGACTCAATTTAAAGTTTGATTAATTCAAAAAAGATAGGTTAAAATCTACCCAAATGATTTCAGTTGAAGTTTTGAGTTTTTATTTAATTTGAAAAATGAGTTTCAATTCAACTAAAAAAAAATTATTGTTGGGTGATTATTAAATTTTAATTTTTTATGGCTGAAGTAAACTTGAAAAATGTAATGGCTTCAGTTACCCAGATATATCTTCCATGTTAGAATGATATGTTTTTTCCAAATATAATTTCGTGGAATTGTTTTTAAATTCGCCAAAGGATGGCTTTTATAATGTGCTTTGTCTTATAATTAACGTTCTGTTTCTTCTTTTTTTGACATTTTTAAGATATCACAATTTGTATTTCAATTATAGTGGCTTCTTACTTGCAGAGAAGTGTAAGTTACAATTAAAAGAATTTTCCGTGTCATTCATTCAATCACATGTCCCTTAGCCATAAAACGAAAAGTAAAGCCGTTTAGTTATCAGCTTAATTGCATATCATATTTCATTTTTAATGCCTGCCATGTAATACACATATATACACGCGTGCATTTAGATAATATACATATGTAAAGGTATACAATGATATAATACACATATATAGAGATATAAATTGAGATAATAGTTAACGAAATTTATGAGATAATTTATTAATTTTTTAAAATTCATCTATCTTGTTTCATTTGACTTTTAAAGAAATCAAATGATAATAAAATGTTACTAATAAAAACATCTGATTTGTGCATAATGGATTTAAATGAGACAAGTAAGAATAAAAAAAATATGATAAATGATTATTTATAACATCAATTTAATAAAAAAAACGATACAATATATGTTTAAAATTAAATCTAATAAAACTCCAATCTAAATTAGATGAAATAAAACGAAACAATATTACAATATGAACTAATTAGGGAAACTAAATAAGATACAAGATAAAACAACACACTTTACGTACCTAAACATATATTATTATTTTTATAAAGTAATTTATCTAGAAAAATACTCACATTTTTTTTAAGTACTCAACCACATAACCTTGACTTTTTCAGCCCCTCAATAGAGTTTAACTTTGGTGTCAATGGTTTAAGCAAACGTATTTCTTAAAAATCATTTTTCACTTTTAAATATGATCTCCACATTTATAGACAATTTTTTTCCTTTTCTAAATCGACACTTTTTATATGATGATTGAATTACCCCTATTTTTGTTTTATTATCTTTTTTTACCTATATATTGCATGAAATATCTTTAATTAGGTTAATAATTTTAAACAGTAATAGTAACTCTAAGTTATCTCAATTCATTGAGATTATATTTGAAATTGACAAAATATTCATTGGTCACCTAAATATGGGTATTTCATGTATCCCATTTGATAATAATAATCAAAAAGTATATCAAAGATATATCCTGTGAATACAATGCATATGAAACCTAAGAGCCACCCTACCTTATTTCCCCCTGTGAGTATTGTCTGGTACTAGGCCGTAGGACAACTCAAAACTATAAAAGATAATGCTATTGCCTAGAAACTTCAATAGACATATAAGCTATGATTATTACCCCACTGTGTTTGCAGCCATTCAGAATTCGTGAAATCATCAAATAAAATTAAACGTTTTTCAAACATTTGAAAACAACGATTAAGAATCTAAATTGGGTTTACATAGTAAGCACTTCCTATCAAGTATGTTACCAGTCAATTATTGCACTGGTGATGTGGCAACTCAACTCGCAAAGTGAACTGAAATTGAGTTTTGTTAGTACATTCAAGACATTCATCAAACACCTTGCGTGCGCTTCTCCAAACACCATAATAGTAGCATCCATCTTACAGAGCAGCAAAAACAAATCAAACAACCAAAACCCAGATAGCAAAAGCTCGCTAATTTCAAACCTATGATTTATCTTCAGTTATCAATTCAGTGTCGGCAACAAGCGAGTTAGTGGGTGTAGTTTGTTGTTGATGTTGTTGCTGCTCAGATTTCATAAGTTGCTCCATGTCTCTAATCCTCGTTCTGACAACAGTTGTGACCAAAACTGCAAGAGAAACACTCGTTTAAGGATGAACATCACAATATGCTTTGAGAAAAGATGGAGTGAGAAATAAGAAGAATACCAGCGGCAGTTCCAAGGGTCCATATCCAGAGGATCTTCAAACCGGGGCTCTTTTCTCTCCGCATATTTTCAAATCCTTTGCTGTTCGCTTGGAAAGTTGGGTCACCGTCTATATATGAAATAGCTCTTTGTAAGCCCATTATGATTGTTCACTTCATTTTTTTCTTTTTAATCGGTCACTCATTTATGTTTAAAAAAACATAATAAAAAATATATATATAAATTACAAAAATAATATTTTAAAATTTATAACAAAAATAATATTATAATAAGATTAAATTATGTCTAATTAGATAATATTTAACATTAAATAAATTAAAATAATAATAGTTTAATTTAAACGAGTGATTATATATCATATTTTTTAATAATAAAAATATACATATTTGATATAAATTATATTATCATTTTTTTAAAATTTAAGTTGAATTAGTTTGATAATCTTCTTACTTTAAGTTTCTTCGTGCATGGTTTTAATAAAAAATGATAAATTATATCAATCATGTAAATTTATTTGATAAATAAGTCGTGTTGAAATATTTTTATCATGTCGAAATATTTTAGATCGTACAATCATGTTATTAGGAAAAAAATCAAAAATATTCCAGAGGTTTTCAATATCTTCAGAAATACCCTTAATGTTTAAAAAAAACTACAATACTCATGGGATTTAAGATATCTTCAAAAATACCCTTATTATTTAACAGAAGCATAAAAAACCGTGAAAAATCACATCAATATCTGAAAAGTCTTTTCTACTCCTGCCTATATAGTTTTTTAAATATTACCGTTCAGAATATTATCGCAAATACCCTTCAAGTTTTTCTTTTCTTCAAAAATATCTCTGCTATAATAATTAATTTAACTTTATCAAAAATATCCCTACTATAATAATTAATTTAATTTCATCAAAAATACCTATGCTACAATAATTAATTTAACTTCATCAAAAATGCCCCTACTACAATATTTAATTTATTTTCATAAAAAAATATATATACTTCTCAATAACACGATATAAAATATTTTTCAAAAATACACCTGAAGATAAATTAAGTTAACAAAGCACACAATATCAAGTTAAATATTTTTGAAAAATATTTTATATCGTGTTATTGAGAAGTAGGAGTATAGTAGAGACATTTTTGATGAAGTTAAATTAATTATTATAGTAGAGATATTTTTGATAAAGTTAAATTAATTATTATAGCATAGGTATTTTTAAAGAAAAGCAAAACATAAAGGAATATTTGCGATAATATTCAAAAAACTATATAGGCAGAGGTAGAAAATAATTTTTCTGATATTGATGTAATTTTTTACAACTTTTTAATGCTTATGTTAAATAATAAAGACATTTTTGAAGATACCTTAAACCTCAAAGGTATTGTAGTTTTTTTTAAACATTAAGGGTATTACTGAAGATATTGAAAACCTCGGGAGTATTTTTGATTTTTTTTTTCACGAGAGTGATATATGTATAGGGGTGAAATTACCATTTTATTCAACAGAAATATAACACTGACAATGTTTGTGGACATTTTTGATATTAAATAAAACTCAGGAGTAATTTTAAAGAAACACAAAATCTTAGGGGTATTTGTGACAATAATCCCATGTTATTAACTTGAAAAATTTAATAAAAATATGTTATTTAAATCAAATATAACTTATTAAATTCATTCGGATCGGATTCGTATCGAGTTCAATATATAAAATAATATTAAAATATTCATTTAATTGGTTAAATTTAGATTATTATATTATGTTGTGTTTAATTCACAAAACAAACTGATTAAAATATATGGTGTCATATCTTATAAGATTATTTCAAGTTTGAGTCAACTTTATATTGTATTATAATTTTGTATAGAATGACAAATTCTTAATTTCATATCCATATAGGTTACATTTAGATATGAGAATAATTTTGAAATTTATAATTCATTTTAATAACTAATATATATATATATATAAAAATGATTTAAATTTTTTTATAATATTTTAAAAATTTAAAGAATAAATTATATGATTTAAGAATAGAATCTACAAGTTAAAAGTTCAAAGATTTTTAAATAAAACTCATTAAAATTTCGTAACTAATAAAATAGTTTAGTCAAAAGCTTATGCAACTACTTTTTAGCAAATATTTATTTATTTGTTTGTTTTTGGTTTTATTTTTTGGTTTTCTGTTTTTAATAATGTGAAATCCATGCATATATAGTTGTACAGTAATTAGGTAATTAGGGGTGTTAAAAAACATATCAATTTTATCCGACGCAAATAACCCCATCTAATTCAATTTAAATTATACAATTTTATTAGTATGATTAGGTTAAATTTGATTTATGAATTATATAATCTATCTATCATTTGTTAAATCGTGTTTTGAAGATAAAAAATTTACAAAAATCAATATGATTCATATTTATATTATATTATATATATTTTATTTTAATATAATAATAATTTAATAAAAAGATAAAAAATCTACCAACTTAATACTTTTTCTCCGTCTACTTCACACTTACTCCATCTTTTCAAATTTTAATTTATCATTTATTACATCCTTATCCTAACGTAGTAATCTTATTTAATTTCTAAGCACTCAATTCCTTCAAGTTGATCTCTAGTTTTTACATTTATATTATTTAAATTAAATGTTTGTTTATACATGTAATATATATTTAAATTGATACAAAATTAAATAATAATTTTGTGTTATTTAAAATTTAAAATTGACTACATGATCATTGTTTATTTATTGTTGAAAAAAATCAAAATTTTTTAGGTCCAAATTTTAATAAACTATTAAAGCACAAAATTTAATATAATAAGTATTTAGTTATTAAAAAAATTACTAATTATAAAAATAAAAACACAAAATTCAATTTACCCATCCAATCTAACTCAATCCAAAGGTTTAATTTAGATTAATTTTATAGATTTTATTGGATCAGATCTATTCTTATTTTTAAAAATTGATATTATTAATTTAGTTTCGATTTTTAGTTCAAATATGAATTAACCGATGGTATGCAAACTTGTTTGCTTGTTGCATGATGGGTTGCTTATTTATTTATTTTTTTGGTAAGATAGTCTCGAATAGTATTATTGATACTAATTAAGTTTTTTTTAGTTTAAATATGAATTAATAGATGGTATGCAAACTTATTTGCTTGTTGCATGTAGATGGGTTGCTTATTTATTTATTTTTTTGGTAAGATAGTCCTAAATAGTATTATTGATACTAATTAGGTTTCTAGCCAAAAAAGTAAAAAGAAAAGAAAGAAAATTGATACTAATGAGAAGAACCTTACAAATACATATATTACTGCTTGATCAAATTGTATATATTGCGGGGAAGATCTTACAGTCTAAAAAGTTTAGATGGGTTGTAGTTGGTAACATAACATGCCAATAAAAAGTTTTTTTTTTTAAAAAAAAGTGCATAACAAAGCGTAAGAACGATTCTTATTGTCATTCTTCACGAACCAAATACTCTTACCAATTAAATTTGATATCATATGAACGAAATGTTAGATCATAGAGTTAGTATGTAAATTTTAAGAGTTAAATTATATAGTTAATAATAATAAAAAAGAGTTAACATGCAAATTTATAGGTTTTAGGGCAGAATTTATTATATAATTTTAAAAAATGTGTTATTTAATCTCATAATTTTAATTTTTAAGCGGTAATTATATTCTAATAATTTTTTAAAAAGTTTAATATAATTATAATTTTATAAAAAAATAATTTTTCTTTAAAGGTGAAATAGAAAATTTTATTAAAATATATTAAAAAATAATTTATTTTCTTATCTCTCCTTCCTCTCTCTCTCTCTCTCTCTCTCTCTCTCTCTCTCTCTCTTCCGCACAAATCACCATAAACGGCCACTACTATCACACCTAGCTCCGAAACCATGTTATCATCCCTCCTTCCTCTCTCTCTCTCTCTTCCGCACAAATCACCATAAACGGCCACTACTATCACACCTAGCTCCGAAACCATGTTATCATCCCTCATTGCAACGTTAGTACGAAATTATATTATCGTCATTGCCGCATTTGAGTAAAAAAAAACATCAATCTTGTAGTGACGTTATGCCCAAAGAAGCTCTATTTGACACATTTCTCTCCCCTCGTTGCATTTCATGATATTAATTAGAGTGGATGTTCCATGGAGATAGAAGAGTCTTGAAAGAATAGAGAATGAATATATATTTTAATCAAATTTTATGTTTTTAATATTATTTATTTATTTTATTTGAATTCTAATTAAACAAATTTTAACCGACAAAAATTTAATTTTTATAAAATTATATTTAAATTGAATTTTACAAAAGAAAATGATGGACTAAAATTATTTACTTAATTAAATTGAATTTAATAGAACATAAACAACTGAATGGAATGAAATTGAAATCGAACTGAGAATTGAATAGAATATAAAGGGAAAAAATTTGTTTGGTTTGATCACTGAAATAAAAGAAGGAATCAGTATTATAGTGTTTGGTTTATAACTGAAATTGAATAAAAAATATTGTATATTACCTTAATACCCTTATATTCAATAAAATTTAAATAATATCATATAATTATTATTTTTTCGTCATACAAAATATATTATTTAAATTATTATTACTTAAAAATAAAATATATTATTTTTTTAAATAAAGTTTAGGGTTTTGAGGTTTGGAATTTGGGATTTAGGATTTAGGGTTATATTTGTGGGTTAAGGTTTAGGGTTGAAATTATTATTTTCCTAAATAAGGTTTAGGGTTTTAAGATTTAAGGTTTAGGGTTTAGGGTTTATGGTTTATGGTTTATGGTTTTGGGTTGGGGTTTAGGGTTTAGGGTTTAGGGTTATATTTATGGGTTAAAGTTTATGATTAATTTTTTTTTTTAAATATGGTTTAGGGTTTTGGGATTTAGAATTTTGGGTTATATTTATGGGTTAAGATTTAGGATTAAAATCATTATTTTTCTAAATAGGGTTTAGGGTTATATTTGTGGGTTAAAATTTAGGGTTAAAATTATTATTTTTCTAAATAAGGTTTAAATTTTAGGATTTTGGGTTTTGGGATTTGAGATTTGAGATTTGGGGTTTAGGGTTATATTTGTGGGTTAAGGTTTATTGTTAAAATTATTATTTTTCTAAATATGGTTTAGGGTCTAGGGTTAAAATCATTATTTTTCCAAATAGGGGTTTTGGGATTCGAGATTTAAGATTTGAGATTTAGGATTTAGGGTTTAAGATTTTGGGATTTAGGTTTAGGATTATATTTGGAGTTGAGGTAAAATTGAAAAAAAAAATTGAGATGAGATCCATTCTCATTTTTTAAACTAACCAAACACAAAAATGAAACAAATTAATTCTAATTTTATTTCATTACATCCACCCAAACATATTATAAGGGAGTAACCTTTTATTTTTTAAAAATTATAATATTAGTCTAATTATTAATTCAAAATTTATATAAACGGTTAAAGTCTAATTATATATAACAGTTCAATTATTCTTATACAAGTGTGAATGTGTGTAATTTAATTTTTAATGTCTGTACTATTAATTTGAATCCTTCTATGATTAAAATAATTAATTAATATATTAATCTTTGATATGTATGCTATAAATATAAAAATTTGTGATAATTTATTCATTATGTGTTACGTAAAATTGGGAAAAAATCAAAAATATTCTCAAGGTTTAAAAAATCTTCAAAAATATCCCTAAAATTTTAAAAAATTCAGAAATATTCTTGAAAACATAACAGATGTTAAATTTAATAATTATTAAAAATACCCTTAAAGTTTTAAAAAATATATTTTCAAAAATAGAAGAAGAAAAAATAAATCAAAAAATAATAGACATAAAAACATAGGATATTTCAGGATGTTTTTCACAAAAAATAGTAATAAGTAAAAAGAAATTTGAAGAAATTCAAAAGGCAAAGTTAAATCTTAAAGAAGGAGATGGATTTAAAAACCCATCATTTTTATTAAAAAAATTATTCCCTAGAAAAAATATAATCTATTATGACATAAGTAATAAATAAATGAGTATTAAGATTACAGATGCAAAAAGGAGATATAATATACCATTAATTGATAAAGAAACTATATTAAACAAGTTATCAAAAATTCCTCATAAAGATAAAGAAAAAACTGGATACATCTATTTAGGAGGAATTCAAATATTAATAAAAGCTCATTTTAGAGAAAGAATATATACACCGATAAAAATAACATTATTAGATAACAGAATAATAAATAGACAGTATGCCTTATTAGGAATGATCCATTGTAATTGATAACTGTATTTTATATAGTTATTTTCACCTATTTTATTAATTATAATTGCTATGTTCTTGATGTTTTTAGTTAATTTTCGATTAATAAATTAGTATTTACTGTTTTTTATATATTTTAATAAAAGTAAATAATTTGTATCGAAAATGTACTTAATGTTAAATTTATGTCCACAAATATAATTTCAAATAATATAGTTCTTAATTACAATTTATAAAAATTGAAAATATAATTTAAATTAAATTTGGGCTTCATTTTAATTATTAAAAGTTTAAAAATTTAATTTAAAATTAGAAAAGGGCTTAACTGTAATTAAAAAAAGTTGAAAATGTAATTTGAAATATATTTGTGGGTCAAAATGCAATTAATAAAGTTTAATTTTCTACGCATGTGAAAAGAATCTACGCGCCCATCTACACACGCGAATCGTGGACCGTCCGATCAGATAAGAAACGGCTAAGATTTGCACGTCCTTATCACACCCGACCAAAGAGAGTGGGTGCAGGTCTCAATTTTTCACGCGGCTCGGTACGTCGAGTGGGGCCCACCTGCCGCGCAGGCCGGCGTGCAAGTGGGACCCAAGTGGCGCCAAAAACTTGTTGTGTGTTTTATAACACACAAAAACGTGCAAGTATACACGGTCACAAGTAATAATATTTGTAAGTAAAGATCGTTCCCACGAGGATTTGTTACTATAGTTTGTTGAGTACTAAAATTGTATCTTTCTGATTTTATCCAAAACAATGGTTGATTTAACAAAAAAGTAATAAAAGAAAATAAAAGAAATCTAGGATTGCAATTTTTCACCAAACTAATACACTCAAATCATGTTATTTTCTTTTGATTTATATTTTTTAGTACATTTAATTTGTCAACCGAAAACTTCTTTTTTATTCATACATCTCTTCCGAGCTCCGTATAAACACACCTCGTTAAATTAATTCACTATATCTCTATGAGAATTAAATTTAATAAGATTCATTAAGTTCTAAGTTTTCAAATGACCACACATACAATTAGGGTATATTCCTATCCTTCATCATACATGTCATTCTATTTACGAACAATACACACACAAATGCCTTTCTCAAGTTTATTTATGTGCCACGGATCGTTTTGATAAGATTCGTAAATAATCAAAAAGCTTTAAGCACAAAATAGAACGAACAAATCGAACGTCTTATAAATCTATCAAAAATAATTAAAATCAAAACTTCATGAATTTAGATCAAATGCAACCCTAGAAAAATTAAATTACTTCATAAATTAGAAATTAAAATTACAAGAACTACAGAAAAATAAGAAGAAGCAGAAATAAAATTAAAACAACACTTAGAACAAATATTTGGCACACGCAAAACACAACAAAAGCCAAAATATGGCTTCTACGTGTTTTGCCGTCCAAAACCGAGCAACACAAGAAAACAAAACTCTACCCAAAACTCTAAAACCTCCTAAAACTATCATCTTATCTCCTATTTATAGCTAAAAATAATACATCTAAAATATTACATTTTTTTATTTTATTTTTTTATAAAAACGCGTAATAATTTGTATCGAAAAACAAAAATCACGCGTATCGATTTTATTAATTAAATCACGCGTGAGCTAGGGGCGCCGATTCTGCATTTTTTTAATTCATTATGCATGCCACGTGTCAGCGTCTGATTCACTGAAAGGAATTAATGTGGACACGTGGCAGCTTCTGATTGGCTACTGGAAACGTGCGCAGGAGACATTAGAGCACGGAGACAAGGGCTACACACGGGCTTGATCCTGCGCTTTCGCGCTCATGATAACATGCCACGTGTCATCACATGATTGGCTGAAAAATAGAGTGGGACACGTGGCAATTTCTGATTCCAGGAATGGATTCAGGTGGACACGTCGCAGCTTCTGATTCGTTGAAGATCCGGTTGCACGCAGGGATCAGCGCATAGGATTAGAGGCGCGCGTAAGCGGGGGACAGGGGCTGCAACGCGTCAGATACGTGGGTCCCACTTGCACGCCGGCCTACACAGCAGGTGGGCCCCACTCGGCGTACCGAGCCGCGTGAAAAATTGAGACCTGCACCCACTCTCTTTGGTCGGGTGTGATAAGGACGCGCGAATCTTAGCCGTTTCTTATCTGATCGGACGGTCCACGATTCGCGTGTGTAGATGGGCGCGTAGATTCTTTTCACCTGCGCAGAAAATTAAATTTTATTAATTGTATTTTGACCCACAAATATATTTCAAATTACATTTTTAACTTTTTTTAATTACAGTTAAGCCCTTTTCTAATTTTAAATTAAATTTTTAAACTTTTAATAATTAAAATGAAGCCCAAATTTAATTTAAATTATATTTTTAATTTTTATAAATTGTAATTAAGAACTATATTATTTGAAATTATATTTGTGGATATAAATTTAACATTAAGTACATTTTCGATACAAATTATTTACTTTTATTAAAATATATAAAAAACAGTAAATACTAATTTATTAATCAAAAATTAACTAAAAACATCAAGAACATAGCAATTATAATTAATAAAATAGGTGAAAATAACTATATAAAATACAGTTATCAGTAATTTAGGATACCAAAAGCTAAAATTTACAACATACCCTAGATTTGTTATAAATATACATGATAAAAATCTAAATTAAGTATTAAGTCTAGCTTATGAATTTGAAATAGGAGATTTAATGAAAGAAGGAAATCATCCATTTTCAATACATTATCTAGTGGTATATTCTTTAACAAATAATCATAATAGTTCAATATATGGACAAAATGAATTTATAGAAATAGATAAAACTTTTAAGAAACTTAGACAAATAATAAAACCAAAAATACTAACAAACTTTAAAATATCAAAAAAATGAAAATTAGATATTAAAGAAAAACCTTTAATAATAGGAAGAAATAGTAATGCTGTTAAAACTAATAGTATACCAAGATTTACTTTTATAGATCATGAAAGAGAAATTTCTAACCAAGAAGAAGTAAAAAAAAACTAGAAAATGAAGTTAAAATAATGAAGGCATTAGTTCATGATTGTATATTAGGAAAAAATCATGTTTAGAGATAAAATAAAAAATATGCATTTAGAAATAAATTGAAGCCTAGTAGGTGTAGCAAAAAATCAAGCAATATTATTTGAAACTATACAATTATTGATAGAAGAAATGGATTTAGTCCAAAAATCAAACACAAAATATTTACAAGAAATAATAGATATACAAAGAAAATTACTAAAGGAAATAAAGAAATGTGGTTATAATAAACAACTACAAGATATGCATAAAGAATTTTCAGAACTAAGAAAATATGTATACAACATACATAGGAATAATGAAATAATGGGTTATAAATATAATCTCTTAGAAGGATTAAAAGAAGAACCACCAAAGAGATCAGAATCTTTGATTCCTAAAAATGAGGAACAATCTAAAAATAAAGAGATAATTTCAATTTAATGGAATATAGAAAAGAATTAGAAAGAAAATTCATGGATCCTGAAAATAAAGATATAGAAACATTAGTCAGGTTATTAACATTAACTAATGAAAAAAATAGAAGAATATTATAATGGAAAACTTTGCATGTACTAACAAAGAAGAGGATGATATGACAATAATGAGTGAAACTAATTCTGAACTAGAAAACATGACCTCAAAAGGTCATATGAAACTAATTTCATTACCAATCCTTTACCAAGAAGGAACATCTGACCCACATAAGGGAGAAAGAAATAGGCAAAGATCAAAACAACCTGATACTACGTATAGAAGAAGACAACCACTTAAAATGGAGGAAAGATTGCATTGGGGAACTAGAGGCAGTATTCCACCAGAGTTCAAACTCCATAATAATTATAAATATGAACTTCTAGATTTAGATTGTATAAGATATGGGAAAAAAACCTTAGATGAATGGTCTAGTGGGATGAGTGTACTCATACAAATTTTTCAAACTACCTAAACAAATCCTTTAACTTGTAGAGTGCTTATAGCACATAAAATGACAGGAAATGTAAAAGTTTGGTTTTCAAACTTAACAGATCAACAACATTTATTAATGCAAGGAAATGCTTCCACTGGAAGAGAATACTTGGTTACAATAATAAATGAAATATACAAATAATTTATTGGAGAAGATAAATGAAGGACTATCACTGAATCCAGTGAAAATGAAATCAATGAAGCTAAATGGCATCTAACAAATATGAAAATTTGTAACATGTGTTACATATATGCTTTTATTTGTGAATATGAAATGTATTACCATAAGTTGACACCTTTTATACAAACAACTTCTAAAAAAATGTGTTTTCAAAAATTACCTGGAACACTATATAAAACCTTAACAAAAAATTGGGAACAAAAGAATAGAGAAATTATACCAGATACTAGGAGGAAGAATAAGAAGTCTTAAAAATTGGATCATTATTAAATGCCAAGAAAGAAAAGATTATAAACAAATAAGAGGAAATGATAAAATCTGTTATGATACAAAAGATTTTAGAATACGAGGGAATTATGGATGTAATATAAAATCTTATAAACAAAAATATAAATTCAGAAAACAAAATTTCCAAAAATATAAAAAGAGATTTACTAGAGAAAACTATAAGAAAATATATTTTAGAAGAAAAAATTATAAGCCTTACGAAAAAAGGAATGATTACCCTTCAGGAAAGAAAAAAAAATGCAAATGTTGGATCTGTAATGAAGAATGACATTATGCTAATGAATGTCCAAGCATACTTCAACATAAAAAAAATTTCAACAAAAACAAAAAATCTTAGAAGAAGCTTTCAAAATGGAATTAGAACCGATCGAAGAATTTGATATAGATGATACTTACAGTATCTATCTATTGGAAGAAACCGAGGAAGAAATTGAGAAAGAAATAACTAACTCGAAATATGAACACTCAAATCATGAATATTTTTCATCAGAAGATGAATGATTTGTATAGTATTACAAATCCAAATAGTACTTACATTAAAGTAGGACTAAAATTTAAAGGTTATAACACTTATCATTTACATGCATATATAGATACATGAGCTAGTATGTGTGTAGCCAGTAGATATGTATTTTCAGAAGACAACTGGAAACAAGCACCAAAAGATTTAATTGTAAGAATTGCTAATAATATTACAATAAAACTCAATCAGGTATTAAAAGATACTGACATAATGATAGCAGGAGAAAATTTTCACATTCTTACTATATATCAACAAGAAATAGGAGTAGATTTGTTAATAGGAAATAATTTTCTAAACTTATCACACAACATTCTCACAAAGTAAGTCTCACAACCTTAGAAAGAGATACCATTTATGTTTCTATAGTAAGAAAAGTTTTAATTGCCTTAAACCTAACTTTTATGTAACAACATAAAAAGTGAAAATGTGATGAGATAAAAGACCAATAAAAACCTTATTTAGAAAATATTTCATTAGATATAGAAGAAAAACAAAATTCTTTTCTCAATGAAATACAAGAAGACAAAACTCTAACATGCATTAGAAAACTATTAAAAATAGTTAGCTTAGAAAATCCTTTGGATCCAAAAATAAATAAATCTAAAACAATAGTCAACATAAAATTAAGAGATCTTAACAAGATCATAAGAGTAAAACCAATGATTTAGACTCTAGAAGACATGATTGAATTTGAAAAACAAATTCAAGAACTTTTGGAATTAAAAATCATAATACCAAGTAATTCACCTCACTCTAGCCCAATATTCTTAGTTGAAAAATAAGCTGAGAAAAGAAGAGGAAAAAAGAGAATGGTAATAAACTTTAAAGTATTGAATAAATAAACTATTGACGATGGATACTTCATTTCAAAAAAGGAATAATTACTATCATTAATAAAAGGAAAGAAATATTTCTCGAGTTTTGATTGCAAAAGTGGATTTTGGAAAATAAAACTCGATAAAAAATCCCAAAAATTAACAGCATTTAGTTGCCCCCAAGGACAATTCCAATGGACAGTTATACTATTTGGACTAAAACAAGCTCCATGTATTTTTCAAAGATATATGGATAACATTTTCAAGAAATTATAAGATATTTGTTGTGTTTATATAGATGATATTTTGGTTTTCAGTAATTAATTAAATTAACATTATTTGAATATTATCAAAATTCTACAAGAATATAGAAAAGAAGGCATTGTACTCTCTAAAAAGAAAGCAGTACTTGCTCAACAAAAAATTAAATACTTAAGGTTGGAAATTGAAGATGAAAAACATAATCTACAACCTTATATACTAAATAATATTCAAGGTTTTCCTAGTGAATTAAAAGATAAAAACTAATTACAAAGATTTTTAGGATGTTTAACATATGTAGAAGCCTATATCAAAAAACTTGCAGAAATGAGAAAACCATTATAAACAAAATTGAAAAAAGATCATTTTTGGAAATAGACAAAAGAAGATACTCTATATATGGATAGAGTAAAAACAAAGGTAAAAAATTTACCAACTTTATACCATCCAGGACCAGATGATAAGATGATAATTGAAACAGATGCTTCACACGAATATTGGGAATAGTTCTTTAAGCAAGAGTAGATGACAAAGATGAATATCTTTGTAGATATATATCAGGATCTTTTCAATGTTTAGAATTAAATTATCATAGTAATGAAAAATAATATTTAGCTATTAAAAAGGCTATTAAAAAATTTGTAATATATGTCATAAATTCCAGATTCATTATTAGAACAGATAACAAGAATTTTGGTTATTTCTTAAGAACTAATATTGCAGGTGATTACGAATAAGGAAAACTAGTTAGATGGAAACAATAGTTCAACCATTACAATTTTGATGTTGAACATCTTCCAGGACATAAAAATAGTTTAGATGATGCTCTTACTAGAGAATTAGCACCTTTACCTATTTTTATGCTTTCAGGAATGGAACATCTTGATATCAAGATCAAGATAAAATAAAAAGAGATAAAAATCCTACAGGAACAACTCAAGTTGTTATATCTCGAGAAATCTCCTATGGAGACAAGAAGGAAACAGGAAGAACTTAATTGTTCAAAACAACCTCTAGAGACCAGAAGCTCAAACGAGGAATCTCCATTAAAAAGGGAAGAACCTAACAGTTCACAAAAAACTTCTGAAACCACAAAGCTCAATTGGGCAGATGAGGTAGAAAAAGAAGAACAAAAAAAAGTTTTTGTGGTCTATAATGGTCCAAAACCAGGAATTTATAACAACTGGGCAGAAGCTAGCAAATCTATTCTAGGAATCAGTGGAGTAACTTATAGAGCCTTCACCAACAGAATAGAAGTTGAAGGTCGTAATTATGCCAACTACAAAACACCAAAACTAATAACTCCATAGGAGATAGTAAGAAATTATTCTACAACACTACAACAATAACCAATAGCTCCAAGTAGACTGACAAATCTTGGAAAGATAGCAAAGACTCCAGTGCTATTTAGAGAAATATCTCCATTAAAGACATCAAAAATAATAAAACATTAAGTACTATTCAGGGAGACATCTCTTAGAACTACTCCAATCATTAAAGATGAAAAAGATCATACAGAAACCTCTACAAGCTACAATGGTTGAGTCTCTATAATTTGGCTAGAAAATCTACCCAAGAACATATTGAATATATCAAATTCTATACTATAGACAAGGAATTTCCTACAGGAAGCAAATTCAATATATTGGAAGGAGTTGATCCAATATTTGTGTATAAAATATTTCATACAGGACTAATAGAAAATATATATCCATGAATTAATTTAAGTGATTTAAATTATTTCCCAGAAAATTTTAAAAAAGCAATCAAGAATTTCTGAAGAAAAATTAAAGAAAGTGATAAACCTATTTATCTTAGATTTTTTTAGTTCATTAATGGACTGGAATGAGAAAGGGAGTATTAGTCCCTACCATTTCATCAAGATAGAGATTTCTAACACAAATAGAGAGGTTCTCAAACCAAGGACACTTCTAGAAAAGGAATTCAACATAGAAGAATTTTGTGTATTAAGAGGTCAAATGCTAAGCCAAATTTACTATGAACTTAAGAAGATTGACAATTCTACTGAAATTAAAGTAAATTATTCAATTAGTAAAGTCATCATCCTTTCCCACAGTAGCATGACTCTATCAGAAGAAAATGGTGAAAAAATCACCAAATATGAAACCAATTTTAATTGTAACAACCTAGAAATTGGTTAAGAAATAAGGAAGATATTTTTCTTTTATGCCAGAAAAGCCACCAAAGACCACAGATGCATTCTTTGCATCAAAGATCGAGAAGATGAAGATGTGTCATCATCAACGTCATCAAAGAAACTGTCGGCAAAAAATGACAAAGAAAAATAAGAAAAGAAGTTGTCGGCAAAAGACTACAAAAGAAATAAAGATGTAAACCCCACATCTTAGTTGGCAGCATGTGCAAGGAAAAAAAGTAATGACTATCCTTTAAAGTAGAAAAATTGATGAATTATTAGAACAAGGGTAAAATAATAATTTTATTCTTGTAAACAGGGATTCCTTGTTCTATAAAAGTAACTCTTATTATCATTTCAAAATACACACACTCGAATGCACAGAAATCTAGAGCTTTCTACTCTGAAACACTCTAGCATAGAAAAACCTCTCTATCTAGAAATCTCAAAACTAATAATGTTATACCCAGTAATGATGAGCAGCTAAGCATTTCTTTCAAGGTTCTTAGTTGGCTTTAAGTTGTAATAATTATTATATTATGAATAAAATGGAGTTCATTTACTCTTCTTTTGTAAGTCAACTATTGGACACAATTTATGTACAGATGTAGAAGGCTCACCATTGCCAAGAGGGCGTTGATGTGTGAGCAAAACCGAGGCATAATTGGTGTAACAAAAGAAGACGAATAAAAGGAGAGACCGTGGTGGACCCATCAAATTCAGGTATAACAATTATAAATTTAAGCTAGTTAAGAATCTTAAATGTTTAAATATTTGCTTACAACAAGACATAATATTGCTAAAATAGGAAAATGAAAATTATTTTTAGAAATAAACAACTAATAATCCCCATGAAAATCAAAGATAAAAATCTGATTATATTAGAAACATTTGATAAAAGTTATTTCTATCATTTAAATGAATATTTTAAAAATGAAGATTATCAAACTTGTCTTGAAAATTTTAAAAGATTTAATACCTTATTAGATATTTTTACGAATTATATTAAAGATATTACAAGCATCATAGACTATCCTGTTTCAAGGACATTAAAAGATTATTTTAGTCTAAAATATGTGAGAATAGAGGAAGAAGAGTTCAACAACTTAATGCTTGGATATTACTTCTTTGGAGATTATAAATACATTGTATGTACACAAGAAAAACGTGATTGTATACTAAGAATATGACAAAATAATATACATTCAACACATATGATTTATCAAAATATTACTATATGAACATCAAATCATTAGTAAATAAGTTATAATTATTAGATTTAACAAATGAAAAAGTAATTTTTAATTTTAAAAGATAATTAATAGATTCAGAATTAGAATTAAGCAACTAACATAATGAAGAACATAATATACTATGCAATTGTAATGAATATAGAAGAAAAAGACTTATACAACAAAATAATAAGTTTTTTAGACAAATTATTACATTCAATAAATAGACAAAGACTATTAACTAGGTCAATATTAACTCTCGATTAAATCCGTAGAAATTGATATCAAAACTTAAGAATAATAATCTAAATAATAATTGATTGAAAATTAACATCATTAAAATATAAAAATATTTTTGATATTTTATAAATTTTATGAAAATAATTACAAATACAACAAATCTCAGGAATATTTAATATAATATTCGCAGGTACTATATATTCTTATTTGATCAGCAAATTATTTATTCTTATAGTTATATTGTGTACAGTATTCTGATTGAGAAAGTGAGCTTGGTGGCATATCATAACAATTCTTGCAATGCGGCAATAGTCAAAACTTGGAAAGTCAAATTGCACCATTTACGACTCTGCCTTTTTCTATATTGTATACTATTTTTTTAACTTTACGTGTGTTATTATTTAATATATATATATATTGGTTGAAATACAAGGCCAAGTAATGAAACTTATTATATGGACATTGGTTGAAATATAAGGACAAGTAATGGAACTTACCTAATGAAATAATAGATTTAACATGATACAGAAATTTGATGTCTATACTTTAAAATATATATTTTGATAAATTATAAAATTTATAAAAATCTTAATCCTTTATTTTAATAATTATGTTTAATAATATTATATTTGGTTTTTACAATTAAAATTCATAAAAATATGAGTTAAAAATATAATTTAAGTTAGGTTAACTTTACCTGTACATGACTTGCATATAATGAAAAGTGAACAGCTCATGGTTAATTTTTGATTGCTAAAATATAATTTGAACGTGATGTCAAAATTTAGATTATGTGCGTGAAAATTAAAAAAAAAAATGAAATGGTTAATCATAAAAAAAATAAGTCAGATTACTAAAGTATAAAATGTTAAAATTGTAAGTTAAACTTTAAATTATGATAAAAGTATAACATAAAAATTAAATTGTGTAGCATTGATATTATAATTATTAAAAATAATATATTATTTTCAGTTAATAATTTTTGGTTATCAAATGCAATAGTTTAATACTAATTAACATAAATTTTATTTTTTAATAATTATGTAAAATAAAATTAATTTAAAATAATTGAAAAGTTAACATAATACTTATTTCATTAAAATATTTAACATATTAATATTATTTTTTATTGTTGAACTATTTATCACATATTTTAAAATAAATAAAAAATATAGATAAAAATAAATAAAATATAATCTAGTTATATAAAGTGTTATATATTTTATGTTAAAAATATTTTTAATATATAATTATATATGTAAAAAAATATAATATTAATATATATATTTAATTTTAATTAATTATAATAACTATCATTATTCTATACCTAATTGATTATAAATACTTTCTTGAAACAAAAAAAGTTAAATTACTTATAAGGATGATCATGTAGGTCATATATTTAATCTAAAATAACACTTAAATTATATATTTATTTTTATAAAAAAATGATCGTATAAAAAATAAATAAATAATTTTTATGTTTTTTATTTCTTATTTTTATTTAATTTTTTTATTCAATTTTTTCAACCACAGTTTATTCAAATCTATTTAATACAGTTGAAAAAATAAAAATAAAAAATTTACTTTATTTTTATACAATCACTTTTTAAAAATAATATAACTTAAATTTTATAAAAAAATAAGTATATAACCTAAATTTCTTTTTTTGTAATAAATAAGGATCTTGGTGGCATTTGTACTTATAATTTTTTTTGGGCAAAAACATACCTCATTGAGGGTCACTGTGACATTGGGCATAGATAAGAGATACCAATTGTTGGGATTGATATGATTTACAGAAAGAGGAATTAGAGAGAAATCAAATAATTTTGTAGAATGTGTGGATCTCTTATAAAGTTCATGTATATATAGAGTATTACATGTATATATGTTAATTACATATGAGTACACATCATAACGTGTCAGAGGGGTACAAGAATAAAAGATAATACATATAAAACTTAAGATTGTCCACCCTATGACTTGGGTTGATAGTCGACCTTCCAAAATCAAAGCTCTTATACGTAGGAAAACCCATACTTCTAATGTCATTATGGGCGTAGGCAAGGGTATGTCCTGAAAGGTTGACTCATCTAATGACTCAAGTTGTTAGTTGAATCGGGCTCTGGATCGATCTATATGTTCAAACATCTAGTCCCCCTACTCTTTTCCTTAAAATGGGTGGAAGAGTAACAACCAATCAGCTGATCTGAAACATTCGACTCCCTATAATAATTACTTGTCAGTTAATTGGAGAAAAAATATGCATCTCTATATAAGAAGAAGCCTAAGCTTCTCTTCATTTCATCGTTTCCTGTATACCAGGAAAAAATTGGAACAAAAAAATGACGTATTGTCTTAACTCGAGCCATACAAGTTCTTAGCACGGTGGTAAGAAAATCAGTATGGTATATAACTTATTTGCTCAGATTTTAAAGGGAAAACTTCCTCGAGTCTAACAATTTTCTATTTGCCATCTGACATTATGCTCTTCTTCCATTCTTAACACTACTTGAGCTAGACTCACTTTCAAAGGTGGACCCCTTAAGGAAGATAGTGACCTCCCTCAAGGCCCCTGGTTCCCAAACCATTGGTCATTCGCCTTGTGATTTGGCATGAAGCGTTTGTTTTTGGTTAATTCTTTTGTCTTGGTTTTCCATGTTTGGGCTTATTCTTTCACTTTTTCTAGCATAACTTTCACAGTTACCTTGCTGCTTTCATCCAAAGTTAACTCGTTTTCCAGATTGATGAATTTTCTCACCTCTCCATAGCTTCTTCCAAAGTTTATGAGACCGTCTTGGTCAACTCTACAAACAGCTCAGATTTCCTTAGCAAACCCCACATTAAAGCCTTTATTGCAATAGAGTTGGGGCAATTTGATATCTCTGATTTTTCCTTTTTGAACCTTCTCATATGCTCTTTAGTGGCCTCACCCTTTCCCTAGGTAAGGTGATGAGACTTCTTCTTCAAGGGCTTGTTGCAGACATAATTAGTGATAAACAACCTAACAAATTGTGAGAATGAGATTATGATACCAGGTGCCAGATTATTGAACGACTTCTGTGCACCATCACATAGAGTGGCAGCAAACATCTTACACATCATTACGTATCTCTTGCCCTGAGTGAGGCTCATAGGGGGCCATATTCGTCTTGAAGTGTTACATGTGAGTTATTAGATCTTTGGTCCCTTAATAGTTTGGGCACTTGGGAGCACTAAACTTGGTTGGGGGCTCGTCGTGCTCTATTTCATTAGAAAATGGGGAGGCATGCAATTGCTCACAATCTCTATCCATATCACAGTATGTCTTACCCTTATCTTGTTTTTCATTGGCCCTTTTTAGGGTTTGGTGTTACTTTTTATTAGCTTTCTCTAATACCCTAAATCGTGCCTCTAAGATTTTTTGCTCTTGTAGCAACTTCTCGTTATTGGGCCTCATCGAGCTAGGAGGGGGTCACCTTCAGTTGTGTTCTCACCCTAGGTAGGCTCGAGCACAACATGATTTAGCCCGATTTCACCAACCAGGTTAGTGGCTCGATCCTTTGGAACACTTAGACCTGACTGCCAATGTAGTGTCTTATTTTCTCGCATGGTCTCCTCGAGCTCTCTTCTTAGCTCAAGAAGTTGACATGCCAGTTCTTGATGGGGATCGGTCTCCACTTTGGCCTCATTACGAGCTGAAAAGATGTGGTCTTATGTCGATGATGCCTCCTCATTCACTAGTATCAATCATTCCTCAGCTTGTGTTCCTACCATGATGGTCGTGATTTTAGGAAATTATGCTCATTTACTAAGTCTCTCTCTCAGAATTCGAGGTGAATCCTTGAAAATATGGGATGGGAAGCCAAAGCTTGACCTTCTATCCGAGTCTCATAGTGGGCACCAAAATGTTGAGATTAGTTTGATTTATAAAGAAAGGCTAGAGAGAAGTCAGAGGATTTTGTAGAATGTGTGGATCTCTTTTAAAGTTTATGTATATATATAACATTATATGTACACATGTTGATTACACATAAAATACGCGTAACAACATATTAAAACAATACAAGAATTAAATATAATATATTTAAAGTTTAAAGTTGACTACCCTCGTGGTTTGGATTAATGGTTGAACTTCAAACTTCTATGCATAAGTAGACTTATATTATTGGTGTTATTGGTGGCATAGGCATAAACACATTCTTCAAGATTAATTCTTTTTATGGATCGAACTGTTAGTTGAATTAAACTTTCAGAAAGATCCATATATTCAAACATCAATCAAGAGTTAACAAAGAAATTAGTTTTATAAATTTAAATTAGTATCAAATTATCTAGTAAGATATCAATATTCTTTTCATATACCTAGATTTTAACTCATATTGTCCGAGAATCGATATTTATATTTATATTTATAATAATAATTTGATTGTTTCATCCTCGTATACCCAACATGGTCTTGTACTCTTGTTTAAAAAAAACATTTGGATGTGTCAGTCCGGACTCGTCATTCAACTTTGTCATCCTCATCCTTTAGGAAGTCAAATGTATACTGCCTCGGCCTACCTTTTTTTTTTTTGGCCTTCTTCTTCTATTTCTCCCATTCAATTTAATAGATATAAATTGATATAAAGATTGTAAAGGCCTTTTTTATTACTTAAAATAATCAATTTAATTATTTTATTTATAAATAAATTAATTTATTTTGATAAATTTATATAAATAAAAAAATTTAAATGTAAAAAATATATATTTTAATTATAAGATTAAATGTATGATATCAAATAATTATATGATTAAAATATTTATTTTAATAATTATAAAATTAAATATATTTATTTTTAATAATAATAACATTTATAATATCTCATTAAATAAATTAATATATTTGATAAAAGAAATAGAACCTCTACCGTCCCTCACCCTATATAAATGTCTAGTTTGAGATTACGGTACTTTCCTGATTACATGAAAATATGACTTTAATCATGTTATATGTAATTTTCGAAATTGATGAAAGTATATTATTTATTTTTATGTAATTAAAAATTAACACTTACAATCCCCATAAGTTATTTATAAATATAGAATTAAAATTAAAGATATATTAATATTATTTTTATATATAATTATATAATAAAATATATTTTTAATATAAAATATATAATATTTTAATAATTAAATTAAATTGAATTTTATTAATATTATTTATTTTATTTAAAAATATATAATAAATAGTTAAATAATGTTAATATTTTAAAGAATTTAAAAAGTTAGATATTATGTTATTGCCCATCATAACCAAAAATTATCAACTGAAACCGGTACAGAGCCATTATGATTGTCTGAGCTCGTTGTCACACATTCCAACTTCTACTTAAAAGGTACAATGTTGTTGAGAAGAGGCCCACATTCTGTTCATATTAAAATTGCGTGTCAAAATATTTGGAAATATTTGTTGCAATCAGATTTCAATGGTGGTATCCTATATGCAAATAAACCTTATCCTATAGATGGATAAGTTATTTGGTATTTTTTAACTATATTGATGTATTAATTGGAGTTTTAGTTAGATCCGATCAAATATAGAGGAGAGAAAATATTAAAAACATAAACTTACATATTTAATTATTTTATCATATATGATTCCGTTAATTTGATAGTAAAATTCATATATTTTTTATTCAAAATTATAAATTTAAATTACAATTATTATTATTTTTTATCATCCAATATTCTTGTATTAATTCATAATAAATTGTATTAATAGATTTGTGTCAAATTATATGAAAATAGTGTGTTTTTTAATTAAAAATATTAATTTTATGTATTAAGATATCAATAATTTTTATGAACTTTACCATAATATTATATTTAATTAATATAAAAATTATTCTTAACATTTTTTTAAAATTGTGTGTTTTTATTTTTTATAAAACTTTATTTTTAACGTATTTTATTTTATTATATTATATTAAGTTCATTATCTTTTTTTTGTTTTTACAAATCCTTTTTTAGCTTTTTTTTTGTGAAGTGTCACTAAAATTTTTAACCCAATCGAATGAAACTTCGATAATGTGTCAAAGTTTATATGAATCATAATATTTTTTATTCTAAAAAATTAACATATAAATATAATTTTTATGAATTTTATTATAATATTATAATTAATTAATGTGTAATATTATTCTTAACAACACCAAAATGTAAGTTTGAGTATTATTTTGAATATTGATCTCAAATTTATTTTCAACGTCTAAATATTGAAAAATAATGTTTTTATTTTATGATTGAATACAATCTTAGAAAAAGTATCGGTAAAAATTATACTTCATAATTAATAATCTATATATGATAATTCAAATAAGTTAATTTATTATTTTGAAAAAAAAATAGTTCATCCCGATTTCACCAAAAAGTAATTCATGGAGATCTCTACCGGAAAGATGGTATATGAATTAATTTTGGAGTTTGAGTTTTGTTTCGTACATTTTCGAGTTTAATCTTTTCAATTATATTTTGAGTTTAATTACATTTTATAATCACTCAATAAGATATATATTTTTTATCTAACATTAAAAATATTTTTTTTACATATTTAAACAATTAATGCATATATATATATATATATATATATATATATATATTTATAATGTATTAAAGATAATTTTTTTAAAATAAATAAATATAAAATCGTGTAAATAAATTATTCATATAGTATATTTTGAGGTCTTTCACCCATTATTAACATGTACGCCAAAGTTATTTGAGAAAATAAAAATTAATTGAAAAAAATGGTTTAAATTGCTTAAGTATCTATTGCTATATATATGAATGATAGCTAATAATTTTTTATTTATTTGGTATTTTATTTAATATTTTATTTAATATTCTATATATATATATTATTTGATATTTTTTATTTAATTATTATATTATTTAATAGTCTATATATATATTTATTTGATATTTTATTTCGTTCTTTTACTTTGATAATTTTGTATATTTTTTTAGCTAACATGTATTCTACTAACATTTCTCAATTTAAAAAATTCTCACACAAACACACCCATATATATATTAAATAAGCCATATATTTCTAGTAATTATTAATACTTTTTAGTGGATAAATACCGAAAGTATATTTATTTGATACTTATATTTTGATACTTTTTATATTTATTTTAATTAATAACTATTTATCTTCTACTAAATAAAAAAAATTTTAATTATATTTATTATTATTTTTAAATAAATTATATAATTTTATTTATTATTATTTATATACTTATTCGTATATATTTTATTAAGTAATTATTTTAATTTGACTTATTCTATACATTATAATTTTAATTTAATTTAATATGAATAATAATAAGATATTATTTTTTATTTTAAATAATATATTTAAATCAAATTAAATATTATTTCATCTAAAAATAATTAATTTAATATCTAATATATTTAATTTAACTAATTTATATATTTATGTAGTAGTAAATTAGTAAATATTAAGAATATTATATACTATGTTGACCAAAATATAAAAGTTGATATAAGTAAATATAATAATCAATAAATTAATTAATTAGATTAAAATTAAGTTAAATTTAATTTAATTTTATATTTATAGGTTAAAGTAGGTTGGTATTTGAATTTAATTTTTTAAAAAATCTACGTGAAATTGATAAACATTTCAAAGTTTGTAAAATACTATTTAATCGTATTGATCATATATTACTAATATATATTATTCTATAATTATAATTATATATTTATAATCATATAATTTTAAGTAAATTTTTATATCACAATTTAAAAATTAATACAATTTATATTATTATTTTTTTAATGTTCATTTAAAAAGTTAATATAACTAATTAAAAAATAAATTACTTATTTTCAAAGAGTTTTTATCTACACACAATTTTAATTTTAATTTTAATATAAAATTTTTTTAAATTAAAAAAATAATATTGTATTTATTAATTTAATTATAACAATTTAAATTTATTTTAAAAATAAATAAGCTTAAATTATAATCTTACATAAATAGATTTTCTTAATGTTTTCTCATCAATATTTTTATATTAATTTCAGTTTTAGATATAAGAAACCGATACGGTTAAGTTAGACTTTTTGAAAGAAAAAAAACTCATTACCCACTCCTAAAATTTAGGTACCAAATTAATGAATTAATTTTGGAGACAAATTTAAAAGAGTAAGAGATGTCCGGTACGATCTTTCAACGTTTCCTTTATTATATTAATTTTATCAATTCTTATTAACAAAAATTATGTTTTATTATCTCTTCTTTTTTTTATTATAAGAAAAAATTTAAAAACATATAATAAAGTACGTGCCTTCCACCTACCCAAAATTAATTACTACTTAAATAGTGTGAATTATGCTTTTAAAAAATTGAGCATATGATTAGAATCTATGATCCTTCCTTTTGTTTGTCTCTACATCTTTGTATTTGGAATTCTTAAATCTAATTATGCAATAATAAGCTAGACTTACCTAACATCGAATTATGTATGTTTCGCATATTCGATATTATTTGAAATTTTTTCAATATTTTATTTTTTAATATATTTTTATTATTAAAATATTTTTTAATAAATTATTTTACTTAAAAATTAATCAATTTAATTAAAATATTTAAATGTTTAATAAATAAATTAATGAAATTATAAATTAGTGGATAAAGTTTTGCTCAAATATGTAAATTTTTAACTAGAAGAGTTGGTAAAAAGATATTTAAATAATATAAATAATTAATTAATATAAAAAATAAAAAATTAATTTTTTTATATAATATCAATAATTAAGTAAATGTTTATTTCATTTTTAAATATATATAGAAAAATATATTTTTATATTATAAGAAAGGGTATATTTATATGTGATCAAAACAAAGAAAAATGGAGAAATAATAAATTCATTTTCTGGTTATTCAACTATGGAGGACTAGACCAAATCTCAGATGCCAATGTCTCTGACTTGCCTTTTTAAGACCACTGCTACTACGATCTCCTTCACCCCTAAATCTTCTTTCTTCTCTACTCCTCTTCTTTTTCGGGTCCCTTTCTTCTCTAGGGCTTGCTCTCCCTCTTTTTCGCTTCGAGTATCTCAGCTTTCTTATAGCTCTAAGGCCGTCATGGGAGACGCTCCTGATGCTGGTATGGACGCTGTACAGAGACGTCTCATGTTCGAAGACGAGTGAGTTCATCTACTCCTTTTTGCTCTTCAATCATTTTATTTATCAATTGATACTGGTAGTGTTGATTAATCTTTTCATTGTTTATTTTCTGATTCGGATTCATGAATTTATTTTCTGTTGTATCTTTATTTGAATTTTTATTTCATGCTCTTATTGTGTGTGTGTGTGTGTTTTTTTTCCCTCCAGCCGTTCATGGATGCTCTTGTTGTGCTGAATTTATTTTCTGCGTTTAATTAGTTAGAAAATAGAAAAATGAGAGATGAATCGAATGTATATTTTTTTTGGGATTTTCAAATGATTTTGCTCGATCTGTTTGGTTGCTATAGAGGAATACTAGTAAGGAATAGAGTTTCATGCTTCTCTGTTTTCTTTTTTGTTGCTTCTTCCTTGTGATGATTGTTATTGCCATCGTTTAGTTATATTATTTTTTGGTGAAGTATTTGGTTTCTTTTTTTTTTCCATTGGTCTCTTTATATCGGTGAGAATATGAACAACCTGTTTAATATATTATTTTTTGACTTTATTTTGAGTTATGTTCATGTTTTTATTCTCCGGATCTCATTGACATGTTTGGTAGCTTAAAAGACTGATGCTTGGAAAAGAAAATGAAAAGTAGAGTTTTCTTTCAATGTTTCTATTTATGGTTTAGCTGATATTTACTGTACATAATCAAAGTCTTTTCTCATATGCATGTAGTTTTTCAAATTTATTTAAAACTATTTTAGATCAAACGTAGTGACTTGAAAATGGGTGAGGAGGGAGTATTACCTTGACAACTATGTGAACCACAAATTAATTTAAAAGTTGGATTATTGACTAAAGGATTTTTTGTATTAAGATGAATATTAGCGGATCCATGATTTTAATTGAGGAGGGACATCATATAAACAGTAAAAATAATATTGTTTGTTTTTTAGTTATTACTAGTTTTTTTATTGAAAAAAGATGGTATGCGTATCTTATTTCAATATAAATATATTTAAATTATTAACTTTGTAGTGTATTTTTGAGCTATAAAAATTTTAAAATGAAATTCTAAAAGGACTACAGGTTCATTATATATATGTAATTTATCTATTATTTTATAAATATTAAATAAACAAAATTCATTATCAGCAAGTGAGAGGGGGCTGTGCATCTCCTGGCCCGGTGTTGTTCCACCAAGATGAAACTTAATTTTCCTCCAAAAAATTATTAAAAATGAGATATGCACCCTCTTCTTGTTCTTATTAGTCTTCTTCTTTTTCTGAATGTGCAAGTACCTTGTTTTTTGGGTTACTTATATTTTTGTCTTCTTTTTCATACAAAAGTTTATAACCTTCAGAACTGAAGAAGTAAATGTACATACAGCATCTGATAATAACTTCCTGATGATGTCATCATCCTGCTAACTGTTGTTAATGCCTGTTGGTTTTTTTGGACCTGAAGATTTATCATTTATCTTCACTTTAATTACCTGCAGGTGCATTTTGGTGGATGAGAATGATCGTGTTGTTGGCCATGATACCAAATACAATTGTAAGTTGAAATGCTTTGTCATTTAAAGTTTACTTTAATTTTAGTATAAAGAATCTGTTGGGAATATCAATGTCATCGAGATAAAAATATATTGTAGATTGGTTTCATTTTGGATTTTGGCCTGTTGTTAACTGTTAAGACAGATGAAAAAAAGATGTGCCTTTTTGTAGTCTGTTGAAGTTCTAATACACTCTACTGTGCCCATTTTTTCACTTCATGTGCCAGTGTTTCTAATTTTTTGAGCTTGAGTATATACATTTTTCCTTTTGCCAAACTGTAGGTCACTTGATGGAAAAGATTGAAGGTGAAAATTTGCTGCATAGAGCTTTTAGTGTGTTCTTGTTTAACTCAAAGTACGAGTTGCTTCTTCAGGTAAGTTTATAGGCCAAGTCTACTAAACTGAAAGGTGATATTTTTGAACATGAAATGCTGTTTGTGGGACCTTTTACTTCGTTGTTTGGGGTGGAGCCTTGTATACTACAATGAACTTTTGTCTACATGACCTTCTAAGGCTATCCAAAGAACTTTTCAATGTCTTCTTACTTTACTCTTTGTTGGAGTTCATATAATGGTGAAATGATAAGAGATGCTCAAAGTTCTAGAAATGGGTGGAATTATAACAAATCTTTGCCATGCAATTTTCTGAAATTTGTTCTGTTTCCTGACATGCATGAACCTTTTTTTCTTGTAAACTCGCTGTTGCCATAGATGTTGAGTCCTTTATTAGGTCTGTGGTGTTCACATATAAATTTGTTGTCCAGTTATATATATATATATATATATGTATGTATATATATAGAAAACAAAGTATAATCCACTCTTTAAATGTAAATGGAGGATTAATTCTATATATATATATATAGAAAACAAAGTATAATCCACTCTTTAAATGGAGGGTTAGTTCATTGCTGATAAACTTCTCTGGAATATATTTGTTGAGATTGGGTAAAATACAGATGAAAGCATTCAACAAATAGGTTGTGATGGTAACTTTACCTTAATTTCACTGGGTGTATTGCTGTAGGCAGCTTTACTTATTCTTTTTTTTTTCCTTAGTTATCTAACATTTATAATGCCTTGTACTAGAATGATATCTAGGTATTGGGTAGCTTTCAGAGATTCTTGCATATACCGATCTTTGAAAATTTATTTGCAGTTTATTTTCTGTTTGCAATCATTGTTAAAATTGTTCTTGCACTCATAAATGCCTATTCTATTTGTTTTCTCATCCAGCAACGCTCTGCAACAAAGGTTACATTCCCTCTTGTATGGACAAACACCTGTTGCAGCCATCCTCTATACCGTGAATCTGAGCTTATAGAGGATAATGCACTCGGTGTGTACACTTTGATTTCCATTGATGACTTTAGTTATTGGGATTATTCATAATTATTTATGCTCTTTTCCCTCAGGGGTAAGGAATGCAGCACAAAGGAAGCTTTTAGATGAACTGGGTATTCCTGCTGAAGATGTGCCCGTTGATCAGTTTTTTCCTCTTGGTCGGATGCTATACAAGGCACCTTCTGATGGCAAATGGGGAGAGCATGAACGTAATAGTTCTAACTTGATTCATTTCCTACCATTCTTTTGGCATTTTTTCCCTCAATCTTTGATATTAGCATGTAGTTCGGTTACCACTCTGGCATGAATTTGACGGGACTCTCAAAGAATTTCGAATGCAAATTGAAGCTGTTTCTGCAGTGAAATCACAAATTCACAATCTCTGTGAAATGTTTATTTTAAGGGTCATCTGACATGTTGCATTAGAAGACAAACTTTCTTGAATCAAGTGTTACATGGTAGAATGGTTAAACAAACACATCTTCTTCTTTTTTGTTTTGTTTTGTTTTTGACTATTCACTTTTTTGTTTTACTTTACTGTGTTGACATTACAGTTGATTACCTACTCTTCATCGTCCGAGATGCTCGTGTCAATCCAAACCCTGATGAAGTGGCTGATATTAAGTATGTAAACCGGGATGAGTTGAAAGAGCTGTTAAGTAAAGCAGATGCTGGAGAGGGAGGATTGAAGTTGTCACCTTGGTTTAGACTAGTCGTGGACAATTTCTTGTTCAAGTGGTGGGATCATCTCGAGAAAGGGACCCTCAAAGATGCTGCTGATATGAAAACCATTCACAAGTTGCTTTGAAACCCTAGATTAGCTTGGTGCATTTGTTGGTTCTTAAACAAGTAGGCACTACATTTAGCCAAAAAAATAAATAATAGTAATAATAGTAATAAAATAAGTAGGTGCTCCCTTGTTATTACTTAATCATGATCTAGAATTCACCATAAACCTGATGATGTGTTAATTTCTCAATAATATTCTGAACGACCCTGGAACACTGAGGATTTGGTCCATGGTTTTGTAAGAAATCAATAAATAAGATTTTTGCTATTGACTTGGTACTGTTGGGGATGCAGCGTTTTAAATAAATTAAACTTCTTGATTTTATAAATCAATCTTTATTTTTTTTTAATGAAAAGAGCTTTTCTTTTTGTGCTGATGTTTATAGTGAAGAGTTTATGCCAGTTTTGCTTAGTTTTATAATGATAATACTTATCGCGAAAAACTCCTCCATAAAATTAGCTTGGCTGTTCTAAGTGGAATTTTAGTGGACATTTTCTTGGTTGGGAGAGAGAAGACTCGTTTCTCGGAAAATTCTACTTGTCTCAACAAGTACCGATCTTAACTCAACTTATATGGCTTGATATGATTAGATGAAATAATTGATCCCCCTTTAAACATCTAATTATATCCTGTAACATGAGGTGAAACCCTATCTCTACTTAACATGAAAAAGAAGTATTATTTCTCATTGTTATCAAATCTCTAATGATATCTTCTACTCCACCCGTATCCTTATTCCTAAAGTGAGCATCTTTACTTTTGTAGTAATGTTTATATATTTAGATATACAGTTAAGATTTAGATTGATGTTAATATAACAAAAGGATAATTTGTGAGATTTTAATACTTAAGTGGGGTTAAGTAGTATAATTAGAACAATAGTTATATATAGTAGAGGCATATACTTGATGTATACGCGGAAGATGATAGTTTGGTATATAATATTTATGGTCGTAAGATTTTTCATTATCTCCACTCCAATATTGTGTATTTATCACATGGTAAAAATTATTTGCATTTTTATACCATAGATGTTAAAATATATCTTAAGGGATTTCTCTTTTTGATTATCGAAATTGGTTGGGATATTATACTATTATTATAATTTTTCTTATATAGTTACTGTAAATGTAAACAAGTTTTTGTTGTTGTACTTTTTTGGGACAACAAAACATAGATTCAATTTATAAAGCTCAAAAAAAGCATTGCAATCAGTTCCTCCGAACTAAGAAAACATCTAAAACTCCAGGGAACACATAACACCTGAAGTAGTACGATTTAAACAAGACAAAACAAACCATAAACAACAAAGCCAAACACAAGAAACAAAGCCCCATTAGCTATCCAGCTACAGAGCAAATTTTAGCTAAGCCACACTAGACAAAGCACCCACCCCAACAAACACAACCACAAACACAAAGAAAGTATAACAATTACGTCAAACGACAAAACAACAACTCAAATGTACTAAACTGCAGCACACATAAGCATACCACTATTAGCCACCAACAAAACACTATCAGTCTATTAAGCATAAATCCTAACAATGCTCCAAACCAACCCCATCGGCACACAATCCACCTGAAATACCAACACCATATACAAAACCAACACCATAAGCCATATTTTCCTTACCAATAGCAGCCAGTTCAACCTTGCCAGTTAACTCCATACCACGACCATCTAAAGAAAAGCTTGAACTTTGAGTATCAACATGCCCTCGCCTCCTTCCATAACCCTTAACCACCCCAGGAATTTTCATAGCCATATCCAAATCAAGCCACTCCCCAAATCTAGCATTTCTCCCACCAAAACCACCCCCAACTGCAGACCACTGAGTATAGTATCTAGTCTCATGCGTCAAACGACCAAAAATATAACAGAACTTAGGCAACCTCTCATATTTAATCTCAACCCATATAGCTTCATGTATAGCTAGTGGAATCTGTTAGAGTCTCAATTCAATCCAGAAACGTTCATAAAACCATATGAACTCATAATTTAAATACAGCGAAAATAAAATTAGATTGAAAACATACCTCCTTCCATTGATCAAATTTCAGCACTTACACGGGAATTCCAATGGATTTTCTGTTCGATGCTTTCACTGGTTTCTCACACTTATTCTCTGCGTATTGATGGTGTATCTGAATTGTTATGCAGTTAATAGTGAGAGGACCCGATACTTTATTAAGGTTCTTCCATCAAGAACCTCGTTCGGTTTCGGAACCGACATACGGTTCCGACGAAACTGAACCGTTACCATGGCTCACTAACGTTGCGATAGGTCCTCTAAGAGCGAGTATTATCTTCCATGTATTACAATGTATTTAGTTTCTCAAGTACTATACTTTATGTGGTAACTAAACTTAATGAATAAATCCTATATTTATTCTTGGTCCAATAAAATATATATATTTTCTCAAATAAATTAAGGTGCACATGAATATGAGAAAATATCACAATATATAAGAGTTTCATTAATAAATTGTATATATACATTTACAAAGTGGAACCAATTCCCATTTTCTCTACATGATCCTTGAATTTCATTGGTGGCATGCCTTTAGTCAAAGGATCAGCAATCATCAACTCAGTGCTTACGTGTTCAATGACCACTTTCTTTTCCCTAACACGTTCTCTTATGGCCAAATACTTAATGTCGATGTGCTTACTACGACTACCACTTTTGTTGTTCTTAGCCATAAATACAGCAGCTGAGTTGTCACAGTACAATCTTAATGGCCTAGAAATAGAGTCAACTACTCTAAGCCCGGAAATGAAACTCTTCAACCATACACCATGCGATGTGGCCTCAAAACATGATACGAACTCGGCCTCCATAGTGGAAGTAGCAGTCAAGGACTGTTTCGCACTCCTCCAAGACACAGCTCCACTCGTAAGCATGAAAATGTAACCAGATGTTGATTTTCGTGAATCAATATAGCCAGCAAAGTCCACATCGGAGTAGCCAATTACTTCCAATTCATCGGTTCGTCTATACATGAGCATATAATCCTTGGTTCCTTGTAGGTACCTCATCACTTTCTTTGCAGCTTTCCAATGGTCAATATCTGGATTACTCTGATATCTCCCTAGCATCCCAACAACAAATGCAATGTCAGGTCTGGTGCAAACCTGAGCATACATCAAGCTTCCAACAGTTGAAGCATATGGAATGGTTTTCATTTGTTCTCTTTCAAAATCATTCTTTGGGCATTGGTCCAAATTGAACTTATCACCTTTCACAATGGGAGCAACACTTGGTGAACAATCCTTCATCCGAAATCTCTCTAAAACTTTATTGATATAGGTTTCCTGAGATAAACCCAAGACACCTCGAAGTCTATCTCTATGGATCTTAATGCCAATGACATAAGATGCCTCACCCATATCCTTTATATCAAAATTTTTAGAGAGGAATTGTTTTACCTCGTGTAGCAAACCCCTATCATTGGCTGCAAGCAAAATATCATCCACATATAGCACCAAGAAACAAATTTTACTCCCACTAACTTTCTGGTATATACATTGATCCATGACATTCTCTTCAAAACCAAATGAAGTGATGACGTTATGGAATTTCAAATACCATTGACGGGAAGCTTGCTTTAATCCATATATGGATTTATTAAGCTTACAAACCAAATGCTCACCATCACTAGAGAAGAATCCTTCAGGTTGTTTCATATAAACCTCTTCCTCTAGGTTACCATTAAGGAAAGTCGTTTTCACATCCATTTGTTGCAAATCCAAATCAAAATGGGCAACCAATGCCATGACCACACGAAGTGAATCTTTCTTAGATACAGGAGAAAATGTCTCCGTGTAGTCGATTCCTTCCTTTTGAGTGAATCCTTTGGCAACGATTCTTGCCTTATGTCTCTCAATGTTGCCTTGTGAGTCTTTCTTTGTTTTGAAGACCCATTTACATCCAATGGCTTTCACACCATCAGGCAACTTGACGAGATCCCAAACTCGGTTAGACGCCATAGAATCCATCTCTTCTTTCATGGCATTGTACCATAAGTTCGAAACCTTAGAACTCATGGCATGTGAAAACGTCTCAGGATCATTTTTGGCTCCAACATTATAGTCACATTCTTGTAGATACACAACATAATCATTAGGTATCGCTGATTTCCTTACTCTAGTAGATCTTCTTAATGTTGCATCAACATTCTCCTGAGGAGCAGGATCATGTTGTTCAACTGATTGTTCAACAGTTGTAGGCATCTGTTGAACTTCAACATCTACTGGATCAGGATCAACAACTTGTGGTACTTCCAAGTTTGGTTCTTCAACATGTATTTGTACTCGAGGCATGTTGTTAACAATAACGATCAGTCCATTACTTGAAGTGGCATATTGAGCATCTGAATGATCTTTCTCAGAACCAATGCCCTGGGATCGATCGCTCCCACTAATCAAGTAATTCTCAAGAAATTTTGCATTTCTTGATTCCACAAACCTAGTGTTGTGAGATGGACAGTAAAATCTATAACCTTTAGACCGTTCAGCATATCCAATGAAATACCCACTAATGGTCCTTGGGTCTAGCTTTTCCTCTTGTGGATTATAAATCCTCACTTCAGACGGGCATCCCCAAACGCGCATATGTTGCAAACTCGGTTTCCAACCTTTCCATAATTCAAATGGTGTCTTTGAGACAGCCTTGGTTGGAACTCGGTTTAATATATACACAACCGTCTTTAAAGCTTCAATCCACAAGGATTTAGGAAGATTGGAGTTGCTAAGCATACTCCGCACCATGTCCAATAGTGTTCGGTTTCTTCTTTCTGCTACACCATTCTGGTCTGGTGAACTAGGAATAGTGTATTGGGCAACTATCCCATGTTCTTGAAGAAACTTAGCAAACGGACCAGGCGCTTGTCCATTCTCAGTGTATCTACCATAATATTCACCACCTCTATCTGATCTCACGATCTTTATTTGCTTTCCACATTGTTTCTCTACTTCAACCTTAAAGCTTTTGAAGGCATCCAATGCTTCGCTCTTATTATGAAGCATATAGAGATACATATATCGAGAAAAATCATCAATAAAGGTGATAAAATATTTCTGACCTTGAATGTCCATGTCTGGACAACATATATCCGTATGTATGATTTCTAATATGTTTGAACTCCTATTGGCACCTTTCTTTGACTTGTTAGTCTGCTTTCCCTTAATGCAGTCCACACATGTCTCAAAATCAGTAAAATCTAGAGTACTAAGTACCCCATCTTTCACTAATCTTTTAATTCTTTCTATGGAGATATGTCCTAATCTCCTATGCCATAACGTAGAAGAGTCATCGTCAATAATACACCTTTTAGTGCCAACTTGAACATGCATAGCGTTATGAGTGGCATTATTTCATAAATTAATGCAGTAAAGACCATCAGACAAAATACCATTCCCAACACAATCAGATTTATTAAATAAATTGAAAGATGTTTTTGAAAAGTGAAAGGAATAACCATAAGGTACAAGTCTTGAAATTGAAATCAAGTTTCTAGAAAAACTTGGAACATAAAAGGTCTTTTCTAATTTTAAAATAAAACCACTACTTAAAATCAAACTACATGTCACTACAGCCTCCACATGTGAGCCCATCTTGTTACCAGATAAGATGTATTGCTCACTTCTCACTGGCTTCCTTAGATTTTGCATACCCTGTAAGGAGTTTGCAACATGGATTGTAGATTCAGAATCAATCCACCAGGTGTTAATATTAACATTAACCATATTAGATTCATAACAAACAAACGAGGTTGGATTATCTTTATTCTCAAGCCATTTTTGGAATCTGATACAATCCTTCTTCATGTGTCCCTTCTTTTTACAAAAGAAACACTTGGATTCTTTCTTAATATCAGCTTGAGGTGGAATTATCCCTTTTCCTTTATGCTTGTATTGAGATTTTCCTTTCTGGTACGTTGTAGCCAACATTGCACTTTCACCAAATTCCATAACAAGCCTCCCTTCTTCTTGAACACACATGGTCATTAGTTCATTGATTGACCATTTATCTTTATGTGTATTGTACGAGATTTTGAATGGCCCGTACTGATGTGGGAGAGTGTTAAGGATATAGTGCACCCGGAAGGATTCCGACATCTCAACCTCGAGATGCTTAAGTTGAGCCGCAATGTCCCTCATTTGCATAATGTGCTTGCGCACACCTTTCACACTGGTGAGTCTTAAAGAAGAGAATTTCATAATAAGGGTGCTTGCTAAAGCCTTATTTGAAGTGACGAATTGATCATCAATGGCCTTTAGCAAGTCTTGAACATTGGTATGCTGATCAACGGAATCATGAATACCAACAGAGATTTTAGTCTTAATGAACATCATACTAAGGCGATTAGATCGTTCCCATTGTTCATAAAGCATGATATTCTTTGGAGTACTGGTTTGAGTAATTTTAGGTGGTTCGTTTTTCCTAATAGCATAATCAATATACATCCACTCTAATTGAAGGAGAATTCTTTCCTTCCATATTTTATAGTTATCCCCTTTCAGATTGGGAATATCACAGCGAATATCAGAGAAATTTACAGGTTGAGAAGCTACAATTAAAGATTATATGCTTATTAAAATTTGAGGCCTAAACTATAGTCATTCTTTACCAATGTAAATCATGAATAATATGAATCTAGTGACATAAAACTTGCATGCGGGCTAAAGTTTTAATTCAATTAAATTCATCCTAACTTTACGATAAAATTATCAAATTATGTTCTTTTTTCTAATCCTTGTGGGTAAATTAGAAAATATAATTTGATATTATATCCTAATTAATCACACAAAAATATAATAAAAATTCCTGTGAGATAAGATTTATTATATCACATATGATTAATTACAATTAATATTTATTTTCTAAATGTGATCCTAAATAAACTTTATTATAGTTTTAATTAATTAAAGATGTTGTGGCTACTCCCTAATTAATTAAACTATATGAATCACTTAAATATTAATTAAATCCTTATGCTCAATTATTGCATAAAATCATAAGCAATATTAATTTAATTTCAAATATGCAAATATTATTTATCTTAAATTGCATATATGACAATAAATTATACAAGCAAAAATTAAATAATATAAGCACTAATTAAATCCATAAAAGTCATTAAAAATTAATTTCATTATGCATAAATTATTTAACTCAATTTTATATGTATAATTAATTACAAAATTTATACATATAAATACCCAAAACAAATAATTTAAGCATAATGTATTTAAATAAAATTTTAATGTGCCCAAAAATTATTTAAATAAATATAACATGTATAATAAATATTATACATATGATAAATTAAAATTATATTCAGAATTATTTTATATATATATATATTTATTTATTTTGTTTTAATAAAATTAAATATCTAATATATATAAAATATTACACGTTGTACAACACATAACGTGCCGTAGCCTGATGGTCTGGTTCTTGAATTCTCTGTCTTGAGACCAAGGTTAAAGTCTCAAACATTCCAAATGTTTGATTTTTTTAATAAAACTAACTTCTGATTCTATATAAAAATATTTTGTTACATAACATAATAGAACGGGCTCAGTGGTCAAGTGGGCATCTCATTGCAAATCTTGCAGTGTAATCTGGGTTTGATTCCCAAACTAAGCAAGTTTTTTTTTAATAAAACTTCATCTTCAACCTTCAGTCGGGTCAATTTGACCCGGTTTGACCTTAACGGATACCTGATCGTATCTTTCTATTACACGGAATCCGTTTCTTTTTATCAAAATTCCTTTAATTCGATTCAAGTGATTTATGATCTTAATTTTAAGTAAAAACTTCATTTTAAATAAAAAAGTTAATTAATGAAGGAAATAAATACCCACGACAAATTGGATTTATTTTCTTCATTGTTTTTCAAGTTTAATTTTACAGAATCATTCAAAAATCAATATTGAAACACTTTATAATTTTCATATGCATCAAAAACAATCAATATGAAAAACCCAAAATTTCAGTTCTCGTGAAACAACAGAGCAAAACAGAGTTGTTTTCAAATGGCTCTGATACCAAATGTTAGAGTCTCAATTCAATCCAGAAACGATCATAAAACCATATGAACTCATAATTTAAATGCAGCGGAAACAAAATTGGATTGAAAACAAATTTCAGCACTTACACGGGAATTCCAATGGATTTTCTGTTCGATGCTTTCACTGGTTTCTCACACTTATTCTCTGCGTATTGATGATGTATCTGAATTGTTATGCAGTTAATAGTGAGATGACCCGATACTTTATTAAGGTTCTTCCATCAAGTACCTCGTTCGGTTTCGGAACCGACATACGATTCCGACAAAACCAAACCGTTACCACGGCTCACTAAAGTTGCACCACTCTGATTTATAGAATCTACACACTAGGTAATGATTTATTCAGTAGAATCTCCACCCTTACTCTAACAGCCTTGGCACATCCACTTTCCAATGAAAACATATAAATCTCTAATATATGCCCAACTTTTTCAGTATTCTACTCACAATAGGAACACTACGCCAATCCGCAGGCAAATGATGTTACAAAATCCAAACAAGTGTAGAATCAAACTAAAGCGAAGATGGAGAAATACATGATTTCATTCGTTGAAACACAAGCAAGCCATTCTTAAATTACCACAGAGCTTGGCGAAGCACATGCTCCAGATCAATCGTCTCTTTAAAATAGAGTATCATAGTACTTCGGTCAAGAACCTTCAACCAGGTCATTGGTCTCTTTAAAATAAAAAATTCCTGATTCTACAAAATTCAGTTTTTCAGGATTAAATAGTATTTTTCTTATAATTTGATACTTAATTTTTACCTTTGGATTTCTTTTTTACTTATAATCTAATCCTTTTTATTTATTTATTTATTTTTAAATTTAAATAATTTGATCCTTTTATTTTTTTATATTTTTGAAATTTAATTTCAAATTTATCTTAAATTTTATACTAAATTTGCAAAAAAAATTAAAAACAACGGAATCAATTATAATAAAAAGAAAAACAAAGATAAGGAGATCAAAATGTAAAAATTAAAAATAAAATTACTAAATCATAAAAAAACTAATAAAGAGATAAATTGTTTTTATAAAAAAAATTGAGAACTTTTACGAAGAAACCTCTTGACCAATAATTTCCACGCAACGACAAATATCAAACACATAGATTGTGTTCATATAAGTAACTTTATTTTTACTTTATTGACTTTTTAAAACTAATCATACTAATAAATCGTGAAACACACGTAAATTTACAAAGCTTGCGAACACGTAAATTTACAAAGCATGCGATTTATTTTTAATGGGATGAAATGAAGGTGTAATTTTAGTGGGAAACAGATAAAGATAATTAACAAATAAAAATGGGAGATAAGTTGAAACATTTTTAGAAGAATTTTTAAGTGAAATATATAAACTAATATTTTTCAAATTTAAAATAATTAAAATAATATCTTAATACTATTAAATGAGATTTAATTGAATCATATTTAACATTTAATATATATAAATAAAATGTAAAATTAAAATTAAATTTTTATAAATATAAAAATATATAAATTAAATAAATGTTAATTTTTTAGTTAAAATTTTTAAGAATATTATTTTTATTATTTTTTCAAATTTAATATAACAAGAAACTCACATAATCTTTTATGTTAGTTCATTTGAGTATTTAGTTATTCTGTTAAGAAATAATATTTTTTTATATTATTATTTTTAAAAAGATATAAAAATATAATCAATTTTTAAAATTATTTTTAATTAAACTACAATTTCATTAACATAAATTATAGAGTTATTATTTTAATAATTATTCTTGATATTTCAAAAAAAAAACCTTAGCATCTTAATGTGATATTCTTTCTTATCTTATCATATTTTAATTTTAATATATATTTTATCCTATTTATAATAATATTTTAATTATATATAAAGAATATTAATATTTTATTGTAAATTTTTCAAAAATTTACTTAAATATTTTTTTCCACCTCCCATCTTCTCTTCTTCTATGACAGAGAAATAGGGAATATAATTTTATGACAAAAAAGAGATGAAACGTTATATTATTTTGATATTAATTACTTCATATTCGATATTATTTGATATATAAAGATTTGGCTTCAACTTTTTTGTTATCTATATATCCTAACAAGACTTTTAACAATATAGTAAAATTTTGATTAATTATAATTAAATTTTTACACTATTATTCTATCACATCAAAAATATCACTCCAAAGTTATTATGATTATTTCAAGGAGTGATAGAACAATGGATAATAAATACTATGATAAAGAATGAGAATTAGTGGATACAAGATGAAATTATGGCCGTTTGGATTGTATTTAATGTAATTGTTAATTATTAATGTAAAAAGTTTGCAAAAATTAGAATATTTAGTTAGCACTAATATAAAATGTGATGCAATAATTTATTATATTTTTATATTTAATTTGATTATTAATCTAAGTAACAATATCCCTTACCTTACAATTATCAAAAATAAATTAAAATATTTTTTATATGTTTATATAATTATTATTATTTATTATTATTATCTTATTTAGAAATAAAAAATATTTTTAATATTATTTTATTTATAATTTTATAATAATAATTATTATTACTTAATTTTACTATTTAATAAGTATAATACAAATAAATTTTCCATTAAAATAAATTATTATTATTACATTTTCTTTCCACCAACAAAACATGTCTCTATTCGTAATTTATTATTAGTTTTATAAGAGTCCAACCACTACACTTGACATTTATTAGTGCAGCGAAGAAATTGACAAGCACAAAGGAGTTATTTATGTAGCTGTTATATATTGTTACTTATGTTAATAAATAATAAAGATGTAAAATATGTTATTTTATATTTTATTTAATATTTTTTATAAAATTTTTATATTATATTATATTATATTATTTAAATATGATTTTATCTTATTTAAATTATAATCATAATAAGTTTAATCTTAAATATATATTGTATTTTTTTATTAATATCACGTTATAAATAATTATATTATATATATATATATATCTTATTTAAGTTTATTAAAGATAAATAAAATATCTAAATTAGTAAAGTCTCATTAATATCATTAAAAATAAAATAAAATAAAATGATATAAGATTTAAAAATTAATAGATTGTATAATAGAATATCATTAATATCTCATTTCAATTCATATTTTTAATAAAAAAAAGTAATTTTAATAAAAAAAAGTAATTTTAATAAAAAAAATTAATTTTTAATTTTTTTAAATTTTAAAAGATAATAATAATATTATTATCATAATAAATAAAATATTTATTTTATCTTTAATATTAATTATATATTAATTTCATTATTTTTAAATAAAATTATAATTAATAACATTAATAATTTATATTATCTCAATATTATTGCCTTTTTTAAAATAAAAATTAATAAAACTAATAAAAAATAATATATTATAATCTAATTATTTATAATTTTTAAAATATACTCTTTATCAATTAATTAGTTTATTTTTATAAATAATTATCATATTAAAGTACCACATTGCCCTCAAATCAATATATAATTTATCGACAAGCACGTGCACTTATGCACATATTCTTCGGATCCTCTGAAAAGTCAAATAAACATGTTTATACATTCCAGGAAAGGGACAGAAAGAAAGAAAATAATAATTATAAAAAAAAAACAAGAAAAGAAATCACATGTCCACGCGCATTACAACTAACGTAGATTCCCCTCCTTTTTATCTTTCGTTCCATTGTTATATAATTGGGAGAAACTCGGTCGGGTTCTCAAGTCGTAGCAACTCATAACTAAATAGCTATCCCTGTTTCTTATCCGATTCTAGGATCGTAAATCTTAGATATTGTACGGTAACAAGCTCGACCACAGGTAATTTCAGCTCTCAGATCGCTTATTCTGTTTCATGATTCCTTCTTCTACTTCTTGTTTTTGTTCACAACAATGGAACTTGAATGCGATACAAGCATACTTAAATATTCACAACTGTGTTTCTTCTTCAGGAAATTTGTTTCAATTTCATTTTTCCAGAACTCCTTTTCGTTCTTTAATCGGATCCAATTCTAGGTATTAGGGTACTTTTCTTTTTCTACCTCGCTTGGATTTTATGGTATTTTTTTTCTTTCTTTAATAGATAATCGTACTAAATTTAACAAATTATTTTTACATAGTAATTTGCTTCTGGTTGATTGACTAGTTCAAGTTGTTTTGAAAATGCTTTCCAGCGATTTTTTTGATTCTTCATCTACCAATATAGATGTTGAGAAGTTAGGCAAGGTATTATTCTCATCAGATAGATGGATCTTTGGCCTTTGCCTCGGTACTTAGATTTATGGATATTTTGAATTTGAATTTGAATTTGAATTTGAGCTCTTTTACCACATATGTCGGTGCTTATTTTTAGTCTCCGTACGTACTTAGATTTATGGATATTCTGAATTTGAATTTGAGTTCTTTTACCACTTATGTTAGTGCTTATCTATAGTGGATCTATGATGGTGTCGATGATTCATTATAATATTGCTTGTACTGTTTCTCCCCTTTTCATGCCATTCTTGATTTGCCTTTTTTTATTTTGGCTTTATAGTATGGGTCTTAGGAATTCTGGGTAAGGTGAGGTAGCTCCCCCCCAAAAAAAAATATTGGGTTCAAGAATATGAGATCTGAATGAATACAAAAATAATAGACTCACTGCTTATATAGCATGAGCCAAGTGCACCAACTATACTATAACAGAAAGCTAACTAGATTAAGCACAGTTGGAGAAGATCACCAGTAGCGTGTGCCTAATAGTAACTGATATAACAAACCTACATATAGGAGTACGCGTACATCGTATTTATACACTGGTAGATGTGTATTATATGAAGCCATAATATACATCACTATCCAATACTGGGTGAGGTAGCACATAAGGTCAGTTTATTTTTTCAGCGGTACTAGACCATTTGTGTCCTTTAGGAATTCCACTCAGTTGTGATTATTTGTAGAATGAGATATACCTGGTTTTCAGTTTCAATTGATTTAGTTGATAGCTTAATACGCTTGTAACAGTCATATTTTAAGATGAATCTTTCATACTGTTTTGAAAAACAAATCCACATTGAGAAGTTTGCAATTGCACTTTCCAAGCTCGTATAAACTTGGCATGCAATTCATTTGATGTTACTTGAAGTTTTCTAATGAAGATTAAATTAAATGACTGTTAGTTGGCTCTGACCAGTTAATTATATTAATCTGATGCATATTCTATTAACCTGTCATGCATGAAGGGGACTTGCAATAAATGGCCTTGCTAACAACAGCTGAAGTCTGTGATGCGAACCCCCAGCTAGTTGTAAGTGGTGAGCTTCGGGCACTTGAACCAATTTTTCAGATATATGGTCGGAGGCAGGTTTTCAATGGACCAATAGTTACCGTAAAGGTATTTGAAGACAATGTTCTCATTCGTGGGTTTCTTGAGGAGCGAGGAAATGGAAGGGTTCTTGTTGTGGATGGAGGTGGAAGCAAGCGTTGTGCAATATTGGGTGGAAATCCTGTTGTTCAAGCTCAAAACAATGGATGGGCAGGCATAGTGGTTAATGGTTGTATTAGAGATGTCGATGAGATAAATGGATGTGACATTGGGGTGAGAGCTCTAGCATCCCATCCTATTAAATCCCATAAAAGGGGCATTGGAGAAAAGCGTGTCCCTATAACAATTGCTGGCACTAGGATCTGCGATGGAGAATGGCTTTACGCGGACACAGATGGTATTCTGATTTCTCGAACAGAGTTATCTGTCTAAACATTGAAAAATATATGCCTCGTGATATTTTCGGATGTATGTTTTGCTTGAATGTTTTATTAGTGTACCAATGTGTTCTCAAGATTTCTTTGCAAGTCCTTGTCTACAATGTTCCACAATAATAGTATGTTTTGATAACTTGTTCCATCTTCAATCAAATTTTCTTTTTCAACTTCTATATTTATTAGTGGTGACATATCCTCCATATTACTCAAATATATGGAATTAGAGTCATAATAGTCATGGAACTCTTTGAAGTCTTTGAGACAGTTTAGTCTTATTTCAAGGATAAATTTAACATACGTATCTATAAAATATTAATAAAGTTTTAAATATACTATTTGAATTGAGAGTACAAATACGTCTGAGTTACAAATATAATATTAAAATATTATAAATATTATAAAAATATCATGTTATTGTAATTTATGATATTTTGATATTATATATGTAACACAAAAATGTTACAAAAATATTATCAATATTTTACCTATAATATTTTTGTTATATTTTTAACTTAAGATATGTTTGGATTTTTTTAATATAAAACTAATATTTGATTATGATATTTCTTAAAATAATATTAACAATCTAAAAAAGTATATTCTCCCTTCTTTTGTTATCAAATAAAAAAAAATTTCCTTCGATATTTTTTTTACAAAAAATATAATTTTTTTCTCTTTATAATTTGTAAATTCATACAATTTTAGAAATAAAAATATAATTTATAATCATTACGTAAGTAAATAAAAAGTACAAAAATAAAATAAAATGAAATTTTTTCTTTTTTTAGGATCAATAATAATTCAAATTAAACATTTCTTTTATTTGTTATCTTTTATAATAAAAAAATGAAAACACAAAGATAAATGAGTAATTTTTTTTTCATATTATTTCAATTATTATTGAGATATTATTTTTAATAATAAGTAATAATAATTATAAAATAAAAATTTAATTAATTATATTTATATCGTAAATTTTTAATAATAAAAAAATTAAATTATTATAAAAAATAACAAATAAAATAAACTATTTTAACTACTTAACTAAGTAACCTAAATGTATCTCTCATTTTTTAATCTAATTTTATTTTTGAAAAATTAACATTTTTTAAAATTTTTGGTTTAATTTTCTATTTAAAAGCTACTTAATTTTTTTTTTAAAAGGAAGATTTGGGCATTAATCCCCAGCACATCATGATTATCATCCAAAAGTGTGTGGTGGATTGCACATACCACTGAAGATAAGTATGTTTCATGTCAGACAATAAATTTTCTCGTTTGAATTGATTGCACATACCACTGAAGATAAGTGTGTGGTAAACTTTTTCTAAACTTAATGCGAAAGCACACACGATTGGTTCGCCTTTTGACAAATTGATTGTAATGGCAACTGTTCTCATTGAAGAAGATTGTGTAATTGTAATTCTTGATTCGTACGAAGATGATAGTGTGGATACATTGAATTTAAATAGTAAGAAACACGGATTCATTCTGTTGATTTTCCCTCAACTTATACAACTAACTACCATGAGATACAATGTGGTCGACCTTGAAAAGCTTGAAGTAATTAAAGCCACAGACTTAACAAATGATATAAAAACTAGAATTCAATTATCATTATGTGATCACGAATAAAAATAAATCCATAATGTTAAAGTAAACTCACGTAAATAACACATAATTTAAGTGGTTTAATAGTGATCGAATTATAGATCTCACTTAAATCACTGTTAAAATTATATGATATTATTTCAAATTCATTTAAAATCTCGATTAAATTAATATAACTTGTTAAATTTAGACTTAACTCCATCTCAAAACACAGTTTGTGAGATGGGGGACTACCCTTATTTATATGCGCAGCGTAAGTGCGATCCCCAGTTGATGTGGGACTTTAACACTTCTCCTCACATCGGCAAGGGTCTGTCCCCTTAAGATCGATAGGGATGTTGAGCTTATGGAACCTAAGTGGCGGAATACATCACTCACCAGTGACGAAACAACTGTACCGATCGGATAAACTTTGCTTTGATACCATGTTAAATTTGGGCCTAACTCTATCTCAAAACCCAAGTTGTGAGATAGATGACTACCCTTGTTTATATGCGTAGCGTAGACGCGATCTCCAATCGATGTGAGACTTTAACATAACTTTCTATTTTTTTATTATATATATAAATTCTCTATATAATAGATTTTTGTTTAAAAGATAATGATTGATATTGTAAGAAACTCTCTTATTCTCGAACTTAGCTCGTGCTCATCCCTCTAAACATTGGTTCAACTTGAGACACTTTTTTGTTTGGAGTTTATGCAGGTTAATTAGGATTCTATTAGTCCTAGACTCATTTCTCTTCCGTTGCATATATTGTTCATTTGTGACGCATCTCCAATTATTTTTCATGAAAAAACCACGAAACATAATTTTTGGAATATGCCATAAATTACAGACCCACTTATGACATCAAACAGTGAAAAGCAGAAGCATCTTATATGATACAGAGTACAGACGTATGTAGCGAAGACATAAAGGAAACGACTTGGTCATCTTATATGCAGTTTATTAGTTCTTGTTGAATATCCCACGGCAGCCATAGGCAGAGCAAAAAGCTCAGCAAAGACATTAGAAAAAGGAGCAATACAGCAGCAACAATGGACCGGAAGTTTCATAAAACAAACAAACACTTCTTGATGGATTTCCGTGCTGGGACCTTCCACAGACCATTATAGTACTTGTTAATTTCTTCAATGGTCTTGTCTAACTCGGGTGTGTTGGTAGGCCGTGTTGGCTTGATCATAGCACCGAACATCTTTGCGACTTCATCTTCGTCAAGAGTCTCAGATTTCAGGACTTTCTTATCCTTTAGCACCTCAACGTCTTCAGCAGTTACTATGAGACCTTTCATCAATTCCAGGTACCTTGTCAAAGTCAATGGTTTTGACTCAGACTTGAATTTTACCAAAGCACTGAAAAGCAAATACTTCGTAAAATTAAGGAAATTATTAAGGGTTAAAGTGTGTTGGATAATCCATTATGTGAAACCAAACTCAAATCCAATTAAATTGGAGTATAAGTCTACAAATTAAGTTCTAAAATTACAAGTTTTTAACCTAGAATTTCCTAGAATGCGATAATTGTGCACTTGAATTTTACCAAGGTACTGAAAAGCAAATACTTCATAAAATTAAGGAAATTATTAAGGATTACAATATCAAGTTTAAGAAAGTACATTGGATAATCTATCAAACTCAATTAAATTGTAGAATAAGTCTACAAATTAAGGTCTAAAATTACAAGTTTTTTACCAAGAATTTTCTAAAATGTGATAATTATAATTTTAGATTAGTTTATTTGTATGGTGTAGGATTGTTTTTAAATAGTATAAATAATATTCTTTATTTTAATTTAAACATCAAGAAAAATTTAAAATTTCTAAATTAACAAAGAAATAAAGTCTAAATAAAAATAAGTTGTAATATATTATATTTTGAATGAAAGTATTATTATAATATTTATTTAAATTTAAATAAAAATTATCTGTGTAATTTATTAATTTCCATCTACTAGTTCAATAGCTCGCGTAGATGATTGAATGGTGGAGGCTGGCAGACTGGACGATGAAGGCTAACAAAAAAGATCGATCGATCAAGTAACTTTAATTTGACTCTTACGATAAGCTTTCCAGATTTTTCAAGTATAAATGTATAACTGGTGTAGATTTGGACATGAAAACAAATTAAAAGAATTAACAATGTAGAGAGAGAGAGAGAGAGCTACAGGAGAAGCCGATTATTATTTTATTTATTTGTTGTATCCGTGTACAAAGTTTTAAATACGTATAAATTATATTATTTTAATTATTTTTCATAACGTTATATTTAAATTTAATATTGCCAAAATGGATGTTTAGTTATCTGTTTACGCATATCTAGGATGGAGAGAATTGAACACACATTCTGGAAAAGGGCTTTAGGTTAAGCGAAAATTATTTTTTTGTGATAAAATAAAATAAAAAACCTTAACCCACTTGTTTTGTGATACACCAAGATCATATTAAGTTTGAAAAATAATTGAAGTTTTAATTTCAGCCATACCTCTTATGGTGGCAATATATATAGATGGATTGAAGAGCTATAGCAATAGGAGTTTCGTAGTTGTTGATTTGTTGACAAACAGACCCCGAACGACCAAATGACGGTTGCAACAAATCTTTGCCACCGCCACCGCCACCGCCACCGCCTTTACATCGTTCGGAGACTCCGTATAATAAACAGATCACTACGAAACCACCAAGCTCTTTTCGCCAACACCAACAACGTCGTCGCCATCAGAAGTGCTGTTTAAAAAATAGTCAAACCAACCAGCAGCTTTATTACCTCAAACGTAAGTAACTCGTGATTTCCTACCTCAAAGCTAGTCCGCCAAATCCGGTTATATACCTGAACTTAGGTTATATTTGATGATATATTAAATATAATTGTATTAAATTAAATTAAATTATATTTAATTTATATAATATTTGTTATAATGGAAAAAATCGATTATAAATACTTTTATATAAGTCATTTATTTAATAAGATTTTACTTTTAATCCTTCATTAACCATATATATGTTTTGATATTATAAAATATATATTATAATAATTAAATTTATTTCTTTCTTTTAAAAATAAAATTATCATATAATTAAAATTTATAAATATTTTAATAAAATAATTAATTATTATAAAATTTATTTAAATAAATATTTAATTTATTTTTAAGACATTTTTAAACATTAAAAAGATAAAAATATAATTTTTAATTTAAAATAAAAGAAAAATCAAAATACGAAGATTCAAAAAATTTACTTGTCCAATACTATTCAAACCACACTTTTTAGTTATATAAAATTTGTATATAATTATATTATTTTTATATTATATAATAAGATATTTTTTATACAACTATGTAAAAATTGTATAATTAATATCTTTAACACCGTATAATAAATATACCTTAAGTAGTTGGACATATGAATTATTTATTGCTTCAGGAACCAATAACATAAATAACTCTCATTTTTTTTATTATTTAAATTTATAATAATAATTTTTCATCCATCCAAAACCACCAATGAAAAATTTATCCTTTGGAGAACATATTTCATAAATTTAACAAAATAATATGATTGAGGTTTTCCTTCTGAAAACAAGAAAAAAGACTTTAGCATTTAGCATTTGCAAAAAAGTACCTATATTGAAGCAATTTCACATTATATGATATATGTTGTGCTCTTTGCTACAGAGAGAAACCAAGATCCCTAAAACATATTACACATTCCTTATTCAATACAACTATCAAAGATGCTTAAACTTGGCCAATTAAAAAATTCAACCTCCTAAGCACACTGATTCAGAATCTCCAACATCTTCATCAGCAACAGTACTAGTCATATCATCTCTTGTTATACTAATAGTTGAAGCTGATGATCCTACTGTTTCTGGAATATCCCCTTGCATATAACTTGCCTTTCTCTTACTTTTACTCTGTTTCCATTTCTTTATCAACTCTGAAACTTCACCATCTTTAACCCCGCTTACTCTTTCTTTAACACTTGCAACTACCTCTCTCTCACTACTCTCACTAAGTTTTGATGTAATTAAGATTGGAAAGAAGATTGATTTACAACAACAAAAGAGAAGTATCAGTAAGAGAATGTAAGAGTACAAAGTAAGCCAAACATATAAAGTCCATTTCCATCTTCGAACCAATTCTTTTGTCCAAGGCAACTGGGAATTCATCAAAATATCAGCTTCATATAACTGTGGCAGAGAAGTTGTTCCAGCCCTTGGAATCAAAGTCACTCTTATAGCTTCTGTTCTCAAATACCCTTCTTTATGCTTCAACATTTGAATAGTTATTTTCTGGGTTTCTCCTGAAATTCCTAGTAATAAAGGTATTCCAAACATAAATGTTCTTGCTAATCGAACTGGGTAGCTTCTAAACCTTAACATGCATGGTTGGCTTGATTTTGCTATCACATCTCCTTTTGTAGATAATAGCTCTGCGCTTAACTGATTAAAGACAACATTCCCCGTTAATCATACATAAACTAATTAACAAAATAAAGTCAAATTACACAATAAAGCACTTTAATATATGAGTAATTTAATTAACCCAAATTGAAGTTCAAAGAATTTTAAGAGAACAGATACCAAACCTGAAAAACACCGAGGTTTCTATTGAACTCAGATTCAGGCAACAGAAGAACTAAAGACACATATGAAGTGTGTCCAATTGGAATCTCAGTTTGCTTCCTCTTTTGGTAATTCCCATAAAACCCTTCTCTGCCCCCAAAAGTAAACAGAGCTTCTGGGTAGGATTCGGTGTAATCAAAATGCAGCCTTTCTCTAACAAAAACAGGTTCTTCCACCCAAAATTGAACCAACCCAACTCCAATAGCAGTAGCCAGAATCAAAACAGCTAGCAAAACCATGCAAACACGAGCAGCCCCAAGAAGACCAAAACCCAATTTCTTGAGCAAAATTGTGCTGCCATGAGTAATATTAGAGGGCACTTTTTGAACAGCCGATTCAACTGCTTCCGTAGTTTCCTCTGCTCGATGATAAGACTCGGAAGCCATGTAATATAGTGAGAGAAAAGGGGATGAGATAGTGAGAAAGCAGTTGTAGAGCAAATCTGCTTGGAGGGTAACCATCAGATCAGAGAACCAAACTAATGGGTAGACTAATTTTTGGGTACTGCAGTTGTTGTAGGCTTGTTCTTGTTGTTGGCTCTCCTCCATTACTGGTTGCGGTGGTCAGCGAACGGTGGATAATGTGGGGTTGGGTTTCATCAGAGCTCTGATCAGAGAAAGAAAGAGAGAGAGAGAGAGGAATTTGGAGTGGTACAGCTCCAACTGTCAGTTATTGCATGAATGATTCAGCATAGAAGCTGAGACGTGGCCTCAATGCAGTGATGTCTTGAATACTAGACATGTGTTGTGACTTGTGAGTCAATGTGTTTCTTTTTTATAACTTTAAACCATAATCATGCATTTTTAGTGTAAAATGTGATAATTTTATAAGACCCAAAAAAATCTTTATCGATTGGTCTATCACAGACTCAAATAGATTGATGTTGCATAATAAAAATTGTGATATCATAAGATATTATAAATAATTATATACTAAAAAAAATTCTTAATATTTTAAATAATAGTTATTATATAATAATAACTTGTATATAAAAATATTTAAATAAAAAAGGTATATGATAGATTGGTAAATATTGTGCTCCGAATGATATAAGATTTTTACTGTGATCCGAATGATCCTTAAAAGTCTTTGGATTTCTATCATATTTCTTTATTTTATTCTTTATCTTACTAATTAGATTCAAATATATGATAAAGAATATAGTTATGTTTTATTTTAAATTAACATTATTTTGATTTTATCTTTCTTTATTTTTCAACTTTATATCAAGTGTTATAATTTAATTGATAGGATACAAAATAAGATATAAAAATAAAATAATACTAAACCCCTTAAATAATTAATTGCTTTTAGTGTTAATTTCTTAAAAAAACTGAAATGTTCCATAAAAGAGTATTAATGTGTATTACAATTAGAACAAATTATAGTAAGAATTTCTTTAAAAGACAATTTAGCCATTAAGATATTTAATATTCGTACAAAAATGTTTGTTTCAAACTACTAAATGTATTTGTAAAAGGTAAAACATAAATTATAGTAATGTAACTTATGTTTCAATAATATATAATTCACTTAATAATGCAAAAGGTTTAAGATTGGGTGTTTATTATGAATGTGAAGTATAGTTATTTTAATATAATTATTTCAAAATTAAAGTGAAATATATATATATATATATATATATATATATATATATTAATTTCTCTCCAATATTATAATGATCTTATTTTCCAATCATGTTTTTAGCAAGTATAATTTCTCATCCCATATTTTTCTGTAACAATTTTTTGGTAATAAGCAATAAGTTATGGAAAATGTGTTGGAAATTTGTCAAATTTATCTAATCCGTCACAAACATTGAACAAAAAAACTAAAAATTTCATTTTTAAAGTTTGGGATGAAAATTTGTTATATTTAAGATTTTTTTATGGAATAAATCAATAATTTTAAATATTATGGGTGCATCTTAAGCCAAAAGTTCATTTTTTCATGGGTTAACAGCTTTTAATTTATTTTATTTTTATTGTAAAGCCCATGTTTTTACTTTCAATTATATATATTAAAAATCTCATTAGTTTTTATTTAAAATAATATAATTTTTATCGAAAAAAAATTACACATTAAATTAGTATTTTATTTACTAAATTAAAGTTTATTATTTTTTTACTAATACTCTTTCATGAGGTTGAAAATAACATAACATATTTTTATGTTTTCGGCTATTTAGTTTATAACATTTTTTTCATCTCCTAATTAATTATTTAAATATTAATTATTGAAATAAGCATGGATGTAAAATTATATGATATTTTATAATCACTAATCTTATATTTTATTGTTAAAATATAATCAACACATGTGATAGTAGAAAAAATTGTCTCATATCCTCTAGTTTATATACATGAGTCATAAACTTAACATAATAACTTTCACATTAGTTGTAAAGTAGTCATCTCTACTTATTATGCTAATTTCATACATCATAGTAAGTAGTCATCTTAATATTAGGTGTTTTCATACGATAAAAACTTTAAAAGCAAGAAATAAAACTCAACACAATTTTACAGTTAGTTATAGTCCTAATCTTTCAAGAGAATTCATAATCTTCAAGCATAATTTATGTATGTTCATGAATGTGTGAATAAGTTCATGTCAATATCGATTATCACATGTAAAAATATGTGTGTGCACACATCAAAATTACAGAATCATTTATACAATAAACATTAAAACGAGTTAATCTATTAAAAATAAGGTTGTATGTGTATAAGCGTTGAATAAGTCTAATACTTTGTTCGCAAAAAAAAAATTCTACTTCTCATATTTTTAAGTTGAGTTAATAAATAAAAAAAACAATAGAATTCAAACTCAAATTTTCTTGAATATTGGTTTCTCTATATCTTTGGTTTAGGATTTAACTATCTTAGGTTTCATATGCATGTTTTTGGACTTACATGTACTTTTTACATTCATCTCAAAAAAAGATGCAATATACATAGTATGATGATGATGATGATGATGAGTCCTAGAATTAAAAATGTTTAATTTTACTTTTCTCTTTAAACTTAAGATTCCATGCTTATTAGTAGAATTTTTAAATATGTTACTTCAAGTTTCAATCATCCTAAAATATGATGCAACATACACATATGGATGATAAATATCAATCCTACTATGTCAAACATAGAAATAATTATTAAATTTAAAGGAATTTATCAAAAATATACATTTTAGTCTTATATGACATTTCCTACCACAATGATGATAAATAGCTACAAACTTAACATTATTTTACCACAAATGTAAAGGTGGTTTATGCATAAGTAGTAGAGTTAAAGAGTCTTATAAATGTGATGTTTGACATTAAAGATGTGGAGCTATTATTCTTATAACAAAGACCACGTTTATCAACATGTGATTTTTCATAACTTGAAACTTTGTTAATTTTTTCAACACCTAATGTCAGGCTTTTCATTATCGTCTTATTAGTAACAAGCTCTTCTTTGAATTTACAGTTTTCTTGTTTTGTTCTTGCAAGACTTAGATTAAGATTATCAATATGCTTAAATTTATTTGAATTTTCTTTTTCTATGGAAAAGGTGTTGGTTTTTGTAACACAAATTATTTCATTCAATTTTTCCACTTCAACTAAAAGTTTATCTTTTTCTTTCTTAGCCTCTATGCAATCTTTAAATAATTCTTCAAAACTAGATACATTATATTTAGCTAAAAGATAATAAGAGTTAACTCCCTTATCATTTTCATCAAGCTAGTGTAGAAATGGTTTGAACGTACATTGGCTTTTGTAGTAAACTTAAAGTAGTTAGTTCCATTATCTTTTGAATTATTTTATTTCTCTTATTCACTCTCTGTATCACTAAGAGTAGTATTGAGTGCTCTTTCAGCTTTTTTCTTATTATTTGCACACTTTGTAGATATATGACCAAAATCACTATAGGTAAAACATTAAAAACCAACATGTTTAGATTTTTTTACATATAAGCTTCTAGGGTTAGGTTTCTTCAACATTTTATCCTTATATCGATTATGTTATCCCTTGTTTGGAGAGTTATTTTGTTGGTTCTTTGTATTAACGTACTTCATAAATATGTGAGCAAATAGAACAATAAATTCATCATCTGAATCATTAAACTATCAGAAATTACCTTTTTGGAACTTTTGGATGCAACGTTCTTATTCTTATTAGGTGGCTCAAAAGTATGCTCATATGTTTAGATAGACCCAACTAGTTCATCATTATTCAAGGTGTCTACATTTTTGCTCTCCTTTATAATAGTAACTTTATCTTATAATCTTATGTCAATGAACTCATAAGTTTGCGTACAATTATAGGGTAAGAAATTTTCTCACCAAGTGAAGATCAAGCATTAGCAACATCACAAAACGAGCATAAAATTGATTAAACGTCTCATTGTTTCTCATTTTAAGAGAGTTAAACTGGGATGTCAGTAATCTTAGTTTAGTTTGTTTCACTTGAGAGGTTTTCTCATGAGTAAGAGCAAGTGCATTTCATACATCTTTTGCAGTCTCACAGTCCAAGATATGATGGAACTTTTGTACCAACACTACAAAAAAAAATAGAACTTAGTCCTTTTTTATTTGATCTAGTAAGGGTTCTTTCTTCAATGATGCATTCGTTTCTAGTCTTTATGGCTATTACATCATCTTTGGTTACAGAAGTCAAATCAAACATTTAAGTAAAAACTTGGTCTTATACTACCCTCCCTAAGATACTGCTCTAATGTTCCTAACTTATAAGCCCTTACTCTATTTTCATACTTTTCAAGATTAGCATGAGCGATATTCAGACCAATGTTATAATCAATTTCTTGTCGATCAGATACATTCATAGAACAACTATAATCAGAATTAACACAAAAAACAAAAGTACTCACGTGTGTTCTAGAACATATTTAATAATGAATAATCTTAACTAGATGATTCAAATCATATATCAATTAAATCAAATCGACTAGCAAATCCTAAAGCAAGCAGGTTAACCACAAGTTTAAAAAAATAACTTCTTTAAAATTTAATAATTAAATCCAAATAATCTTGATCACTTATACAATTATTTGATTTAATTATGCAATATCCTAATCAAGAAAAAACTATATGAACATGAAAAATCTGAAACAAATAGCTAAGATTTATATTAGCATAATCATATATAAATATATTAAGAGATGAATTTTAACCTAATTATAGAGGAACAACGAGAAAAGAAACCTAACCGTTGAACCTTATGATTTTAAAAATCTACTCTATAGTTGTGTGTATAATTATAAGAAAAAAGTGACGTATATATAGAAAACTTAAAGAGCCAAAACGTCACACATATGATATGGAACAATTTTATAGATAGTTGACTATTGACTAGGATTAAAAAACGAATCAATTTGGACAAAATATGTCAATTCTCAATAGCGGGATCGATCCCTCTCAAAAATAAGTTATGCTAACATGAGAGATCGATCTCTCTATATATAAATGTGTGCTCAATTTTTTATTCAAAGAAGTGAGAATCAAAGTGTAATCAATTACATATCAATCCATCTACTAGAGGGATCAATCCCTCTATTTTAAAATTATATCATGCAATATCAAGATTGATCTAATTAAAAGTCTATATGAAATGCACTTAAATATGTATATAAAATGCACTTAAACTTATATGTAATTATATATATGATAGTTATGAAAGATATACCTAAATTATTGTTTGGACATATAGACCGATTAAGAGCTCGACCCATCTAACAACCCGAATTGTAAGATGAGTAGTCACCCCAAATAACCTACTTGACCATACGCTTGCAACACACCAGTAAAAGAGAGACTCATCCGAAGGAACCATACTACTTATAGGGCCAACCACCAATTCGAGCTATGGTCGACCTCAAACCATAAAATGTATTACTTTTGATCGCTTGTATCATTCTGACATCTCATGTATGTGTACACCTTATGTAATCGACACATGTACGTATAATGCTATATAAATAGATGGATATATTAAGAAATCCACACATTTAACCAATTATTATAACTTCTCTCTTTAAAAATCAAACATATCCCAACAGTTACGATTATCTAGGATCTGAACGTTTCTTTGATTTTTCTTGATAGATTTGATATTCTTGAAAAACTTGATAGAAAACTTAAAAATAAAATTATGTATAAATATTTTGTTCTCGAAAATAGTCAAAATTTATAATCTTTAGAGATTATTTAAGTTTAAGTTATTTTCAATTGATTATAATTTTTGTGATTATGGTATAACTACTAGCTACAAAATTGTTTGAGCTTCCATATTATAAATCTAAGCAAAAAAATTAATCCATCAAAGTTAAAAGTTATCCAATGTAATAGAAATTATTGCAGGAGTAAAAACAATTCCTCCAATTTTTATATGTTTTTTCATTCTTAATTATCATCTAAAAAACATATTTTCCTATGTTCGATAATATATATATATGAAGCGACAAAACCTCAAGATAATTTTCACATGAGAAAAATTCATATTTTTAATTACATGAAAAAACAATATACTTGCACGGCATAAAGTTTGATTAAAAATGAATTTTTATTTATAAATTAACTTATATTATATATTAAATCAAAAATAAAAGTTTCACAAACATAGATTTGATTTTTACAGAAAAATTGGAAATTTAGATAATTATGTTATAACTAACATATTTAAAAAATTATTTCTTTTCTCATAAAAATATTTTATAATCAATGGGTAGGATTGAGTAGTTCGATTTTCTTAGAACCTGTTCAGCTAATTTGTGGTAAAAATTATACACTTATTATTACTCTTTTATGAAAAAAAGTCGCTTTTTATTTTTAATATTATATCTTTTAAAAAAATTTGATGATTTGATGTAATTGTTTTTAGTTGGTTATAATTATTATAATTGTGATATAGTTACAAGTTATAAAATTACTTAGAAATTAAGCTAAAATTCTCATTCATAAAAATAAAAGTTTTCATGTAATAAAAAATATTATAGGACTAAATACAATCTCTTTAATTTTTATATGATTTCACTTTTCATATTCTTTGAAAAAATATATGAATTTTATGTTATACATGAAAAAAAATTATATACGAAAAACAACATATGTGTATCGGTCCTAAAGACAAGGGTTAAATAAAATATAAAATTAATTATATCATATATTTAAAAAATATTGTTTGTTTAAAAGGTATATTTTTGGTTGGTTATAATTTTTGTGAGTGTGGTGTGGCTATTGTTTGAGCTTCCATGTGAGAAAACTAAGCTAAGAATTCAGGCATAAAAATAATATTTATCAAATTTGTTAAACATGCATTAAAAATGTAAAATACTTATTATTACACACATCTCATAATGTTAATGATATTTATTTAACTCTTGGACTAATTATATTATTCCACGTAGTTAAGATAGGTTTATGACTTATATAGTATTAAACTATAAATAAAAATCCACGAACATACATTTGATTTTTGCATCAAAATTCAGAATTTAGATAATTATGTTATAATCAATATATATATAAAAAAAATGCTATAATCAATATGTGGGTGGGAATTAAGTTGTTCCATTTTCTTAGGAGTGAATTTTGTGGTAAAATTACAAGCTTATCTTTCTAACCCCTTTTTTGTTTTTTGTTTTTGGGTATTATTCTAACAATCTAACTTCTTCCGTAGTTTTGTGGTAGCCACACGCCCCAAACGACAATGATAATTAATAACAATAATTATTTTTTCCAAAATTAACAAATCCTATCAATTATCAAAAATTCAAAATATTTTGAGGTCCATCACAAAGGAAGTGATGGAAGTGATGACAAGAATTAATATACATAGTTTGGTTGGATTTAAAATTATTGATTGGACTCCATTGAAATGTATATTAGATGATTGAATTTGTGAATGTGAATGATATTTTTCTTTATTGGGAAAATGGTTATGTAAGTTTTAATTTAATGTTTTTGTTTTAAAAAATTATTTTTAATTCTTTTTGTTTTGTACCTTTATTTACATTTTTTAAATTAAGGTATTAAGGAATACTTTTGATCCAAAAAATTCTTTTTTTCTTCTCAAATAATCCGATGAGAGGATTAATTTTACTAATATGTTTGTTTTATAAAATGTTTTTGAAATAATACACATAAAATTAATTATTAAAAATTTGTTTAAGAGACAATTAAACCATTAAGATTTTTTAAAAAACAACCTTTAAGATATTTATTTAAATATATAAAAGTTATGAGACACTAGTCATAATTATGAATGTGTTACTAGTATAATTATTTTAAAAATAATAATAAATAAATTATATTAATTAATATTAATAAAAATAAAAGGGCAAATAAATATTAAAATTTTGAAAAAATTCTATTAGCTGCTCTCTCTTAAGAAGTCTTCCAAGCAATTTAATTTGGTTCATTGCTTTTCAATAGGAAAGCGTTTCTCTAATTTTTTATGTTTCATTGCTTTCAATAAAAGCATAATTGTGTCTTTTTTCTCTCTCACTTAAATCGTGTTTTAGGATAATATTTTTCATATTAATCTATTAAGACTTATTTTGCTTATGTTTGTTAGAAGTATATATCTTCATATATTATATTCTAAAATTTTAATTATTAAGATATAATATTAAAATTTAATTATTTTTAAAAAATATCAAATATATTAATTAAATCAATAAACATTAGTTTCAATAACAATAATACAAATGATAAGCTTATATATTGATCTAAATGCATAAGCATATACTAGGCATTACAAGCTTAGTAAAAATAGCATATAAATATTTTTAGCGTTAATCTAGCTCTTAATATTGTTATTTGAGGTGCATATACGAGACATTAAATATTTTTTTTAATATTATAGGTTATTAATAAATAAATTTTTAATTCAACATATAATTTTATCATTCTAGATGTGAGGTGAGGTAATATAATTATTGAGACTTTAAAATTTGGATTTAACATAATAGATTCTTTACATTACACATTAAATTATCAATGCAATATTTATATATACATTGCGTGTTTATGTGTGTTAGCAATCACGAAAAAAGTATTAACATAATGATGAAAAATATTAAAAATTTAATAACTAATGATATATTAAATCAAGTTTGAAAATAAAAATATTATAAAGATAACATAAAAGTAAATATATGTGATATAACATGATAGAGTTTAAATATTTATAATATATTATTTAAGTTATTATAATTTAATATTTAATATATGTATATATTAAATAAACTTTAAAAGAGATAAACTTTATAGTGATTTTAATTTATTTTGTAGATTTTTAAGTTTATATTGATAATAGCTTAAGTAATTATATAAATATATAAAATGTTGGATAAAATCGACAAAAAAATAAATTATAATCCTTCAGAAATTCTTGGATTATGAGAAAAATTAGTGAATATTTTTTGAAGTGAAACCCAACAACTACTTAAAAATTGAAAGTTTTAAAAATCCCTTCAATCAATTTATATACTCACATTTTTATAGGTTTCCATAAAAATTTAATTAATACGTTTATGTTTTTATAAAATTTTAAAAATCTTAAATTAAATAATCTAAATCTTAAACTCGATATTGCAGTATAATTGATTATTGAACTTGTATATATATAACAGTGTAACACCTCTGCTGCTCTCTTCTTCTCTGTGGCTTTTCTTTTCCATTTCTCAAGGAGCTGAAACAGAAAGCTTCCATATTCTCCGATTTTTTTTTCTTCACGTGCTACAATCAAGCAGACACCTTTCTTTACCAGTCCCTTCCACAGTGATTAAATCACTGTAAAAGAAGGGGAATAAGCGAGCATGGGACAAGACGACGCCGTAGGTTCCTCCTTCGATGATCGGTGTACAATGATTCCGATTTCGGAGTCGGAGGAGGCTTTGGATTTATCATTAACGCCCAAAATTTTAGCTATCATACCTGAAAGGAGGGCTGCAATGTGCAGATGGGGTCCTTCGGCTACACCGGTGGCTCGATCATCGGGCCTCACTATTCCACCTGGTATTAGCTCCACTGCGTTGCTCGACTCTCCCATTATGCTCCCTAATTATCAGGTATTTCTGTTTCTAGGTTTTCTTTTTCTTTTTTGAACTTATTTTATATCTGGGTTATATATATATATTTTTATGTATTTGCTATGAGTTTCAAGTCTTACAGGCTTAAGTTGTGGAATTTTTGTTTCTGGGTTTTCTCAGAATATTGTGTATAATCGGTTGTTAGATTATTATTGATGCTGGGTTCCTCGAGAAACTTTTATATGAGTAACGGCATTGTTTTATATGAATGCATTTAGAGGACTACATTTTCTGTATGTACTACTACCACTACATTTTATCTTGTTAATATTATCAAGTCATATCACATATCCATGCATCCTGTTCATACAAATGTTTTTTGGGTTCCTATTGGTATATGGGTTTTATAGCTTATGTTGTTCCATTTTATCATTAATGTGACTATCAATTTTATCCTTCTATTTTATTTAGCTTCAACTCGAAATGGAAACTGACATAGACTGGGTTGTTCGTTCTATACTTCTACTGAATTTAATGTTCTATTTTCTTTTCTTTTTTTTGCACTTTACCTTTCATAATAATGTTGATTATCGAAAATCAATGTGTTGCTTTCTCCTCACAATTCCTTCTTCATCCTATTTTGTACGTGCTTTTCTAGACATTGTTCATCTAAATTTTATGTGAGCGAAATGTAGATGAGTTGATGTTACATAAAAAGAGATGAGTTGAACTTAATCGAGCTGGATTAGTTCCCCTCATTTGACACCTCTACACAAAGGTGTCATTTTTATAAATTTATGAAATTCATTTTAGTTTTTCAGTAGTACCTGGTAGCTCATGTGAATAACCCGAGTGTTTTTTTTTTTTAATAGTAATAACTTGAGAGACTAGAGTAGCAACCTGTTTGAAAAGTTGCACGTCTGAACTAGTGGAATTCTTGAGCTGAGGACATTGGCCTTAATTTCTTATAATTAGACTAACACTAATGGTGTGGTTTGGCCTAAGAATAAATGCATCTTTTCCAATTATGCTTGCGAACCTAAGTTTCAACTGAGCTAATTCAGAGCAACAAAATAACCGAGACAGCTAATTTTCTTATTCTTGAATTCAATTTGTTTTTACTGTTTGGTGCTTCTCAGGGAACTGACATTGACTATCAGGATCTAGTGTTTAGGCAATCGCCAATGGATTTGAAATTCCCAGAAGAGTTTCATGGAAAGAATACATCAAGCTACTGTGCCGCAGAACCATCTATTGACATGAAAGTACCAAACAATGTGGGTAGAAATTCCAACTCTGTTAATCTGCAAACATATCAAACCGATTTAGCGAATGGAAAACTTTCTATTTCTAGAGAACCTATCCATAAAGAGAGTAAAACAAATGGTATGTTGGAAGTAAGCCAGCAAAGTTCTTACCAATCAATGGGAACAAGGAGGACCTCAGAAGATGGTTACAATTGGAGGAAATATGGGCAGAAACAGGTTAAAGGTAGTGAATGCCTAAGAAGCTACTATAAATGCACACATCCCAACTGTCAGGTGACGAAAAAGGTGGAACGGTCCCATGATGGTCAAATAACGGAAATCATCTACAAAGGTGGTCATACTCATTCCAAACCTGCACCTAATCCCCGAGCAACAGGTGGATCATCATTTTCATATGATGAGATTTCAACGACCGGTGAAGACAATGGAACCTATGTTAAAGGTGAAGCGGGCTCGGTGTGGGAAAATTTTCAGTCAAGTGCAACAAATATGATACTCGGTTCTGATGGGAGGACTGATGGTCTTGAGAGGACATCCTCAACATCAGTCATGACCAAGCTTTTGGATCCATTATCTGCTCAGGGAATATCTGTTGATGTATTTGAATCAGCAGAAACTCCCGAGCTTTCTTCGACTCTTGCAAGTCATACTGATGAAGACAATGGAACCACACAAGGAAGCACGTTAGTTGGAGATGATGATGAAGAATCTGAATCTAAAAGAAGGTATTATTTGATTTGGTTTGTTATCATGTACATTTTGCCCACCTTGGCTTAGAAATGAATATTTTTCTTTTGATTGATTTACTAGTCCTTTTCTTTTTCAAGGAAGACTGAAAGTTGCTTGATTGAAACAAATTTGGCATCTAGGGCTCTTCGTGAACCAAGAGTTGTCATACAAATTGAAAGTGATGTGGACATACTCGATGATGGCTACCGCTGGAGAAAGTATGGGCAAAAGGTTGTCAAAGGAAATCCAAACCCTAGGTGTGAATCTTTGTTCTCTCATACTTGTATCTGTGTTTATTTTTGGGCTACAAAGTTATACATATGCTGCTATACCTCTACAGCTGAAAATATTGTTTTATTTTCTTCCTTCAGGAGCTATTATAAATGCACAAGTGTAGGATGTTTTGTCAGGAAGCAAGTTGAGAGGGCCTCTCACAATTTGAAATATGTGATTACAACATATGAGGGAAAACACAACCATGAAGTTCCTGCAGCCAGAAAAAGTAATCATATGAACTCTAGTACTGGTAACATACCAACCGGTACTGCCAATTCTCCGCAAAAGCATGAAATACAAGATTTCACTACTCGGTTCAATAGAAAAACTGAATTTTATAATGAATATCTGAGGCTCATGTATCCTGGAAATTTCAGTAATGACATAAAATATGAAGATTCCTCCATTTATCAAATGAGATTTCCTCTACAAGGTGATATGCCTTTCAACTCGTTTGGACTGAAACCCAATGGCTGTGCAACTCAGCATGCTGCACCCATGGTACCAATTGACCCAGACTTCCCAATGTCACTGCCATTGAAACATCCCTCTTTTGGGAGTCTCTCTCACGTTGGTTTTGATATTAATCATGTTTCTCAGGTTCAGTCTTTACTTTCAAAGCAGCAGATTCAAAATAATGATATGAAGTTCCTCAGGCCTAAGCAAGGGCTGAAGGATGACAATATTTATGATGCCTTCATGGCCATCACTGATAATGCAAATCAATTGTCAATATCACCGTCCTCATTATCATCATCAATATATGACCAGATTATGGGGACTTTTCCATTTTAGTTTTTCTCAGCTAATGCAAATCAAATTGTTATTATTATTATTATATAGTATTACTATTTTTAGTTCAAAGTCTCAGAATGAGACGCAAATAAGGTGGTTATTTAAGACAATTTTCTACATCCCCTTTACAGTTTGATTCAATAATATCATAGCTCAAACCATAATCAACATCAAATTTTATACCCATTAAAATAGCATAAAGTTTCAGATATTTAGCTAAACACAACACCTCAAAAGAAAGGACATAGCAGTCACAAAAATACCATTCATTCTCTTAATAATCACTCATATTCCCATCATACCTTTCCTTTCATCAAAAGCCCCATCAACATTAATTTTGAAATTGCCACCTGCTGCAACACTCCATTTGTAATGACCCAAATCCTTTTTGTTAAACGGAGCAAATTTATCTTGAAGCATTTGGTCCAATTTAATGAATGTTGTAGGATCTCTATCATGTTTTCCATACACAACGTTATTTCTATTTCTCCACAAAGCCTATGCCATATAGAAAAAGAAAGCAGTATCTTTAGAAGAATATTGTCTTCTAATCCAGAGAAGCACGTCAATGAAAGGAATTTCAGGCCAAACTTTCATAAAAGTATAAAAATTAGTTTTCTTCCAAACTTTCCTAGTATTTTTGCAACTCGACAAAGCTGTATAGTGTCTTCAAAATTAGCATTGCATAAAACGCATCAAGGGGAAAGGGAAATCTTGTTTTCTATGAAGAGCAACATTAGTAAGTAATATTTCTTTACAAGCACGCCATATCAAATTCTTCACTCTTTCAACCACACAAATATCTCAGATGTCTTTCCACCATCTCTCCTTACAAGAATTACTACTCTCAGCCCCATAATCACCTTTTAAAGCCCCCTCCCCTAAGTTTTTCCTCCATCAGTAACCACTCTTATCAGTATAAGTCCCATTATTTGAATAATGTTACATTAGCACATCATCTCTATCCTCCTAGACTAAACTTAGTATCAATTTTGTTTCAAATTCAACAAATTCTAAACTCACTATTACAATACATGCATATAATCTTGAAAATTTAGCCTCAATTTTTTTAAAAATCAAGACCATAAAATTTTGATCATGGTTTAATAAAAACCGAGACTATATGATATATCTATGATTTCAGTTTTTATAAATAACCGTGACTATAAATTATATCAATTTTTTTTCTTCATTTTTTGCTCTTTTTTTCTTTTCTTTTTCTTTTTCCCTTTTTTTTTTCTTTTTTACTTTTTCCCAGTTTTTTTTCTTTTATCGCTTTTCCCAGATTTTCTTTTCTTTATTCGTTTCCCCCCAAACTCTTCCCAGCTCTCTCTTCCTCTACCCAACTCTCTTCTTCCTCTTCCTTGGCCTTATCGCACACCTCTCCTGGTGCTGGTAGCTGGTTCGTTGGTCGCTATTCGCTGGTTCGCTGGTTCGCTGGTCGCTATTCGTTGTTCGCTAGTCGGAAAATAATAACAGGTTTTTCTGTATTTTGCAGATCTATCAAACCTCTTCCAAATAAGGAGACTTCGTCTCTTAACTTAAAATTTTGTTCTAAATTTGTCTGGGTTTACCAGCTCATTTATGCTTTTTATTAAGAGCAGTCAGTACATTGTTAGCTTAAACAAATATTTGGAGTCTGGTAAAAATAATTTTTTTGTTGGGATACGCTTTAGAATGAGGTTCGGGGGTGAAGACTCCCCAGATGGAAGGTATATAAATATAATATTTAGTCATTGAATATGGTTTACATCTTCTTGATAGTGAGTTACTGCATGATTTTTGTCTCAGGTTCACCGGCACAATAGTTGGGGTTGGAGATATAACCACACAATGGCCAGATTCTAGATGGCGTTCTTTAAAGGTTGAAGCTTTATTGAGCGCTGCATCTGAATGGTGATATAGCAGTCTTTATATCGTTTGTGGTGCTAATTTTTGTGTAGTTTATTTTCCAGATTCAATGGGATGAACATGCGTCATTTCATAGGCCAGATAGGGTTTCTCCTTTAGAGATAGAGCCTTTTGTTGCTTCAGCTTCTACTTCTCTGATTCATGCTCAACCGGTAGCCAAGACCAAAAGGGCCCGAGCTATTGACATCCCTACGTCTAGTATGTGGAATAACTTTAGCCAGTTCTTTTCGATGGACTTGTAGCCCATTGTGACATGTCTTACCTTTTTGCATTAATTAAACTGCAAAAATCTCTTCCAATTTAGCTACTTAATGTTTTTGGTATCATGGATCAACACGTTGTATTCCAAGTGACATGTCTCACCTTTACCCCATGTTTGATTGGAGGGAATGGAATGGAAATCAGAATTGATTCCTTTCATTTTGTGTGTTTGGTTGGACGGAATGGAGGACGGAATGGAATCAGATTTCTAAAAGAGAAGGAATCACAATTCCTTCTCCTAATCATAATTTCATTCTCATCTAAACTTTTTTTTTCCAATTTTACCCTCACTTAAAATATAACCTTAAACTCAAATCCCAAATTCTCAAACCCAAAATTCCAAAACCCAAAACCCAAAATTTCAAAACCCTAAACCCTAAATCCAAATCCCAAAACCCTAAACCTTAAAACATAAATCCTAAAACCCTAAACCCTAAAACATAAATCCCAAAACCCTAAACCCTAAACCCAAATTCCAAATCCTAAAACCCTAAACCCTAAATCCCCAAATCCCAAAACCCAAAACCCTAAAACATAAATCCCAAAAACCAAAACCCTAAAACATAAATCCCAAAATCCTAAACCCTAAATTCCAAATCCTAAAACCCTAAACCCCAAATCCAAAATTCTAAAACCCTAAACCATTTTTAGAAAAATAATAATTTTAACCCTAAACATTAACCTACAAATATAACCCCAAATCCTAAATCTCTAAACCCTAAATCCCATATCCTAAACCTCAAAACCCTAAACCCTATTTAGAAAAATAATAATTTTAATAATATATATTTTAATTAAGTAATAATTATTTAGAAAAATAATAATTTCAATAATGTATTTTGTCTGACGAAAAAATAATAATTAAATGACATTATTTGAACTTTACACCATGTAGGGATATTAAGATCATTTATAGTTTTTTTCATTCCATTCCAGTGGCAAATCAAACACTGTAATCCTGATTCCGAGCTTAATTCCAGTGGTCAAACCAAACAAAATTGTTTCCTTTCCATTCCATTCCATTCCGATTTCGATTCCGATTCCATTCCACGAACCAAACGCCACCTTTAGGACTCAAGAGAGGACAACAAAGCTCTGTCTACACGCTTGTATTCCAAGTGATTTTACTCCAGTTCCATCTAGGCCAACGAATGGTGTTATAAATGATCTGGTCGAGAAAGGCATGAAATCTGAGGCATTGGGAGGTTGTGTTTGTTTGGAATTAATTTAACAACCAACTTTTCTACTGTCCATCCTTCGGAGAAAATAGAGCAAACGTGTACGGATAATATGTGTTCTAGAGCTAAAGAATGTGCTCGATCTTATGCTTATAAAGCTGTGATAAGATTGGAACTCTAAATGATTTCAAGATCTGTATGGAACAGAAGAAATTTATATCTAAAGCAACGACAAATGAGGTGCAATGCAAGTAGGGTTTGATGTATTCAACAAGAACTCGTACAAAGGTATATAACACCAGGTTCTTTTGTGTATTTTACCACCACTTAAGTCTGTTCTTATTTATGATAATTATGCATTAGTAATTTATGCTCATAAGGTACAAATGCAAGGGGTTGCTATTGGTCATGCACCTAATAATTGGGCTGTTATATTCAATGATGATAAAGATGATATGATGTTGGTGGGCGATGATCCATGGACGTAAGTAGCTCTTGATAGAAATGTTTTTGCTGCTTTTTTTTAAATATTACATAAATAACTCTTGATAAATGGTGTTATTTTTGTATACAAGTTTGAAAGATATTATTTTTGTTATTGTTGATGAAGACTTGAATATGTATTTGTTCTGTTTGCTTTCCCATTTACGGAAGCTCTCCCTCATACTCAAATAAATAATAATCACAAATTATGTATATATTTTTCACAAATTTCTTCTTAACTTTAATTTCAGTGTTTTTATAACATATACGTTTTTAGTTTTATTTTATATATTATCTGGTTGCAGAATTAGATAATAAATTTACTTAGAGGCTAGATATGCATTACAACTTTCACTCTTGAACATGTTGAAAAACTTATTATGGATCATTTATTGTATATGCAAGAATAGATGTAGATTGAAGAACTTATTGTTAAAAATACGAGGTATTATTTTTATTTATGAAATTTGGATGTTAGTATGCTTATATATAGTACATGCTTATATTTACAGGTACTATCACATGAAGTTATTTATTATAGACAGTTCTATGACACTATAATCATGGTATAATTAACTTATATATTAAGAATAAATAAGTAGAAATGATTCTTGTGTTCTGGATGTTGGTATGCTCATATATAGTAAATGCTTATATTTACAGATACTGTCACACAATGTCATTTATTATAGACATTTTTATGACACTATAATCATAGTATAACCTATATATTAAGAATAAATAAGTAAAAATGACTTGTGTTCTGAATGTTGTATATGCAGGATTATATTCATGAAATCTAAATGTTGGTATGCTCATATGAGATGTTGATGCATTTATGAGGAAATGAATAGTAGATGCTATCATGAATAGAGATTTTGAAGAAAAGCATTACAATGAGATATGTAAAATATTTTCATATTTTTAGATCGTAGAAAATTTGATTAGTTATATTAGTAAAAAAAATTTATGTATATTTTTATATTTTTAGAACATTTTAATTAGCTAGTTATATTAAGATTTTATTATGTTTTAATATATCTATTAAACTCTTAATGTAATATCTCTATTAAGTTTAATATAAAGATTCTTAATTTTCTTAATTTTTTAAATTTATTTTAATGTATATTTAAAAATTAGCTTAATTGAGATGTATATAGTTACAATTTAAGTGTAACCAAAACAATAAATATCATTTTGATTACAAGTCTATGGCCTCAGTTTAAGTGTATCTATGACCTCGGTTAAAAAATCAAGGTCATATGTTGTTACTTATGATCTCTCTTACTTAGAGTTTGGTTCTTATAACTATGATCATAAATTGACGATCATGATTAAAAAGAGAAACCATATGTACTTTTTGTAGTACCGGTTAATATAGCATATTTTCAACCTTTATTAGCATTCATCTAACTAGATACTATAGAATCAAGATCAAGAAATGGTTTAGAAGATACTTCAAAATTAATAGGATATGTTTGTATATTTGATTCATTTTATTTCTAACTTATCTGAACAACTTAATATATTGGACGTATCCATTTATTCTTTGTTTTATATATAGATAGAAATGTGTTTATTAAGTCTAAATTTATGAGTTGTGGTCTGTAAAGATACGTATATAAAAATAACTTTTTTTTAATTTGTCACATTTAATCTCTTTATCTGTCTTTATTAATATGTAAATAATCAATTGAAATATGAATAAATATGAATCGGATTTGAGAGAAAATTAAGGATAAAATTAATTGAAATGTAAATTTATTTTTAGAATTGTTATTCTGTAAGTATTTATATTTATTATTGTATTTATTATCTTTTCTTAAATAAGATTATCATATTTGTATAAATATACTATAAGGATTAATGAAAATATTAAGCATTTTTTCTTATTCCAAACTTAATTTGGTATCAAAACTGATGGTTCAGAGTGGTTCTTAGCGCCAATTATGGTCTGCCTCTGTACTTCATGACTGACCATTCATCCTATGAAATAGGTCACGTTTAAATCGTTCAATTGTAAACTTTGGTTCTCATTTTTCACCTACTACAATAATTTCAATCACATTGTTGATGTTTGTTGGGAAAAACATAATTAGCGAGAGTGATACAAACTTAAGCAAGTTAAGAGGAAAAAAAATCTTCTTGAGTTGTTGCATGTGCCTCTCAAGTTTCTCGAGTAACTACTCATTTATTTATTCTGCATCTAACACTCAGCTTATTGAATCAGGAGCTACTGATCATATGATTAGTGACCCTTCTATTTTTTAGTCTCGAAAAACCTTTCATGTTAAGTCTATTCAGGATACTAATGAGACACCAATGTCAATTTTAGGAAATGATACTGTCTCGCTATCACCCACATTTTTCATATCTTCTGTTTTATTTGTACCCACTCTTAAGAATAACCTTTTGTCAATTAATCAACTTATTATGAATCTTAATTATTCTATAACTTTTTGTTCTACTCAATGTGTATTTTAGGACAATTAAAAGAAGATGATGATTGGTACTAGTAGAGAGATGAAGTCTTTATTACTTGTAGAAAGGATTGACAATCCTAATTATGGCTTTAGGTGGATAGAGGAAGTGATAGAGCAAGAATTATATGCACTGTCGTATAAGACATCCATCGTTCACTTATTTGGAACATTTGTTTCTTAAACTATTTTCTTATGTTTCTATTTCCAATTTAATTTATGAATAATGCATCTTTGTTAAAAATAATCGAACTACTTTCAAAACTAATTCTAATAAAAGTTCTATTCTATTTGCTTGTGTCTATACTGATATATGGGGTCTTTTCTCTACTCATACTATCTCTGATCATAAATATTTTGCTTTCTTTATTGATAATTGCACTTGAACAACTTGAATCTATTTATTGAAATCTAAGTGTGATATTACTCATATTATTTTTCAATTTTATAAAATGATTATCATATTGTTTCATGTATCGATTAAAGTTTTTTATTCTGATAATGGTGATGAGTTTGTGAATCATTCTCTTACTTTAAAAAAAATCATGGCATTCTTTAGCAAACGGCATGTGCTTGTACACCCCAACAAAATGACATAGTATAACATAAAAGCCTATCACCTTCTTGAGATGGTGTGTGCCCTATACTTTACTATAAGCGTTCGTAAAGGTTTGGCCTGGAGATGTCATGAATGCTACTTTTCTTATAAACTGAATGCTTAATTGTATTTATGATTATTGGATTCCTTTGAGAAAATTATCTATTTTTTACATTTTATCCTCTGCACTTAATATATTTAATTGTGTTTGTTATGTTTATGTCCATGCCCTTCATTGGAACAAATTCAATCTCAGTGCTCTTAAGTATTTATTTTAACTTTAACACACACAAAAGGTATGAGTATTTTCACCCACTTACTTATAAATATTTTGTGTCCATAGATGTTCAATTCTGTGAACATGAGTTTTATTTCTATGATGATGTCTCTTTGCCTCCTCTTTGAGGGGAGATTAAGAGTAAGAACTAGGAAAAATTATGGTTCAAAGAAGAGAAGTTATGAATTTATGGTAAAATAGAGGACTCTTTTCCTTTAGGAGAACTTAACATGAAATAGAGAAACCAACTAGTGAGTTGAGGTCAACTCATATATTTCATCTACAATTTGGTATGGGTAATAAGGAATCTACTACTATGATCCTATCTTCTAACTCAGATGCTCTTCTTGATGATACTACCATGCCTTTAAATGAATCTTCTAAGATTGACGATGAGGTACATTTTCATCCTTTATCTTACATTAATGATATCTATGCTAGTGACATACCTTTTAACCCTGTAATGTTAACACCTACTATCTTAAATCCACTAGTTAGTGATCAATAAAGGAAGTATACTCTTAGAACTCGTTAATAACCTTATAAGTTGGGTTTTTATAATCCTTCATCTAATATTGTTTATCCCATATCTGCTTTTGTTTCTTATCACTATTTGTCTAAAGCTTACTTAATTTTTGCAATTTAGATTTCTTTTGTACCTATCCCTAATCATTTCCAAGAAACTCTTAAAATCATAAGTAGAAAGTTGCTATGTTAGAAGAAATAAATGAACTCCATAAGAACTGTACTTGGGAGTTAATCGAATTACCAAAGGGGAAAAAGATTGTGATTTGTAAGTAGGTATTCATTTCAATAGAACTTAGGAAAAAAAATAAAGCCAATAGCGTCTAAGGGATATGCTCAAACTTATGGGATTGACTATCAAGAGACATTTGCTCCAATGGCTAAGATGAGTACTATTCGAGTTATACTTTCTATTGCTATAAATTTAGACCGACCAATACTTTAATTTGATGTAAAAAAATGCATTTTTTTAGAGAACTATTGGAAGAGGTGTATATGAATCCTCTTTCTAGATTCCCAACTAAAGATGAGAAGGTGTGTATGTTGAAAAAAGTTTTACATGGATTAAAATAGTCATCCAGGGCATAGTTTGGTAGGTTGAACTAATCAATGAAGGAATATGATTTTAAATAAGTCTAGGTAGATCACACACACACTCTTTTCTATAAAAGAAATGGTGATGATATTACCTTACTTTTGGTTTATATTATAGATATGATTGTTATAGATAGTAATGCTGGTGAAATAAAAGATTACACAATTACGAGGAAAAATAATTTGAAATGAAAGATCTAAAAAATCTAAAATATTTCACAGGTATTGAAGTTTCTATATCTAAGCAAAAACTCTTTCTCTATTATATATATAATATATACTAGATCTCTTTATTAAAACTGATAATTTAGCTTGTACTCATGTAGACACATCCATTGAGGTGAATCATAGTTTAATTATTTATCTTGATTAGATTCCAACTAATAAAGAAAGATATAAAAAATTAGTAGAAAAATTGATTTACTTGACTCATACTCAACCTGATTTATGTTATACTGTTAGTGTGGTAAGTCAGTTCATGTCTAATTTGAGTAACTAATACATAGAACATGTGAATCAAATTTTGGCCTATTTGAAGTCCTCTACAATTAACGATATATCTAAAAATTAAAGTCTATTTCAAAATTCCTTATATGTATTGGAGGAAATTTGGTAACTTGGAGGAGTAAGAAACAAAACGTGACATCGTTATCAATACAAAGGCTAAGTATCGTGCTCTTCATCATGGTATTATGAGAGATTTCTTGGTTAAATTTTTTGTTAAATAAGCTTAATTTTGATCCGAAGAAGTGTATGATATTATTCTATGATAATAATACAACAATAAGATTGTGAATAATTCGATACAATATGATCGAACTAAACGCATTGAACTTGACATAAATTTTATCAAAGATAATTTGGTTGATGACATCATTACTTTAAATGATGGTCTAATACATCAACATTGTTGCTTAATTAATTGATAATGTGACTCATGATGTTAAGACTCATGATGTTAAAGGAAGTTCTTTCCATGTATTATTATCCTAGTTAGTCACATGTGATATATATGTTTTAACTTTAAGGAAAAAGTTAAAATGTATATTTATTCTTAAAATTATTATTCTGTAAATATTTGTATTTATTATCCTTCCTTAAATATAATTTACATATTTATATAAATACCATAATAAAAATATTATGCATTTTTTCATATTTCAAACTTAATTAAACTCCTTTGTGATTACTAAGGATTCATTTTATTACGGTCTTAAATTATATTTTCTTGTTTTTAAAATAATTTTTTTGTTTTCTAATTCAGTTAAGAAAAAGAGATAAAAAACCTATTTGATAAAAAGTTTTTTTCTTTATTTCATTCCCTCCTAAGTTACAATAAAAAATATAAGGTAAACTTGACTTATATAAGAAAAAGTAAATTTTGGATATAATTTTTAATTTTTTTAAGTTTCAAAAATAATAAAAATTGTGTATAAAAAGAAAATTAAGTTCTAATTGATTTTGAATTTGAAAAAAAAAATTAATTACTAAATAGCACTTAATTTGAACACTTGAGCTCAAAATTGCTAACTTGTAAACAAATTTAGTTATGAAACATACCCTTAAATAGCTTTATAAAATCAAAATCAAAATCAAAATATTAATTTTATTTAAGTAATAATGATTAATATAAAATAAAATAATAAAATTAGGGATAGTTTTATAATTGCATAATATAAATTTGAGAAGGAATATACTAAGAGGAGTATGTAAACAATCAATGAGAATAATCCTCGAATTTATGGTGGGCGTTTTCTTTTCCCACCAATTTTTTTTTTTTTTTTTTTTGAAGTAAAATAACTCACCTTCCACTTAAGAAAAGACGCCCCTAATTCATAAGTTGTGTGTTTTTCCATTCATATTTGAGAGGTGTTCTACAAGTGGGTTTTAGTGTCTTATTTTAGAAAGGTAGTATGCACTAATAGATTTGGAAGTCTTTAACTTGACGCATCTTGCTAAACAAGGGGAGCCATCAGTTTTTTCTGAGTTCTGTTTGTGCTAAGGTTCTGAAGACTTGATACTATCCCAAGTGTACCTTCCTCCAATGATCTCTTAATAAATCTTCTTCTTGTACTAGAAAAGGTATCTTAGAGGCTAAATATGTCTTACTAATTGAACACAAAAATAGGTCGGAGATAGATCATGCATCTGTATCTAGTCTAATATGTGACTTCCTTCTCACAACTTTAGAACACTCATCAAAACTCAAGCTTCAATAACGTGTTTCATTTAATTAACCATGAAACTATATCATGGAATGAGCAAGAGTATGAGAAACTTATGTATATCTTGAAGCTGAATAAATTCTCTCTATCCCTTTTCTGATAATGGAATTTGTGATGATTTATTTAGGGTCTATCAAATTAAGCTAAATTACAATATTTGACACCTGCTCGTGCACAAGTATGACTTAAAGTGAAAGAAATAAGCAAATCAAACCATCAATAGATTTCCAAGAACACTTGAAAATAGATAAGATACTGTAAAATTATCAGATCAGGGTCACCATCGTAATCACCATAAGGCATAATCACTAATATACATTCCATAAATTCCAAAGGAAGGAAAATTCCACCAAACCATTTATCAGAAACACCAAGAAAAAGAAAAAGGATTCTCCCTTGTTCCTTCAAAACAACAAAAATCCATATACCCAGATAACAATATATAGAGGCAAAGCAACCTATCGATCAGCCAAACCAAGGGAACATTCACTTCTTTAAGCTACCACGAATACCAGGACGGGGCTTATTAGCTTCACTAGACTGGGCAGCATGACGATTCACGATCTGGGCCTCGTCAAAGGGGATCTTGGGATGGCGAGCATCATGGTGAATCTGCATGGACTTGACATCAGGTACAGTGGTTTTGCAGTGTGGACACTCATACTTGGCGTGACCACCCTTCTCGATTCCAGAACGATCGGCCAAGCCAGCCTTTCCACCACCGCGATTAGTGGTGGCCGCGTCGACCTTGGCTTGGATCTCCTTAGCTGTGTGCTTCTTGGGCTTAGCTTTGCCTGTCATGGTAATGTGTACGGACGATTGAGGTGCGTTCTCGACAGAAGATTGATAGGCTGTTTTGACTTAAATAAGAAGGAGAAGAAACCCTAAATTGAGCGAAGCAACCGTGGATGATTAGCAATTTATAGGCTTATCCAATCCGTAAGCGGATGATTTGGTGCGGTAAGGCTCATGTGGGCTTATTGATGGGGTGAAGTGAATACCGTGAATTGGAATCCCCTTTATATCTTTGGCAAGTTCATCACAATTAACGAGAAAATTTTTGTGAATATATTTCTGATAGCTTAATTGCAAGAATGGATGATGGGTAGTAGGGAAGCCAACCGCAAATAATAATTAAATGTGTCTAATTTTAGGTGGTGAAATTTGAATAAATTTGTGTGTTTGGTAATTTTTTATTTAAAATTATAAATTTATATTTTATTAAATATTATTATATATATTATATAGAGATAAAATATTTAATATTTACGAAAAAAAATCAAGAATATATAAAATATTATTACTTTTAATTGGAAAAGATTATTTTTGTTAAATTTATTGTTTTGGAACTATTTTAAATTATAAATGCATTAAAATTTAATTTTTAAAGTTTAAAATGAATAAACATTACTCCACGAAGATTCATTGAATTTATAGAAATTGATTTCATTTTCAATTTCAATTTCAATTTCAAATATAATATAATATTTTTGTTTAAATTTAGGTAAAATATTATTAGTAATTTTAAATAATTTTAAAAAATAATTACATATTAAATTTAAATCTTATTTTAATATTTTATTCAAAAATAAATGTCAACTATTATCGCTAGTGATGTAAATAAATATCACTATGTATCAAAAGCAATAAACAAAAAATTTCCCCTTATTTACAAGCCCTAATAAATAGCATTTGATGTTGTTAGGATATGGTTCACCCATGAGGTACTATTACTATATGAGGTATAATATTCGACATATATTATACGAGGTACAAGGTGCAATCTATAATTGACACAATATTCATAGAACAAGACAAGGTCCATTGTGAAACATGTGATAAGAGGTGATCTTATGACACAAGATGTGTTAATCTGGTTGTAAAGTGATGAAATGCAAGTTATATTGTAGGTAATGGTCTAGGACACTAACGATGATGGTAAAGTGATCTCATCTTGAAACATTGTGTTTGTTAGTCAAAGAAAGTCGCTCTATAGAGATTCAACATTTGAAAGATGCATTGCCTATATATATGGATCCATGTATCCCATTATGGGGATCTGTAACCTCTCATTAGAATCTTTCTAACCCCTGTAGCATTTAGTCATTCTTCAAATAATTGGCGCTTATTATAAGACTTTAAATTTTTTCAATCTATTTAAAGAATTTGAGAGCTTATATCAATAAAACTAGAAGAATTACCATGTGACACAGGGAAGTCTACTCCAATCAACATGACTAGTCACCAAACCAATTCTAGGTCATATAGAAACAATTCACAAAACTACTTCTTTGTCCTGTTCATTTGCCTATTGGGCCAATTTATCTCATTCCAAGGTATAGGTTGACGTAGCATTCAACTTCTGATTATGATCTAGTAGATTGTTCCTTAGGTCCAATATTTTGGCCTTTTGTACTCAAAGATATTCTTCACACTCCTCGAGTGCCTTGTTTTTCTCTTTTAAGACCTTTTACAATTTATCAACCTGGACCTCGGCTTCACAAGCTCATGTGCGATAAGCCTTTTTTGCAACATTTCCTACTCTCATCTCATCAGTGTTATAGCCTACAAAAATAAGGTTACATAGTATAAACACCAAGTATCAAAGTAACGAGGTACCATATGAATACGGGGAGAACAACATGTAAACTTACCTTAAGTATACGGGTTGAAGCCATTTCCTCGTGTGTTAAATCTTTCTCCTTAATCGCTGCTTGGATGTGATTCTTGTGCATCTCATTCCCAAAGTGTTGGTAAAGGTCTAAAAACACCTGGATTTTTCCTAATATGCCTTGTCGAATAGAGTTATGAGGGATTCTTCAAGTACATATCATTTTCACGATGTGTTTCAATGTCTAACACTGGGATGGGAGAAGGTGGAGACTTAAGTTTCCTTTTCTTTGAGGAAAATTTACCTTGTGGGATAGGATTAGTGGCATCCTCAACAAGAGGTCATGAAGGTTCATATTTGTTAGGCTGGGGAAGTACTTCTACCATACTTGACATATCGGTGGGGTTTTGGGGGGACTTTGAAGAAACTAGCTTGTCTACTCTGAAGTTTGCTACCACATCATACACGTCTATAATTGAAAAGTTCATCTATGCAAAAGTATAGGTAAAAAAGTTAATTAAAATCAAATTGAATATAAAAGTACCTCGTGTTTATTCCACCACCACCTAGAACTTCTAAAGGATACTCCCTCCAAACTTTGAATGCTTAGAAACAATGTGTTGTGAGGATTTTTTTTTATTAATGATGGAAAGTATTTTGAAGCTCAAACAATGCACTTTTTTCTTTCTACTTGGCCCTAAATGAAACATCATTTCTTCACCTCATGGCACGATGGTTTCAAAATTGTGGTTCATTGAGATATCACCTCCTACATAAAAATATTTATTTTTCCATCTACTTTGACTGTTAGGTAGTCCTAAAATAAAACCTTTGGCGGATATAGTCGATACGTATACATGACCTACACCCAACCCATTCCTTTTTATGCAATACATAACTTATATCTCATCCTCTTCTAGTTCAAAGCCAAGCTCCTCAAATACAATAGCCAATCTTAGGAGGTTTTTCCAGCCATTAGGGTTAATTTATGCCAGGTTAAGGTTGCATATAGACAAGAAAAGGGCTACTACTCGTGGTATGAAGAACCTTTTACCGATGTGGAGGGTTACCTCATGCAAAACGTACCAATCCTAAGAGGGATCATCATTATCTGATAAATTTGAAGGTACATGTACCAAGCCTACACAGGGAGGAATAACATACACCCTCATAAGCCTATACATGTCATCAACACCCAACTTACTTGGTTTTTTTTATCTGATGCTTGTTCTTGGTCTCGTCAGTAGGTTTTCTGGTACCCACACGACGTACTTTCTTTTTTCTTTGAACTCTACGAGGAGATATTGTGATGTGAATAGGGGAAACATGACCTGATGAGCTAGAAGCTTCTCCAAGGTCCCTATTTTCTAGGAAATTACCACTCTAAGTATATGTTTGGACATCTAGACTGCCTTGGTGCCCAACCTATGCAAATGACTCAAGTAAAGTCACCAACTCGAGATGGAAGGCGAAACAGTACCCCAAATGTCCTACCTATAAACCAACCTAAGCTCAATTCTTAGCTCGAACTTTGAGTGACAAGCCCGAGCTCAATGATCAACGCAAGCTAGGGTCGACCTTAACCTATAAGATGTTTGTACTTTATACCAATTATACCCTTCTAACATGTAAATATGCATACATATTAAGTAATTGACACCTGTATCTATAATGTTCTATGAATAGAGTGATCTCTTAAGAGATCCACACATTCATCCAATTGTCTTAACTTCTCTCTAAGTTTTCTCTCTAAAAATATGTTGAATCTTAATAGTATACAAGCTTGAGATACCTACTTTTTATACCTCGAATTCACGACCTCAGGTAGAAGTAGGGAGTGCCAATACTTGACCCCATGTTGGAGTGTCTAGTTTAGGATGAATTTCTTTACCTTGATTGTCGTATTGCTTGATAATTGGAGGAATGATAAACTCGAGGTTCGAGGTGTTATCAGTATGACCTTCAAGTCATGAGATAGATTACTCTTATCTAGTACGACCTTTAGATAATGAGGTGGATTACTTTTCAACCATTAGACTAATTTAAAAATTTTAAAAAGCGAACTGGTTGGAAGCAAACTTGAAATACAAAAGTAAGCTGGAATTTGAAAGGGTGAGTTGGAGTGTTGATGCTACGAGATGCTTTTCTTTTATGATGGACTGCTCTTTAGATGAACATGATTGATTTTCTAGTGTTGTGAGATGAATTGCTCTAAAGGAAAGAGTTAATTTTTTTAAAGTAAATGAAATGAATTGATAAATATGTGGTTAAGGTCCTTAATATACTAATTATGAAGTTTAACAATTTCCTTTAAGATGGCCAAAAGTTGAAAGGTTTTTTTTTCCCTAAAAGGAAGTTGGAGTTTTATGTCGGCTAGAAAATTTATGCTCTCATAATTCTTTTTACTTTGTTTCAAAATAAAAAAAGGGAACTTAATGTTAGGATATGGTGTACCACGAGACACTGTTACTATATAAGGTACAATCTTTGAAATATATTATATAAGGTACAAGGTGTAGTCTATAATTGACATAATGTTCATAGTACGGTTACGGGATCCATTATGAGACTTATGACATGAGATGTGTTGATTTGATCGTAAAGTGATAAAGTGTAAACATTATCTCAATTCATGATCTGGGTTACTAAGATGATGATAAAGTGATCTCATCTTGAGATAGTGGGTTTGTTAGTCGAAGTATGAGGTAGTTGCTCCATAAAAATTAAACACCTAAAATGATGCATTGCCTATATTTATATGGATAGATGTATCCCATTAAGGGATCTGTAACCTCTCACTATAATATTTCGTAGCATTTAGTCATTCTCCAAACAAATTGTACTTAGTTTTTGGTGTTTATGAATTTAATTCTTCTTTAAAGATCTTTCAACAATCCTTCCATTATTCTTTATCCAATGATAATTTATTTACTAACATTGACCATCTACATTTGCTTCCATTAATAATGGTGGTACTAAAGAACACGTGTTTCAATTAGTGTTTTCACTGATAGGGCTTATGAAGATCAAAAACATTTCTTCCCCTGAAGTTATATCGTCTCATCATTTAATTTAAATAGAGGTCCAAAAATTATTTTCTCATATACCAGTGCATTATGTAGTACCAATAAAGTGATATGATGAGTTGTTCAACAACTCAAAAAAATTAAGTCACTGCTGCTAAATTGGTCGTAACAGTATATAAGGTGGGCGTGGAAGAATTATTATTTTAACAATTTAATTTTTACCAATGAACATAGATTATTTTAAAATTTTAGTTTATTAATTATATGGTTGTGAAACTCGAAACATTTATGATAGCTCAAGAACCTGTGCACTTCATCTAATTGGCATCAAACAAACTCAAGGCCGAGATTGCCACAATGAGCTTTTGTTGTTGCAAAGAAACAAAATAAAAGCAAATACTTTTATAAATCCTAAGGCATGTGAATGAATAAACGGCTGCAAAACATCACTTCACGGGTAGAGAGAAATACTGTGTATATATGTGGGGTTCCATATAGAAAATATGTAAAATAGTTAAAAAGGCACAAGGGCAATGCTGGCCATGAATTATGCAACACAGAGAAGTGTAATTAGGATTAAAAACAAGAAATTATGTAACAGTAGTTACACGCTAAGCCGTGTTATTTGTGGCTTTGGTAAATTATCTTCGCTGTACAGCAGCCTCCTCTTCTTTGAAGCATAGCCTTGATACTGGTAGATAATGCTGTATAGGCACTGCCTTAATGACATCACATCAAATGTCTCAATGAATCTCAAGTCCGTCACTCTGGATTTCACACCAGCAAACCGCTGGTACTCCTCGTAAACAGAAGACAAACACCAATGCTGCAGTTTTCGCAGGCATCCAACGAGACAACCGGTCCTATGCTGCAAGAGAAAAGAAATAAAACACAATTGTCAAGAGCTATAACAACTTCAATGAAGTTAATACGAAAAGGAAAGAATATATTGGTAAAGGAAGCCAATGCAAAATGGCAAGGTAGCAAAAGCTTCAACAAGTAACCATACAAGAAATTTCATCAACTAACATGCAAGAAGATAACTCCTTCAACATGTCACTATTTACCACATGTTCTTATCCATATAAGAGAAGATCAATGTCCCTCAAACATATTTTTGCCCTCTCCCCCTCAGTGGTGTTGTGACTGGTGACAACATAATGTTATTGCTATCAAATAATGATTCAGCAAAAACTAATAAGCAAAGGACAATATAACAAGTGCCTAAGGAAAATAAATTTGGAAAAGCAGAAGAAAAGAAAGGACGGACATCAGATTGACTAAAACAAAAACATAATCTTCAGTAAGCAAGGGCTTGAAAAAAATTCAAAAAGTTGAAAACGGAAGCCAGTCAACAACCTGTTAGAAGAAAATGCTTTTAAGTTCTTTCAAGTTTCAACTACGATAAAATCAAAAAGTAGCCAGAATTCAGTAGACAATTATATTGTGCTAGAGAACATGTATTCAAGATCATCCCTTTGGAATTTCGATTCTAAATCAAAGATGAATAACCACGGAAAAAATGAACTTTGTAGCACAAAATCAAATGCAAACAGATCAAAGAAATGACCATACATTATCTAACTCACCATATACATAACTGGCATAGATATGTTTCGAGCAAAAAATAATTAAAGCAGATCGTACAGACAAATGAACACAAACCATGCAATAAAAAGTGATATTAGGAACTGGGAAAAGTAAAAAAGCGAAATTGGAAACAAACCTTTCCACGCTTGCAGTGTATCATAACTGGGTGGTTTCTTACATCTGGAGGCAAAATAGAAAATTTCAGAAATATATACTAACTCTATAATAGACCATTAGATAACAAACTAAAGCACAATAAAACGAAAATTTGTCTTATACAGTACCAATTAAGACCCTTAGGGCCTCCATGATGGTATCGTTGGGAATAGATACAAAGGACTCCTGCAGACGCAAATTTTTACAAAGCAAAATAGCATTAGCAATAGAGAGAACTGAGCAGTACTCCATCAACCGCACTATAGAGAGAACTCAGCAGTACTCCATCAACCGCACTCTCTACCCTCTTCCTTGTGCAAAATAGAAATAGATAATTTATGCATTATGGTATCGAATGCAAGATTCCCATTAAGGTCATATGATTTAATTATTATCTTCAATCTTTTCATTTAATCGTCTGTTACAAAATTTAACGCTGCTTAAACTGAATATTTATTCTCTTCACTAACTCATGAATTTATATCCATTGAAACAGATTATCAATTCAGAAAAAAAAAAGTAACTTCCTTTCATATTATTGATGTGTAAAAAGGTAACGTTATTATCACAATTATTTTTGTTAATGCCACAACAAAATTGTATATTTATCTATTATATCTCTATAATTAATTAAATTTTAGTTTGACTGCAGTTAATAAAGTTGTCCTTAGTGAAAAATTATTATGACAATATCAATTTGAGTTGTAACAATATTACTATTATTAATAAAATTATGATTGATGAAAAATTATTGTGACAATAACAATTTAAGTTGTGTAAATATCGGCACCATTTAAAAATTGTTCCCGTTTTAGTATATATCAATTAATAGTGCAAAAACAAGTGAAGTTTCATTAATCATAAAAAATAATGGAGAAAGCAGAGAATTGGGGAAAGAAACAATATACCGTTTTTCCCTCAATTCCAAATTGAAAGAGTCGAATATTTTGAGAACGAAGAAACTCCAAATTTTCCTCTGGATAGGGTTCAGGGCACAAGTATCTGCATCAAATCAGATAAACAATTCAAACTACATGTCGTATACATAACAACGCAAATGCATAATATTCTATTTGATTCCAAAGAAAATCAAGGGATATTAGAAATACAAACGGTCACCCATTAACTTAAAAAGAAAAATAAATATCAAAAAAATTTAATAAACGTGAATAGAATAAACCTCCAAAAGTCTAAAACCCCAAACAACAAAATCAAACCCAAGAACATATCAAGAATAAAATAATGAAAAAACTCCACGTATTTCAAATACACGCATACGCAGATTGCAAGTATATGCATAATGCATGTACATAATACGAAGGTTTACATGATGGATCGAAGGTTTAGGGTTTGAAGAAAAACGAAATTGGAGGGTTGAGGTAAGCCAGATCTGTAAATGCCGTCCTCGACCATAGAGAAATTGGGAGGCGGTACCAAAACGTTGTCGTCTACTTCCTCTTCCAATATCAACCCCATTGTCCTCTCTCTCTCTGTTTTCTTCTTGTTCCTTTATAAGTTCTTTGATTTCGATTTCGATTCCCAGAGAACACGAAGACGCCTTTTGGGTAAATATTATCAGAAACAAGGAGCAATAATGCACGTTTTAACAGCAGAAGAATAGAATGTGTTCATGGATTTTATAATAACACGACTCCTTGAGTTGTTAGGATTTATGTCCTTTAAGGTTTCATGATAGAATCACTTTCAAATTAATGTTCCCTATTTATAAGGAAATATTGACGAGTGCAAAGAGCCCGATGCTTACGCCAGAAATATAGAGACATTCTGTTGTTTCGAATTTATAAGTCTAATTTATTTCTCTTATATTCTGTTAATTCAATGATTTAATTAACAGAAAAAAAAACTAATAACCTAATTAAAAATCAAAATCTTATTGGATTAGGAGACAAAAAATTTAAATTAGTTTAGCATTAAGAAAGTGTGTGTAATTATGTTTTTTTTTCTAAATATTATTATTATACTTATTTTTTACGTTGCTGCATCAATAATATTTCTAAACTAATATATAACTTCTCTTAACTATGCTTGATTCATGACTAATTACGGTTGGACAATTGTACCCGTGGAGGTTTTTAAATTAATGTTAAAAAATAAAAAAAAATTAAATAATGAAAAATCTATTGTAAATTATAATTAATTATTATTATTTAAATATTTTTAAAATTAATATAAAATAATTATAATTAATAACATAATATCGCCTACATCAATTTTTACGAACGAAGAAGTGTTACGAGGGTTGCGGCTAATAGAAAATAAGGATTGAGGTTGTCATGCGGTGCTGTGCCTTACGATTTTGTCCAGATGTTGAATTCTGGGATGTGATGTTCGACTATGACTCTTTACAGGTGATGCAACCAGTGAATAATGGTTCTAATGATGACATTTGTTATTTAATTTTGGAGATTAACAATTTTAATTATTGTTATTATCTTAAAAGGATTAATTTTGTAACTAATTAAGTTTATTTTGTTTTGAGTTTGTTAGTTGGAGTAAAATTTAAACATTTTAGTTTATTCTTATCTTTGATAACCATGTTTTAGTTGTAACTTATAACTAAATTTTATTATATTTATACTATCTAGTTATAAAAGTATTTTATTTATATAATTTTATGAGTTTTTTATTTATTAAATTATTAAAAATTAAAATATCTATAAAAATCATTATTTATGATATCTGTCATTAATTTACTTATATTTTTTACGTCTATAAAAAATTATTTATATATTTTTTTATTTAAAAATTATATTATTTTATGTTGATGTATATGTTAAAAAAATACATATGATGTGGATGTTTTTTTTTTTTTGAAAAGAAAAAACTTACTGCATTACTAAATATAGAAAAGAGAATTTACTAAGTGAGGTGGAATCTATCTCTTATCAACATGATAGTGTAAAAAATCATTTTAAAAAGCTTAACTATAAGGTATGATTCAAAAGACTGTAGAACAAGAAGAGAAATTAGAGATTTAGGTATGTGAGTATTGGATTTCTTAGGCCTTTTTTAGTCTTAAAACTATTTTTTTCTAGAAAATGGGGAGTGATATTGAAAATTAATTTTAAATTGTGAACGATTTAAATAAAAAGTTAAGGTTTTAAAAAACTAATTACAACTGATTCTGCTCGATCGGGTTATATGCTTAAAGTTTATTGAGATATACGATTAAAAGTGATTTTTGTTAAAAAAAATATTTTTTATTTATATTTTAGCAGCATAATAATAACATAAAATTAATGAAATTATATGAATAAAATATTTTTATAATTTAATGATAAAAATACGATGAAATTTATTTCGATAATTCCAACAATAAAAATATAATAATTTAATAATATAATGTTGATTTAACTGTTATAATATAAAAGATTATACAGTTTTTTCCATTTACAAATCGACGGTAATTTATATGTTATTTTCTTTTTACCGGTCATTGCTACAAAATTATGTGTTTTAATCATTGATGTTTTAGTGTGATTTATATTTATGATTTAAAATTTGAGAGAAATAAATATTACGATTAAATAAATCACTACAAAACTATGTTAAACCATACATTTTTGTTGTGAAAAAAAAAATCGTTGTAACAATTACAATATATTTTTGTGACGAGATAGTAGTTTTCTGATGTCTTGGTAGCCACTAGTGTTTTAGCTGTTCTTATTGTATGTCTTTTATGTTATTTAATATATTTCCTCTATTATTGGAAATAGAAAAATAACCAGCAATTTTTTAAAGAATGTATGGTACACTTACTTTCATTTTTATTTAAAAAGATTTAGTATAATATTTTTTAATTACTTCAATCTTGAGTAGAAGAACAAAATAATAATATTTTTTTATGTATTAAATGGTGTATAATTATAATTAATATGATATATAATTAGTTATTTGTTAAAACATATTATTTTACTTTTTTTAATTTATAATTAATTATCATATTATTTATGATAATACTACAATTTATAATAAATAATTTTTTTTTAAAATAATTATTATCACAGTGCAAAATTCAAAATGTAGAATCAAATTCTAATGCATAGGTAGATAGTAATATATATTTCTTCATCTCATATATTATATATAATTACAATTAATATGATATATAATTATTAATTAAAATAATATAATTTATTTTTTTATAATTAATTATAATATTATTTATGGTAATATTATAACTTATAATAAATAAAAATCTTTAAAGAACAATTATTTATACAATGATAAACTTAAAAAGGAGAAGTTAGAAATAGATAACAAACCTGTATTTTTGTTAGGTTAAATTATATATAATTATAATTGATACGGTAGATTATTATTTATTAAAATATTATAATTTTTTTAAATTTATAATTAAATATGATATCATTTGTCATAAATAAATAATTTAAAAAAAATTATTATCCCAATGCAAAACTTAAAAAGTAGAATCAGATAATACGTACCCAGATATGAATGTGTATTTCTTGATTTCATAATTTATATATAATAATTATTATTATTTATACACTAGATATTTATTAATTAAAATAATATTATTTATTTATTAATTTATAATTAATCATTTATAATAAAAAATTAATACGAAACTTTAAAAGCACAATCAGAATCTAGTACATACGCAAGCATCCATGTGTCGGCAGATTATAAAGGTACTGCATGCATGCTTATGTTAATTAAACAAATATTGAGCACTATAGATTTTAAATATTTGTAATTCGAAAATTATTGGATTTGTTTAATATATGACCTTCACTTTTAGTAGAATATTAAAAATTATTAAAAAACTTAAACTATTATAAAAAATATTTACAATAATTCTTTATATATCAACTATGAAATAATTCAAGACCCATAAATAATTGTTTTGATATCTGTTACACTTATAATTCATTTTCAAATTATGTTTCTTAAATTTTAAAAAATAACTAAATTTTTAAAATTAAAATTTTATTTATTTATTAACACTGAAAACAAATAACTCAAACATACTCAAAACAAAAATTTATTAAAAAAAATAATTTTGAAATTAAATTTTAGAATTTTTTTTGAAAAATATATAAAATTTTGAAAATTTAAATTAGTTATCAAACATATAACATTCAATTTTTAATTTATACATTTTGAAAATGAAACTAAAAATTAATTATCAAATAATTTTATATTTTTTTAAAAAATTAGAAATTAAAAATCTAATTACAAAACAACACAATATAATGAAATTAGTTTGTGACTTCGTTCCAACTCCTGAAGGAACCAAATGGATATAAGTACGAGGCTTTATATGACATTTCATCCAGTGAAATCCAAGAGTGTCTAACGACTACAAACCTTCAACAACACATAGAGTCCATGGTTATCTACTATCTAGCTCCACATTCTACTATATCTTTTTGTTTACAGATTATTCAAATTGAATCAAAAGCAAAAGACATGGCCACAGTATCACCAATGACCAGCCAGTTGCAGTCCAATTTCACCTCCCCAATCACAAGAGGGCCTGGTCTCACCGAAAGGCCTCTCTGCATCGCCACTCAGGCTCTTGCCTACTAGACGACCCTCATCTTTCACCATTAAAGCCGTTCAATCTGAAAAAGGTTAGTCCTTATTTGCTTGGGGGAGTTTCATATTATATTTTTTATAGGTCATTTGTATTAATGGATCTGATGAAAAGTTAAAAAGAAGCAACTTTAGTGACCACATGTGAGTTTGATAGCACTATTATGATCCCACTACTATTTCTAACCATCACACAAAAATGAAATTTCATTGCACTCTTTCGCTTTCTTTGGAATTTTTTACTCTTAACTTTTGTTTTCAAAGTGTTTGATAAATGTTCTCTAAGAATTGGGTCATAACCTTTTTCTATCTAATGCTTTACAATTAGGTCGACTTCACCTAACTCGATTTAGAATAAGAGATTGCCACCGTATTCCGGTCTTAACAGTATTTAAAATGGAAGCATGAAAGCCATGGCATTTGTGGCAAATCCAGTTGTTGCCATCTATATGTTAACGAACTCTTAAATTTGTTGAGAATTGTAAGTAGGCTAGTGTTCTTTAACAACGGAATGCATATTAAAAAATAGTTAGGGTGAATGTTTGACGTTTTTGGGAACGCAACTAATGACAAGTTCGACAATATTTTTATATATTTATTGCATATCAAATATTTGTAATTTAACAATTCAGATTATTAGATATTAAATACAGGATTTTCAGTTCTAATATTATGTTAGAGATTTTTAGTCAATTCAAAAACTTAAGTTATTGGAAGAATAATGAATTATATTTTTATACATTTATCAATGATAATCGTATCGTCTTTGTATTATTATGTCTTTTTTCTCGTTAATTTATACAGTAAAAAGTTAATAATATGTTTTTATTGCCACCCTTACTCAAAATTTCCAATCCAAACTGTCCCTGTAATAGCTGCATGACATCACGAACTATATTTAGTGTTCAAATTTTATGGTGGAGTCAAATTAGGTTTGCCTTTTTTTTCATTATTATTATTAGGTATAAGGTTCCTTTTTATAAGAGTTCTTTTGGGGTGATTGTGATGTCTTAAAATAAATGAGAAAATAATATTTTTAACACTTAAAAATGTACAACAATAAAAATAATAAATTCCCTTTGAATTAGGGAGGGATGTAGCACCCTTAGATCATCTCATATTTCTCCCAAATTTAAAAACGATGGTGCCATTTTTGTTATTTAGAATTGTAGAGGTGATTTATTGAGTAATTTTTCCAAATTAATTACTTATATTCAGTCGAAAGCTAGTATATATATACTCTTATATAAAATCATTACTATCTTTTAATACAACTTACTTCGCACACTCATAAATGAGAATCAAAATCCATACTTTTAACATGCACAATTAGGCTTCATGATGTAGCATACATTTTATAAGCACCCCATTCAATTTTTAATTGAATATAACTAATAATGTGAAATCAATATGCATCGTGTTTTATATTCTTTTGGTTGACATTGCAGCCAACTTTCCAAGTTATTACACTAGTAAACGGTGATCCATTCATTGGAAGTCTAGAAACTCCAGTAACATCAAGTCCTCTGATTGCTTGGTATCTTTCAAACCTCCCAGCCTACAGAACTGCAGTGAGCCCACTCCTTAGAGGAATTGAGGTGGGCTTGGCCCATGGATTTCTTCTTGTTGGCTCGTTTGTCAAGGCTGGGCCTTTGAGAAACACTCCTTATGCTGGTGGAGCAGGCTCTTTGGCCGCTGTTGGTATTGTTGTCATCCTCAGCCTTTGCTTGACAATGTAAGGAATTGCTTCTTTCAAAGAGGGAGAACCATAGACTGCTCCCTCTTTAACCCTACCCGGCCGAAAGAAGCAGCCCGATCAACTTCAAACCTCCGAGGGATGGGACCAAGTTCACTGGCGGCTTCTTCTTTGGGGGAATTTCAGGTGTTACTTGGGCATACTTCCTCCTCTACGTCTTAAACCTTCCTTACTACTTCAAGTAGGTTCATTATGTTGTTCATGCATATTTTATAATGTTCTTATTTGTGAAGGAAATGGAAAATTATATATTTGGCGTCCGTGACTACTTTGTATTAGCTTATAAGCAATTCACTTCAAGTTTGAGCTCTCATTTTTACTTCTATTGCTCATTATGTTGTTCGCTTGTTCCTGCATATTTTATAATGTTTGTTTTTCCCCTTCACTTTTCCCTTATCATCTGAAGCCCGTTGGATTTTAACTTCATATCCAGAGTGGAAAAGTATTTGATGTGGTTCAAATCTAACGGAGAAGAGTCAGTTTTATTGCCACTTGATGAACTACCAAATTAATAGGTTTGATGTGCCTCCGAGATCAATGAAATTATAAATTTAAAAAAAAAAGGTACAATGAGAAGTATGTCATTTAAATGCATTAAACATGATAAGATTCTAATTTTCATTCAAGAAATCGCAGGAATTTAAGAATTCAATACTGGTTTATAGTCTCTCTAGGCATTACATAATATTGGGGTAAGAAAACAATGATAGATAAACCATCTTAAAATTAGCTCAAGTATGCTTTTATATTTGTTCTAATGCATTATTATAAGTGTTACTATAAATTGAGCAATCATTTTAGACTTGCCCACTTGCTTCAAATCCTTGAAATTTAAAGCTCTACTGATATACAACTCTCAAGGTACTAATACCAGAAGTATAACCCCCATCAATAACAAGATTATGACCAGTTATAAAACGAGATTGATCTTCACAAGCTAAAAACAGAACAGCTTCAGCCACATCTTCAACACTTCCACTTCTTCCAGGTAACAAACTAGCCCTTTCACCAACTATCTTACTCACATCTTCAGCATTCACATCATTCCCCATAAACAATCTGTATGAACTAACCAACATTTCTGAAGGAACCCCATGTGGAGATATACAATTTACTCTAATCCCATATGTTCCTAATTCTAAAGCAGTTGTTTTCAACAATGCATTAATAGCTCCTTTTGCCATTGAATAAGGATGTGATGCTAAACCTCCTACTATAGCTGCCGAGCTTGATGTACAAATGATACTTCCTCCTTTTTGTCCTTTTATCATAGCCTTTGATGCATATTTCATTCCATGTATATAACCATAAAGGTTTATTGAGAAAATTTCCTTCACTCTGTCCATGTCTAAGTTTGTTATTCCACTTGCTAGGCCTGAAATACCAGCGTTGTTGAACATTATGTCTAATTGACCTTTCCATTTTAAGGCAAGCTCAATTACTGACTCAACATCAGATTCTTTTGCTACATCACAGTGTACGTAACGCCCTCCAATTGAATCAGCCAGTGGTTTTCCAAGATCATCTAAGATATCGGCAATTACAACGTGAGCACCGTGTTCTGCAAACAGTTTTGCTGTGGCTGCTCCTATCCCTCTTGCTCCTCCGGTTATTACTGCCACTTTGTTCTGTAACCTTTGGTAGAAAATTTTCAAGAAAACGTTAACAGTATTAATAGAGTATTTCTATTTTGCAAGACTAAATTGGAAGCCCAACTTCCACGATTGTAGGGATAATTTAGTCATTTAAATATATTCCTTTCAAAACCAACTGCTCTTCATTTAATGGTTTTTATTCTCTTGGGAAAAAATATTTAATGCCTTATAATGCCATTGAAGAAGAAAAGAAGCATTTTCTACCTCTACCTAAACACTAACCAAATGTATTATTCTGACCCTTTATCCTATTATAAAATAAATAATTTAATCTTATAATTCTTGAAATTAGTTGATTAAGTCTTATCATTTAATAAAATAAATTTATTAAATATATGCTTAATTAATTAAGATTAACTTAAAAATTTCATATTACAATAATTAAAAAAGTTGGAAAACAATTCATAGGTAATTAAAAAACTTGAAATCCTTTTCTTCCAAGGAAAAAAATTTTAATTTGAAAATAGTTAGATTCTATTTAAAGATATTATAGCTTTATGTGGGGTTAATTACTATAATGATATCCATAACTGATATTTAATTTACTAATATTAATGAAGAATTCTAATTTAATACTCATCTTAGTAAAATGTTTCTAGCATTTATAATTTTAAACAACAAACACATTTAATTTGAGGATTTTGTCTTGTAACATTCATTTTAAGGGTATTTTTATGTTTAAAATACTTACCGTAAAAAGACAATAAAATAAATCGAGAGAGAGAGAGAGAACCGAACTTTTCCTAGCTTTTCTCACATTTTTCCAGCTCTGTTAGTTATAAAATGCTAAAAAAAGGCAGAAAAAATGTTACCTTATATGTATTTGGACGGTAAACAACTTAAATGACAAAAATACCCTTAAAATGAATGTCATGTAAAAGCCAAGGCACAAAAACCCCATATTAAACGTATTTCGTATTTTTAAAAAATTATAAATGTTGGAATCATTTTACGAAGATAGATATTAAATCGAAATTTTTTAATAACATATGTGAAGTTAGATACCAATTGTTATACGCTTATATAATCCCTTTCTTTCACGTCAAAATCGATTAAACTTTAAAAGATTATATTTAAATATATTAATGCATCAAAATTTACAGATAAAACTTATATTTAAGTATATTAAAACTTTAATGTGTATAAAACCATTTCGATACATTTAAACTAAACAAAAAAAAGTCACATGACTCATTTTGTCTAATTTAAATGACAAATCATGATTTGAATTTATTTGGTTATTTTTTAAAAGTTATATGATCAATTCGACTCGATTCAAATATAATGAAATAATCGATGAATCTAATTCAACTCTGCAACATATATATTTATATGGTATGTAATTCTGCAAGCTAATAATATGTGGTGACCAATAACAGTAGGACTAACCTCTTGGCAGGAGGCCTCTGCTGGTCTTGATTGTGTTTAAAGGTAGCTGCAACTGATGACTCCATTTGATATATGTTTCATTTCCTTTTTAGCAATTATGGCACACATATATATATACAAATGGTTCAATGCCAATGCTAAAATGGAGAAGGTTGAATAATTATATTCTAGAGATTTAGGTGGTAATGTCAAAAGAAAATGAAGGATATATATATAGTACTGCTTTTTCAATATTAGATTAGAAAGAAATTAAGGTTAGTCACACACTTTTCATTCTTTGGTTATATACATAACTACTTTCAAACAGTAACTAGGCCGCAATACCTGTGACTGGCCTTTATGGCAATTTATTGATGCAATAAAAAATATATTCAGAGAAATTTTGACTATTTTGGGATTAAAGAAGTTCAGCAATTCTTCTTTGTCCTGAATCTTTTGGTGACATGCAAGAACTGAAGAACAATGGATGGTTACTTAGAAAAATAAAATAAAAAACAAGAACAAGAGTTCTATTTATACTTGAAATCAAAGTCTTGGTGATGAATATCAGGGTTTCTTGTAATGAAAGAGGTAAATACATTTTTTTAATATCATAAGAATATATTATAGTAAAATTTATAATAATTATAGGAGTTTTTACTTATTAGATTAAATTTTTAGAATTTAAATATCTATTATTCTTTTAAAATTTCATATTTCTCTTACCAAATAATCATTTGGCTTAACCACCATGGCACCATCAATCATCACTAATAAGTTTAGCATCATTACAATCAGTTAGTTTTACAGTTAACTGCAAAAAGTCCCATGAAAAAAAAGAAAGACCATATTTGTTGAGGTGAGAAATGACAAATATACATAAAAAAAATTGATAAATTTTTACACCTCTCACATTTGTCTAAAAGGATTGAAAAATTATGAATAATACTCTTAAAGTTTATATATTCTTCACGAATATTCTTAACATTTCAAAAATGTCAAAGTTTACCTTCAACTTTGTTTAAAGATACTTTTTTGATTTTAAGTTAAAATTTTATTTTATTTTTATATTTTAATATTAAATAATCAATAATAATAAAATAAATAAAATAAAATAAATAAAATGTTACATTTTTATTTTATTCTAATAAAATAAAGCATAAAAATTAAAAAAATAAATAAATACACGTATAATTAAAAATATATACTCACGTAATTATCAATTAAAAAAATAAAATTGAGATACATGTAATGAATGAATTTTTTTTTATCTATCCCAAATCACATTCAATAAAATGGTTACTTTTATTTTTTTAATTGTCTATAAAAGATTACACTCAAATTTTATTTAAAGTTAATGACATATAATTCAAGATGTAATTATCAAAATAAGATAATATTTTCAATTTTAATATTTATAGTGAAATTAATATAAAAATTAAACTAATTAATTAATTTATCAAAATATAAATAATTAATACTAAATTTTAAAGAATTAATCACTATCGATTAATTAAGTTACATTAAATTATAATAAATTTATTTTTAATAAACTATCCACTTTTGAACGCAGAGTTAAATATGTTAATTCTTCTAAAAATTAAATTTTTAATTTTTTATAATACATTTTCAAAAAAATTCAAAAATAATTTTTTTACAAATTTATTTAATTTATTAATTAATTTTATAATCAATAAATATCAACAATCACAAAAAATATTAGACAATATAAAAATATAAAAAATATTTTTAAAAATTAACTGTGAGATACATGAATATACATTATTGAAAAAAAAATTTAAGAATATTAGATTAATTTTTTATTTAAAAAATTATATTTTATTTATTTCTTTATTTAGTTTAAACTTTTATTTTTTAATCATGTAGTAAATAAAAAAAATATTATTTACTTTATTGTTACTTTTTAAAGAATATATAAGCAATTTAGCAAAGAGTGAAAAAATATTTGAAAAATAATAGAGAAAAAATATCAATAATACTTGTTAGGTGATTTTTTATCTTAGTAGTATAATAATTTTATTTTTTATATCATGTTTTATCTATATTTTTGAGATATTATTTTAAAAATACTTTTATTTTAAAATATATATTAATTTAATATAATTTATCATTAATTAAAATATTTTTTACATAAATATAATACATATTATATATTCAGATGTTATTTTCATATAACTAATTCGAATATCAATATGTTTAGAATGAAAATTAATTTAGTTTTTAAAAACACCCTTCAAAGCTAATAATTCGTGCACGGTACATTAGGAGATGTTACCATATATATTAAAACAATTAAAATACATATAATGAATAATTTTTTTAATTTATTTTAAATTATATATAGTAAAATAATTATTTATTTTTTTACAAATAGATTAAAATTTAAATTTAATTAAATTTAAAGATATATAGCCTAAAATTAATGGTAAAAATAACATAATATTTTTAATTTAAATATTTATATTAAAATTAATAATAAAATTAACAAATTTATAAAAATTGAGATTAAATTTTAAGAAAATAATATTTATAAATAATTAACTTACATTAAATTATAATTAACTCACTATTTAATAAATTATTCAATTATTACATACATATATTTTAGTTTTGGTATATAATTTTTCAATCAAATAACCAAAAAATAAATTTAATTTTTTTATAAAAAAATTCAAAAATATTTTATAAATTTTTTTCTGAATTTAAAAAGTTAGTTAATTAATTTTTTCATAAATAAATATTAAAATGGGAGAAAAATTAGATAATGTAAAAAATATTTTTTAAAAAATAACTAACAGAAAGAGAAAAGAAGAGATATGAGTGTGAAAGAAATAAAAAAATTAAATTAATTTTTTATGACTATTCTTTTAATTTGATAAGTTATTATATTTTTATGTGTTTTTTTATTTAGTATAAAATTTTACTTTTTAACTATAACAAATACAGTAATATATTTAAATTTATTTTTTACTTATTTATTATGTTTAAACACTTATTTAAATGATTTAAAAAAAATATGGGAGAAAAATGAATAAAAAAATTAACATTATTATTGATGGAGGTTATTTGTGATAATATATTTAATCTTAGTATATTATTTTAATTTGAAATATTAAAAATATTTGTGAATGAAAAAGTTAATTTTGTTACTAACGAGATTATTTATAATAATACATCTAATTTTAATAATATTAGAGACGTATTATCAAATATTAAAGATGTTTATGAAAAAAGATAAACTTAAAATGGTATTTTTTCAGAAAAATAAATCAATTTCTGTTTTTTTTTAATTTTATCATAATATAAATATATATGTAAAAATGAATATTATACAATCCTAACATTTATGTTTAAGAATTATTCACCCACGTAATGACGTCCTTACTCCAAGCTACTACCCCATAAATAGATATTTATTAATCTGCATATAAGTTTTATTTTCTTATTATAAGGTAATAAAATGTACAAATAATCATTTTGTTTAGATTAAAAATACTAATAATTCTATTTATTTAGAAAAATATGTTATTTAAGTATCTTATTAATTAAAATGGTATCAAACAAAGACACAATTAATTTTCATCTTTTTCATCAAATATAATAAAATAACATATGTATCATATTTATGTTTATATTTTTTGATAAATATATACGTAAAAAATTAATATTTAATTAAAAATTATTTATTTTTTTTCAAAACAATTTCTTTCATAGTTAAACAAAATTTTTAATAAATCTTAATTCATCTTCTAATATCTAAGATCACACATTAGACAATAAAAATTTAATTTAAATTTGATAAAAAATTTTATTAAAAAATATGAATAATTTTCTAATTAAAAATTAAATATATGTATATTGAAAATATAAATATTAATTTGTCACAATGCACTATTCTATTATATTTAAAAAAAATTGGATAAAAATTTAATTTTATTATTAAGTAATATATTTTTTATAAATAAAAAAGTTTAAAATATATTATCTAAACAAATAGAACAAAAAACTCATTAATAATGACAACTCGAGAGGTTCGAAGGCTTAAAACGAAGGATAAAATTTGTGCCTTAAATATTTTTCATATTAAAATAATATAAATAAAATTGTTGAAAAAATAAATCATAAATAAGTAAATAAAATTAGATAAACTTTATTAGTTATAAAATAATATGATGAACAAATAATGTAACGTAAAGTTACAATTTTTTTTAAATAGTATTATGAATGAAATTTAACAGCGTATTAATAATTATCGGTCAAATTTTGACATAAAATAATTTTTTTTTAAATCTATGTATATATTTTTTTAAATAAAACAAATATGTATATATAAGGTAAAATTTGAAAGTAAAAATAGACTCTTTTAATAATAAATAAGATCTTTTATTTTTTATTATATCAATTAATTAAGAAAAATAAGATAATATTAAAAAATAGCTAAGAGAAAAAAAAATTGTATGCAATTTATTACTTAAAGTCATAAATTATTCCATATATAATTTTTTTATTAAATTAAAAACTAAAATTTTAATTAGTTAATAACATCTAAAATAACATTGAATTAAATATATAAATTTTTTAATTTTAATATATTTTAAATCTTTTACTATAATTTTATGTATTTTTTTTTTAAAAAAAGTACATAAAAAATTGGAATCTCTATCCAATTGAAACCTAAGGCAACCACCTCATGGATCCAGCATCAAAACTCTGAGACTTAAACAAGGGACATCCACAACGTTTTTTTCCTTTAAATATATTCGGTGGTTGATTGAAAAACAGTAAATTTTCAAGCTATTGGAACGCGTTAAACAATCTGAATACATTTCATTTTATTAATTTTAAATTTATAACATTAAAATATATATTTATTACATTATAAAAATATGTTAACTTAATAAAAAATTATATATTTAATACTTAAAATTAACTGTAAAAATAAAATACTATATACAAAAAAGTTATACTATATATTCATTTCACCATCCTATAAAACACAATATACATTAAATTAAAGATATATGAAAAATAAGATAATGTATTATTATTAATAAAAAAATATGTTACCTATTATATTTGTTTAATAAAATAAAAATATACTATAAATAAAAATAAAATTTAATGAAAATAATAATAATATTATTATATTTGTTAACCATTTGAATCAAAATAATGATAAATTAATAAAATAAATATAAATTTTTATTTTTAAATAAGATAAAATAAAAAAATTAATAAATAATTATATAAATTTATAAAAAAATACATTACATCAAATTCTTGAAAAATATTTGAAGAATGAACATTCATATTAGTGTTAAAATAGTTTATATTTTATTATATATTAATAATTAAACTAAACATAAAAATAATATAAATTATTATGTTTTTATTATTCTCGATAAAACATAACAATAATGATGGAAAAAAATTGTGTAAGTCAGAATATAGCTACAGTATATGGCATATTGATATTGCCTTTTTTTTTCTTCGATTTTTGTTAGTTAATTTTTAATATTCATATTTTATAAGTATAAAACTTGTGAGTTTTATCTTTTAGCAGGGTATTTGGTAGTTCAGTTTAAAATAAGAAATAATAAAAAGTGATTAAGTTAATATATTTTTCTAAGAAAAAAATTTGAACAAAGCTTTGCCGGTACACGGTACCGTCGGCTATTTATTTATCTTCATAATTTCATACTTATCTGTAAGAATAAATACAGCCGCGTGGGACTACTGAAAATGAAAAGTGACCCTTCAAAGTGTACTATATATTGACTTTTGCTTCTTGCGTTGTTATTTGAACGGTCAAACTTTATATAAATATAACAAGTTTATTATACGATAAAATTAAAATACTATTATTAAAGTAAAGATGCTTTAAACACGTTAAAGTTGACTTATATGTTTGAGAATTGTCTTGAATAAGGTTCTATAAGGTAAGTGGAGTGGAACATTTCAAAAATAAGAATTTGTTTACTCTTAAGTAGTGAAATTTATCTATTTTAATTTTCAATTATATTGTCTTAATCAACATAAGGTAAATATATTTCAATTTTTAGAAATATAATCCTTATCTTTTTTCCTCATTTTTAATTTAATTGCTAAAAAATAAGATAAATAATTTTTCTAATTTTTTAAAAATATAATCCTTATTTTTTTTTCTTTATTTTTTATTATTGCAAAGGTAAATTCAATTTACTCTTTTCTTTACTATCTTTAATAGAAATAGTTTTTAATTAATAAAATAATTTAATAATCTAAAAGTTTTTAAAAATATCGAGAAGAATTTTATCTCATTAACGAGCAAAAGATCATCGTGTTAGGCATGTAAATGATTCATGATATGTAATCTTATTTTATAATCCATGAAATTTTATATAAAAATACGAATAACATTAATATATGATCTATGTCTATTACATTATTTCAATTAAGTTCCTCAAACTACTCGAACGCCTTTAAGATGTTTTCAAGGAAGATATCTTATATTAGTCCAAAAATTAAAAATTAGTTTCTAAATCAGTTTGGGAAAACATGAAAGATATAATAATATTTAATTTTTTTTAACTAAATATATTATTTAGTAATATTCAATCTGTTTTTGTAACAACTTTTTTAATTTTTAAAGTTAAAAAAGTTATTTCTTTTTCACTTTTCATATTATAAGTAATTTCAATGGATTATGTTTTTTTTTAAATCAATTCATAAAATTCTCTATTTTTAGGGGCTGTAAAGGAGATAATTAGTAAGATATATAGAGGCTACTTGATCAAGTGTTTTGTTAATGTCTCAATTTTTTATTGAGAAAATGCATTTGGTTAAAATTTCTTTAAACCCATTACTTTTACTTTTAGGGAATTTAGAAGGAGACCTATGGACATTGTTACTTGACGGAGAGTGTAATGCATTCTTTTTATAAATTCTTTTGGCTTTGGTCTTCTTTACGGTTTTGGAGATATTCTCTAGTTAGAAAATCTGGTAAGAAGTTTGTTTTTCCTTTGATAAACTCAATATCAAAATTGAATATTGAGAAAATAGTTTTTCACTTAATAAATATTTGTTTAGAGGTTAAGTTTTTGATATCCTTTTCAAGAATGTCTTTAGCATATCTATAATCAATTATCATTAAAAATATTTAGTTGAATAGATCACCTTGGAATTTAGAAATATAGAGAACTCTTACCAAATTTTTTTTTATTATGGAGTTGTTCTGTTGGGTAGTTTTCATGTTCCATAATTGAAGCAAACTAATGTATTTTTATAGACAATTTTTGTTTCAATATTACTCCATATCTTAAATTAGAGGCATCGGTTTCTATAATCTTGAATGTGTTAGAATGAGGTAAGGATAAATATAGGAGCTTTTTAGCCTTTAGCTTTATCTTTCTGATAACTATAGTGCAAGCTGGACTCCATTCTTAGAGGGTTCTTTCTTAATCTCTCATATAAAGGCTTGGCATTCTGTTGAATATTTTTATAAAAATTTGTCAAATAATTAAGGTTGTCTAAAAATCTCTGTAGCTATTTTCTATCTTTTATTTCATTTGAAATTTTTTTTAGCAAAAACTATTGGCCTGTCTATTGGGGTGATAAACCCTTTATCAATATTAGCAAAAACAATAAGGCTTGCTTCTTTGATAATTTTGAAAAACATATTTAAATATTTCCAATGTTAATCTATTGATTTAAAAAAAATCAATACATCATTAATATATACTATTGAAAATCCATTCTAAGGATTAAATATTTCATTTATAATTTTATGAAATTTTGAGGGCATTCTTTAGCCTAAAAGGTATAACATTTCATTCATAATACTCAAAAGGAACAGTGAAATAAGTTTATACAAATTATTTTTCTCCGATCTAAATTTTCAAATAATCACTTTTAAGATCAAATTTAAAGAAGATTATCACCTGATAAAAATGATTTAATAAATCTTTTTTGATAAGGATAGCATACTTAATCTATTATAAAATCTTATTTAAGGGTATATAATTGATGATCAATCTAGGAACAACTCATTCCAATTCTGTTGCATTCTCTACATAAAATGCAAGATAATACCAAAAAGAATTGTTTTTTCTTATTAGCATATTTTTAAAAGATCATCATTTTCTCTTTTATAAATTTTCAAGTGACGTTCATTCATTTGAATGGATCTTGTTTTGGTAGATATGTGTGACTCTTTAAAATATGGTTCATATGGTAATTCTATTATATGTTTCTTTCTTTACCAAAAAACGTTGGGTAACTCAAAACATATTTTCCTTCAAATTTCTCTTTACGAGATTTTATTCTTTGTTGCATGTCTTTTGATATAATTTTATCTTTTGTGGTTTTATAATTTCTTCCTTTAATGAATACATGAATTTTTCTTTCTCATTTATTTTTGTTTTGAGATTATTAATCTCGTGACATTGAGGTTCTTTAGAAAATTTAAAATTTATAACGTGACCTTTAAGATGATAGGTTATCCCTTCTTTCGTTACTTTAAATAGATATAAAATACTTAAGAGAGGAGTCCCTAAGATAACCATCCTCGATAACCTTTTACTAAGTAAGAAAATGGTTTCTATGTAGACACCGTTATTATAGATTGTTGTATTTGACAATTTGTACTTTATTGGCATCCTTCCTTTGTTAGCAATATTTAATACTTGCATAATTTTAGAAAAAAATACCTTGTAGATACTATTCCTTCGTTGATACAATTTAAATTAATGTTGAAATCAATAAGGGCTTTATATTGTAAAGAAGTATTCCCTATTTATCACAATAGTAACCTTTGAATACCATTTATGGTTAATTACTCTGTCTAGAGTATTAACAAATTGCATTTCAAGAATTTGTTCAATATGATTACCTTTTAAGGTCATTTTGTTATCATCTTCGTTTTTAGGTAGAGGTATTTTTTAAAGAAGATTTTCAAAGTCTTCTTCTTTATTATCTATCTCATTTTCAGAGAAAGCGAGAGTTCAAATACTTTGTTGGAGTTCTAAAATCTAAAATCTAGTTTTTAGATATTTAAGATCCTTTTTTGTTTGATTGATCTCTTTTTTTAGATGTAGGTTCCCTTTTTATTGAAGTATTTTTAATCTTTTTAAGATTTTTATTGAACGAATATTGTTGTTCATGGTTTTGGAGGTTTTGTTTTAAATCATTTCTATTTTTCTTTAGAAAAAGTTATAAAGGATCATCCTTTGCATGTCTTTATATATCTGGATAAGGCTTGTTTATTTTCTTATGGGTAAGTAATTTTATTTATAAGATCTAAACTAAGATCTTCTTTATTTAGGATGTTTAAATCAAAACCATTCATTTTGATAATGGTTTTGTAATAATCGCATTCGTAATTATTTTCTTTACTGTCTTCTCGCTCTGTTTTAGAGGAAATGGATGATGACTCATATAAATAGTCTTGATCTTGATCTTCTTCTTCATATTCATCTTTTAGAAGAATTTGAGACAATTTTCTTTTAAAGCATTTCATCTATTTCCAACTCGTTAATCTTTTGCTGGGTTCTACAATTGTTGTTGTATTGTCCTTTTTTACCACACTTGTAACAAGTGGGGTTTTTTGCTTTAGTTTTATATAGGGAAAAATTTATGGCTTTAAACATAGGCCTTTTAAACCATTTTGTTTTTAGTGAAGACCATTTCTTGAATGATTGTTTAGGCCACATTTTTTGGAGGGTTTCATTCTCTTATGGGAGGAATCTTTTAAGATATTATTATAAGCAAACTGTTCACAAAAATCTCACAGGGCTCTTTTGTCTTGAACTTTTTCTTTATTCATCTGTCATTTTAGCTTAAAATCATTGCAATGTTAGGCCTTTTGTAACTACTTCAGGTGCTAATTCTCTATATATTTAATGATCATATGGTATTATACCACCATGTTTTGATTGTAAGCGAGCATAGATTTTATTCGTGAATAATTTAGGAAGTTTGAAAATAAACTTTTCAATCTAGAAATATTCATTGCAGTCTTCTCTTGTTAAAAATTTAGCAAGGAAGATATCTTTATACCATTTAAAGTGGGATAGTGTTGGACATATTAAATTTATGAGTTACTCATGGCTACGATCCAATTGTATTCTTGTACTACCCACAAAATGTAAAAATATAGTATAAACCAGTATATTAACTACATCTTCTTGTTGCAATATATCACCTTGCATTATCATTTGTTTCTGTTTTAAAGGCGTTTAAAATGACATTTCTTTCTGTTTTAAAGGAGTTTAAAATGACATTTCTTTCTTCTGATCTTAAATAGTTGTTCCACTAACCTTGTAACTAGCCAACAAAGCCTTCAATTAAGGCTAGTGTTGCAATTTTATCATAAATATGGTGTATTTTTGTTGCATATGCAAATATCAACATATTTTAATAACTTGAATAATTAGATATTCTGATAGACCATCTATGCTCCATTCATAGATAACATTTCTTTCGTACTTAGCTTTTACTAGGATCTCCTCATCATATAGCAAGTCAATAAGAGATTGTCTAGGAAAATAGGCTTTAGATTGATAAACATGGATTGGTTTATCCAGTTTATTTATTTCCAAATTATCATTTTCATCGAATTCTTTAAATACTTCGAGTATAGTTTCAATTTCTCTTTTTTAGAGTTGATCCATATTTTGTTCTTTTATCATTATAATGGATTTATTTTTGTTAGAGAATTTTAGTTTTTATTGTTAGGAAAGGAGTTCTTTTAAGAACTTTGAATTTTTATCATTTTTATTTATTTTAAAAGCTAATAGATTAAGCAAAGGATGAAAAAATGTTGGTTGCACTTTAAGGCCTTTAAAAGCTACCTTTGAAGTAGAAGTTGAAGGCATAGGATCTGAAGTATGTATAATTCTTTCTATATGTGATAACTAGTTGCCAACTATTTGTAAGAATGGTATAATTAGCCTCTTCTAAGACTTGATTTACTGGACCATTTGTAGCAACGACTTTTGGTTTTGATAATCCTTGTTTATATGGAGTTGTCTTTTTCTTTTTTTGAAATGTTGATGGTTGCTTCTGGAGGGAGAATTGTACTCACCTTTTCTCCTTAGGATAAGGAGCATGTTTGATGAATCTTTTAAGGTTGCGAACTTCAGAAAGTTGAATCTTCTTTTGGGCTAAATATTTTTGTATGAAGTTAAAGAAATTTATATCATTTCTCTTAACATATTTAGAGAATGATTTATATTTTTCATAGAACATTTTTTGTTGATATCTTATATGAGCATAAAAAAATGTTTTATTTTTTGAATTTTTTCTGATCTAAGAACATTCTTTTAAGACATTCATTAACTATATTTTTGTTAAAACATTTGAGAATCTTGAATTAGAATTCTCATAACCAAACACTGATACAATTGGGCTTTCTGGTTGTTTTTTATATCGTTTTGACTTATAAGATGGTTGATTGATTCTCATTGGGAGTCTTTGTACTCCTTGAAATTGAGTGTCCAAACTCTTGGGGTTTGTAAAAACTGGAGTAACATGCATTGATGATATAAAGGACCGAGTTGTATCAACCTTAATTTTTCTTGTAGAGTGAGAGCTAATTTTCACATATCAATCTTTATACTCTACGAACTATTCTAGTTCTGTATTTTGAAGAATTGTTGTTTCTTGTTAAATTTAGAGACCATGATTATTGTAAAGTTATCTCATCACATTGCACTATTTTAAGTACTATTAATCTAAATTTAATTAGACTTGTTTGAAATGGAGTAATTTTTTTTTTGTTTTTTATAAAAGACCTTTAATTTATATTTGGGTTGATAGTATTTATTATTTTAAAATTTTAAATATATTTTAAATTTTTTATCATAATATTATATTTTAAAAAAAATATATTATAAATATTGATAAAATTTTAAAATCTGTATACAATTGAAACCTAATGCAACTACTTGATGGAGACATCATTCAAACTCTAAGACTTAAACAAGGGATATCCACCACGTTTTTTTTTCCTTTAGGTAGCCTTTGGTTCATAGAATGAAATCGAAATCGGAATGAGAATGAAATGAAAACAATTTTGTTTGGTTTACCCACTAGAATCAAAATACATTATTAAAATTATTATTTTTCTAAATAATTATTATTAAAAAGAAAATATATTATTAAAATTATTATTTTTCTAAATAGGGTTTAGGGTTTTGAGGTTTAGGATTTGAGATTTAGGGTTTAGGGTTATATTTGTGGGTTAAGGTTTAGGATTAAAATTATTATTTTTCTCAATAAGGTTTAGGGTTTCAGGATTTTGGGTTTAGGGTTTTGAGATTTGGAATTTAGAATTTGAGATTTGGGGTTTAGAGTTTAGGTTTTAAGGTTATATTTATGGGTTAAGATTTACGATTAAAATTATTATTTTTCTAAATATGATTTTAGGTTTTGGGTTATATTTATGCGTTAAGGTTTAGGATTAAAATTATTATTTTTCTAAATAGGGTTTTAGGTTTTAGAATTTAGGATTCAGGGTTTAGGGTTTAGGGTTATATTTAAGATTGGGGTAAAATTGAAAAAAAAATTGAGATGAGAATGAAATCATGATTCCTAAAGGGAAGAAAAGAAATTTTTTTTGATTTCTTCTCTTTTAAGAATTGATTTTATTTCTAACTTATTTTTTAACAAAACTAAATACACAAATGAAAGGAATTAATTCTAATTACTTTCAATTTCCTCCAACCAAACACATCATTAATATATTCGATGGTTGATTGAAAAACAGTAAATTTTCAAGCTATTAGAATGCATTAATCAATCTGAACACATTTCATTTCATTAATTTTAAATTTATAACATTATAAAAATATATTAAATATATATTTATCACATAATTAAAAATTATATATTTAATACTTAAAATTAGCTTTAAAAATAAAATATTATGTAGTAAAAAAGTTATATTATATATTCATTTCATCATCTTATAAAATACAATATACATTAAATTCAAGATATATCCCAAATAAGATAATGTATTATTAGTAATAAGAAAATATGTTACCTCATTGTTATATATATAATATTTGGTTAGTAAAATAAAAATGTAATAGAAATAAAAATGTAATAGAAATAGAATTGAATAAAAATACTACTACTATTCTTATATTTGTTAAGCAGTGAAATAAAAATAACAATAAATATTAAAATAAAATTTATAAAATTATAAATAAAATAAAATTTAAAAAATAAGAATTTTTTATTTTTAAATAAAATAAAATGAAAAAATTAATAAATAATTATACAAATTATTGAAAAAATAAAATATTACAGCAAATTTTTGAAGAATATGTAAAAAATGAACATTTTCGTTAGTATTAAAATGTTTTACATTTTATTACAAATTAATAATTAAACTAAATATAAAAAAAACTATTATTTTAATTAAAACATATCAATAATGGTGGAAAGGAAAAAAACTGAGTAAGTCAGAATATAGCTACAGTATATGGCATATTGATATTGACTTTTTTTTCTCTAATTTTTGTTAGTTAATTTTTAATATTCGTATTTTAAAAGTATAAAACTTGTGATTAAAATAAGAAATAATAAAAAGTGATTAAGTTAATATAAAAATTTGAACAAAGGTACCGTCGGCTATTTATCTTCATAATTTCGTACTTAATCTGTGAATAATTACAGCCGCGTGGGACTACCGAAAATAAAGGAACTGAAGTGGCCCTTCAATATTGGCTTTTGCTTCTTGTGTTATTCTACATTTCTTCGTTACTCTTTCTAGATCTCTCAAGCTTAAGGCGTTTATTCGATTTCTACAAAATATTCAAGCGAAGAAAACTAGTTTATCAAGAGTTAAAAAAAAAAAAAGAGTCTATCAAGAACATGGCTTCTCCTTCTTCTTCTTCAGCCATTATTCTCCCTGAAGAAATCAAGTACGACGTATTCATTAGTTTCAGAGGAGAAGACACACGAACAACAGTTACAAGCCATCTTTACAAAGCCTTATTTGTGAAGAACATAGTGACTTACAAAGATGATGTCAAACTTGAAATAGGAGGTGATATTTCACCATCATTACTCAAAGCAATACAGAGATCTAAGATTTCAGTGGTTATTTTTTCAAAGAGGTATGCATCTTCTTGGTGGTGTTTGGATGAGCTGGTTCATATAATTGATTGTAGGAAAAGAAATGGACAATTTGTGATACCTATTTTCTACCATGTTGATCCATCTCACGTAAGGCATCAAAAGGATAGTTATGCCACTGATTTTGCTAAACTTGAACAACGCTTTGAGGATAAGAGATTGAATGCTTGGAGATCTGCTTTGACTGAGGCTGCTAATTTGTCAGGGTTTCACTACCCTAATAACTCTCGGTATTTCCTTATTTCTGTTCGGGTTTATGAGTTAAATAGTTTTTCATAAATAGTTTATGTTTTCATTTTTTTTTCACCTTATTATCCATATTAACCTCGTAATAAGAAACATAATCTTTTGATTGATTTATGTTTTGATCTTATTTCGGTTGAAATGGCTTAAAGACTTGTAAAGATTTATAAATTTAAAAGATTTTAACGAATTTTTCAAGATTTTTGGTAGATTTTAATACAATGTTGTGGATTATAGTGGATTTTATTTGATAAGCTTTTGTAAATGATGGTGGATTTTTTATATTGATAATAGTTGAATTATAAATAAAGAGATAATGATAGTTTAGGAGAGAAAATATAAACATAAAAATTGTTATAAATCTTTGGGATCGTGAAAAAGATGAGTAGATTTTCTTATAGTTTTAACTAAAAAATTCATCAAAATCTGTTGTAAAAATTTTATTGAATACAAATCAATTTTATAGATTTTTAAAGACTTAATAAAATATTAATTGAATATATTTAATTTTAAAAAAAAATTCTAAAAATCATAATTGAATATATCTCAACCTTAAAACTCCATAAAAATTATAAATTTTTTTAATTGAAGACACTCCTGCACGAAGTTAGTGTGATTGTGCTTCTATTAAAAGTCTTTTTAGAAAGAGAGAAAAAAAGTTTCAAATCACATTTTTTTTTTCCTAAAAATATGCTGCACTATTTTTTTAATTTTAAAAATATTATTAAACTTTTTATTACATATAAAAAATTAAAATTAAATATATGACATAAAATAACTAAAAAAATTACTAATATAACATAGAGTTAAAATTTCAATATAGATTAAAATAATGATTTAGAATTTTTTTAAAAATATTGTTAAATTTTTTATTACATATAAAAATTTAAATTAAATGCACAATATAAAATAACTAAAAAAATACTGATACAACATAGAGTGAAAAATATAATATAAATTAAAATGAGTAAATTATTTTCAAATCTTCTAATATTATTAAAATCTTAATTTTGAGATCTTTAACTTAACTTTGAAATCCTTCTTCTTCTTCACATATATGTCCTTGTATAATTCTTATTTGTTAACTTCAAATTTAATAATTTATTGAATTAATATTTATATATATTTTTAATTATATATCTTTAATTAAATGTAATTTTTAATTCATATAATAAATATAAAATTTTATTCGGTGGATTTTAATTTTTTAATAATTTTAATATCTTAATTAATTATTGTTAATTAATTAATAATAACATATAATTGTTTAATTGGTTAAATATAATAATTAGTAAAAAATAAAATAAAAGGAATATTTTATTTTATAAGAAAAATATTTCTTATTAGTATAATATTCGACATTGTGGGTTAGAGAAGAGGAAATTTGGTATAACTTTTGCTGTAATATGAAGTAAAATTTAGCCTAAAATAGAATAATGGGTTGGAGATACCCTAATTAACAATGTGCAATATGAACCCTGAAATTTGAAATCACTTATAGCAGTTTTTTTTTCATTTGTTTAATAAGCGCTTTCCAACACTTTTTCATGTCTCAAAAGTAGAAGCAAAAGGAGTTGTACTATTGATGATAAGGCACAAAAATTACTAACAATATCCTCTATTCAGCTCTATTCTCTGTATTATTTAACATGAATAGTCAAAACATTATTTAATTCGTGGAAAAGAGAGTCAATCCATGCGTACCTTTTGAAAGTGATGGCATATCTCATAAATATAAATTTGATAAATAAAAAAAGAATAATAATTGGTTCATTTTTTTTTTGTTGTTGTTGTAGTAATTTTCACTTAATATTTTGATCTTGTTCATGTATAATAGGACTGAGTCTGATTTGGTTGAAGATGTTGTTCAAGACATATTGAGGAAGCTAAAGGAGGACTGAGTCTGATTTGGTTGAAGATGTTGTTCAAGACATATGGAGGAAGCTAAAGCGTATATGTTAATTGTGTGGCACAAAACCATAATAGCCAAATCCCATATAGTTAATTAAACTCTTTCCCCTTTTCCCTTATATATATAGAGTAGTTGTTGCGTGAAGAACAACATATTAGAGAAAGCAGCAGCCGCCGAAAAAGAAAAGAAACAGAGAGCAGTGCAGCACATAGGAAACAAAGCAGTTAAATTAGTAGCTGTGGGAGTAAGGGAATCAATCCTTAAAGGCATAGGATCTGAAGTATGTATAATTCTTTCTATATGTGATAACTAGTTGTCAACTATTTGTAAGAATAAATTGGTGTAATTAGACTGTTCTAAGACTTGATTTACTGGACCATTTGTAGCAACGACTTTTGGTTTTGATAATCCTTGTTTATATGGAGTTGCCTTTTTGTTTTTTTGAAATGTTGATGGTTGCTTCTGAAGGGAGAATTGTATTCACCTTTTCTCCTTAGGATAAGGAGCATGTTTGATGAATCTTTTAAGGTTGTGAACTTCAGAAAGTTGAATCTTCTTTTGGGCTTAATATTTTTGTATGAAGTTAAAGAAATCTATATCATTTCTCTTAACATGTTTAGAGAATGACTTATATTTTTCATAGAACATTTTTTGTTGATATCTTATATGAGCATAAAAAAATGTTTTATTTTTTGAATTTTTTCTGATCTAAGAACATTCTTTTAAGACATTCATTAACTATATTTTTGTTAAAACGTTTGAGAATCTTGAATTAGAATTCTCATAACCAAACACCGATACAATTGGGCTTTCTAGTTGTTCTTTATATCGTTTTGACTTATAAGTTGGTTGATTGATTCTCATTGGGAGCCTTTGTACTCCTTGAAATTGAGTGTCCAAACTCTTGGGGTTTGTAAAAACTGGAGTAACATGCATTGATGATATAGAGGATCGAGTTGTATTAACCTTAATTTTTCTTGTAGAGTGAGAGCTGATTTCTACATATCAATCTTTATACTCTACGAACTATTCTAGTTCTGTATTTTGAAGAATTGTTGTTTCTTGTTAAATTTAGAGACCATGATTATTGTAAAGTTATTTCATCACATTGCACTATTTTAAGTATTATTAATCTAAATTTAATTAGATTTGTTTGAAATAGAGTAGTTTTTTTTTTGTTTTTTTATAAAAGACCTTTAATTTATATTTGGGTTGATAGTATTTATTATTTTAAAATTTTAAATATATTTTAAATTTTTTATCATAATATTATATTTTTTAAAAAATATATTATAAATATTGATAAAATTTTAAAATCTGTATACAATTGAAACCTAATGCAACTATTTGATGGAGACATCATTCAAACTCTAAGACTTAAACAAGGGACATCCACCACGTTTTTTTTCCTTTAGGTAGCCTTTGGTTCATAGAATGAAATCAAAATCGGAATGAGAATGAAATGAAAACAATTTTGTTTGGTTTACCCACTAGAATCAAAGAAGGAATCAGTATTACAGTGTTTAGTTTACAACTGAAATGAAATGGAAAACACTATATATTACCTTAATACCACTATATGTAGTAAAATTTAAATATTATCATTTAATTATTATTTTTTCGTCAAATAAAATACATTATTAAAATTATTATTTTTCTAAATAATTATTATTAAAAAGAAAAAATATTATTAAAATTATTATTTTTCTAAATAGGATTTAAAGTTTTGAGGTTTAGGATTTGAGATTTAGGGTTTAGGGTTATATTTGTGGGTTAAGGTTTAGGATTAAAATTATTATTTTTCTCAATAAGGTTTAGGGTTTTAGGATTTTGTGTTTAGGGTTTTGAGATTTGGAATTTGGGATTTGGGATTTAGGATTTGGGGTTTAGAGTTTAGGTTTTAAGGTTATATTTATTGGTTAAGATTTATGATTAAAATTATTATTTTTCTAAATATGATTTTAGGTTTTGGGTTATATTTATGCGTTAATATTTAGGGTTATATTTAAGATTGGGGTAAAATTGAAAAAAAAATTGAGATAAGAATGAAATCATGATTCTTAAAGGGAAGAAAAGAAAAAAAATTAGGATTTCTTCTCTTTTAAGAATTGATTTTATTTCTAACTTATTTTTTAACAAAACTAAATACACAAATGAAAGGAATTAATTCTAATTACTTTCAATTTCCTCCAACCAAACACATCATTAATATATTCGATGGTTGATTGAAAAACAGTAAATTTTCAAGCTATTAGAATGCATTAATCAATCTGAATACATTTCATTTCATTAATTTTAAATTTATAACATTATAAAAATATATTAAATATATATTTATCACATAATTAAAAATTATATATTTAATACTTAAAATTAGCTTTAAAAATAAAATATTATGTATTAAAAAAGTTATATTATTTATTTATTTCATCATCTTATAAAATACAATATACATTAAATTCAAGATATATACCAAATAAGATAATGTATTATTAATAATAAGAAAATATGTTACTTCATTGTTATATATATAATATCTGGTTAGTAAAATAAAAATATAATATAAATAAAAATGTAATAGAAATAGAATTTAATAAAAATACTACTACTATTATTATATTTGTTAAGCAGTGAAATAAAAATAACAATAAATATTAAAATAAAATTTATAAAATTATAAATAAAATAAAATTTAAAAAATAAGAATTTTTTATTTTTAAATAAAATAAAATGAAAAAATTAATAAATAATTATACAAATTATTGAAAAAATAAAATATTACAACAAATTTTTGAAGAATATGTAAAAAATGAACATTTCCGTTAGTATTAAAATGTTTTACATTTTATTACAAATTAATAATTAAATTAAATATAAAAAAAACTATTATTTTAATTAAAACATAACAATAATGGTGGAAAGGAAAAAAATTGAGTAAGTCAGAATATAGCTATGGCATATTGATATTGCCTTTTTTTCCCTCTATTTTTTGTTAGTTAATTTTTAATATTCGTATTTTAAAAGTATAAAACTTGTGATTAAAATAAGAAATAATAAAAAGTGATTAAGTTAATATAAAAATTTGAACAAAGGTACCGTCGGCTATTTATCTTCATAATTTCGTACTTAATCTGTGAATAATTACAGCCGCGTGGGACTACCGAAAATAAAGGAACTGAAGTGGCCCTTCAATATTGGCTTTTGCTTCTTGTGTTATTCTACATTTCTTCGTTACTCTTTCTAGATCTCTCAAGCTTAAGGCGTTTATTCGATTTCTACAAAATATTCAAGCGAAGAAAACTAGTTTATCAAGAGTTAAAAAAAAAAAAAGAGTCTATCAAGAACATGGCTTCTCCTTCTTCTTCTTCAGCCATTATTCTCCCTGAAGAAATCAAGTACGACGTATTCATTAGTTTCAGAGGAGAAGACACACGAACAACAGTTACAAGCCATCTTTACAAAGCCTTATTTGTGAAGAACATAGTGACTTACAAAGATGATGTCAAACTTGAAATAGGAGGTGATATTTCACCATCATTACTCAAAGCAATACAGAGATCTAAGATTTCAGTGGTTATTTTTTCAAAGAGGTATGCATCTTCTTGGTGGTGTTTGGATGAGCTGGTTCATATAATTGATTGTAGGAAAAGAAATGGACAATTTGTGATACCTATTTTCTACCATGTTGATCCATCTCACGTAAGGCATCAAAAGGATAGTTATGCCACTGATTTTGCTAAACTTGAACAACGCTTTGAGGATAAGAGATTGAATGCTTGGAGATCTGCTTTGACTGAGGCTGCTAATTTGTCAGGGTTTCACTACCCTAATAACTCTCGGTATTTCCTTATTTCTGTTCGGGTTTATGAGTTAAATAGTTTTTCATAAATAGTTTATGTTTTCATTTTTTTTTTCACCTTATTATCCATATTAACCTCGTAATAAGAAACATAATCTTTTGATTGATTTATGTTTTGATCTTATTTCGGTTGAAATGGCTTAAAGACTTGTAAAGATTTATAAATTTAAAAGATTTTAACGAATTTTTCAAGATTTTTGGTAGATTTTAATACAATGTTGTGGATTATAGTGGATTTTATTTGATAAGCTTTTGTAAATGATGGTGGATTTTTTATATTGATAATAGTTGAACTATAAATAAAGAGATAATGATAGTTTAGGAGAGAAAATATAAACATAAAAATTGTTATAAATCTTTGGGATCGTGAAAAAGATGAGTAGATTTTCTTATAGTTTTAACTAAAAAATTCATCAAAATCTGTTGTAAAAATTTTATTGAATACAAATCAATTTTATAGATTTTTAAAGACTTAATAAAATATTAATTGAATATATTTAATTTTAAAAAAAAATTCTAAAAATCATAATTGAATATATCTCAACCTTAAAACTCCATAAAAATTATAAATTTTTTTAATTGAAGACACTCCTGCACGAAGTTAGTGTGATTGTGCTTCTATTAAAAGTATTTTTAGAAAGAGAGAAAAAAAGTTTCAAATCACATTTTTTTTTCCTAAAAATATGCTGCACTATTTTTTTAATTTTAAAAATATTATTAAACTTTTTATTACATATAAAAAATTAAAATTAAATATATGACATAAAATAACTAAAAAAATTACTAATATAACATAGAGTTAAAATTTCAATATAGATTAAAATAATGATTTAGAATTTTTTAAAAATATTGTTAAATTTTTTATTACATATAAAAATTTAAATTAAATGCACAATATAAAATAACTAAAAAAATACTGATACAACATAGAGTGAAAAATATAATATAAATTAAAATTAGTAAATTATTTTCAAATCTTCTAATATAATTAAAATCTTAATTTTGAGATCTTTAACTTAACTTTGAAATCCTTCTTCTTCTTCACATATATGTCCTTGTATAATTCTTATTTGTTAACTTCAAATTTAATAATTTATTGAATTAATATTTATATATATTTTTAATTATATATCTTTAATTAAATGTAATTTTTAATTCATATAATAAATATAAAATTTTATTCGGTGGATTTTAATTTTTTAATAATTTTAATATCTTAATTAATTATTGTTAATTAATTAATAATAACATATAATTGTTTAATTGGTTAAATATAATAATTAGTAAAAAATAAAATAAAAGGAATATTTTATTTTATAAGAAAAATATTTCTTATTAGTATAATATTCGACATTGTGGGTTAGAGAAGAGGAAATTTGGTATAACTTTTGCTGTAATATGAAGTAAAATTTAGTCTAAAATAGAATAATGGGTTGGAGATACCCTAATTAACAATGTGCAATATGAACCCTGAAATTTGAAATCACTTATAGCAGTTTTTTTTTCATTTGTTTAATAAGCGCTTTCCAACACTTTTTCATGTCTCAAAAGTAGAAGCAAAAGGAGTTGTACTATTGATGATAAGGCACAAAAATTACTAACAATATCCTCTATTCAGCTCTATTCTCTGTATTATTTAACATGAATAGTCAAAACATTATTTAATTCGTGGAAAAGAGAGTCAATCCATGCGTACCTTTTGAAAGTGATGGCATATCTCATAAATATAAATTTGATAAATAAAAAAAGAATAATAATTGGTTCATTTTTTTTTTTTTTTTTGTTGTTGTTGTAGTAATTTTCACTTAATATTTTGATCTTGTTCATGTATAATAGGACTGAGTCTGATTTGGTTGAAGATGTTGTTCAAGACATATGGAGGAAGCTAAAGCGTATATCATCAAGTTATGTAAAAGGCTTGTTTGGTATTGAAAAAAGAATTTGTCAAATTGAGTCACTATTGTGCTTGGACTCACCAAATGTTTGTGTTATAGGAATATGGGGCATGGGTGGTATAGGAAAGACAACAATTGCTAATGTTGTCTTTGATCAATACTCTTATAAATTTGAAGCTTCTTGCTTTCTAGAAAATGTTAGAGAAGAGCTTGATAAACCTGGAGGCATGACTCAATTACGAAGAACACTTTTTTCGGAATTATTAAGCGAAGAAAACATAAACATTGGAACCACATTTATAAGATCAACATTTGTTCGGGATAGGCTGCGTTATAAGAAAGCTATCATTGTTCTTGATGATGTGAACCAGCCAGATCAGTTAGAACTTTTAGTTGGAGATAGCGAAGACTTTGGGCCTGGAACTAGAATCATCATTACAAGTAGAGACATACAAGTTCTTAGAAATGCAACCAAGGAAGAAAATATTTACCATGTTGAGGAGTTGAATTGTTTTGAAGCTCGCGAGCTCTTCGAATTTCATGCTTTTAAGAAGAGCTCTGTTCCAAAAGATTACCAAGATTTGTGTTCAAGAGTTGTAAATTATGCTAAAGGGATTCCATTGGCACTTAAAATTTTGAGTTCAACTCTTCATAGCAGGAGTAAAGGAGAATGGGAAAGTGCATTGGATAAGTTGAAAAAGTATCCAAATGATCGAATTCAAGGTGTGTTGAAATTAAGTTATGATGGATTAGATTTTGAAGAGAAGATGATATTTCTTGATATAGCATGTTTCTTTAAAGGATGGTATAAAGTTCATGTTATTCGAATTCTACAGGGATGCGAATTTCATCCAGTCATCGGAGTAACGAGTCTGATTGATAAGTCTCTCATATCAATTGGACAACACAATACACTACAGATGCATGATTTGATACAAGAAATGGGTTGGGAAGTTGTTCGTAACGAATCAATTAAAGAGCCGGGGAATCGTAGCAGAATATGGATTCCTAAAGATGTTTGTCACATGTTACAGAGGAATACAGTAAGACTTCAAATGCAATGTATTTCTTCAAGAGTTTTCGAAATGCTAATAATTTTTTTATTTTAATGATTAATCTTTTTTAATTTTTCACTACTAGGGAACTGAACAAGTTGAAGGCGTATTCTATGAAATCGGTCGATGGGTTCAAGACAAGTTTCATCATGTTTGCCAGAAAAAATACTTGAATAAGGAATCATTTTCTAAGATGTCTAACTTAAGACTGCTCAAAATTTCATACTCCTGTGATTTGGACTATTGTGAAGCTGAAGACTTGTGCAAGTGCAAATTGTACCTTCCTGATGGCCTTGAGTCTTTGTCTTTTCCAAGTGCTCCTAGTCTTTTTCACTGGGATGAGTATCCATTGAAATCCTTGCCATTAGATTTTAACCTTAGCAATCTTGTTGAACTTCGAATTCCCCATAGCCAACTCGAGAGACTATGGGATGGACTACAGGTATGCTTTAGTTCTACTATGTTCAAAAACTAAGGGTCCTTTGTTTGTGTTTATGTTATAAATAATTTCAGACACAAGTAGTTTCAAGAGTCAACAAGAACAAAATGTGCTTGCTAAGACCTGAAAGCACTTCTGATAAATTCTTTTATGTATGATCTTGAATTGCTTTTCATTGTTAGAAGCACTTTTACAGGATCCCAGAAGTAGAAACAAACCGATCCTAGATTACATGACAAGAAATTCTCACTGTTCTTTTTTTTTTGTTTTTTGTTTTGCTTTCCTCCTGCAGCCTCTTCAGAATTTAAGGGACATTGTTGGTTTTGAGTCGAAACACCTTATTGAAATTCCAAATCTTTCTCTAGCTCCAAATCTTGAGTGGATAGATTTTGAAGATTGTATAAATTTGGCTCAACTTCCTTCAAGTTTTCAAAATCTTAAGAGTCTTGTTGGTCTAAAGTTTAGTGGCTGCTCAAACCTTAAAAGACTTCCAGAATTACCAGGGAATATAAAGCATTTGGATTTAACCGGGACCAAGATACAAGAGCTTCCATCATCAATTGAAGAAGCTGATAAACTTGATATTTTATTTCTTCAAAACTGTCAAGATGTTAAGAATCTTCCAAGGCTTCCAAGCAATATAACCCTTTTACAGTTAGATGGTTCATCAATAGAGGTACTCTCCTCATCTGTTGAGGATCTTTCTATTCTCAAAACTTTAAATCTAAAAGGTTGCAAAAGGCTTGAGCATCTTCCAACAGGCATTCATAAGTTGAAATCTCTTGAAGATTTGATCATAGCCGGTTGCTTAAAATTGGAACACTTTCCTGAAATTTTAGAGCCTATGGAAAACTTATGGAGACTCAATTCAATTGAAACGGGTATCAAGTCTCTACCTTCGTCGATTATGAACTTAACTGGACTGAAGGATTTGTTCCTGTCAAAGTGTGAAAACCTTGAGTTTCTCCCCTACAGCATTTGTAATTTGAGTTGTCTTGTAAATTTAGACCTTTCTGGTTGCACCAAACTTGAAAAATTGCCTCCATTACCAGCAGGTTTGTCTTTCTTGAACATAAAAAATTGTAGGAATCTTAAATGTTTGGAAGGGCTTCCAGTTTTCCTACGTATTCTCGATGCATATAACTGTCACTCACTGGAAGTAATGCCAAGTCTGAGAACTTTGCTGTCCCATAGGTTGTGGGATCAATATCTTCCTTACTTCAATGACCATCCGAAGTTGAATGAGTATCGTCTTGAACATTATGCATTTGAGAACTGTAATTGCTTATCGCCGGATGGGAATGCATGCAATGAAATAATCGATCTGTCTCAACTCATCATTTTGCGTATGGCCAGCTCACGAGTTAAGGTGGTTTTCTCTCTTGCCTCTCCTATATTGTTTGGGATTTTGTTTAAAATCTTGGGTATAAGTGTAAACTTCGATAAAAAAAAATTTGATAAATTTTGGTAGAATATGATTTAAGTTGTCAAATTTATCAATTTTAATAAAAATCATCCAAATGTGGAAGAAGAACCTATAAAGTGCATATTTTTAATTTTAAAAAATATCTTAGGAGTCTATTTTTAGGCTAAATTATATCATTGGTGTAAAACTTCTAATAAATATCAAATTTTTAAATTTTATATAAATTGATAAATTTTAAATAATTTAATTTAAGTCTCAAATTTTTAAAATGACGTATATATATATATGATGTTTTAAAAGTTTAAAGATTAAATTATACGATTTAAAACATATACTTAAAGATTAAAGATTAAATTATAAATTTTAAAAGTTTAGAAAGACATCATAAATCATTTTCTTCTTAACAATGTTTGCGTTTTTTTGTTTTATATATCAGGAACATCCATTTGATGAAAATGGAGTCAATTTTTGCTGTCCGGGAACTAAAATTCCGCAGTGGTTCAACCATCAAACTGAGGGAGGTTCAATACATATGGAACTTCCTCTACATTGGTTTAATTCAGAGTTTTTGGGTTTTGCTTTATGTATTGCTATTGATGGTAACCAGAATTGCAAGTGTTCACCTGCTTCTAATTCAGCTGGTATTTGTGGTTGGCAAGTGCGCTTCATGTGCAAGTCTCATTTCAGAACTAACAATAATGAAAGCTATGAGACTGATTACTGTGTTGGAAGTTGGGGGCCACCGGGAGGTTGGCGGCTGCCTAATGATAATAGACAGCTCAATTCAAATCACTTGTTCATGTTCTATAACTATCCTTTGCATTTGCAGAAGAAGAGGATTGGGTCTAGTCGATCTCATCAAGGCTATTGTCCTTATCCTAATTCAAGACAGGCTTCATTCACTTTATACATTAGTGTCAAAGGCAATGGGGATCCTTGTGAGTGTTGGAGCGTGAAAAAGATTGGGATTCGATTGCTTTATGCTTCAGATGCAAAGAAACTTGGCTTTGTTGAAGAAGCAAAGTTAGAAATTGTTGCAAAACATAAAAGGCAAAGAGACGAGCCCGAATCGAGCAGAAGCAATAGCCTTTCTTCTGTTGAGATTGAAGAAGACAACGAGCCACATCAGAAGCGAATATCAATAGTAGACAATTCCACTTGTGACTGAGTACCTATTCTCTCAAAACAAACCCCAGTTGCCAAGATCACAGCTGTTTTGGTTATCCTCAGAAGTCACCGTTCTTGAGGTCGTGCAACCAAGGCCGCACATCTTCCTTGACTAGCGCCGCCAGTTGCAAGTTGCTGCACTCCTGGCAATGTATTGTTGCCACCATCACCTCTACATGATTTAAGCAGCAAGGAGAAATTTTAAGTCTTAATTTACACCGCAGCCTTGGATTATATTAATTGAATTATCTGCCTTCAATTGTACTTTGTTATTACCGCAGCCTTTTATTTTTCTTTTATCATTCTAAAACTGCTATTAAATGTGAGTTATGAGTTATGAACTATGACTGCATGCCTTTCTCTTTCATCATCATTCAAGGTACCTAAGAATGAGATTAGCCTACAGTGTCACACTTACAAGAGAGGATAGAAATATGACGACAATGAAAAGCCAAGGAAAAGCAAACCTCTAACAATAGCAATCGTGCTTTGCGAGATCTTAGATGCCAACATGCTTCCTCCAACCATAGCCACTGATGTGCACCACCTTTAGATACAACACGAGAAGGACCCCAAAGATCTGAATAAATATAATCAACAGTACCTTTTATTTTATGGATGGATGTACTAAACTTGACTCTAAATGCTTTACATAGACACAGTACTCACAAAAATCAAGCTTTTCAGTTTTCTGACCACCAAACAAATCTCGTTTACTCAAAATAGACATTCCTACCTCACTCATATGCCCTAACCGTATATGCTATAATCGAGTAGTATTTGAATCTTGATATGATAAGGACGAAACTAAAACACTGCAAATAATAGTGCGCTACTCTGAAGCATATAAAGGCCACACAACAATTGCCCTTTAATAACAACGAGAGTACTCTTACTAACTCTTAAAACTCCATCTTTAACTACATATTTGTAGCCTTGTGAATTAAGAGTAAACAAAGATATTAAGTTCTTTTTCAAATCTGGAACATAATGAACATCTTTTAAAGTCCTAACAATACCATCATGCATCTTAATTCGGACAGTACCAATACCAACAACCTTACAAGACACATTGTTTTCCACCAAGACAACACTTTCATCAATAGACTGATAAGAAGCAAATCAATCTCTATTTTGACACATATGGCAAGTACAACCCGAATCAAGAATCTAAACATCTCCAAGAGAACCAATAGATATTGATAGAACATTTTTACCACCAGAATTAGAACTATCTGCAACACCAACAACATTATTAGTAACAAAAGATGTTATGGTAGATTTTCCTTTATTTTTGAGTTTTAGATAATTTGCTTTCCAATGTCCTTCTTGACGGTAATAGTTGTATTTATCTTTTTTTTTTCTAGATTTGGAAACATACAAACATACCTCCTCATTTTCCTTTTTCTAGGAAGATTTTGGATCTGATTTCCAAGCAATGTAAAGAAGTCGCAAATCGAAAAATGCATATAGGACTAAAAATCAAAATAAACCACGGGACTTAAGTTATGTAAGTTCCCGTTCAGATTGTAGTACATAATTTTGTATTTTTGTGTACAAATTGGGGCACTCAATGAAGCTAACTACAGTGAAAATGTAAATCTTAGAAGGAAACCAAAGAGACTTTTGAATTATTTGCATGAAAACTTTGCAACTGCAATGTACTAGTAGTAACACTATTTTTATGCTTCCTTGATGTCAAGTTCGCAAGCATAATAATATTATTATTTTATCATGTTTATAAACAGTCAACAAATTTAAATTTAATCACAGACAAATTAAATCTAACATATAAGAATAAAGCATAAAAAATAAGTGTAAAGAAAATAAAATCCTTACAGTACTTTGATGTTATTCCTGTTGTTGGAAAACCTCCAAGCAAAATTTGCATTTCCATTTATTGAATCAAAAAGCAAATAAATTACAAAAACATAATTAGTTCTTCTCAAAAAGAGAAGAACTCTAAAACTAAGAAAAACTAACTAAGAAAAGCTAAAAACTAAGAAATGGAGAGAAAGAAATAGAGAAGAAGATATTTTTGAGGTGAAGAGAATGATGGTATTTATAGGTGAGGAAGGGAAGAAAAAGTAGGTGAAAAATGATTAAAAATTGAGAAAATGCGGAGTAGTGAATGATGATCATACTACTAACGTCATGGTAGTATGGGGGGCGATGGCGCACGCGGCCTGGGCGTTGATGGGCGCAGGCGCGTCGTTGCTCGGCGGCTGCGTGCACCATTTCATCCTTTTTGACCTTTTTGATCCATTTTGTCCAATTTTTTCATCTTTTTTACTTTTTCTCATATATTTTAAGAATATATTTGTGATGTATTGTCTTCAGTATTTTTTTCGAGTCTTTAAGTTACTTTTTTAAGCAAAAATACTTGAAAAACAATAAAAATACCCATGATTTCGAAAAGACAAATTTATATAGAAATATGATAAAATCATATAAAGATATATATTTTTAATCAATTAAAGTGAATAAAATCATGGTAATTTTAGTACTTTTTGAGCACTCATCATTAATATTACATTATTTGATTTGAGCACTAGAATTAAAGAAGGAGTTAGTATTATAATATTTGGTTTATAATTAGAATGAAATAAAAAACATTACATTGAAATTATTATTTTTCTAAATAATTATTACTTAAAAATAAAATATATTATAAAAATTATTATTTTTATAAATAAGATTTAGTATTTAGGGTTTGAGGTTTAACGATTAATGTTTAAGGTTTAAGGTTTTAAAATTTTGGGATTTTGGGTTTAAGATATAGGATTTTAAGGTTTTGGAGTTTTAGAATTTATGGTTTAATGTTATATTTGTGAATTATGGTTAAATTGGAACCAAAAATTAGCATGGGAATAGAATCGTGATTCTTAAGGGGTGATGAAATTCTTATTTCTCCTCTTTCAAGAATTGATTTCATTCTATTTCTAATTTATAACATAATTAAACATAAAATTGTAAAAAAATCAATTATATTTTTATGTATATTCTTACCAATCAAACATGACATAAGAGTAGATAAAATAAAAAAAATGATTTGTATAACTTATTTGTCAAAAATTTAATAAAGGATAATGACACACATAAACCAAGAGTAAAAATCTATAAAAAATTTGATTAGTATTCGTATTATTATCAAAACATTAAAAATTGATATCTATACATTAAAGTATTTTTAGATTTTTATTTATTTAATGAGTTTGATTCTATGATATAATGCGATTTTTAATAAATTAACGTAAATTTTATTTTTTCTGCTACTAGAAATGGTGAATTAGGTGATAAAAGAAACTACAAACGCGGGAAAATAAGACAAACGGCGTCGTAGTTTAGTCTATAAACGCGGGTAACCGTGACTGTGCATTGTTGTCTGTTATAGTTTTAAGAGGGAAGATAAAGTTAGAGAAGAGAGAGTTTTGGTTGGTTGGTTTTTGTTCCTCTTTCATTATTTTGTGGAGAGGAGAACATACCGCTTTACAGATACTCTTCTCTCCCTTTATCTCTCTAACCAAAAATAAGAAAATTGAATTTATAAAATATTAAAAAAAACGCATTTTTCTCCTCTCTCTCTCTCTCTCTCTCAAGGAAAAAACGCCCACACTTTCTCTGTTTCTCTCCCTATTCTCTAAATAATAATTTTATAACTCTTTCTTTTTCGGAATTCTCTCTCATTCTCTTTCTCTTTCTAAAAGGCTTTGTGATCGTCAAAGGGAAGGAAGTGGGAGTTCCGGCGCCGGTTTTGCTGCAGTGATCATGTGGTGACCTGGCTTGCCCATGGATTTATGTAGTTCGATGCTGGAAGAGTTCCGATGTCCCTTGCGGCTGTAACTGAGCTTCCATCGCTGTTACCGTCTCTTAACCAAGGTTTATTCCTTCTTCTTATTCTTCTTTGTTTCTGTCATTGATTGTTTTCTCAATCATTTCACAAATCAATGACAGTTAGTTTGTGATTTTGATTATACGTTTTGAGGTATTGTCTGTGGTAATTGTGTTTGATCAATGTTCGGAATTCTTATTCTTTTTCTAAATTTCGATTTTATTGCTTTCAATTTTGTGTTTTTTGTTTTGTGTTCTGTTCCTTTTCCAGAATCGCATGTGTCTAAAGAACATGAGAATTTTGTTCCTTCTTACCAAAGATATTTTCATGTTTTAGTTTTTTTAATATTTAGTAACATGGAATCTCTCTGTTGTAAAGTATTAATAATTTAATTGACTTTTGTTTTTTCAGGCATGTTTTAAATTACAGGTCTTAGTGATAAACTACGGGTGATGAGAATCACGACAAAGCATTTTATTATATGAAAATTGTGATGTATCTCTGTTTGTTGTGCTCCATATATTTGTTGATTGTTAAATATGTGGGTAGGAATTGTTTTATATCTTTTTCTGGTGTTCTTACAATTCTGCTTCTGAAAAATCAGGCTCGAAAATAAACGTCTTGATTTCTTCTTGATTAGGGTATAAGAATTTTCAGCTCCCGATTTGTGAAAAAACACAGAAATCCGTTCTTACTTATTTTATTTGTTCTGGCAGCATTATCCTTTCTGTTGCGTGACTATACATTAAATGCGTTCCTTTTTGTGATTTTTATGTCTCTTTGGATTAGCTCCATACTTAGCTTTCACATGCACGTGCTATGTCAGACTTTTTCAAATATTGCTTAGAATTTCATGCATTCATTACGTTGTATTTGGGCTTTTCTTCATTTAGTGAGATTGTAGGGTTAAGGTGTGAATGAGAAATATGGAGTTCCTGTTGGTATGCTAGGAAGAAAAGAACTTGTAATATGATTGTAGATTAGCGATTTGTTTGAAAATTTTGCCTTCTCCTTTTTTCTTCAACATATTATTGTGATGATAATTTGCTTATTTCAGATGCAATGTGGCAAATGAATTTTGAAACAATTGAAACAATGGAATCTGGGCCCCATCCTGAACGTCTTGGGGAGCCAGATTGTTCTTACTATATCAGAACGGGTCTTTGTAGATTTGGGGCAACATGTCGTTTCAATCATCCTCCTAACAGGAAGCTGGTATAAGTTACAGTATGTTTGGGCATATTATTATTAAGTCAAGTTGACCATATTACCATGAGAATATTGATACATTTTGAAATTATATGTCGATGAATTAATACTTGTATATATATACTCTTGTAACTTGACAGTTGAAATAACATTCGATCGGAGGGACTTTTTCAATATGTTCTTCTTCAGCTTTGTTTTTCCACTTCACCTTGTTTGAATTGTCTTTGTTATCTCTTTGTTAGAAGCTGAAGCAAGAAAGAAAGTAATACTGGATTTTGTTTCCTTTAGCTTGAAATTATGATAAAAATTAAAATTTAAAACACAAAGAAGAAAAATGTCTTATTGTGAAGATCTGATTGGTGTGTTTGTTTGTTTGTTTTTATACATGTGCATATTCCTTATTTACATAGGCTGCTTAAAATCTAGAAAAAAATGGCTTTTGATGTGGACTTTAGGAGAGAGCACATTCCCCATGTGCTCATTGATGCGCACACACATCTCGATTGTTTCACACGACAATTCTCATTGTGTTCCATATCCCACTAGAAGTTAGGACATTATTCTCCTTGGCGTTACTTACATATCTGTTTTTATTCAGTTAACCAGATTATTCTTTTCATTACCAGGCTATTGCCACTGCAAGGATGATGGGGCAGTATCCAGAAAGAATAGGACAACCTGAATGTCAGGTATGTTTTTATTCTTAATCTCTTGCATATATAGGAAGGCAGTTGTTCAGATATAAACTTTTGGCATAAATCATAGTATTTAACTTGCTATTGTCTCCCTGAGAATCTTTTATCATATGCACAAAGGAGTGTCTTAAAAGTTTATTCTCAAACAGACTCAAGTTGTATAATAGTTAAAGAGGTTAGTTTACCCATGTTTGCAAGATGAAATTTGAAAGATGATATTGTACTGGTTTATTTTGCATTGCACATAAGCATAATGCAGGCCTTAATTAATCATCGTTTAGAAACTTGATAGGATGCAACTAAAGATGGCTAATGGAAGTTCATAAATTAAAATTGCTGAGGAAGTATAGATAATGACAATTATTAAGTTTTTGTGTGTGACATGCATGCATTCATGTGCTGGAAGAATGTTGGAGAAGTTCGTGTTGTATAATAGCTGCTTCAAAAATATCCACTCGATCAAAGTTGGAAGTTTTTTTCTTTGGGGGCATCATTTTGATGTTTTCTTTTTCAAATATGCCCACTTCATGCTTGAAAGTTAAGATAGAAGTTATACTGAGCTTCGTGTTAGTGTGAGAGTCTCTTCTCCCCCAAATCCCAACCGTCCCTCTCCATAGCTTTTGGTTGTACGCACTAATAACTGATTTGAATTGTTCTCCAGTATTACCTGAAGACAGGAACATGCAAGTTTGGAGCAACATGCAAGTTTCATCATCCTCGAGACAAAGCAGGAATTGTTGGAAGAGTTTCATTAAACACATTTGGTTATCCACTTCGCCCAGTGAGAATTTATATTTCTTCTAACAGTTTATTATATATTCCATTCTAGTTAGTAACAACTCCCTAGCACATTAATATCTTCCCACCTTCCATTTTGTTACTATGTTATGTGTGTATGACTTGTACTAATTTCTTATAGCACCCAGAGAGGTGATACTCTAATGTTTTGGGCAAGCTATACTTAGGTGATTGAAAGCATAACAGTTGTTTTCTTATTTTTAGACGGCTGTGCAATAATGACAGTAGCTGTATGTTTCGCTATTTGACTGCAGATTATAGATTTCAAACTTATTCCGAGTCTGTGTTTAGACATGTTGTAGTCTAGCTGGCATGAAAGAGTTTATTTTTTGTATGTTAGATAGTGTTGGTTATTAGTCCTTCCAAACTCCAAAAGCTTAAGTTGTTCCGGATGGGCCAATATATCTTATATAGAGTTTAATGCTACCTTCATGTGCACTTCGCTCAAGTATGGGCTCTATACACTTAACTGGCCCATTATTTTGAATTCAATAATTTGGGTATTGCAGAGGTTTGAACACGAGCACCCTCTCTGATATGTTAGATTGTGGTAACCAATTCGGGAGATGGGCCACATAACATTTATGCATTCTGATGATTTATTTTTTTGGAAGGGTATGTTCCCTAGGTTAGTTCATATTAATTTCTTATTCTTTTTCCCCCCTCTATTGCCTGCAGAATGAGGACGAATGTGCTTATTATTTAAGAACTGGACAATGTAAATTTGGGAGTACTTGTAAATTCCACCATCCACAACATACTAATATGATGGTTTCAATGTGTGGATCCTCTGTTTATCCTACCATCCATTCCCCAACTACTCCTGGTCAGCAGTCATATTCGGGAGAAATTACAAACTGGTCAAGGGCATCTTTTATTCCCAGTCCTCGTTGGCAAGGGCCATCAAGTTATGCTCCTTTTATTCTACCACAGGGAGTGGTATCAGTTCCAGGATGGAATACATACAGTGTAAGTTTTTTTCTCACTCTTTTGCAAAATGCTTCAATTCCTTTCATAATATGTTGCTTGAGAGACGATTGGTATAAAATTCTTTGATTTTTGTGGTACCAAATATATTTTTCTTTTAATTTGATTCAGTGGTTCTAACCATAATATTCAAGGTTCAGGTGCTTTCTTCATAATTATGAAGGTGCTAATTGTTTCTTAGTAGACAATAAATAGAGTACTGTGAAACCTGGAGTAGCGACTAGAGACTGTTTTACATGAAATTTCATAAGTTAGGAGAAACAATCTCAACATATTGTGCTATTAGTGAGGTATGCTACAATGGTTTGTTGAAGCAACAGCCTGTTGTAAATTATCACTTGCGGAAGCGAAGATCGAGTCCAATTTTGGTTGCACAAATTAATAATAATGGGTAACGGCAAAACAATAACCAATAAGAAATTAAATGGCACACAATGATTTAAGTAGTTCAACTTTTCAATGTGAAAAGTCTACTCTACTGACGACGGCACACCGAGGAAAAATCCACTAATAATCAAATGGAGATACAAACACCAATTTCCAAAGCTTCACAAATTATATCAAAATCCAAAATCAACCCACAAAATATTCTCTCTAATTTACTGGTAATATAGAGCAAGATAAATTTAACAAACTTGCTATTAAATCAAATATTACCGTACAAATGAGATGGAATATAATTGACAACAGTGAGGACATGAAACTGTGGAAAGGAAAAACAGCTTCTTCTTCTTCCAAATTCTGCACCTGCTATATCTCCCTGCAGTTTTTCTTTATTCTGCTGCTGCTGCTCTGTTTTAATTTCTTTTGGCTGCTGCAAAAAAAAACACACGCAGCAAGGGAAACAAAATGCATATATATATAAGAGGGGAAGGGTTTAATTAGTTAGGTTTGGGCTTTGGGCTAATTTCAGTTTTGGGCCAAATATAACACAACCCTATATTCATGTATGACTGATGGCATTCAATACTTTGAAGTTCATTTTTCTGGATCTCCAAAAAAGGCTAAACTATATCATGGGTCCCAAACTTTGAGTAGATTCACACATAGGTTTCTAAATTTTTAAAACATATGATTTAGTCTTCAAATGAAGTTCATTTTTCCGGATCTCCAAAAAAGGCTAAACTATATCATGGGTCCCAAACTTTGACTAGATTCACACATAGGTTCCTAAATTTTAAAACATATGATTTAGTCCTCAAATTTTTGTAAATTCATAGATAGGTCTAGCTTGACTACTAACATATATATTTGTGAGTATTTTAAAATTTTAGGGGTCTATGTGTGAAGTTGCTCAAAATTTGTGAAGTAATGAAGTAGTTAAGCCCCAAAAAGAAGTCGTATCGTTGGTATCACCTATAATGTTTCAAAATTTTGTTTGCATCTACTCCATATAGCCTCAACATTCAAATTTTCTAAATTTTAGGTTATGCATAAACTTATAGTACTGAGATGTCAAAATGCTTGTGGATGGTGATTTTTTCAGGGTCAGCTTGGATCAGTTTCATCTTCTGAGAACCTGCAAGCATCAGGAAATGGTCAGATGTATGGAACTTCACGCCAAAGTGAACCAGTAAATGGAGGTTCTCAAGGAGCATTTTCTCCTTATCGTTCTGGTACTCTTCCTGTTGGGATCTATGCTTTGCAGACAGAGAATGTTTTTCCTGAGAGACCTGGTCATCCTGAATGCCAGTTTTATATGAAGACAGGAGACTGTAAGTTTGGTGCAGTTTGTAAATTCCATCATCCCAGAGAGAGACTAATTCCTGCTCCTGATTGTCTCTTGAGTCCAATTTGCCTTCCTCTACGTCCGGTGAGTTGTCTAACTGGAATTCTATTTATCCCAATTTTTCTGTGACTGTTGAATTCTGAAAGGAATGGTTATTATCTTTCTCATTTATCCCTTGGATTCTGAAAAAACTGTGAAAACCTGCCCCTGTCCCACCCTAACTTATCTTGTTGAAGTAATATCTTGTTCATTCTTTAAGAACTTTAGTTCAGCTTAGGCAGTAAGAATTATGCATGGTTGTGTAATTTCAACAGGGAGAACCTTTGTGCATCTTCTATTCTCGTTATGGTATCTGCAAGTTTGGTCCGAGTTGCAAGTTTGACCACCCTATGGGAATATTCACATATAATCTCTCTGCAACATCTTCAACCGAAGCTCCAGTTCGCCATTTGTTGGGGTCATCATCGGGGAGCTCTGCATTAAAATTATCATCTGAAGGATTAGGTGAAGCAGGATCAACAAAGCCCCGGAGACTTTCACTATCGGAGACCAGACAGATCCCTTCTAGTGATGATAATACTGACACAGAGGGCTGAAACCTGCTTCAAGAAATGAACCATTTATCTTTTGAAAGATAAACATGATTATTTGTAATTTCCAATTGATGAAGATGTACAGAGTTCATGTCAAGTTGACTCTGCTCCTCTGAAAATGTATTTCAGTTGACAGACTTGACTTCTGAATTTCATACTGCTGCATTGTATAAGAATCTTGATACTGCCACAGTTGGTAAAACCTAATGTGAACATTTCATCTAATCCTGCATCAGTCTCTCTGATTTATTTTTTGCAACTGAAATGTAAAATATTGTTTTATTCCAAGCTTTATGACCTTAATGTTGCTTTATAGTGAACCTCCATATGGTATCTTTACAGGTAAGAGTAGTCTAGCCTTCTCATCTTTTTCTTATAATTATCTATATGATATCTTTATATTTATTTGTATAGATATCAGTTTGTTCTATTGAACTTACAATCATGTGACTGGCTTGAATTTTAAGGAGAGCTGTTACCATACTTGTTCATGTTGCTAAAATTTCTCTTTTCAGTTTCCAATATGTTTGTTTTCTTTAACATTCTGCTTTTAATTTCTCGTTACAGAAGTCAATGGGGGCTAAAGTTTACTTTGAGTAATGTAGAACTGATGCTGCAGATATAATGAAGTTATATCACTCATTTTCTGACTAGGCGATCTTTTCAAGCTTTATAAGTTACAAAGCTTCAAGGATCTTTCTTTAGGAATTCAACTCTCTGGCTTCACTACACGAATTGGCTTTTGCAATGTTGATTACCCATGATCTTGAGCACATGAACAGGTTTTGCATTCTTTTGAAACACGCATAACATATAAAGTTCTTTAGTTTACACGTACCTAATTATAGTAATTTTTAAAAAACACGCAAAGAATAGTGTGCTCAAAATAAATACAGGCATGTACATGCCTTATTGCTTGAAAATGTCACGAGTTTATTGGGATAGAATATATCTGCATACATGAACTCAATTTGATTGAATAGCCTACACTTGTTAGCTTTTTAGTTATTGGTTTACTGAGGAATTTCCTAGATTGATATTCTTTTCATGTACTTCAAGCATTTATTGCTTGTACTCATGGTATCATTATTAATACAGAGGGGCAGTTTCCAGTTGACGTAGGTTTTTTTTTTCACCTAATTATACTTTTCTGCTGCATGGACTCCAAATGAGATTCTAGCCTATAGGCTATAGTAACGGGGCATATTTACTGTTTTTTTTCTTCTTTCACCTGTGGCTCGTGTCAGATGCTCTTTACAGCTGCCTTTGTCAGCATGCTGGATATTTTCCTCTGTGATTTGTTAGGAGGTCTCAAAAGCTCGTGTCACAGAAGTCTGCCATTTTTGACTGCATTCGTAGTCATTGGAGATGAGCTGTTTATTTGATGTCTTCGATTCGATACTGGATAAGGACGTAACGTTATTCTTGCATCCAGATCAATACCATGGAAACAAAGACAACAAAGCCACACAGGCAAATACAAGAGCATCAAGCTATCCTCGTGTAGGAGCTTCAGCTATCAAACACCCTTTCTTTATGAAGGATTGAAGGAGGTTAAAAAATATCCATGCTAACCTACCAGCGGTCACTTGGACCAAAGAAAAAGCCAAGAGAAGAATCTTCTCGAGGATCATATTTCTTCTCACAAACCAACAACAATGACATTACATGGAAGCTTCTTTGTATTTGTGAGGTAATTATGCAGATTTACACCTTATTCATTGGATTTACATTTTGTTGCTCATTACTATTTTAGATTGTCCTGGAGAGAGGTGTGAATCTTTGTTACTTGAAGTAGAGGCAATTTGCTAGAACTGGATCTAAATTAACTAAACTTAAGTCGGGAACTTGAACAACTTATTTTTTGTTCTCCCACCACCCTTTGTGATCTTCCTTGATACTGCCCTTGTGCTTTTTGGTAACTGTTGACCATGATCATTTGTATTGATCTTTAGTCTTAACAATGTTCTTTATGTGGTCCTGGGATTGAATAGGGGAACTCGAATACTAGATTAACGAATTGTGGTTCTTTTATTAAGAATTTCTTTGCTTATTGGCTTTATATATAGGTGCCACAGTCTTGGCTTATAGATAATAGAAAGGGGAATGCGGACAAAGGCTGGTAAGCTTGAATTAAATAGAAGACCGCCCGCAACCCGTAGTCTCCAGGTAAGTGTGTGGTGGCCCATCCCAATGTGCGTAGGTTCGAATCTTTATCAAATCCAAAAAAATAATTAAATAATTAAACAGAAGACCTAGAAAACATGGAAAAGTGAAGAGAGCTAAAAAAACATTTGGTTCTTTTAGAGAAGACAACCGTTCTACCATGTGTAACTTTAGATTAATTGTTTCTATATCCTACCTTTTATTACTCTAACCCCATTAAGATAATCCAGAACTAATGTTAAATCTTTGTAGCATGATAAACATCGCTCTTGAGCATTTGGTCAGAGCTATCACTTATGTTGGACAATATATGGAATCTGACCTGCTCAGCTATATAACTTCTAAGGGTATTGAAAATTGTGGCAAGTGCAAGAGTGCTGTCTTCAGTGATTTGTTCAACGGACGAGCAGTGTATAATTAACTTTCTGTACTCTCTCTATCTCGTTTCATGCCTTTCAGTTATTGATTTTGATCAAAATGAGAGAAATTTTATCCTTATAAATTGTAATAAATAACTTCTACATGCCTAATGGAAAACTGGAAAGTACTAATAGGATTATCCTTTTATTTCAAAAATATTTTCTTACGAGAACTTGAGATGAATCTAAATTTACATGTGTCCAAATGTTATTGATCTCTGCAAGTAAGGGGTTCTACAAGGAAAAGAAAAAAGTTTATTTATCACAAGTTTGTGATGAATCATAAGTGATATATCACGGTATTATTAGTAAGTATAATCGATCCATCTAATTGTAACTAATAAAAAATTGTCACATTAGTTGTGATTATGGTATAGTTGTTCGTATAAAAGTTATGATATATAAAAGTTTTCTATAATTACCCAAACAATTTCCAAATATGAGCAAATATAATATTGGCATTTTAATTTGAAATCTACTTTAAGTTGAGATAAATAGAAAATAAAGAGAATAAAATTAGTAACCCTGTACGGTAACACATTGTAGTATCCTTACCAATTTACCAGTTTAACTCTCTTGCTAGTTTGAACCTTTGACATTTTTATTCTTCAGAGGCCACAGCCCACAGCTATTATTTCACGCCTGAAAGTTCTCTCTCGTATTTTAGAACTTCCAAAGATTCAGACACACAGTAGTTAGGATCTAGGAAAGAAATTCAGATTTAGAAGTATTCTCTCAAGTCATAAGTTATTTCTTTTAATAGTAATAATAATAATGCACAGTTAGGATCTAGGAAAGAGATTCAGATTTAGAAGTATGATTTCAAGTCATAAGCTGTTTCTTTTATTAGTAGTATTAATAATGCACTTCTGAAGTTGTAATTTATCTCAAATCCATGTGGTATCTGATAGTTTTTCACAACTATGAGCCAAGTTTTAGGTTTCTACCAGTCTAACACATAGCAAAAAACCAATAAAATTTTGACATTTGAGATTTTATGATATCTGACCTTTTTTCCTTTCATTTTTTTAACGGCCCATTTATTAAACAAGTTTTAAAAATAATCATCTACATCACCCCCTTTCTACCCAGTGTAATCAACTTATGTTAAAATAATTACAGGATTAAAATGATTGAATTAACATATGTTTTATAATATTTTGTTGAATAAAAATTATATTCAATAGTATTTGTAAAAAATATATATTTTTTTTCACGTTATATCAAAATGAGTATATACAAAATTTGAAAGAAAAAAAAAAGTAAAAATTGAAAGAGCAAAAAACTAAAAAAACGGAATTAAAAATGAAACTAAGATGAGTTATGGAATTATATATGGGTGAAGGAATCTAAAGTTCTTACAACTTTCAATAAAAATATACAAAAATATTATAATTATTAAAAAATGTGTACACTAATCTTAAATTAATGATTTTTTTTCTCCTGAAAGTAATCATGTGTCAAGTACATGATCATATTTTAAGAAATATTTTTAAAATTATAAATTAATAAAATTTTAATTAATTTTTAATCTTATTAAAATTTAAAGGTTAACTATTAATTTAATGTATATTTTTTAAAAACTATAAAAATTTTAACTATAAATTTTTTATGTACTTTTATTGAAAATTGTAAAGATTCTTAATGATTCCCATTTATCCTAAGATCGATAAAATATCACAAAGATATATCAAATTTTAAAAGTTGAATGATAGTTTAATTTTTTTACTTTTAATAAAAATATACTTTAAATTTATATTTATTTAAAAGAATAGTTTATTATCTCTAAAAAATATATTAAAAGTTAACTTTTAATAAAATTATTAAACATGTGATATGTATCACCCTTTTTAATAATATATGTGGCACATGTTTGGCACATATCTAACATTTTTTTAAAATTTAACTTAAACAATTTTTTTTATAAAGATAATAGATTTATGACATCCTATTAAATAAATACAAATATAAATTATATTTTTATCAAAGGTAGACTTACAATAAATTTATTTTTTTCCTTAAAAGGTAATCTAAGTAACAAAAATGTACTTTAAATTTATACTTATTTAAAAAAATAGTACAAGTTATTACCTTTTAAAAAAATATCAAAAGTTAATTTTTAATAAAATTATCAAACACATATAATGTGTCACCCTTTTTAATAATATAAGTAACATTTGACACATTTTTAACATTTTTTTAAAAAAAATTAACATATATAATTATTTTATAAAAATAATAAATTTATGACACCGTTGAATAAATATAAATTAAAATTATATTTTTACTAGACTTAGAATAAATTTATTTTTTCATTAAAGGTAATCTGAAAAACTCGATCTTCCTTCTCAAATTAACGCAGTTGAATTGTAATTTTCATCTCAAATCTACGCGGTAAACTGTCGTTTAATACTTCATAGTTTTTTACAACTTTGATCCAAGCCCAAAAACCATTAAACTTTTAACTCTTTTTTTTTTTTTTTTTTTTGAAACAGTATAAACTTTTAACATTTATATTTTAAGATGACTGACATTTATTAATTCAATAAAAGGAACTTTTTTTGCCCATATAAATATATCTTTGAACTCAATATTATTATATTAGTGATGCAATTGTATCATTCATACTAACACCTTTACTTACACTAATAAAAATTGACCACGTAAGCTTTGCATGAGTTATTTTATGCAGGGGTGTGCGATGAAAACAGCAAATTTGAACCCATTTATTAAATTTTGAGCAATTTTAAATCAATATTTTGATTGAATTAGATGTAAAAAATTCTAAATCCATGAAAATTGAATTGATAGATTTATTGCACTTTCTAATATATGAATAAATCAAAATTAAATAACGATTATATTATATATATATATATGTTATATTTTAATATTTTTATCACTTTTATTATACACTTTATTTTAGTTACGGAATAATGGCATTGCCGTGCCATGCCAATCCCAAAAATTTTAGAAGTAATTTTTTTTGCTTTAATTAAGTAAGAGATTATATAAATTGTTACTTTATATAGTACCTTTAAAAGTAATTTTTTTTATTTATTAAAATTAGCTTTTAATTTAATTTTTAGGTACTAGCTAAATTCATTTTAAAAATAAATTAATAACAAATGTGAATTTAGAAGGGAGAAAGGAGAAAATGTAAACTAAATGATAATCTTTAATGACAACCGTAAAAATATTGATAAAAAAAATGGATATTTTTTAAACAGTTGACTCTTAAATGATTTTTATTTTATAAAATTATAATTCTATTGTTAGATTAAAGTTTAGAGTGCTAAGCTTTATAAACTTCATTTTTAAAAACATTGTAAATGTTTGACCTAATACAACCATAATTTTTTATTTAACTAATTAGTCTCCTTAAAATTTAGTTCCTACTTCGTACCTACTTTCTTTCTATTTACTTAATTTACAAAGTTAATGAGAAATTCTAATATCATTGACTTCTGCCCCTTCCTTGTGTTCTCCCCGTTACTTTTCTAACTTAATTATATTAAATTTTTAATTCATAATAAATTTAATATTATAATATTATTAAATTATAGTATTTACGTTATTATTATTATTATCAAATACTTATATATTAATTATTTATAAAAAATTTAAATAGTTAATTAAAAGTAACCCAAAAGAACATAAAATACATTATGGATTGAATATAAGGAAAAAAGTGATGGGATTGAATCAAACGAAAATTTTGTTTTCATTTTATAATCCAATGATTGCATCAAATTAAATAAACTAAAATTCAATAATTTTGATGCGATGAACTTCCTATCTTTATTTGAAAAAGTATAATTTTATATATAATATATATTTAATATTATATTTTTAATAGATTAAACGATATTTTATATGATTCGAACATATAATTTAAAATATAGTAGAGATAAATCTTACGAAATTATTAAATTAATTATAAAATTTCATATATTTGATTTTTTTTTTAAAGGATACCATTCAAATATATATGGAGGAATGGTGAGTCTAAATCTTATCGTGAAAATACAAAATTGCATGGTCATCATTAAAAATGTACAATGCAGTTGTTATATTATTACTACAACTGTATATGATCACAAATCTCCATTCATAACTTCAAACTATGGGTGTCAATTGCTTTATGTTTGTGTTGGTGTCCAATTCACATATTTAATTTATTTTTAATTGGGTGTTAATGCTTTATGGTGTGTATTTATGTTATATTATCATATGTAGTTGTAGCATTAGTTGGGTGAATCATAGTGAAAATACAAATTTCATCGTCATTAAAAATGTACAATGCAGTTGTTACATTATTGCTACAACTGCATATGATCACAAATCTCCATTCATAACTTCAATACATGGGTGTCAACTGTTTTATGTTTGTGTTGGTGTCCAATTCACATATTTAATTTATTTTTAGTTGGCTGTTAATGTTCCATTATGTGTATTTATGTTATGTTATTGTGTAAAATTCATGTATTTTTTAACACTGATAAATTTAAATTACTTTAATTAAAATACTTATGATAATAAAAAACAATATGTTTGTAAGTATAAAATAATTAGAAATTAATTTTAATAAAATAATGATTATTGTCTTATCATATCGGTATTGTGAATCATGGCATAAATGGTCACCGTAAATTTTTAATCAACCTATTTATTTATAATTATTAAAAATATAATAAATATGTTATAAAAATAACAAATAATTACTAATAAATTTTAATTAAAAAATAATTAATGTCATCGTTTCAATTACCCTCTTAACTATTAATGCGTAATGTTACGAACAGCTACCATAAAAAAATAAGTATTACAATAAAATATTAATTAATTAAAGCTACAATAAAAATAATGAGTATTACAATAAAATATTGATTAATTAAAAAATTCTACTTTTGCCGAACAAAGAATTGAAAATTTTAATTGACATTGCTGATTTGCTATTTTTTAAACGCACACGTGAGATTGAGAATATATATATATATATATAAAAGGATGAATAATTAAAATTAAAATTATTTGTAAAAATTTGATAATTTTTTTTAAATAATCATATTAAGATAATCCGATTTTTAGAAAAATAAACTAAAAAAAATCACATAATTGAAAGTGAATCGTGTAAATCTCATATAAAGTTCACATATATATAAGACATTACATGTACATGTAGTAATAATATAAGGGTATACGTTGAAGTGTGTTGAGAAGTTATATATGTAAAAATATAATCTAACTTAAGGTCAATTATTTTTATGATTCAGAATAGTGACCGACCTTCCAATACCAAAAATTACTCTACATAGGCAAGGGTATCCTATGAATATCGATATAGGTGCGGGCATAACCTAGGTCTTCCTAGAGGAAAAAATGTAAATATGTTGAGTATTTGATGGCTGAGGATGTTCATAGGTTGGGTTCCAAGTTGATCAATATGTTCAAACATCAATTCTTTTTACTCTTTTAGCCAAGTTCTTCAACTAGGGTGAAGGAGTAACAGTTGGCCAGTAAATTTGAAATATTTGGCACACCTTAATAGATGCTTGTCACTCAATTAGAGATAGAATATTTGCACCTCTATATAAAAAGGAACCAAGACTTTATTCATTTTATTATTTCCAGGACATCGAACAGAAATTGGAACAAAATACTCTGTATTTTCAATTCGTGCCTTATAACTTCTCTACTTTGGTGCTAAGAAAAATAGTTTGATGCGTACTTACTTTTGATCAAGCTTTTAGGGATTAACCCTCGAGTCTAATAGTTTTTCTAATTTTTTTTAGGTCGGTTTCTAAATTCACTTCTCTTTTACTTTAAAAACTTGTTTTTAGGTAACTTCTACCTCCTTGTACCTTGACATTTTGTGTTCTGTAATATTTTATAGAGACCATATATAGAGAGGTATCATTGCAGGCTACTCAAAATGTAATCCTACCTTTTTGCTCCTTGGGCACTTCCTCTAAGGAGAGTCCTCAATACCCTAGCTACTCGGATCAAGTAGAAAGTGATGCATCTTGATCCTTAACGTCTACACCTTGACTTCAAACAACACCTATAATTAGGTTGAACTTGCCTCAAACCTAGATATTGGTATATAGGTCATAGAGGAAAAAATCTAAGAGAAAAGGTACCGGTGAACCCACAGGTCGAACTAAAGGTTGGGATGCCAAGGTCAAACCAAGTGGTTTATCTTTCTAGGACGAAGAAAGGCTAAGAAAGATGTATGATATTCCCTCATCAGTTCAAATAATGATCCTTATACCGGGCCTTTTTTATAATGATCCATCTCTAGTTGGATGGACAACCTTCATGAAAAAGCCTTATGGATAGGGGTTAGATTCTCACTGTACCCCTTTATAAGAAATTTCTTGGCAAGGACGCAGCTCGCATTAGGACAACTGATGGCAAACGATAAAGGTACCTACTTTGTCTTACCTTTATATGTAAAGAGATCAGGGTCGAGTTGGAAATGTCCAAATTCAATGAAGGATACATTAAAGAGGAATACCATAGACACGATGATGGTATTTATGTTAGTCAAGCAGGATTGGGGCATAAACATGATTCTCCTTGAGAATGAGAAGAACTATAAGGAGTACTTCTTCTATGTGTCTGGTTGATAAGAAACTTCAAATAGTGATGCAAGGTTTATAAGGAGCACTTGGGCTAACATCAAATACGTGATAAGGAATATAGCTCCCTTATCGCAAGCTTGAGCCTGGAGGCTAAACAAAGATTGGATGATATTTAGAGCTATTTGTTTGAAAAAACATAGTGAAGGAAACTATTGAACATCCAACATTTTGTTTCCTGTTGGTTGATGAGACGGGACTCAATAGAGCCACCCTACAAGATAATCTGTAAATCTTAGGCACCCACGAAGTGCAAAACCCCTTCCACTGACTTTGGAGGAAGGTTTAAAGTTTTCCCTGATGATGGTGAATGAGTCTTCAGCTTACTTGTAGTACCATATTCTTTGTTTAAGTTGAGCTTTTTAAAATCTAACACCCCTTCCATTTTTTACAGGTATAATAGAGTTTAACGCCAATACCTTATTAGCCAGGCTTTAAAGCAGGGTTTCCAAACAAGGAGAGAGCTCCCAGAAAGCATAGTTCTCTCACAAGAAATGAGCTCCTTTAAAGGAAAGAAGAAGAGCAAGTCTTCTGGGCAAGAAACCACTCCCACTCAATCCAAAAAGAAAAAGTATGTGACCATCAAGGAACCTGTGCTCACGCATATTTCACTGAACATTGTCGAGCCCTTGTCAACATCCCTTGGTTCACATATTCCCACACTTTTCACTTTGAGCCAACAAACACCTACTCCACCTATAAAAGACTCAAGGAGAGGAAAATACGTTATTGATTACCTCACTGCAGAAGTTGAAGGAGTGGCCTCATTCAGGGGTATGGCTCCAAAAAGGTTGGATCATTATATGGAGAACTTCCTTTATATAATGCATGAGAAGCAACTCGATGCCATATGAAATGATGCTGATTCTAGGGTCATGCTTAGTAGACTCTTGTAACAAATAAGTATCACCTCAAGCTTTTATTTATTCCATTCGAGTTTTGTTTCCCTCCTTTTTGATCCCAACTTATTCACGGGCTTAGTAAAGTTTTGAGGTGTTGAAAAGTTGAAGCACAAGCTTGAGGTAGAAAAGTAGAGTCATGCCTCTACCTAAGCTAAGAATGTTATATTGTTGGCCAAGGTAAACAAGTGGGAGTACGAGGCCATTAATAAGGAGCTAAAAATGGCCAAGGTCATACATGAGCTAAACGAAAACTCGAGGCGCTTTGAGATGCTCGAGAAGGCTAAGAGAAAACTCGAGGCTGAGGTTAAAGCTTGTAAGTGCGAGCTTAATGATGCCAAAGACATATTTGATCATGAATAAGAAAAGATAAATCATGACCTTGAAGCCATGATCGAGCATTTTTCTTCGAGTGTTGAGATTGGCTATAACTTGGCTATGGATTTTCTTAAAAAGGAATCCAAAAAAAATATGTTGGTCAATATTACTATCAAATGCTCAACATCCCAACTAAGCCTCAGTACTTGCTCATAAAAACCCATAATGGAGTTGATGACCAAGACAAAGACTTTGAGGCAACTGATTGTGGACCTAGGGTGGGAGATGAACAAGCTAGAGAAAGAGCTGGGGATTCTTAATTCTTTAGTGGGCCTGAGGCCTTTTATTTTTGAAAAGACTCGACCTTTCTTTCCTTCTATACAGGAACAAGCTATTCTTATAAAAAACTACACTTTTTCTTGAATAAAAATATTATTTTGAGAAGTTTATGTGTTGTATGTATATTTGTATATTTATAGTATTCATTTATGATGTTGACCCACCTTGTCACTTGGAGGACATTTTTCATATTGTTTATCCCAATGTCATTCCATATAAAATAGGATTTAGGATATTGATAATTCAAATATCCTCTTTTGTTTGAAAAACCTAAAAAATTCACACTATCTTTCTTGGTCGCACCTTATGGACTCTAGGCTTAGCACTAAGGTAGAGAAATTAAAGACCAAGTTATTCAGTCATAAGGACAAGATTTCACTTTATGAAGAGACCAAGTGTGAGCTCAAGTCCTATAAAGAGCATCTATCTCAAACTCGGGCATATGAAAGAAGGATCATGACTAAAGTAGATGCTCTAGTTGATAGGGAATCCTATTGGGAAAAAAAATTACATCTCAAGGTGATAAGTGTTATTGAGGAATTGGAACATTCAATTATTAACTCGAGCATAACCTCTATTGAGGTAGTATCCAATATTTGCAAGAAAGTTGTTAAGAATCAGGTCGAGTTGTTACCCTTGGTGGAAAAGGCAAATGGCTCGGATATTAGTCGTACATCTAAACGTCTTAAGAATAGAATAGACTTGTGAAGCTTGATCAATGTAATAAACTTGGAGTGAGAGTGGTTTACTCGGCCTATAACTCAGATCATCAACTCGTGACATGAAATTTTAAGGGTGAGTGCTCTACCTAGTCTATGACCAAGGTGATCCATTCTCTAAAATCATTTGTTTTGAAACGCTATACTTGGTTCCTGACTGAGATGATCTACTCGTGACATGGAATTTTAAGAGAGAATGTTCTACGTGATTTGTGACCAAGGTGATAAATTCTCTAACATCATCTATTAGAGCAATATACCTGGTTCCTGACTGAGGTAATCAACTTCTGATATTGAATTTTAAAAGAGAGTGTTATACCTGCTCTATGATCGGGGCAATCAACTTTCTAACATCATTTGTTAGAGCACTCTACTTGATTTCTGATTGAGGTGATAAACTCGTGATATGGAAATTTAAGGGCGAGTGCTCTATCGGGTTTGTGATCAACTCTCTAATGTCATATGTTAAAGCGCTCTACCTAGTTCCTAATCGAGGTGATCAACTAGTGACATGGAATATTCATGGGCAATAACGTCTTTGCTCAACAAAAGCTATTATATATATATATATATATGGGGGTGATACGTCGAAAATGGTAAATCAAAGTACATTAGAAGCGATATTTTTCAAGTGTCGAGCATTCTAATTCATGTTATCTTTAGATCCCTTGATGTTTTTCAATAAGTAAGCCCCTCCTAGTATCACTATGCTTATTTGATATGGGCCTTCCCAATCTACACCAAAATTTCCAACCATCCACTATTTTTTGTTAGAAAAGACCCTTCTAAGAACCTAATTACTTATGACAAAATATTTAAAGAGTATGGCTTTGTTGTAATAATATATCACCTTTTTTCTATTCAACCATTCTCCTCAAGGCTTCATTTCTTTTTTCCTTTGCTAGAACGGGATCAATTGCTTTATTTGAGATGTTTTGGTCTTCATTTAGGGTTGATCCCATAGTTGGCACTATGATCTCAATTGGTATCACTGCCTTAATTCCATACATAAGCGAGAAAGGTGTCTCATTAGTACTGCCTCTAGGACTAGTCCTGATGGCCTATAATGCCCTAAATAGCTCCTCAACCTATCTTATTTTAGCACCATCCAACTTTTTCTTTAATAAGTTGAGTACCAGTTTTTTAGAAGACTTTTCCTAACCATTAGCTTGTGGGTAATAAGAGTTGAATGGCACATTTTGATATTGTACTTGGCAATAAATTTTTGATGTTACGCCACGTGAACTATTTTTCAAATAAATCAAATTATCTCATCTTTCCTTGTTCTTTCTAGGGGCTTTGACTGAATCCATTTAGAGAAATAATCTGTGGTAACTAAGAAGAACCTTTTTTGGCCCACTGTTAGTGGTAGGCATCCCACTATATCCAATCCCTCTTTGTAGAAGGGTCACGGGCTAAATATCCCCATCATCATGGTTGGTGGCATATGTGATAATGGGGCGAACCCTTGATATTTATCACACGCATGGGTGTACCTCGTGCAATCTGCTAGCATAGTTGGTCAGTAGTAACCCTGTCTCATAATTCGTTAGGACAAATTTCTTCCACTTGAATGGGAGCCACACTTTCCCTCATGAGCTCCAAACATGATTTTTCAAACTACTTTTTAGTTATGCACAAGATCCCAAGTTTAAGGGTCATTCTTATGTACAATTTATTGTTTTGCATTATGTACTGATATGTCTTAATCTTGATTTCTTTTGTCAGTTATCGGTCTTTAAGTAGGTCTCTATTTTTTAGGAAAGATATGAGCTAAGAATGGGCTAGTAACCTTACCAATGCTTCCAACTATTTTTTTCAGCCTCTTCTAAATTGACCTCTATTAGGATTGTTAAACGTGAGTTATGAGATCCTTCATTCTTTGGTAATCTAGATACTTAGAAGCACTAAACTTGGTTAGGGGCTCATTATTCTTTATTTCGTCAGAGAATGGGGAGACACACAATTGCTCACAATCCCTATCAATATCGTAGTATGACTTGCCTTTGTCCTACCTTTTGTTAGTTTCTTTGAAGGCCTTATCTTGCTTTCTATTTGTTTCCTCTAATGCCTGGAAGCGTGCCTCATAGCTTTTTTGCTCTTGTAGTAATTGTTCATTGTTGAGCCTTATCGAATTAGGAGGAGGGAATCCATCTGCTATGTTCTCAACTTGGATAGGCTCATTTACTATAGAAGTTGGCCCAAACTCATCAACTAGGTTGGTGGCTTAACCCGTCAGAAAATTCCATGTTGGATTGCGAGCTTAGTGCTCTGTTTTCTCACCGGGTCTTTTTAAGCTCTCTTCTTAGCTCGAGAAGTTGGCGTGTCAACTCTTGATAGGGGTCGATCTCAGTTCGAGCCTCTTTATGAACTGGAAAGATACGGTCCTGTGACAAAGATGCTATTTTGTTTGATAGTCTTAACCTTTCCTCAATTCACATCCCCACCATAACAGATGTGAGTCTTAGATAACACGATGTAGGGATCTTTCTTATGAGGTTTCTCTCTCAAAACTCAAGGTGAATCCTTGAAAATTAGAGGTCATAAGTTAAGGTTCGACCTTCAAATCCTGAGCCCTATAGTGGGTGTCAAAATGTTAGGATTAACCAATTTTTAGAGAGAAAAACTAGAGAAAAATCAGAGAATTGAGAGTGAATTGTGTGGATCTCATTTGAGGTCCACATATATATAGGACATTACATGTATATATGTTGATCATATATGGGTATACAACGTTGCATATCAAAAGGTTACATATTCTAACTTAAGGTTAACCACTTTTATGGCTTGGGATGGTGATCGATCTTCTAATACCCAAAGTTACTTTGCATGGGTAAGAGCATTCTATGAGTATTGTTGTAGGCGCGGGTTTAACTTGGGTCTTTTTAGAGCAACATGTCTGATAACTCGAGCTATTCATGGGTCGAGCTCCAGGTCGATCCATATGTTCAAACAAACCATAATCAATAAAGTGTGAAACAAATATGGTTATTACAATATTAAAATTATGGTTAATCGAAAACAAATATATTAATATTATTTTTATATGCATATAATTACATATAAAAATACATTTTTAATAATAAAACACACAATACTTAAAATAATTAGATTGAATTTTAATTATTTTTACTTTTATATTTTTATTTTAATTAGAAACATACAAGATAGTTAAAAATAAAAATTAATGTTAATATTTTAAATAATATAATAGAGTAAAAATTATGTTAAAATTTATTTTTTAAACTAAATATATTTTTAAATAAATGTTAAAAAATTAGAAACATGATTAAACCATAAGGATATTATTATCAACTTATAATCGAAGATTATTATACGAATATATCAAAACTAGTGAAGAGTGATTATGATCATTAGCATAACCATTTCATGCCCACTCCTAGTGTGTATTCAAATATGATCATTCTAACCTAAAATTAATGTCGAGAAATTAATTAATAAGATATATTTTAAGTATTATTATATTTTTCATATAATATAATTCTTTTATAGATTAGTTTTTATTTATTTATTTTTAAAATTATATTTAATATAAAAATAATTAATACATATAATTAATTATTTTTAGTGAAAAATTAAAAAAAAATCAAAAAATAAACTCCTAAAATAATTAATCAATATGAAAGAGATAATGAAATTAATAATTTATAATTCTAAAATTTATAAAATTTTTGTTAATGAAAGTTTAAATAAAAAAAAAATCAAAAGATTCGTAAATATTATAATAATTATTTATTATTATAAAATTAAAATAAAAAATAAAAAGTAAAAATCTCTTAAATTTTATAATTCTATAATTATTATTGAATATTGACTTTGTATTATGTAAAATATTATCTTAATTTTAAAAATAAAATATTTAAAAACAATTTACAATTATATTATTTTTTCACAGTTCTTTAGTTATGTCGGTTAAATTAATTTAATTCTTTTAGATTTTTTTATAATAAATTTATTTTTATATTGAAAAAAATAACGATAAAATAATAAATAATTAACTTAAATTTTTTGCTTTTATTTTATTTTTTATCAATTATATAATAATTATTATTTATTTTAAAGATAATTTATAAAATTAATATCATAACAATTCAAAAATATGAAAATTATTCATGAACTCGCTTATTTTTAAGCATAATGCAACTTTTGATATTCTATAAATTTTGACTTTCTTTTAACATATGTTTTGTATTACTCTCGTTAAATAAATGTAAAATATCATTTGTCTTTTCAACTGTGATCCGTAAAAACTTCAATAATTAATAATTGAGTTATTAAATGTCAATTAATTATACAACATCTATCATCATTCATTATTTATTCAAAAAGTAAATGATATTTCTTAATATATGTGAAAGTAAACATATACAATGCACGTGCTAAACGCTAGTAAAATGTATAAGCGGTTTAAAATTCATCTAAGAACAATTGTCAAATTCATACCATCTATACACTACACATACCATCTCTTAAGATACTTTAAGAAGAAGAAAGCATAAATTTATGTTTATTTATCTTTTTTTCAAATTCATACCATCTATACACTACGATACCAGATAACTATAATAAAGAGTGGGTAAAATTCACTTAAATAGTTATTGTATGTGTGATAATAAAAGAGAGAGAGATGTCCTTCATATTCATATTCGCCATTACAGTGGTCTCTCAGTAAACAATCACTCTCCTAAAGTTGTTCCACAACCGCCAAATTACTTCGCCCATTCCTCCAACCCCAATAAAGTAGATAATCCACATAACCCCTTCCATTTGACACACCTAAGAGCAGCTGAAAAGCCCATTTAACCTTTATTTATGCATGATGCACCAAAAATATAAACCTCTCTAGAAAACGTCAAGACCCAAATTTGCACTCTTCCCAAATTCCCTTAATTTGATCTAATTTTGAAGCACAAAGGCTAACCCAAGTCCCAACCACCTCAACCATGATTGCTCCATATGGCATCATCTTTTTTCTCATTTCTTTGCTCATCTTGGCTACTGTAATATCTACCACAGAAGCGAGTCTAACCCATGTGAGATTTCCTGTCACAGATCCCTTTACTTTTCTTCAAATTAGTTAGGATTTTTCTCGGTTTTCTGTGCATTAAATCCTTTTTGTGTTTGTTCTGAAGGTAAATGGGTCTGCTATGGCAGAGAACGGCGAGGAGCCACTATATGTTCCACTCTTAGAGGCAGGGAAGTTGGAGATGATAATGAATGAGACTAGGAGGAGGTTGAGGAGCTTTCGGATATGTGCGCTATGTACTTGCTGTGGAGGGGCTAAAGGTTTATGCTTGCCATCTCCTTGTTGCTATGCTATCAACTGCAACATTCCCAACAGGCCTTTTGGATTCTGTTCTTTCACACCAAAGACCTGTAATTGCCTCGGATGCCATCTCTAACTCTATTTCTCTCTCCCTATAAACATTTGATGGTCCTTTAAATTTGAGTAGTTTTGATTATGTTGGGAGTGTGAAATGGGGAAGAATATATGTTCTTAATTTGTTTGTTTATAGTTTATAAAAATTGTATTTTTATTAGGAGTGTTATTTCCAGGTTATTTTTTTGCTATCTCTGGCGGGATTTGTCCAAATTTAATTTTTTTCTTGTGAATAGCAATGCCTGGAAATAGTTTAATGGTAGGATTGGTATAATTATTGTTATTTGAGGGAAAATCTACCTTGTTAGTGGAGCTATGGAGCTTATGAACATTTATTGACTTTTCAAAAGAATATATTAATGAAAGTTATCAGTGAGAGTAGGGCGGCATGTTATCATATTTTTTATGATCTACTAGGGGGTAATATTTTTTTTTTTAAATAGATGGATGATATATTATTTTATAAGACCATGGTGACTTTTTTCCTGGAATGTTATATGATGCCTCCACAACTATTCACACTTGCATTTGATATATTATTAACAGAGTGTGAACACTGTTCAGTTTGTCTCTAATGCATTTTGAAGCATTATACATGTCTTAATCTTTGAAGAGGCTAAATTTCTTACTTCTTGCTTAGTACGTTACAAACCAAAGTTAATAAAAACTAGAAAATAAAGAAGATTATCATAAAACGACAAGTTTGATTTGATATCTTTAGCTGTAATGCTTGTCGTTTGTAGAAATTGTAAAATAAGTCACAAGGATGCATTGCTTACATAATATCACATAATTGCTCTGCCTGTTTGCAATAGATAATATATTGATTTGAGTGGACCCGTGATTTGATAATTTGGGTACCCTTCTCTCTGTTCTAGCTTTGGAATTACCTTAAATAGATGGCAATGCTTATTTTTGTGTGGAAATAAGAACTAAAGTGAGATTTCAATTGTTGCATTATAAGATTTTTATTTATTTTTTTGTCCATTGTTGCTGTACAAGATGGATAAGAGGATATTAATGCATATAGGTGTACCCAACTTGTATATTTAGGTCGGTGGTAGTTGAGGAGAGGCAATTAAACCTTAGCTACTAACCTGCTGGGATTGTAAATTGTGATTTTATAGCTCTTGAGTCACTATTAATGCATGTTTGACAGCTTTTCATTATCTTTTACTTTGGTAAAAGATTTTACTTTGAAAGTTTATATAGGCTGCTAGATAAAACTATCATTTGACATATAGATCCTGAGAAATGTTAAATAATGCATATAAATTTGGTTACATATTTGCAGTGATATTAATATTAATTATGGTGGTGGTAGAATTTTCTTGAAAAGTGAATTATTTTTTCATTTTTGAAATTATGTTACAACTTAACACATTTAGTATGACTGTAAATGTGTGTAGTTAGTATTCCTCCATATAATGTTATTGTATTCTGTGAGATATCATAGAGTTGTTTCTCTGTAGCCATAGCTTGTTGGGGCTGATGGGTTATTTAGAAATGGCATTAAGGACTTGAAGCCATAGAGAATTTAGTGACTTGAGAAAAGTTTTGGATTCATTGACCTCATCTTGTGATGACAACATGAGACGACCTATGTGCTGCCCAAAGGACAAGTGAAAATCAAATTGTGGGCGTTTTCACAACGCCCTCAAGTTTTTTAGGGGAAGAAATTCTTTAGATGAGACCATGTTTGATTATTCAGGTTAGCTCTGAACATTTCATAAAGAAGCCACCATACATTCCCATTTTGCCTGGCATTTATTTAATTATTTTTTATGAGATGTGTGTATGTGAAAATGTGCACTGGTTCTAGGTTTTCTTTTTTTAAAGGGGTCAAAATGAATGTGACATTCTGAGTGCTGAAGAATCTCTAGTAAAGTAAGACTAGTCCTTGTAAATGCAGAGAGATACTACTGCTTGGCTCATGTTTGGTAATTTAGTGCCCACAGCCTAAAAGCGCTTTAGTCACCTCCTGTGGTTGCCTGAAAATCCCTTGGAATTATGCTAGAGTTAGAAAACAAATATTGGTCTCTAGTTTGTTAATGTTCTTCAACACAAATAAACCTGACTATAATAAGTACTGAAATAGAATATAAATCAAAGTGAGTGTTCGCTCTTAGGTCATCTAATTTTATTCAATTAACACATTAGTAATGTAATTATTAGAAGAAGTTGATTTAGTTTTAATTTTATGTTTGGGTCAAATTAGTCCAATTTTTTAAAAAATGATATTTTTTTAAGGGTAAAATTGAGTTTCTTATTTTTTTTAATTAAAAGAACTTTATCTCCCTTATTTCTCTCTTTTCTCTACCTTATCTCTCTCTTGAGTCTCTTCTTAGTTTCTACCGGAGGGGGAAAAAAAACTGCCAATCTAGCTCTGTCCCTCCTCGCTCTTCTCTCTTCTCTCTTCCTCTCTCAGTTGGTTTTCTAAGCCTGTCTATCACTATCTTTACCTTCCATATTAAATGAAGTTCAAATGTTAACAAAACGAATTTTTTTCATTGAAAGATAAAATTCTATTAATTCATAATATAAATATTATATTTCATGTTGGACTATTTTCCCATAACTACCTCATCAGCAATATAGCAAATAATAGAGAAATTTTAAATTTATATAAGTATGAACGAACCAGAGAGAAGAAAGGAGGAAAGTTTTTTTTTTTTTTTTTTTTTTTTTTTGAAGAAAGACTCAATTTTACCATTTCAAAAGTATCATTTTCTAAAAAAAATGGATTAATTTGACTTACAGGACTAACTCAAAATCCCACTCAAAACCCAATCAAAGAGTGATAATATATTCCCAAGGTAAGAAGAAGTGTCAGATTTTATTTTAATTTTTAGTTCAAAAGATATCATTAATTTTCTAAATATATATATATATATATATTAGTATACTTAATTCGATGGTAGAATATATTCTTGAACTATTAATAAAAAGCATGTTTATACATTTAAGTTAGGATTTTCGAGGATGTCTAGATTTTTACTAAATCAAGTTAGACTTTTGATTGTGATTTCTTTTTTCTTTTTTCTTTTTTTCTTTCTTTTGACGTTAAGCTAAGCTAGTGAGTGTGTTTTATCATCAAAATAAGGCTAGTATTGTTTCTTTTGAAGTTGTTTATTCAGCTAAAACTTAAACGACATTTACCGTATTTTCACTAAAACTAAAATATAACAAAAGCAGCTAAGCTAGATTTCTTTTGACGCCCGCATTGTTGTAGCGTAATAATACCAAAATCTCTTTGTGAGGCATTCGAATTCAAGATTTGGGATTCGATCACAGTGTGTAAGTTGTGTAATGTTAGTTAGAGAGAGAGAGAGAGAGAGAGAGAGAGAGATGGTTGTCTCGTAAGAATAGTCCATAAACAGAGCTTGGTTAAAAGTAGCAGGACATGGTTTATAGTCACACTTGCTGAACAAGTCATAGGTCAATCAAGATGACAAGCAGAACAAAACTAGCCATAGCTGAAAAGAGTCTTCTGCTCAATGAAGGAAACTAAGAATTCTATCTGGTTATTAAAAAAAATTAAGAATTCTAACTATAAAAAAGCACTGCAAATTTTTGCAGTTGCTACTTTACAAAATAGTAATCAGGTTCGAAAAAGACCAAGTATGGATGGGAGAAAAAAATATTAATAATACTCTTTAAAACTCTTAATTACAAAAATAACAATTCTTACGTTCAACCCTTATATTTTTACCACAAAAAATTCTTTAGCCCAAAAATTCACATTGAATACCTTTAAAATTAAATTTTGATTAATTTAACCTGTTAAATATTAATTTTAACCGGTTGAATTCTATTTGATATTATTAAGATGTTATTTTTATTGTTATATGTTTTAGATGTATTATTTATGTAATTTTCCAAAAATCTACTTGATCAGTTGGATGGAAAACAAGATATTTCCTCTTTATTTATTTTTCAGTTAGAGGGTATTACTTACCCTTCAATATCTTTTCCCCATCGCATCTGTTATGTTTGTTGCTCTTGTACTGCTGTACCTAAAGGGCAATTGATGACAAAAACCCGAAGTAGCAAAGCTGTTTGGACAACCATGTAAGAACTGAACTAAATAGTTTCTATGGAAACATTATTACTTATTGTAAAAAAAATCATACAAAACATCAGAAGCTTACAACACGCCAACACAGATTAGCAGAGATGCCTGAATTTTTTTGAAAGATCAACATCTAATAATACTAAGGCAGAAAATTACAAAGGAGTGAGACATCAATTTTGTTTCTCACCAACAAATCCAGTTGTTCGGAATGCTGGAACAATGGCAGCTGGTTGTTTCATCACAGCGGCCAAAATGTCAGCATAACCCACAACTCCAACTAATACATCGTCACTATCATCCCCAATGACCCACACTTGTGTTGCCCTGTGAGACAGCATCTGAGCCATGACTGCAGCCAATGAGTTTGTAACCTTACAAGTCAAGGGTGCACTTCTGCCCCGGTACATGCTCCTACTAGGACTCAGAGCTGGGCTTGCAGGATTGAACCCAATACTCCGACTGCTGAATATTCTTGGTCTTTTAGAACAATTGCCATTGACTATATTGTTGTTCCCAAAAGTTTCGTTTCCACAGAAATCTAGCAGTGACCTTGAAGCCACAATATCCTCAACTCCCATCACAAATTGTCCAGCTGAAAGGTTTTCTAAGGCCCAAGCCACTGCTAAATAGTCACATTTCCATAGCTTGCATGCAGAGATCTCTCCAATAATCTTGTTCTGACCATCCACTGTTTTCTCAATGACGGCAACTGCAATAGGGTCAACAAGAAGTTTCCAAGTGGTTTCAATGGCTGGGGAAGAAGCGTCAATGGTGTGGTAGTTTGGATTAATGATTCCAAGAGAAGAGATAGATGAAAGAGGCAATGGTGCTAGGGCTCCTAAACAACCTATGAGGAAACGGATAACATCTTCTCTTGAGAGACAGCAAAATTTGTCTCTAGGGATTATTGTAGATGATGATGAAGGTTGATTGGCATCAACAGGAGGATTACTATTGCTTCCAATAGAAGTGTCAATGTTCTTGAGCCACTTACCATTGTAGAGAATTGAAAACCGTTTGCTCATCCCTTTCCATCCACCATTTTTAATTACAAGAAGACGCTTCACACCTTGCTTCATAATTTCGAGTGCATCAATTAATCTTGTACAAGAAAAAAAATAGAATAATATCAATAAAAATGTCAACAAGCATAAGCATCTGATATAGAAAAACCATTTCTATACGTGCGTATTGAAACCTAAACACTATGCCAAGATTTTCATATCATAGCAGAAATGTAGGTGTAGGCTATGTAGCTCTAACTGGGTTGGAGAGACAACCAATTTCTCCCCAAAATCCAAGTGTAAACTCTAGAAATACAGCATATATGGTTTCTGTATAATCATATATTCACACTCCAGAGTCCTGAAAGAAGATCAGTTTTTGGAATATCTAATTGTAAAACAGCTAGCTTTTTACAATGAATAGGGAAGACACAATGTGAAATTAATAAAACTGTATGTTTTATTTGATATTAACTTAATTAATTAGATTGCAAGTCTAGGCTATAAATAATACAATTTAGGAATCAAAAATAATATCTAACTTAGAAATATAATTTAAACTATAAATAAAATCTAAATTGAATAATATTTACAACTAATTAATCTAATTTAATTTATTTAAGAGTTGGAATTTTGAATTTCTATAAATCGGGATTTACATTCCCTCTCAAGTTGAATCATAGATATTAATTATATTCAACTTGCTTAAGAAATCGTCGAAACTCTGTCGTAGAAGTCCTTTGGTGAAAATGTCTGTTGTTTGGTTTTGTGTAGGGATGTAGATCATGCAAATTATTCCGCTCTCCACTTCCTCTTTGATGAAGTGCCTATCTACTTTAACATGTTTAATTCGATCATGTTGAACTGGATTGAGAGAAATGTTAATAACTATTTTGTTATCATAATAGACTTTAAGTGGAACTTCAAATTCCACTTATAGTTCTTCTAGGAGTTTTTTTAACCACAGTCGTTCACAGATTTCTTGGACAATTGCTCTAAACTTCATTTCAACATTACTTCTAGCTACTAAATTATGTTTTTTGCTTTTGCATGTCACTAGATTATTTTCCCAAACAAATGTACAATATCTAGTAGTAGACCTCTTGTCTTTAACTAATCCTGCCCGATCAACATTAAAAAGCACTTCAACTTTTCTCTCTCCTATTTTACTGAAGAGAAGTCCTCTTTCTAATGGGTTTTTAAGATACCCGAGGATTTTGTACATAACTTCTAGGTGATCTTTCGAAAAGTGCATATGTTGACTCACTACACTAACTACGAATGCAATGTCGGGTCTCATATGTAATAAGTAAATTAGTTTCCCCACCAGTTTCTGATACCTTTCTTTCTCTATAGGTTTTTTGTCACTCTCCATTCTTTTTCCCGTTTCAATTGGGGTGTTGCTTGGTTTACTTTCGAGCATACCAATCTCTTTTAGGATATCAAGGACATATTTTCGTAGGGAGATACTTATTTCTTTCTTTGACCTGGCGATCTCCATCCCCAAGAAATAACGCATTTGTCCCAAGTCTCTTACTTCAAATTCAATAGCAAGAATTATCTTAAATATTTCAATTTTAGTTAGGTTATCCTCAGTGAGTATTATATCATTCACATATACAATTAAAATTATTTTCAACCCATTCAGAGAATGTTTAAAGAACATCGTATGATCTAACTGTCCTTGTTAGTAACCTTGGCCCTTTATTACTTTTGTGAACCTATCAAATCATGCTCTGAGTGATTGTTTTACCCTGTACAGAGACTTGTTTAGTTTGCATGTCATAATCTATTTATATTCTCACAAAAACCTGATAGTAATGTCATGAAAATCTCTTCACCTAACACCTCGTTGAGGAAGGCATTCTTGATATCTAGCTATTGAAGAGTCTAGTCTAGGTTCACTGCTAATGATAATAATACCTGAATAGTATTTAATTTTGCAACAGGGGCAAATGTCTCAATGTAATCGATTCCATAAGGCTGAGTGAACCCCTTAGCAACTAGACGAGTTTTGTATCGCTCAACTATTCCATCGATCTTATATTTAACAGTAAAGACCTACTTGCATCCAACCAGTTTCTTCCCTTTTGGTAAGTCTACCACATCCCAAATTCTTTTTTTCTAGGGCACGTAAATATTTCGTTATTGCTTCTCTCTATTTTCAGATTTCTTAAGCCTCATCAATGTCCTTTGGAATTTGTATCCGGTCAAAATTAGTAGTAAAAGCATGGAAGTTGAAGGACAACGTATTATAAGACAAATTTTGATATAGGATGAGATTTACAAGACTGACTTTGTTTTTTGAGAGCAATGGGCAAATCATCGGAAGGCTTAGAGTTATCTGGAAGGTAGATGTTAAAACAACATCACCTCAAAATATTTTTGGCATATTAGTGGTGAACATGGGTCTTTTGCCACTTCTAAGAGATGTCTATTTTTTCGTTTAGCAACCTCATTTTATTATGAAGTGTAAACACATGAACTCTGATGAATAATGTCATGGTTGTGATGAAATTTTTTTTGAGAGAATGGTTAATATAATCAATACCATTATTAGTGTACAAAATTTGAATTTTGGTTTGAAACTGTGTTTGAACCATAGAATGAAAATTGATGAAACATGTGTGAACATCAGTTTTATCTTTTAGTAAGTATACCCAACAGATACGGGTGTGATGATCAATGAAGGTCGCAAACCATTTTGTATAGATGCGACTTAGGTCCCTAGTTGGTTCTCATAAATCAGTGTGAACAACGTAAATGACTTAGAAGGTGTATATGTAGATTTTGGAAAGGAGGTGTAGTGATGTTTGGAAAACTCACACAGTTTACATTGTAAACTACATAATTCTTTATTTTTAATAAGGAAACAATTGTTTCAAATACTAAAAATTAAGGTGGTCCATTCTAAAATATCACAACAAAAATTCATTATTGCTAGGTATAGACATAGAATTACAATTTGCAATTTGATATTGTTCACTCCCATTGGCTGTATCAAAGTAGTAGAGGCCCCTACTTTTTTTAACACTACTAATAGTCTTCTCCGATGATAGGTCCTAAAATACACACGATGAAGAAAAGAATTTGACAGGACAATTAATATGGGCAGTCAATTTACTAATGGATAATAGATTGCATAACAATTTTGGAACATGGTGGATTGATTCAAGAGTAATTTTGTCTTAAATTTTAAAACTCAATTTTCTTGCAATTGACGAAAGAGTGTCATCTGCAATTTTTACTCTTAGATTTCTGACACGGGGTATATATGAAGAAAAAAGACAATGGTTATCAATCATGTGATCTAATGCACCTAAGTCAATAATTCAGAGAGTATTTATTTTTGAACTGATGTTCAAAATAGCGAAAAAATTACCTTTATACACTAGTGAGTTAGAAGGAACATAGGTAAAAGTCTAACCAATCGTCCAAAATTTTGAAAACAACTTGTAAAGTTGTTCTACCTTATAAAGGTTAAAATTGGAAGTATTGTGTTCAACTGGGGCCTAATACCCTCAACCCTTGTAATTTTATCTTAGTTTCCAGTACGTTGGTTTGTCATGTGATACCTATCACGTGTCTCTTGTATGCCTCTTTTTACAACAGTGATCACACAAAGGACTTTTTTTTGTTGGGGCCTATCCAAAATTATTTTGCCACCCATGAGACAAAAAACCAAAGGCCCATTATCAGACGGTTCAAACTGTACAACCCCACCTTCGCAGCTTAAATTGTACGAGGAAAAAACAAGTATGCGACCTGATTGGAGGGACTAGGCTATATCAGGAAAAAATGGGATCACAAACCTAATATTCATGGATCCACTTCAAAAAAAAATCCCGAGTGGCCTTCGATTCAGTTCGACCTACGTTCAAGTTTGGTCCGCTACCAAGCCCAACTAACTTTGGTAGATACATATCTCCTGGTCCAAAACAACCAAAACCTAGAGTGCTTTTGTTTCCTCTCGAAACCCTAGAGCCAGTCGCCACCGTCACGTCGTTTGCAACCCTAGCACCGCCTCCTTCAAATAACATCACCAACTACCTTTGCTCTTCCTTGTGCACTTCAAAATACTTATCTGCACGACAATAATGGTTGTCGATTGAGAATTCTTACACAAACATCATTCAAGCCTCTGTTGAGACCAACTAGGATTCAAATACTCTTTCACCCTCCACCTTTGACTTGTAACGTACATAATCTTTGGGATAACCCCACTCTTCATCACCGTTCACATCTAATTCTTACCAAAGAGCCACCATAGCCATGTAATAGTCAGTGACCAATAGATTTCCTTGTTTTAGCTCCCAAAGGTGAGTTTTGATTTCAAAAACCCCATAATGGTTTCTCGAATCTGAGTATGTGTCTTTCACAACAGCTCATACATCTTTGGCCATGGGAAGGAAAAGATAAGTCTTTCTTATTGATGGCTTCATGGAATGAACAAGTCAGGATATGATCATTGCATTCTCCACAGTCTATTTCTGTAGGTTGCTCAAATTATCTCGTTTCTTCACATCACTTGTGAGATAACCAATCTTTTCTTTACTTTCGATTATGAGTTGGACTGACTGACCTATTGTCTTAATTAGTTCCATCTAATTTTTCGATGATGAGGTGGAGTGTGGAATCATCTATTCCATTAGAATTCGGATTAGTCATCTCCTCTGTCTCCTTATTTGTATGATCAAAAAAATAGAATTCATTCGTATTTTCCTCCATTGACAAGGAGTTTAAGCTTTGATACCATGTGAAATGAATAAAATTGTATGTTTTATTCGATATTAAATTAATTAATTAGATTACAAGTCTAGGCTATAAATAATACAATTTAGGAATAAAAAATAATATCTAATTTAGAAATATAATTTGAACTATAAATAAAATCTAAACTGAATAATTTTTACAGCTAATTAATCCAATTTAATTTATTTAAGAATTTGAATTTTGAATTCCTAAAAATCGGGATTTCCACACACACGAAAGCACAAATGTGCAAAATTTGCTTCTAAAGGTCACCAGAGGTACAGAGCCTTAGGTTGTTATAGCATACATCTGAGTTAACTAACATAATGCACACAAAAAATGACAAAATAAGAAGCAAATGTTGTCTAAGGAGGTGTTATTGGTTGCTCCTACCTCTTGGAGTATATGACAGGTATACTCTCAACCAATTATATTCTTTGTTGTTCAAGAAAATAAAGGCACCAACATAGAAGTTCAGACCTATACTAACACATCAGCAATATTCCAGAAATAACGAATTTTTTCTCCTTCTTTAAATTATGCATGACGAAACTTCTCACTAGTTTCAATGGTACATCATCGAAGTCCAAAGCATTACCAAAGAAACCAACATGATGGAATAAAAACTAATAAAAAAATCCACCTTGTTCAAAATTTCATATACCAAAAAAACCACCAATATAATAATTGATGCAATGAGATCAAGAGAAACTAACCTTGTTCCAGGATCAACAAGCCTCAACAAAGAATTATTTGGAACAACAACTTCTGAAACAGGGGTCTTTAAAGCCTTCTCTTGATCCTCTAAACAATCATTTTTAGCCAAGAAAGCTACAATATCCAGAGGATTAAGAATACCAAGAAATCTCTGCTGCCTCATTTCAATATTCTCAACCATACCCACATGTGATCTCCTCTTCCACACTGGAATTCCACATTCAGTCGACTCTCCTATTGCTCTTATTGCCGCTTCTACCGTCTCTGTCTCGCAGAACTCCACCATCTCTGGCTTCCCCACCGTTAGATCTCCCACCACATGGTACAGAAACACCGATGCCATAGTTAATCCTGAGTTTGGCTGCCAAGAAATGAGGAAAATGCTGAGTTTCTCATTCTATGTCAGTCGATTGGCATCAAAACTAAAATTTAATGCGAAAAATACCTTTGCTGACTCGGTTGAGAATTGGGTTGCTCTTTTCCCACCTTTTCAGACACAATAAACATACAAAGAAAAAGGCAAACTTTTCTTTGGAAGATTCAGATTCCCAACAAAAAGATGGTACTAAAACAAATTAAAAAAAGAAGAAGGTATAAATCAAGTCAAGAATTTCCAGAAAATGTAAATATGAAATGCTAAATTTTCTTGCCTGACAAACACCAAGGGACTGGATGGAACAGGAAAAAAAAGGGGGCAAAAGAGTGTTATAAGAGGGTGTGGAGGAAGATGAGAAGGAGGTGAAATCCTGTGATGGGTAGTTTGTGAAGGATCAGAAAAGGGGATGGAGTAAGAGTATTATCCATGGATGAAGAAGAGTAGCAAGGTTAATGCCCATCCAAGATCTGGTTCGATTCTGTGAAAGGTGTTCTGAATTGTTGACGGTAACTCTTTTTTATATTTGTTTTAAGTATTTGTCAACAAGTGCTTGAAATTTGGATAGAGGGGAATGTCTAATTTAGGTAATAAGTTTTTTAACAGATTTGATGTGAGATATATTTATAACTTTGACTTACGGGTGAATGCAATAAGGGATAAATTACTAGGCCAACGTGTGCGCTCGGTAAAGTTGTGAAAGATATAATTTTTATAAAAATATTGATAAAATTTATAAATAATTAATTTTTTATATTTTAAATTAATTTTTTATTTTATATATATATTTATAAATATTTATATTAATTAATTAAAATATTATATAATAAGATTACATTTTGATTCAAATCGTATGACTCACTACCTCGATTATTTTAAATATAAATTTTATATGTATAATTTTTTATTATTTAATAAAAGCAAACTTTAGAGGTTTTTTTTAAGTATAATAAAATATTTTTTTATAAAAAATTGCAGAATAAATAATTAAAAAATTTGAAATAATTAAGTAAACTATCTAATTGTATTAATTATTATGAATGAATAAATCTATAAAGTTTAAAAAAAATTTCATTGATATTTTTAATATTTTGTTGATTTATAATGACATTTTAGTGATAATATCTACAATATCTAAGATATTTTAACCAAAAATATTTAAATAATAATTTAACGATAATTTATCAATATTTTCGATAATTTAATCAAAAGATATTATTTTCAAGTTTTAATATCAGGATACGTAAAATAACGATATTATTGTGACAATGTCAATGATATCATCGACATTTTGATTCTTGCTTATAGGATCGAAATTAAGCCCAAACAAAATGAATTTTATGTCTTATAGATTTAAACTGGTTGATTTCAATTTCAAAAAATAAAAAAGTATTGTTTATGATATCAATTAAAGTTTTAAAATTTACAAACCAATTTACACATTATTAATATATATTATTTTTTAATTTTATATATTTATAATGCGTATATTATATATGTTTATAATTATTTTATTTAAGTTAAATTTTTATGTCATTAATCAAAGAAAAACAACTTATATTATTCTCTTTTTATGTTAAAAAAATTACTATAATTAATACACAAGGTAAGTTACTTACCAATAATTTTTTTATTTTTAAAAGTTATTTTCTACTTAAAAATTGACGCATAATCATATTTTAAATGTTAATATATAATTTTTTTATTAAATTAATAAATCTTATTTATTAATTTAACATCAATATAAATTAAAATTATTTAAATTTATTTTAAAAATAAATAAATTTAAATAGAAAATTTAAAATATCAAACTTACACAAATAAGTTAATAAAATATTTTATAATCGATATTTTATAAATTAATTTAAATTATTAATTAAATAAATTAATATATATAAATTTATTTAACATTTTAAATTAAAATCCATATAAATCAAATCATGTAATGGAAAAGGAGAACGTAAATTGCAAAAAAAAGAAAGAAAGAAAAAAGTCAAGTAACCACGTTTAGGTCGTAAAAGGATTATAATTAATATGATGAATCTTGTCTATTTTATCATTTTTGTTGGTAATTTTTCCATTTTCTCTCTTTTCTCTTGACTCTTGGTAATAAATGATGATAGATAAAATTTCCATTTTCTCTATTTTTACGAATATTTTAAGTTTTCTTAACTTTTCTACCACTGTGAAAAATAATTTTATTTTAAGGTTATTCACTAAAATATAAAATTAGAGACAAAAAGTATGACTTTTGAAAGAATTTTAATAAAATATTTAAATATTATTAGAAAAATTTAGGTTCTTTTAGTAAAGGATTTAAAAATATATTTTTTTTATTTTTGAAAACAAAAAAAATAGAAAACATAAGACATTTGTTTGGTAAAAGTGTTTTTGAATAAAAGTTTTATATAATATTCTAAATAGACTATTGTGGCCTATCATTCAACATATAAAATCTAAACTATTATCAATTATGTGATATATAAGAATTATACACAAGAGCAGTAAATAATTAAAAAAAAAAATTTAATTAAATATAATTAAAAATTATATGTATGCAAATACAGTCTTCTCTTATATATTAAAAAATTGAATTACAAAATTAATTAAAAAAATCATGTTTTAAACACACATATATATATATATATATATATAAAATTAATTATTAAAATAAATGATTTTCTTTTCCCATACATTGACATTTTCTTCCCTTTATTTATTTATCTTTCAATCTTTCTTTTTTCTATCCCTCATTGTTAAAAATATGATGAGTTTTTTATAAAAAAAAAATTCATAATTTATTGATTTCAATGTATATTTAATTTTTTTGTTATTATGTTTTAGCTATATTAGGTGGAAAAAAAAATAATCGTCACTATGAATATCAATATTTTTGTTCTTCATGATCATTTCTTTATATTATTTTACATTTTATATTTTTAAATTGTATTTTATTTATATTTAATATTTTTTATCTAAAAGACATGTATTTTTTGTGTTATTTTATTTCTAGGTAGTTGTTTATTATATTTAGGAATTCTTTGATATTAATTATTAAATTTTATTATTTTAACGAATCTTTCAGCCCGCCACCAAACTATTTTAAGTTTGTATCAATAAATTATAGCACTATGATAAGGATCTATCAAAGGCAATCGTGACAAGTGGGTGACTACAAGTGATAAGATAAGGAACCTTAAAGTGACACGTTTTGCTCCTAACCCTTCAAAAAGACCCCAATAATCGGTTTTTTTTTTTAAGACTTTTTATACGAATGTAATTTTTTTATATATATTTTGATTTTACCTAAATAAATACATTCATATAAAATAATTAATAAAAAGATTAATTACATTATCTGTTTCTTTTATAATTCATCAATTGCACAGCTTTTGGCAAAAAAAAAAAAAACTTTCATATATTTTTACATTTGTTATACTGATCATCACTTAATTTCTTAAAATAAGATTTATTTTAAATTTTATTCTCCAAAATAAGAACTTAATTAGAGAAATGATATACATTTAAATTTCCCTCTAAATTAGGGGAAACTATCCAACCAAGACATTCTTTAAAAATATACGTGCATATATATGCACATACTTATACATAAGCAAGACTCTAATACAAGCATCTTTAAGTGCCCACAGAGAGCAAATGGTGTTGCATTATAACATACTGGTAAAGAGTTTTTTTTTTTTTTAAATACCTAGTTTTGCTTTAGTTTACTTTAGTTAATGGTTTTGTACATTCAAAGGCAAATGAACTACACGAAAGATGTTATTTTTATATAAATGCATATTTTGGAGAAAAGTAAAATTTTGTTAATCTAAATGGTTGTTTAGAGAATTAGAGATGAAAGAAACGTGAAGTCACTTACATGTTGGCTGAATGCACTGGACAATTTAAAATGAGTAGTTAACATCTAATACCAATTCAAAATAAAAGTATCAACTAAAATTACAATAATTATGTTAAAAATGAAGCTTTAACATGACACTATTTGAATAATTAAATTTTAAATTTAATTATAAATAAAAAAACTTCATTTAATTGGTAAAATATTCTAAAATCTTAAAACATAAAACCATAATCTCACGTTAATAAAATCATTTGTAAAATTTCCTCTATTTAGAAAAATTCTGTGCTTATTTAGAAATAAATTAATTCTATTATCTCAAGTTTTTTTTGTTTGTAGTAAAGAGAGATAGTAGATATTCGATATAATAATTTTTTTTAATTACCCATAAAGTAATTTATAATTATTTTAAATAAACCGTATAAATATTATGTCCATTATTTTTCCATTTATTATCGTTAGAAGTTTGTTACATTTATTTAGTAGGTTTTTCTTGTATCAACATCCTAATAAGTGAGATTCTAATTTGATTACTATTTTACCTTGAATTGTACTGAATTTTAAGCCTTAATAATGTTATAATGTTTGGTATTTAAAAAAAAAAGCTCACTCAGGTACATTTTCACTGAATTTATCAACAAAAAGGCATATTAGAAATGAGAATCAATATTAAGAAAATATGAAAACAATTGATGTGAATTACTTATAAATATTTATTATCTTTATATCATATTTTTGGATAACAAACATAAATTTTTTTCTATTTTTGTAAAAATAAAAAATAAATTTTTATTAAACTATGCAAGCAATCATACAATTTTAAATCATTAAATTAATTCGATAAATTATACCAATACTCCAACTAATACAGAGATAGTTACATCATCCACCAAGACTGTGCTAACTCAACTTTTGAGGGATTCCCCGTTCACTCTCCCTCAAATATTTTATTCTTTTGACACATAACGCGCAACCAATAAAGAGAAAGAATGTATGTTCCTAACTTTCTACACCGAATGAACTACAAAGCTTCGACCTTTAATCTAGTTTTCTTCTGTAAGTCTCAATTTCTCTCGGAAATTTGCTCACTTTAATGCTCATTTTCATCTTGTAGAAGTTGATTTTTGCATTTGAGCTCTGGGAAGCTCTGATTTCTAGCTACTGGTGGTTCTTTCCCGAGCCTATCTTTAGCTTTCCTTACTGCAAATCAGTTTGTCACTCATGGCATTGAAATGGGTTTCAGCTCATTCCACCTTCAATGCTCAAAAATTGCATGCATTTCCACTCATGTTCTTGGTTCTGCTATGCTCAATACTTTCTTATTCCGTTGATTTAGACCCAGAAGACAAAACCTCTCTTTTACTGTTTAGGTCAAGGATTCAAGACCCTAATGGGAGTTTATCAACCTGGGTTGGTTCTACCTGCTCTAACTGGACTGGAATTACTTGCGGGAATCAAACTGGCCATGTCGTTACTGTTAACTTGACCAACATGAATTTGTCAGGCCAAATTCACACAAATTTTTGTAACCTTCAATCTCTTGAAGAGTTGGTACTTTCACAAAACAACTTTTCTTCTCCAATTCCTCTGTGTTTTGGTGACCTACAGAATCTCAGAAATCTTAATCTCAGTCAGAATAGATTTCATGGTGTTATTCCTGACACACTCATGAGATTGAATCAAGTAAAAGGGCTTGATTTGAAGGGAAACAAAGACCTGGGAGGCCTTGTTCCTTGGTGGATAGGTAATTTCTCAACAAAGTTGGAAAAACTTGATTTGGGTTACAATTCATTTCGAGGGCAAATCCCTGAAGGGTTAATGAACTTGAAATCTTTAAAGCATTTGGATTTTGGGAACAATTATTTGTCTGGTAATCTTCAAGACTTTCAACAACCTTTGGTTTCTCTGAATCTTGAGTCCAATCAATTTTCAGGTACCTTGCCATGTTTCTCTGCTTCTGATCACTCTCTTAGTGTTTTGAATTTAGCTAATAACAATATTGTGGGTGGAATGCCTTCATGTATTGCTTCACTTAGAGCTTTGACACATCTGAACCTTTCTTTCAATCATTTAGCTTATAAGATATCTCCTAGGCTTGTCTTTTCAGATAAGCTTTTTTTGTTGGATTTGAGTAATAATGATTTATCTGGTCCTCTTCCAAGCAAAATGGCTATCACTTCTGAGAAGTCTGGTCTTTTGCTCCTTGACCTGTCTCACAATCGTTTCTCTGGTGAAATTCCTTTGAAAATCACAGAATTGAAAAGCTTGCAGGCACTATATCTTTCACACAATCTTCTTGTTGGAGAGATTCCGGAGAGGATTGGGAATTTAACTTATCTCCAAGTAATTGATCTCTCTTACAATTTGTTATCCGGTTCGATTCCTTTGAACATTGTTGGTTGTTTCCAACTGCTTGCATTGATGCTCAATAACAACAATCTTTCGGGTGAAATTCAACCGGAGCTTGATGCATTGAATAGCTTGAAGATTCTAGATATTAGTAACAACATGATTTCAGGTGAAATCCCGCTAACTTTGGCAGGTTGTAAATCGTTGGAGATTGTTGATTTGAGCTTTAACAATCTTTCTGGAACTCTGAATGATGCAATAACCAAATGGACAAACCTCAAGTATCTATCCCTTGCTCAGAATAAATTCTCTGGAGACCTACCCAGTTGGCTTTTCACGTTTGAAGCGATCGAGATGATGGATTTTTCAGGGAACAAATTTTCTGGATTCATACCAGATGGTAACTTCAATTCTAGCTTAAATTTTAACAATAGAGGTATTAGGAAAGTGACAAAACAGAGAACTGTTTCACTTCCAAATCTGGATACAAAGGTTTCTATTCTTGTTGCTGGTAGTAGTGAACTTCACTTCAGTTATATTCTATCTTCAGTTGTTGGAATTGATCTCTCTTATAATTTGTTACATGGGGAGATTCCAGGAGGATTATTTGGACTGCAGGGTCTAGAATACCTGAATTTATCATACAATTTCCTTAATGGTCAGGTTCCGAGTTTGGGAAAGATGTGGACTTTAAGGGTTTTGGACTTGTCACACAATTCATTTTCAGGTCAGATCCCAGGAAACATTTCTAGCCTCCAAGACTTGACTGTTTTGAACTTCTCGTATAACTGTTTCTCTGGCTTTGTTACCAAGAAGCAAGGATATTCAAGGTTTCCCGGAGCATTTGCTGGAAACCCAGACTTGTGTGTGGAATCCCCTGGTGGAGGGTGTGACCGAGAAAACCTTCCTGCAGTGCCCCAGAAACCATTTGAAGAAGAAAACATAGCAGGACCAATTTCTGTTTGGATTTTCTGTTTAAGCACCTTCATTAGTTTTTATACCGGAGTTGTGGCTCTCTTTTGCTCTGCTCGAGCAAGAAACTACATTCTCCAAACAAAAGCTTAACAGTCTGTGAGGATGATTTTTGTTTTTTGTTTTTTAACTGTTAGTTGTAAATTCCTACTCTCTTGGGCATATACAGATAACCACTTCTGGTCGACTGACATCGATGTGGTAATGTAACCATAGTGAGCCCTGTTACAAAAACCTTTGAATTTGAAGTCTAAGTGATCTGTGTACTTTTCCTGCAACATTGTTATGACGTGTTCACCAATCCTACAATCTGCTTCTATATGGTTGTAGTCAAAGTGTTTAACAAGCATGCTTCAATTTGATAACGACCATAAGCATATAGCATTGATTTCAATATGAGATTCATGATTTTAAAAAAGACAAAAACCAGAAGAAAACAGGCATTTGAGCCTCGAAGGTTGCATAAATTGGTTGGTAATCCAAATTGCAACTTTTGGAAGATTCATACTGACTGACTGACATCTGCACACTTCAACGATTGTTTGACAAGTTACATATTTGAAATTCAATCCGTTAAAATTTACTCTGGTTAACATTTTCGACAAAGAGAAAGAATCGTCTTAAAAGTTGGATCCGGATCCAACGGAACTAGTGAGGAAACATGACTATCAATATCATTTCTAACTACAGCAAAAAGAAATTATAATTTCTATTCTTAAAATAATAATAATAATACATGGAAATAATATTCTGGCTTCTGCCATGGGCATCACATTCATATTGCCAACCATGCATAATCTCAACCAAGCTCTCCGAAATCAAAGTTATGCCGAAGATATACGCAGAGATTTCTCATAAAGATTGAGAACTTTTCCATTTTTCTTGCCAGATATATACAAAGGGCATAATCTGCAACCCCCATCTAACCAATGCGTAAGCCTTAATTTCTGGAAACTCAATCAGCTTCAGAAATCAATAATTGGACCATCTAAGATCGAGTTAATATCTAATTGGACCATCCAAGCTCCCTGATGCAAACTGAAAAGGCCATCAAAACAAGACTTTTATTAAAATTAGGCTCAAACATCTCTAACAGCCAAAGGGATCATGCATTTCTGTTATTACCTGTTGGACGATTGGATTTAGCGAGGTTGTGAATTCATGAGTCATCCCTTCCCATACAATCTTCCCCTCATAGAGAAATATTAACCTACATATATCAGATGCCTTTTTTTAAGTCAACACGAACTATTAGGTAAACTATTGCCCTGCCAGAGGAAAAACAAGTTCGGTTGAGCATAACCTGTCAACAGCTCTGCTAATGGTACTATGCTGGTGTGTTACAACTACATAGGATGCAATCTTCCCAGGCTTTCCAACCGCATCTTCACCTAGCACGTGGACAGATCGGATGAGATCTTCAACTACTGTAGAGGCAATAGGATCAAGTCCAGCCGTAGGTTCATCATATAATAATACCTGTTCATTGATTGAAGATGTCAGGACAGAAATTTACTACTGAAAGTCTCAAATCACTTCAATCAAAGAGGATAAGAGGAACATGATAACCATAACGGACTAGTAAGCAAAATGAAGGTATTTAGACATATTATAAAGCATATGCATCTTATAACAAGAAAACTTATTCCAAACTTTCTATTATTGAAATTAAATAAAGAGAAGCTGAATAAACATCGACAAAGGGGATTCCTAGACGGTGCGGTTCTAATGTAATTTCAATGCATGCACGGAGAAAAGTCTAAATATGGAGACGGAAAAAAACAAATTGAAGCTAATTATTCTTAAAAATAAAAAACGCACCTCTGGCTCTAAAGCCTCCTTCGTAGTATCGCAAATTATAGACCGAGCTAATGCAACTCGTTTTTTCATCCCACCAGACAACTCAGAAGGCATCCGATCCTCAACTCCCTAATGAACTATTAGTTAGATATATGACATTCAGGACACAAAGATAGCATGTGAAGACATAGATGTTAGAGAAAAGTTATGGGTCAGGAAGATGCCGCTAGTGGAAGTTGAAATATAGATAATCTTTGTTAAAATCATTTAAAGATTTAATTACTTTCCAGATAGCTTCTGCAAGAGACACTGCATTAGAAAGCATACCTTTAGTCCGACCGCAGCTAAGGTTTGAGTCACAAGTTGTGAAATTTGATCCTCAGGCATGTTTGATTTTTCATATCTAGAAAACAGCAAAAAGAAAAAAAAATTAACCCTACCATCTTGCCAAAGATATACCGTTTCTAAGTCAATTTGTCTAAGATGTACCCTAGAAAGAAAACAATACAAGAAAAAAAAAAAAAAAAAACTAGTAAATAGAGTGTCTTACAAAAGGAAGCCAACATTTTCACGAACAGTTAGAGAATCAAATAGCGCAGCACTCTGAAAAACCTGGTAAATTGTATAGTAAATTAAAAATATGCTCAATATGAAATAAAGAGAACAGTGAAAATATCAAAGTTTGAGAGAGAGAAAATATATATAAATACCAATCCAATTCGTAGACCAGACATCTCTTCATCACTGATCAAACCAGCTCTCTTTCTCCCATGAATATAAACCTCTCCCTGCTCATAGAGCAACAGGTAAGAATGCTCAAGCAATACTCTACTGTAAAGTTCCTTAAGATCACTTGAAGCAAAAATAAATAATCAATCATAGACAGCTTCAGTAAACCAGATCCAGATATTTACCTTGTCTGGAGCTAAAAGCCCTGCAATAATTTTCAGAACTGTAGATTTCCCAGTGCCAGAAGGTCCAATTATTCCAACAGATTCGCCATGTCTAATCTATAGAAAGAAAAGAAAAGAAAAAAATGCTACAATATGTATAAAATCTGCTCAAAATTCAGAATAATCTTCTACGAGAAAAATTCCATGCCAGTTACATGTTCAAGGTGATAAGACTTTCTAATGTTGAACTCCCAAATCAATCCTAGACTTTCGTCAAGATTGACTTCATCTTTGATAATTACTTCGTAAGATAATAACCAAGGAGAAAACACTCTCCTCTATGCTAAACACTCGCATAAATGATGTCTAAAACAAAATTTTGCGGGCAATGTGAGGGAAGGAAAAGGTTCTTAAGGTTTTAATCATGGAAAATCAAGCCTAAAAATAAATATCTTGTATCTATCTTTCCAGTAGAAGGAGAAGGTAACATGCATCTAAACTATAGGGAAAATCAAAGCAACTTTCACCAAACAGCTTCTGGTCAAAGAAATTGTGCCTTCCCTTAGTTTCTCTTTGAGATTTCTAACACAAGAATGAATATCTACTTAAGAATTTGATTATCAGAACTCCAACTTTTATATTTCCAAACATCAACCTGAAGAACCAAAGTTGCATCAAAGCATATAAATTACATAATATTTTAGGCAGGTCGTTTCGTGAAGAAATAGATACATGCATATATTATGTTGAATATATTCACCTTGAAGCTCACACCTCTCAATATATGCTTCTCCCCAAAAGACTTGTACACGTCTCTACACTCGATCAGAACATCAGAATCATCCTCAGGCTCTCGAACTTTACTCAAGTTCCCTGATTTGAATGAATCCTAGTAGCATAAAGTTTGTTAGCCACCAAAAATAGAAGTCATATCAATCAATTAAACGCAGCTACTAGAATTCAGGCACAAAGCTATCAGATACAACACAAATGAACATCCAGCGTATTGATTAAAAAGAAATTTACAAATATCAATACGATTATATTAACAATGCAGAGTTACAACACAGGTCCATACATTTGACGAAGAATGTAAAGAAGCAAACAATCAGGAAAAGGCGTAAAGACCAAGGCTCGAGAATTGCAAGTGTATTCAAACAAATTTAAAGAGATTGCCACATGCCCATTAAAAGATTTATCCAGTAAACAAAAACCACATAAAAAATGGTTGTTCAAGATATTACATTGAATTGGATAGCATAAGATCCATCGTTCAAGTTCAGCGGAGGAGCCACACAAGCACAAATTATCTTCTTCCGATCTTTCCTCTGCCTATAACTACAGTTATCTATGCCTTTCGCAAATTTAGCTGTGCGAGAAGAGCCATTAGTTATGAACAGAGGTGATAAGGCTGAACCGGACAAACAAACCATTGCTCCCAATCAAGACAATTTGGTTTCTGGGTTAGAAAGTTGTTGGATTTGAAGCACACCCAGAACGAAAAGAAAGAATCCTCAAATAAAAATCCTCTTTTTTTTAAAGAAATTTAGGTTCTAAAAATCAAACTGTTTGAATTCCAAGAAACCCAGATCAAGTAATTGACCATAAATTCCTTTCGGAAGCAAATCAAGGTCTCAAATAAGGCTGACACGGATTGTTTAAAAGCAAAAACTCGCGTTGGAAATAAAATTGAAGACAAAGGGATATGGGATTGGTGAAGACCTCTTTTAGTGAAACAGGAGACAGAAGATAAAATTAGAAAAAAATAACAAAAAAAAAACGTGGAGCTGCTCTGAATAGTGATGTAGAAATTAACGGTCTTCGCAACAATGAGTGACTTGTTTATTAACACTACGGCGGGCGGTCTTCTCTCCAGAAGAAACTTATTTTGGATCCTTCTCCGCTGCTGCACTTGTTCCGACTTATACAACTTTCATGAAAAGAAAATATTACACGTAAAATTGTACTACTTAAAAATCATAAAGGAATTAAAATAAGTAATGATAATTACCCAATAACTTTTATTATTTTAACAATAAAAACGTATAAATCGTAAATTATATCCTAAAATTACTTACTTATTAAGTTCATTTTTATGGAATAAAATTATTCCTAAAAATATATTATCATAATTTAAATTATTATTATTATAATGATTTTTTTATAACTTTATATAATAATAACAACATTAAAATATAATTAATTGTACGAGTCAAATAAATTATTTATATATTATAATAATAATAAAATTAATTATAAAAATATTATTATCTTAAAATTTTAATAATTAAATTAAATATTTTTTTTTATTTTTTTAGGTGATTTTTAAAAAATTATATATTTGAAAAATTTATACGATGCCGAATATGAAAAAAAAAATAACAAAAAAAAGTAAACAATCCTAATAAAACTTACTGAAAGTTTGAGCTTTCTATAATTAAATTTTATGCTATTATAAATGTATTCATTATGTTTGAAAAATTATAAATATATCTATAATGTATTTAAAATTATAAAATTATACACATATATGATATAAATATATTAAAGTTTATAAATATTATAGGTATTTGTAACATATATTTTTATAATTTTAAATTTAAATATATTATAGATATATTTAAAATTTTATACATATTTATAATAAATTACATATATTAAAAATATCAAACATAATTAATAAAAATCGAATATGAAAGTGTCACTACAAAATAACAAGGGGCAAATGGTCGACATAGGTAAACAATAGTCGGCTACCAAAATGTCCTTAAGCTAAACGTGTGGTAAAAAGGGCTACATTCATACTAGTGGTGCTTCTTGGTGGAAATTCCTTAATCTATTTCTCTACTATAAAAAGAATGTTAGGCATAAACTAATTATTTTAGACAATATTCTTTTCAATCTACTTTAAAGCTTTGAAATGAAAAATCTATAATATCACATAAAATAATACATCATTTAAATAAAATATTATAAAAAAAATATTTTTTATAAAATTTTATAATTTCGTTTTTTTTACATTTATTGACTTAAATACTAATTACTTATAGATATAAGTATATAACTTGTAAAATTGAATCTCAATTACAAAAGAAAAAATAATTTTTTCTTAAGAAAATTATCTTTAATTATTTTTATTTAAATTTAAAATTTTAATTAATACATCGTATTAAAAAATTATTTTTTCTTAAGAAAATTATCATTGTTATCTTTTAATATTAATTTAACATTTTAGTTGATTATAAAAAAATTATTAATTATTTTTTAAAATAACATATTACACAAACACAATCATACACAATTCTTTATTTAATATTTTTATAAAAAAAATTATTTATTATTAAATGCACATGAAAAATGTTATGTGTGTATAAATGGAAACATTTCCACTCTAACAAAAGAAAACTTGTCATTTATTAAAAGTTTGTAATTGCTTTTATTTAATTTTTTAATAATTTCTTTTGTGTTACTATTGTTTGTAAAGTTCTAAACATTTATATAAATATATTAATAAGTTACAACATGATAAAATTAAAAAATAGGAAAAACGGACGAATTAATTAAGTTCAAATATTATGCATGATAACTACTTGACACCAAGTTTTTATGTTACATTAAATAAGAGTTACACAAACAGACACATACATCAATATAGAATGAAATATATAATGATAGGATTCAAATATATATATTTTTTAATGTCAATAAAAAACATATATTATTATATTATAAAATAATTTATATATCAAAAATAAAAGCTCAAACTTCCTGTTAATTTGTTGGAAGAATTTTAATGTTTTTATGCTACATTTTTAAGATAGAACTTTATATGTTTATATAATTAAAAATATCATTTGGTAAATGAAAAAAAAATGTAAGATTGCATATTACAATAGTTATAATATAAAATAATAAATTTTTGTCATTGTATTTATTATTTCTAATTATGCAAATAGTCAGTAAGAAAACTAAACTGTAACCTCCCTGTTCAATTCATTTACTTAGTTTCCATTAAACTATCACAAAATGCTATATTTATTTTTGCTATTAATATATGTTTAATATTTATTTATTTTTTGAATTTTTTTTATATTTCATCCTCGTCTCCTACTCTAGTTGCACAAATTTATATAAGTCACTTAATTAGAACTAAAACTAAAATAAGGAAATAGTTAATTTATCAAAATATCATCCAAAATCAACATGTCATTCTTTCATTTCTAAGCAATCTCCTCGTTGCTACGTACAAAAAGCACATCTAAGTTGGAGTTCAAAGCAACTTCTTTAAAAGTAATAGAAGGATTTTCCAAAAACACATTTTTGTATAGGGTGACATCTAAGTTGGGAGTTCGAAGCAACTTCGTTTAAAGTAATCGAAGGGATTTTTCAAAAGAGACATAATTTTGTTTAGGGTGAACGATAGATCGAAACTGTTTATTTTTAATCAATTTAAATCGATCTGAAATGAATTTGGAGATTTTAAATTTGAATATGATAGGACGATGTAATCAATCCAAATCAATTTGAATATAAACATATCAGATTTTTTGAATCAGATAAGATCAGATTGATATTGAAATTTATTTATAAATTATTATCATATATAAAATACAACATACACAACATTTGAATTTTAAATTGATGTATTTATAAAAAAATTTATTATTTATAGTTACAACTAAGAAAAACAAAATAATAGAAATTATATATATACAATTATTAAATTATTATAAATGTTTATATTTATTTTTAAGCTAAAATAACAATATAATGTAATTACAATATATAAAAATATATTTATATATAATTTAATAATAATTCGATCTGGATCGAATACAACGAATTAAAAAATATGTCAACCTGAATTCAAACGGATTATATATTTTTCAATTTGAATCTGATCCGACTCTAAGATTTATCAATTCAATTCAGTCTAAATCCGATAAATCGGATCAGATTTTTCAAATTAAACGAATTGGTGAGATTATTTACTCATCTATACTTTTGTGTTATTCATGTATGATAAAAAAACACTTAATATTCGTATTTTTTATAGGATCAATTTATATTTAAAATGTTTGAAATGAATTGGGTTATAATGTGATAACTATTTTGTTATTTATTTTCCAAAATATTAAAATTACATATTTTTTTAGTTTTAATTCGTATGATTCTATCATTAGGTAGAGTTTATTCATCTTGTTTTGTATTCTATGCTTCTTTTTGTATTTATATTTATCTCTACGGTGGAAAATGGAAATAGAAAATACGCAAACATGTCTAGACATTGTAAGTTATATTTATCCAATTTATTTTATTTTTCCAAATACCAAGTCTATAAAATCGAGTTTTGTATTAGGAGTGCGAGTAGAATATTTAGCTCCCTAATGTGATAAATATTGTATTAACAACCATTAAAATTAAAACTGAAAATTATTTAGAGTTTACTTCATATAAAAAATCAAAATATATTGAAGACATTGTCATGCTTGATCAACTTTATCCTTTATTTTTTATAGAAGAAAAAAGAATTAAGATATTAGAAAATAAAATAAAGAGCTTGATTCCGTTATGACTTTTATTAATCTTCTTAAAAATTGAATTAAAAAATATTTTATTTTTAAAATGTGAAACGAACATCTTTAATGATAATAAATAGGAGTGAACTGACTATAATATAAATTATTATTTTATCTTTCATTTATTATTAATAGATGAGCTTTATTTCATAAAAATAGATAATATAAAAATATATTTAAACTTTAATTAATCAAGAATTAATGATGAAAAAAATAAAAAATCAAATGATTTTTAATTAAAAAATCAACATGAAATTGTTACCGATAATTTATACATATATTTAAATTAATTTTTGTCATTGTGGGTGAAAAAAAAGTAACTTAAACAAATCTCATATAATTGTGAGAAATGAAAATCATACACATTCTTACTTAATAACACTAATTAAATCAAGTTGATCAAGACTTCTTCACTTCCATCTCCATTATTTTCTTCACTATTTTAAGGATGTACCTTTCTATCCTTACATGTTGTGTATCCTATTCATTAGACTTTGAAAGTTAGGAATAAAAGTGAAGACAATAAATAAGGTTATGAATGTAATTTTAATATTTAAATTAAAACTATACATTTCTAAATTTTTGTAAAGAAAATAAGTTACTCTTACATCGTTATTACAAACAAACACAACTACATATATATAACATCAAAAATTAATTGTTAAGAAATGTTTTTCATGAATTTAAATAGAAAATATATTGACCTAAAAAATGGTAAACTTAGTCCTTGTTATGTTATTTTAGTTTTTTTATTTAAAATTTAATAATAAAATAAAAATTTAAATATTTAAAATAATAGAGTGCTTTCAAGACACATGCATTATTGCTAGTAAAATAATAAGGGTGGGTTTGATTTGTGAAATAGAAAAGTAATGAAAATAGTAATCTACCTATTATGTTTGGTTTTACATCACAATAACAGTAATAATTAATTTGAATGTTATTTATTTATTTAATGAAATTGATATAGATTGTATAGGAAATAAAAATAATATGTTGTTATTAAGAAATAATAATAAAAAGGTAATCTGCAAACGTAAATGCTGCAAATCCTTTTTCTCTAGGATAGGCAATGTAATGTACTGTTTTTTATTGTTTCAGGAAACGCATTACATTTCCCACTTAATTTAGCTACAAATAAACATAACAATAAGTAAAATCTATTATTTTTATGTTTAATTTCATCTAACCATTTTTTAATAATTATTTTACATTACATTAATATTATTATACTAACTACCTATGTTATTCTTGCACCATGTAATATAATTAATTGATTATATTTTTTTAATTATTATTATTTTATCTCAAATAAAAATTATAAGTTTTATATAAATATTAATTCATTATTTTGTGATGATTATCATAATAAAAATAAAAAGTTTAACATAAATATTACCTATTCATAAATAAATTAACCAAATTTAACAATTTCTTAAATATGTAAATATGAATCACATAAATTGTTACCCAATTATAAATGTAACAAGTTTCATATGATTAACACAATTATCTAAGAATAATAATGTAAATATAATACACAATTATCTAAGAATAATAATGTAAATATAATACACAATAAAATTAGTAAATTAACACAAATATTCGTAAGAGTATAGTATATTTATTATAAAAGTATTTTGATATTTACGATGTATAGAAAAAAGCAAAAAAGAAAGTAAAAAAAGAAAGGTAAAGTAAAAAAAATTAATAACAATTTAAAATGATAAGTTTAATATAAATATTATTTGATTATTTTTTAATTATTATCGATGTAAAAATAATGAGTTTAACATCAATATAATATATGTTTTGGTCTAATTCTTTCATTAAACATGTTAGTAGAAACCATATGAATCGTTCCTCCATTACAAATGTAATGTTTTTATGTGATTAAAACTACAATTACATAAATATAATAAGTAAAAATAATACACAATAAAATTACATAATATAACTATTAATAAAAGCTATATATATTATAAGAATATTTTGATATTTGTTAACACATTAAACAACCATATAAAAAGTATAAAAACAAAAATAAGTAAAGTAAAAAAATTAACTAATTCATAAAAATGTTTATGTTATTTGAGATAAATAATTTTATAAGAAAAAATAAATATTTATAATTAATTTTTTTAATATTTTAATATTTTAATTATTAATAATTTATGTTATTTAATTAATAAAAAATAATACTTAGAATAGTTAATCATAAAAAATTATTATTATTTATGTTACTCAATATATATAACATTTTATAAATAAATAAATAAATAATTATAATATATATATTAGCTAGTAATAATTTATTATTTAATTATTAAAAATTAAAAATCTTAAGTAAGCTATATAATAAACAATAATAATATTATTATTATTATATAATAATTAAGGAAATAGTAGTTAATATTTTAAAATATGTGTATAATTTTATATATATATATATATTATAATTGCCTGATTAAGTGTGTGTACTTTTTTTTGTTATCAGCTAGTACAACATGGAAGGTATAGTTACAAGAACTCTAGTTGGATTCATACCTTGTGCATATTACAAAAGAAGATCCAAAGATTCACCATATGTTTGCACTTTCTTTCTTTGCATCAACTTTCAAGATGACTAATAATTGTAGATTTTATAAATAAAAATTTGTATGCGTGTACCTCTCATTAGAAAAGTTCATAATCTAATTCCATCATTACCATTTCATTTTTCGAGTAACATCTTTTAGCCTGAAAAACCTAATTTAGCAGTTTCATAAGTTTAATTTTGTATGTTATGTTTAAATTATTGAATTATTAATATTTTTTGAGTGATAAAAATCTTAAAAGTAAAGTTTTGGAGGTTACTTAGATTTATTTTATGCATGTAATTTATTAATAATTTTATAAATAATACATCTAAAATACATTATCAAAAATTAAAAAAACACAATATCTCAATATAATTTCGTTGTACCTTTAACCTTTAAAAAAAAGGGTTTGATAAACTTGTATTAATCCTATTAGAGGTGACCATATTTATTAGTATCTATATTCTTAAATTATTATACTAATAATATTTTTATTTAAAAATTAATACATATTTAATATTTATATTTAATTGAATTAATATCTTTAAAGTATCCATATAATATTTTTTTACCCTTATTTTTAACTGATATTTTTGAAATACCCTTATTTAAGTTAATGATATTTATTTTAATTAATTTTAATAATATTCACAATGAATTATGATATTTTAGAGATATTATTACACTTAAAATTAATTAAAACGAGTACTAGTAATCTAAATAAGGATACTTCAAAGATATCACTTGATAATAATAAAAAAATATATCAAAATAAGAATATACGTATCTTAAAAATATTAAATTCGTACAAATGGTACCCTCTTGTTACCTCTATTTAAATAATTTGTACATATTTAGTATCTCTATTAGAGATATTACTATACATTAGTAATCCTAATTAAATTTTTATTGTTTAATAAGTGATTTTAGATATGAGAAAATAAAATTTTTATTTAAGATTTATTGAATGAAAATTTTATTTAATTTTCAAAGAAAATTTTTTCTTAAAAATTTTAAATAATTTTTTAATTAAATATTATTTTTTTTAATCGAAAAATATAAACATATTTATAAAACATGTGATATTTTTTTATATTTAATAAAAAATTGAATGATTATTTGATATCTTTTTCCCAACAAAAGACTTAAATAAAATATTTTTCGTAAATATTTAAATTGTCCACACTTCATCTTTTTAAATAATTTTTTCCTTTCTATTTTTTAATATTTTAGGCGTGAAAGTTTAGCATTTATTAAAAAACGAACAATGTAGTAGTACTAGTAAAAATAAAGGAAAATAAAAATAAAAAGCTCTTTATTTGCATATTTTTCTTGCGCTAAATTTTGCCACACCTCTTTTTTTTTTTTTTTACATTTGAAATAGAAGAAAACCCGGAGAAAAAAAAGGTATTGAGCTTGAAGCCACTAGAACAAGAAAAAAACTAAGAGAGTCGGAGAAGTAACGAAGTAAATAGCGGAGCTTTGGAGTAATGGAGTCAGCGATACTATCATCTATTTCTACGCCCTTGTCTTTCTTTGGAGGCGTGAACAAACAGTTCAATAATTCAGCTTCTGCAATTCACCATAGCTACCCAATCAGACCTCTACAATCCTCACTTAGCTTGGGTTTTCCCAATGGCTATTTTGTCAGATCCAAGCCTTCTTCTGGGAGAACTTCCAATTTCCGTTGTTTCTCTGGTAAATTATTCAGCCTTGGCTTATTTCCTTTACCTTTCCCGGCTTTATATTTTAATGAAAAGTGATCAGTTTGTGGTGGGATGATAAGATATAGATTCAAGGGTCTTTTTTTCTATTGATGGGTATGATATATTTGAGGCTGTAGTGTGAATTTTAGGATTATTTTCGTAAATTTCTTAATGTCATATGTGGGTTTTGTTCATGGGGGAGAAAATGGGTAATTTTTAGAGATATAGCTAGATTGACATGAATCTTTGCTCGATAATAATGGCAAGTGAAAATATTTTGAACTAGAATTAATTTTTATTATCCATTGTGAAGTCTGTTTTGGTATTAAAAAAAGAGAGAAAACATTGCTGTGGGAAAAAGAAAAGGAAAACTATTGTATTCATGGCGCATGGGGAAATAAACTATCTGATAAACTCATGCAATGCTATATGAAATTGGACATTTGGGGTCAAAGGATCTAGTTATGTTAGACCGAATCTTTTAGGAGACTAGAGACTTAAAGTTTTGGATATATATGGGTACTGTACATTATTTTCTAAATTTTATGTAAATTTCTAACAAATTGTAGTGTCCGAACCCACACTCATGTCCATGCTTGGACACGGATAATTCATGAAAAATGGAGAGTGTTTATTGTAGAGATGAAAGCTTATGGATCTTATGTTAACATTGTTGCTAAAAAGTTGAAACTTCATCATTTTTGGAAACGACCTGTTTCAATAGGGATATTAGGGTATAAAGCAACACCCATTTTGATATTTATTGGTGTACAAGAAAAATCAATTCATAAGAAAATGTATCTATTATAGGTGTATTTTGATATTTATCAATGTGCTAAACAAACAGAAACATGAGAGAAAAATAATCAAAATGGTAGACAATAAAAGTAACAAAACAACTATTCATAATAAGTGTATTTGTTTTAGGAATATTTTGATATTTATTTGTGTATAAGAAATTAAAAGTGTATTTATTATAAAGAAATTTTGGTATTTATTAGTGTACAAGAAAAACTTATTCATAAGAAAGTGTATTTATTATAGATACATTTTTATATTTATTAGTGTATTAAAAAAACTAAAGAAAAAGCGGAGAATAACCAAATTGTACACAATAAAACTAACAAAACAATTATTCATAAGAAGTGTATTTGTTTTAAGGATATTTTGATATTTATTTGTGTACAAGAAAATAAAAAAATGTTAAAAAAACAAAAAAGAGAGCAAGAGAATAACCAATGTACTGTTTATGGGTTCTTCCCGCTTTTTTATGTATAATATACTAAAAAAAAGAAAACTAAAAAAAATTAAAAAATAATCAAAATGGTACATAATAAAACTAATAAAACAACTACTTATAAAAAGTATTTATTTTAGGAACGCTTTGATATTTATTAAAACTAAGGGGACGATTGGTTCATAGAATGAGAAATGAATATGAATGAGAATGGTAATGGAATTGAATTGAATGTAAAGAAAATAATATTCTTATTACAATGTTTGGTTTGATTACTGGAATCAAAGAAGAAATCAATATTGCAGTTTTTGGTTTACAAGTAGAATGAAATAGAAAACATTGTATATTATCTTAATACCCCTATGTTTAACAAAGTTTAAATAATTTCATTTAATTGTTTCTCATCCCTACTAATCATTCTCACTCTCATTCCTACCAATCAAACATGTTGTAAGTGAAAAAAATAAAACGAGCTAATAAATAATCAATATCTGCACGAAAGGCGTAACGATTTGGGCACTGTCTCAGAGAGAGACTCGATGATATAGACATGTCTGAGAAGATGCATACTACCAGCACTTGGACAGAAAGTCTATGAAGCATCACTGTTCCCTGAGATTGGCTTTGGGCCTTTCCTGCATAGCTTAGGTGTAAGGCGAAGAAGGCCCGGGCCTGAGCCATCAGTGAGATAGATACCACTCTGGAAGACTGTGCACGGGTTATTTTCGCTTTTTTATATGTATTAATAGGTATTAATAGTTCAGACATGTTCTACTTTTTTGCGAATTGCAAGTGATTTTCTCTGTGTTACTTTTTCCCGGCATATTAGTGTGGCATAGGTACAGTGCTTACTCTATCTCTGCATGTTTGAATCAACAGCTTTAACTCCAGAACTGAAGACTACGCTGGATAAAGTTGTTACCTCTAACAAAGTGGTTCTTTTCATGAAGGGAACCAAGGATTTTCCACAATGTGGATTTTCACATACTGTTGTACAAATATTGAAATCCTTGAATGTGCCTTTTGAAACAATAAACATTCTAGAAAATGAATTATTACGCCAGGGACTGAAGGAATATTCCAGTTGGCCAACATTTCCTCAACTTTACATTGACGGAGAGTTCTTTGGTGGTTGTGACATCACCGTGGGTAAGTCATCAGTTCTAATAATTTTTATTCTTCAAAATCTTCTGCTATTATCTTCAATAGTTCCTTTATACTGGGTTGTAGGGATATATAAATGCATGTACTCTTTTAAATTCAGTAGAGCTTTTGATTGAAGCTCAATGGCTGTTGGAAATGGTAACTTGATGACTGCTACGGTAGTCATCTTGAGAATTCCTTATAATTTGCGTAATTACAAATAGTAGAAGAAAATGGTTGATTTTCTACTCAGTAATGGTAATTTGATGACTATGATTCCAAAACAAGTAGTTGTAGTCTATGACTCTGAAACTAGATTAATTGTAGTGATATGAGTATTGGGATCCTTTATTTATTTATCATTTTTTCCCTTTCTTTTATGTAGCTGTATGAGTAAGTTTGTTCCAGTCTCTCTTAGATACGCTTAAATATTGTTTAAGAAATTTTATTTTGAAAGAAGACTGTTATTCCTTACAGAGTCGTACAAAACTGGGCAACTACAAGAAGTGTTGGAGAAGGCAGTGTGTTCTTGAAGCCTGATTGCCTAGACGGGACAATAGACTGTATTCTTAAGACTTGCATGATGATCATTTAGAAACCATTTCTATAGTTGATATTGTGTAATTTTGATTTGTATATTCACTTTTTAGAAAAATCAGACCAGTTTTTTCATATGTATGTCCACTATCTGCATTTGGAATGCAGAGGAAGAAAAGTTTCTTCCAAAATGCAGTAAAACAAGTCATATTAACACAGAATAAGCTGTCGAAATCCTTACAGAAAAGCATGTTCTGTTCCTAAGAAGTACGATGTGTTGCCCTAGTACACAGTTACAGGAGAGCTCAGGTTTTGGATTATAAATTTATAACCATAGATTGGTTTATGAGCATGGAATTTTTTTCATACGCTTGTTGCGAAAATAATTCCGAAACAAACGTTACACCCAGTGCATGACGCTGAAAAAGTAGAGCTAGCTGGAATTAATGGTTGATGCTAGCCTACACATCCAAGTCACAATTAATATTAGTCCAAGTCAACATGGACCACAACAACAGAAATCATACCAAAACAGCATATTATTTGATCTAGTAAGCTTATAAGTTAAAATTTAACAAAAAAAAAATATTAATGATAACATTTTTATAATTATAATAATAACATTATAAAATATTATAATTAATTTTTTTTATTTTTTTATTAATTTATAAAAATATAATAAAAAGAAAATATCCATATTAATATTTTTATTTATAAAAATATTTTATTTTATTTTATTTTTCTAAAATAGCAAATAAATCAAACTGCACAATTTAATTTATTTAAAAATAAATTGAATTAAACCTCACTTACATAACTTATATAAATTTGAGTTACATTATAACTCATCTAAAATGAGCTTAAGCGTAACCCTAAACGAGCCATCATTTGACACCTTTAACCCTGAAAAATCATTGAATATTGTACATCTCTAAGACGTGCTAGGTATCCTTGTTCCACTGGAGCAATGTCTCCGTATGATGTCCAACATGTTTTGTGATTTCTATGACACGTGTACATAAATGAATCCCTAGGGCAATCAATCTAATAGTCGGTATATGCAACCCAACATCCGTGTTCCATACACACATTCTCTGCATAAAAAACCTATATATATATATATATTATTTTTGTCGCTCTGTTGCTGCAGATGATGACTTTGCAGCTAAATCATGAAGCAAATTTTGGGCAGCAGCAAAGTTTTCCCTAAGCATGACATTGTACTCGTATAAACTTTTAAGATTCTTTTGTAGGTCTGATATACTCATCTCTGAACCATTTGTCAGCTCTGCAATGAAACAGCAAAGTGAGTCATTGAATAATTGCTATGCATGAAAGTAAAAAAAATGGAAACAAATGAAATGGATTCGCTCACTGGAAAATACAATACCAAGGTCATATATTACATTGTTGCGTTTCGTTACCCAAAAATCGCAGGTTCTGAGAGTTTAAATCGTCCCAAAATCGCAGATTTGTACATGAGTCTTAATGTACATGAATTATTATGCAAGCAAATTTGGGACATTACTGACCAAATCTCCAAAACCCATCTATTTATTCCCCAAACTGCACTATTGTTAGGAACAAGGTTTCACCCTAACAATGGTTACTTATCCATATGGAGACTTTTCATTTCGTACTTCTGACATGGAATGGAAGCAGTATCAAAAACATCTTTCTATAACTTACTAACCTTATAAAGAAACTCACATCCCAACTCAACTCAAAACGAAATGGTAAGGGAAAGACATATGAGCTAAATCTTGAAAATTAATTCATTACCTAGTGAAGGTGGCGGAGGAACAATGTCATCAATTAACGAAAATGCTTTAGGATGTAAACAATTTCCCTCACTTGATCCAGCAGATGACTGTTCTCCATTTTGTACAGGGTCAAGTGATTTTTTATTCAGAGGCTGCAGAAGATAAGCAAGCAATGAAAATGAAATATGATTACAAGCTCAAAATACTAGCAATGAGAAAACAACACTTAAAAACACCAAAATTATTAGATATTTCAACCATTTAAATCCACAGTTCAGTAGTAACAAAGCTCTTTCATATCAAAGATGAACAAATTTGGAATGTTACAGCACAAGAAATTTTTTATGCCTGAATGCATATATGCCAACTGGCCAAGAAATAAAAGTAGTGACTCACAGGTTTCTTTATAGAATCTGACAACCTCACCTGAAAGCTTGAAACAGTTCCCATTATAACAGATTTAGTTTCTGCATGGTCGGAATGATCGGGAACGGCACTCTGCACAATAGAAATCCCAAATGGAGAAGGGAAAACCAGGATACGTCAAAAGCTAAAGAGACTCGGTAGTATTCTACAAACATATCTACATGCAAGAACATAATTATATACTATGGTACCTGCTTGCTGACACTAGATAAAGTGGCTTTCCTGCTAAAGTTGATAGAATCATTCCTGCTTTGTTTCCTTGTCTTATGTGATGAACCATTTCGGTTTGCTGATTGTACCGTCAGACAACCACAGTTTGTTCCATTTGTTTTAGTATTGTAATCATTCTCTAAAGTGCTGCAACTATATGCGTACATTACATACTTCCTCAACTATTAAGAACCATATGTATGATGTATCAGTCATTTTAAGAAAAAAAGGACTAAAGAACTAGAACAACTAAATTTTATAGAATAAGGGAAGCTGCACTCAGTAAAAAGGCAGGCAGTACCTTATCCCAGCGATCTAGAGCTTTCCGCCGATTCCTAATATTTCGCAAAGTGCTATCTTCGTTTCGCAGTTTTTTTATTCTAAACTCACACTGCAGGAAAAAATAAGGAAGTGTAAGATTCCTGGGGAATCAAGCAAGAACTAACCAAAGATTTGTATGCACTACACCACTAGAAGAATTTTTTTTAAGGGCATTGTCATATGTTTCAGCATTCCCCTATGCAGTATTTATCACTTCTCATGTTCAAAGACTTTTTTCTTTTAGACAAATTTTATAACTAATCGATGAAAACAACAAGGTAAATAGAATGGGACAATATCATACTTGAACCAGCAGGTAGAAAAAGATGATAATGCTAATGCAATATAGACCACCTAGATCAGCAAGGAAGCCCACTGGAAAAACACAGCAAATTCAAGTAAGAATTGATAACAGTAAATGATTGTAGGTCTGACAGACAGAGATATAACACATGCAAAAATGAATCCCACACATGAAGTACAAAGCATATTACTTACCTGGACCCAAAATACTTTCATTATCTATCTCCACAATGTAGTCCGAGAGAAGATTTACAAACAAAGTGGTGTTCAGCATTCCATCTATGGAGCTCTCAAGCGATGTCCTCAGCTCATTTGTGTCATGAAAAAGTGAACCAGGCACGAAGTCATGAAACAAAGGCTGGATGAGCTTCAACCCCTTCAAATTGTTGTATATTTGCGGAAACAAGTTGAATTTCAATATATTGGTATTTCTTCCCCTAAATGTAACTGGTCTGTCATCAAAACTGCTTCCATTCTTTAGTGTTCCACTAACAAAACTCAGATGTCTCTTATTAACATGATTCTTCGTAGACAGGTTGAATTGAAATCCAACAGCAGCAGCAGGATTATTTGGAAGGTCAACGAACTGCCAGGAAATATACATGTTGTCTTGAACAGGTCTACAACCATTGCACTTGACAGTTATAGTTGGTCCAATACTTGTGTTTTGACATGAGTAGTTCCCATATTTTGACAAAGGAACAACTTTATGGTCAAAGCCAGGATTTCCAGTAACCAAAGTTCCAAAATTACGCAAGTTTGCACAACTCATGCTGGAAATAGTGGTTATATTAAATTCCATGTCGTTGATGAAGGACGACAAATCAGGGGCATTAGTTGCTCTCACATTATGTACTTCAATTGTTCTATTTGATATGATTTGGTAGAGCAACCTGAGAAAAAACTGATAAACCAAGTCAGCAGAATGAACAGAAATCATAAAACGATATATGTGAAGAATCTGAGCAAAAACTATGAATATCTGAAAAGGATGGTATCCAAAACTCACGCAGAAAATAATCCAACAAAGAGTATCCAACTTGCGATTGAAAATGTTCCACCAAGCTCAGTTTTCCGTTTCTTGACCACCTTCTGATCTTCCTACACTACGAATGGAGCTAAGTTAAGCTTTTCATTATCTGATATCACAAAGGCAGAGCAATTCAATAGCAAAAGTACAAGGAAAAATAAGAAAAATCTGTCTAGAACGGGCAGAATGCACTTGACAGGTTTGTTTTGTTTGTGACCCCCATGTAACTAGTCACCGCACTAAATTAAAAAAATTAGGCAAAAGAATAGTTGAATGTAATCAAAGTTGGTCATAATTATGAAATTCAACTGACATTCGACCAAGTAATCCAAATTTGTTACCGATTCGAATAACAAGAGTCCATTTTCAATAAAAAGGCACCAATCAGAGCTCGTTTAAGACAAAAACCAAAAATAATATGCATCTGCAATCAAGTCGTCATGAAAATCCTATATAAACTAGAAAAATTGTAACAAATTTTGGAACCATCCACAATATGTCAATAATGTATTACTAAGATAATTAATGCAAATCATAATAAATTAAACTTTGTTGTTAAACGAATAGCAAATAAAAAGAGAGATGATAGGAAAGGGGGTAACTGACCAGCCAATGCCTAGTAGCAAAGCAAACATCCAATCTGCTAATCCACCACCTAATCTTAAACCAAAGACTTCTACCATCATTGCCAAGCTTAGTAAATCTGAGGAAAAAGCAAAAAACGAGCCAAGAGAGCAACATGACAAGGGTGGCTTCCAAGAACACAGCTTGGGATTGGGTAAACTTCTTGATTGAATCAAACTCGAAGATGGTCGCTGGAAAACTTATGCTGTAAGAGTCGATACCAGTATCAGTGGTGATAGTAGTGTTGTCCGAAAATAGCACACAGCTATTTGCGGCCCGGTTCAGCAAATACCCAACAGGGCACGCGCACTTTGTTCCATTGTAAATGATGCTCTTTGCCGGGCATGACATCTTCTTCTTCTTCAAACTATGCTAAGCTTAAGGAAAAAGAAAAGATTTCCAAGAAGTGGGTTCAGCTCTTGTATTAAAATCTTGGATTGAAACTTCAAAAGGTCTGATTTTGATAGAAAAATAGATACTAGGTTTGTGGGTTTGGAATTTTGGTCGGCGGGTAAAAACTTATGGCAATTGTATATGAGTTTTGCTTAGTCAAACAAGAACAAAAAAAAACAAAGACTTGGATTAAATTGCACAGAAACGATTGATAAAAAAGATGTTTTTGAAGAGACTCTCAATGAGGTTTTGAAGATTTGTTGTGCTATGGTTTCCTAACTAGCTGGGAAAACGAGTGAATCACGAGAGGAAGATTGTAGAAGGGGTCCAAGGGCAGATGATCTGGATCTTGGACTACTTGAGTTATGGTGCTCTTTTGCGTTGTTGGGTTCGTCGTTGGTAGGAAGGTAAAAAATAAAAGTGGGTTTCGTGTATCCGCAGTTATCTACGTTCTATTTTTTTCTTAATTAATTTTAGAAAAGGTGACGATTTCGAGGTGGGGATAGTCTTGGGGTAAAGATTTTAATTAATATATTTATTAAAGCGATTTTAATTTCGTATATTATTTATTATCTGTAGGTAAAAATCTTTTTTAAACTGTCATAATTTTCAAAAAAATTTAAGTATAAATTTTACATTTAAATTTAAAAACAATTATATCAAAAATTATCTTCCCGTATCCGTGCCGTTCTTAATTGTTGGTGCCTAGGTGGAAATAAATTTATATCACTTATGTGGGTCCTAAAGAGATGTGGAAGATTGTAGTGACAAAAAATTATTCATTCGCCTTGGAGATTAATGCACTTCATGTAATGGTACAGTAGGAATGGGTAGGAACGTGAATGGGAATAGATAAGACATTTTTTTTTATATATAATTATCTTTAAATTAAACCATAAATTTTATACTCAAAATTGTTAAAAACTCCTTACATTTTAGGAACAATTTTACCCACAAATAACGGAATAGAACTTGCAATAAATAATATTTAAAATTAAAATTATTTTAACAAATATATAAATTAATTAAATAAATATAATAAAAACGAATATCAATATAACTTTATTTATCTTGAAAATGTTATTTCATGATTAAATAATACTTAAAATCGTCTTTATTTTTAAAATTAATAGAGAAAAAATCGAACTAACAATGAAAATAATTATAAATATTCGAACCTAACAGTTAAAATATTTATTGTTATAATATTAATTATGATTTAATAATTATAATTATTTTATATTAATTTTTGATATATTTAAAATATAATTATTGATTATAAATTAATACTAATATTATTACAATATTAATTATGATTTAATTATAATTTTTATTTTTTATTATTTATTTAAAAATATATTTAATTTTAAAAGAGAATAGTAATATTGTTACAATAGTTTTAATTATTGTTACAATAAAAACTTATGAATTATCTATTATATCCCTACTACTAATTATATTTCAATATCATTATTATATAAAATTTTATTAATAAAAAAATATTTTGATAATAAAAAATTTAATTGTGGTAATATTATATTTAAAAAATTAAATATTAACATAATTCTTCCTATATTATATTATTTAAAATATAAATATATATTTTTCGGTTAATTTAACATATTTTTAAGTAACATAAAAAATATAGAAATAAGAATAAATAAAATTCTCTCTAATTTTTTAAATATTATGTATTTTATTATTAAAAATTTATTTTTTATGTAATTATATATATATAAAAAATAATATTTATATTTTTTTGATTTCTATTAACTAAAATTTTGATATTATAATAACTATTATTACTTTATGTTTAATCTTTATGATTATTTTTAGAGAAAAATATCTGATTTATGTAGTTAATTACAGTTAAAATATACATTTTGGGTTAATGAGTAATTATTTCTTTAAATTTTAATAGAGAGTAATTGTATATGTATATAATTGGGTTGTATTTTTAATATGTGTTTATTTTTATTCGTCATTATAAATTATATTTGTTTTTAAATTAGGTAGTATCTATAATAGTGAATGAAAAATTTAATTTTATTTTTTAAGTGAGAATGAAGTGAGAATAAGATAATAATAAAGATATTTAAAAAAAATTTAATGATAAAAAAATAAGAATTGTTTTTATTTTTTTCTTATCTTTAATTCATAATAATATTATGTTATTTTTTGAGAATTTGGTATTATTAATTCTGAGCGAATATGGAGATAGAAAGGAAAAAATTGATTGGTTGGACGTAATGTGGTCAATTTTAATCGATGAGCTAGGAAATTGAAAGGCAAATTCGAAATTTTGATTGATTGGAAAATTTAATAGAAAAAATTTCATAGTATTTGTCCCATTAAATTTTCAAACTTAATTTATTTTATAATTTAAATAAATTTTTATATGTTTACTCAAAAATTTAATTATTTTTAATTAAAATTAAAATTTTATACCTATTAAATAAATTATTTTAATAAAAATAAAAAATTATAATTAAAAATATATTTTATTTTGGTTGTTAAACAAGTATCCAAACAAAGAATTTAGTTACATGTATGATTATTTAATTAATTTAAATATTTATTAAACATAATTATAAAATATTTTTATTTTTAAAATAAATTCGGTTAATTTAGAAAATAAAATATATAATTAATTTTTTTTGTATAATTAAATTATATAAAAAACATTTGATTTGAACTTTGAAGATGAATTGTTTTATTTGTCTCAAATTATGTTTTTATTAACAGAAAAATCCTCAAGTATGAAAAGTTAGCTATTTCGTTCCAAATATTAAAAAATTAATACTTTAATTATACTTTTTTCATTTGCCAGTTCATTATTTTAATATTAATATATTATGAATCACTCAGATCTTAACTTAGCCTTTTCCCTCTAGGTACCTCCAATTAACAGCTACCCTTCAATTGTAGGACAATCTAGTAGGGTTCAATTAGAGGGCAATAGGGGTATCTATTAGGAGTAGGACTGTGTTGGGTGAGATATTAAATCTAAAACGTTAACATATTAAATAGAATTTAAAGGTTAATTTTTTTAAAATCTGGGGACAAAAATGTAACTTTTTATGTTTGTGGATTTTTCTATTAACAAGATATAGTTTGAGGACTACCAAACCCATAAATCATTCTCCCTTGATTTTAAGTATCAATGATATGATATCTTTTAAGATAAGAGTAATTAACTTTTTGTAAAAAATAAAATATTAATTTATAATAATAAATTTAATTACCATTATAATTATTTTATATATTTTTATTAAAATATTTTAATTCATAATTTCACGCCAGACAAGATACCGTTACATGTGTTCCTGTTTTTCGGTTGATATGCCTTTTCTCTTATCTGACTTGTGTTTAGAGAATAAAGATGCAAAACAAGCAAGGAATGTTTGGAGAGGGAGCGCATCTGAGGAAGAGGTTGTAATTTCATTCGTGTTTTTATTTTAAAAAATATATAGTTTTAATATTATACACATTATATTTTTAAATATATTAAAAATATATTTTTTATGTTAGAAAAAATTAACATATATTCAACACATAAAAAAAATTAAAAATAAACTATTTAGATAAAAAAATTATATCATATAATTAAATGTTTTAATTTTATTTTTCTTACTTTTATTTGATATAATGCATGCAAAAATAAAATTGTAATTTTATTAACTTTTATATATTAATATCACAATTATAAATTTTATGTTAAAAAATATAAATGAATTATTTGATTAACTTCTTATAAGTTTGAAGTTTCAAAAAATTAATGTCTAATACTTCTATATTGTATCAAAGCATTAAATTTTACAATAAAATATTTTGTGATAACTCTCAATATTAATTAAAAATCCTAAACTTGATGGCATTTACAAAAAGATAAGAAAACTTATTTTTTAAAAAATTTTAAATTATAAATTTTTGTAAAGATAAAATAACGTATATATGAGAGGAATATCAAAGGATATAAATAAACCATTAATTATACTTACGAGTTTAAAATTTTAAAATAATTAATGTTTATACCTCAATCCCTTTTTTTTTGTTATTATTTCTTTTTCCACCCAATTAACTTCCTAACTTTAATTTTCTAGCTTAGTAGATTTTACCTTTTGTTTTGAACATTAAAATTATATAAAAGATGTTTGAATATTTGCAACGTACAATTCATAAAAGAAAACTTATACATTTAAACTTAATATTTGTCAAATTTGTTTGTTAAAATTGAATTGATATCCATTTAATTAGAGTTTAATCGATAAATAAATAGTTATACAATTCACTCGAATTTGATACAACAGTGAAATTATCTATAAAAATTGAATTAAATATTTATCTAATCAGTTAATTATATATATATATAATTTAAAATGTTGATATTGAGAATTAAATTTTACAAAAATATTAAATATATTATCATTTTTAACGAAAAAATTTAAATATTTTTTTTAAAATTATGAAACAAAAATCATAAAATTTATAAATAAATTTTATAGAATATCAAAACAATCAGTTATTTATTTTTAAAACTATTTTTTATTTAATATATATTTATAAAAATCATGATATTTATTTTGATGAATAAATCAAATAATTAATTAAAATATTACGAATAATTAATTAAAATATTACATAATAATTAATTAAAATTTAAAATAATTATTTAGATCATAATTTTTAATATTATTATAAATAAATAAACTTCTATAATATATAATAAAATTTAAATTATATAAAAAGATAATCATATAGGTAAAACTAACAAATTAAATCTAAAAATAAGATATAGATAATATATGTATATATATTATAATAAATAGTATTTTGATTAAAGATAAAAACACTACAAATAAATAAATTTAAAAGTAAATTACTTGAAAAATAAAAAATATTATAAAACGATATTTGTCGGTATTTTATCAATAATTTTGCGATAATATTCATAATATCCGTAATATTTTGACAAAAATGAGTTTTTTGATGTTTTCTTGATATATTAATCAAATAATATAAATATCATGTTTTAATATCGAAATGTGAAAAAAAAATATCATCTATATTTTAGACATTTTAGCCCTTGCATATATATCTTCAAGTTCCCCTCCCCCCGTTCCTAATAAGGGTGTCCATAAATCGGATCGGATCGGATCAAACCGTAAAATTGGATCGGATCGGACCAAACTGAACGGTTTTACTAATCAAACGGTCCAATCCGGTTTGTATTAATTTTAAACCGTTCAAATCGGACCGGACCGGTTTAATAATATATTAAAAATTTTACATTATTTTTCATTAAATTATAAAAAAATCGAACCAAACCGAAAATAAAACCGGACCGAACGGTTTTATAAGTCAAACGATCCGGTCCGGTTTTTATTTCTTAAAACCGTTTCAAACGATCCGGTCCGATCCGATCCTAATAATATGAACGGTCCGATCCGATTAAATTATTTTTAGGAAAAATCGGACCGGACCGGACCAGACCATAGACACCCCTAGTTCCTAATGTGTCTTAGATATACTATTTTTCTATTTTACCCTCGTGTGTGTAAAACACTGAAATTTCTCATACCAAGCCATAGCCTACTTGCAACCAACCTTTAAACAGCCACATCACCTCTGAACCACCATGATCGATGCCCTTGAGCTCCCAAGAAATCATAGATATATTCGTTCGTGAAACAATAGTCAACGTTTGCCTTGTTTATTCTTACAAACTCTCTACCATATTTTAATTAATTTTTTTTCGTAATTTTTTAGGCCATAATTTTCCCAGAAAATCAAATGAAAAATTAAAACTTGCATAGATTTGTGACTTTAATTGGTTGTAGTGTGATTAATTACTTTTATCATTTGTTCTATGGGTTGGTAACTTTTAGTTGATTCTTATGTTGATTGTAAAATATTTTTTTATATAATATAAATTGTTTTCTTACTCTAACAAAAATTCTAGCCTATTTATTTAAAATTGTATTAATGAAGGAAAATATTTTATATTACATCAATGAGCTACATAATTCAAGTAGTACTATTTGACATTTTAAATTATTTCAGTAAATTTTTATATTATAGAATATATATTTTCACTGCGTAAGATTTATTGTCTTTACTTGTGTGTTGTTGCTTTATTATTTATGTTAGAAATTTTATTTTTTAACTCCAACACCAAAATTACTATTCATCTAAAGCTATATTAAACTATGTGTTGTTTTCTTTTCTTCTTGCAAACAACAAGAGTCACATACCTAGATAATGACATTAATATATTGTTTCTCTTATTGCATCTTTGGGTATTAATTTTTATTTTTATTTTCATTTTAATTTATCTTTATATTTTTATTTTTTTACATAATTTTATTTCTTTTTGAGTTATTCTATAAAATAATTTAGTACTTCTTATTAAATTCATAAATGACTCTTGTTTATATCACCTACATACTAATTTTATATTTTTAAGTTTTTTTATCACTTAAAATTTTATTTAGAGTTTTTTCTTTTCTTTTTTAAGAAGATACTTAAGTCCTCTGACTTTTACAAAATAAAAGAAAAGTTATACTTTCGAATCTATAATGGGAGGTAGAGATGGAGAGTCTAACCACAAGACAATCCCAGTATTTTTTTCCTTTTTTTTAATTTTAGGTGATACTAAAAAAAAACTTTATTTTATATGTATATTTCTTAGTATAATTAAAATAATATAGATGAATGAAATTAGGAAGTACACGTTATTTGATAAGTAAAAATTGATAATATTAGAGTAAAATTAAAAAGTTAAATGAGTGTATAGTATGACAAAATAAAATAAAAATTCAAATAATAAATTTTATAGGAGTATTGTTATATATTTTTGTAAAATAAAAAAGTATAACAATAAATACAAAGCATGACAAAAGTATAGAAAATTTGAGGAAGCACATGCTCCAATGATTAGTATGGCTATTTTTTTTAGTTTTTTTATAAAAAAAATTAAATTTTTTTTATAACAATATTTTTCATTTTTATTTTCTAGTCAATTCATGCTCAAATCTAAACATGTATTTAAAAATAAATTTTATTTAAGTATATTTTTAAAAGTAATTAACATGATCTAACACTTATTTTTTGAATTATTACATGGTATTTTGATCATTGGTGAACATATATTCTTAGATTTAAAAGAGTTTTGTTAATCAATATTTTTACTATTAAATCATGTATAAAAGTGAAAGATTTGTTTTTTTTTTGAAGATATAATCAAAATCATGATGCGATAAAAAATATAAGAATTGAAGGGTAATCTAAATTAATATATATATAATAATAATAATAATAATAATAATAATAATAATAGCATTTAAAAATTCACATACTTCAATACACAATTATATATTAGCGGGTTTTGTATTTAAGTTTTTTATAGTACAACAATGAGCACTTCTCGTTACGAGGTAATTAGTGACCATATTCTCTTTAAAAATTAAAGATAATTTAAAAATTAAATTAAATATGAAGTATAATTTAAACAAGGACGAGATTTTTACATGGTATAAGTTTTATTTTATGCAAAATGATATGAATTTATAAAATTATAAGTTAAAGTCTTGATTACTATTTAATTGATAAAGTTAATTGTCTTGAAAGCCTAACAAATACATAATTTTAAGTAAGTTATGAATATGGTGTTCAAAACAAGCAAATTAGGGAAGATTAAATATGGTTGTTTTTTTATAATACCTAATATAACCGATTATTGATCAACTGAATTTTTTTTATCAATTTATATTTTTTTCTTCAACAAAATTATATTAAAAAAGTTCAAAAAATGTGGAGGATGCAATTTACATTTCATTTATGTTTTATATACTACAAAAATAACCGGAGAAACATCTACTCGTAAAAATATTTGTTACAAATTATTATAATTATTTGTAAAAGATAAAATTTAAATTATAATACTTAATTAATATTAAAAGTAAACAACGGTATATAAAAAAGTAATAGTTATACCAAATAACACAATCTAGCTAGCTTGTAAAGTTACAACATTCCATACAGCTGGTGGCAATTAACTTTTTTCCACAAAAGATCAGGCACGTGGTGTAATAAAATTTCTCTTGTTTTCAAATTAAAAGTACCACAATCACGAGGGCCATGGCCAAGATATTCATAAAACCATAAATATAATCATCATTATAAAATAAATATTGATTATGATTGGATAATAATTTTTTACTATTTATTTAATTTAAAAAAATAAATTAAATTATTTAAAATATTAACATTTTTTTTTCATTTTTATAAGTATTGATACCAAGTAAAATATAAAAATAAAAATAAATAATAAAAAAATTAATTATTTCAAATATTATATATTTTATTATTAAAAGTATATTTTTATATATAATTATATATATATATATAAAATAATATTAATATATATTTTGTTTAATTTAACCACAATTTTAATATTAAAATAACTATCTTCATCGATTATTTTATCGATTATAATTATTTTTGAAAAAAAAATCATTAAATATTTACAGATAATTAAGATTTTAATGTTATCATATAAAATGTCTATCTATGTTCCCTAACCATAGTCAATAAAATATATCTACTTTAGATTTGACCTTATACTAAAATATTATATAAGTGAAACATATATAATACGATTGTCACTAGGTAATAATTCGTCAATCTCTTGAACTTAAACCTCTACTCATTGGGTTGAATTCAAATCTAATAAAAAATTTGGATTAATGTTTTTTATTGTTTTGAATTATTTTCAATTTATATTGTGTTTTATTTTAATAATTTGTATTAATTAAAATCGTATTTAAACGATTCGGTCCGATTATATTAATTTTTAAACTAATCGAACCAGACAGTATCGATTTAATAATATATTAAAACTTTCATATTATTTCTCACTATAGGTGTCCAAAAATCAAACCGAACCAGATTAAACTAGACCGGATTGGATAAGATTGAACAGTTTTATATATTAAATGGTCCGATTCGATTTGTATTAATTAAAATCATTTTTCAAATAGTCTAATTCTGTTAAAAAATTTCCTCCAAAACTTGACCGGACCATGAACACCCCACCCTTATCACTAAGGTGTAAAAAGTTGAGTTAGTTTAAGTTTAGATTAAAAATCGAACCAGTTAAATCTAAATTATTTTTAAAGATTTAAAATCAAACAAAATTAATTAAATGTGTAAAATCAATAATAACAAAATTGGATTATATATATATTTATGAGATTGGTTTTTGAAATTTGAAAACCAAAATAACTATAAACTCTTTAAAATTTAAAACAAAATAAATTCAGTAATATTTTAAAATTGATAAAATTGAGTTAGGTTTTTTGAAATTAATTGGATTGATTTGATTTGTATATTTTTTTTTTGGTAGGACTTTGATTACCATCTTACTGAAATCAAGAAATTTTTTTCTTTTGACTTAGATGAAAACAAAATAATTAAATAATCATGTGTCACCTATCTAAAGCCCTTCTTTCTCCCCTGACCACCTCGCACAGCTAACGCCCCATGATGCCAACTTTGAAAAGCAAAAGCCTTATCGCGACCACAATGCACACCCCACCACAAGAATTGGTACGAGGTAATAGCGGAAGTGGAGGAACAAAATTGTAGGGATAAAGGTGAGGGGAAGATGGAGAGATTATGTGCTCAAGCTTTTGTTGCCTTAGTAGGTTTCTGTACCATGTTCCTACGTATAGAATTACCAAGTAATACACTAGTATTTTTTGTCACGTGACATTTCCATCCAAAATTAACCTCAATTTTAACAGAAGTATGAAATTAATACACAATATAAAACGAAAGGTACTAAACTGAAAGAAAAAAATTAAAATTAAAATTAAAAATTGAAAATAACTTGAAATTTTTTATAACAAAAAAACGTTCATCGTGCAATTTTCCTTTGCAAACCTGACACAGTTTGTTTTGCATTTCACTAATCGAGATCAATCTATAGAAAGTGGATTCAGACAGACTTAGAAACGTATGATAAAATATTGTCTAATACCTACTTAATTTGGTATTATTCAAACTTCCACAAGGCTTACAAATTATAAATTCAGTATTCTTATACATTTTTACCATTAATTGTTTAATATAAGCAGCTAAAACTATTCCACAACAATGGATTTTGCTTTGATCAGCAAGTAAATATTTAATCAATTACACGAAAGAATAACAAAACTGATGGGAAAAAAAACTGCACAGCGCATCATCAATAATCTCCTCTTCTACTATTGACTAGATCCCCAACTAAAGTATCATCATTTTCACATTGATCCAAGTATTCTTTGTAAACAGGATTATAAGCAGCTGCTAGCCGCAGATATTTTGCAGCTTCAGCCCCGCGACTGGCATTGCTTAAGGCACTGAAAATTCAAGTAAACAAATAACGAGACTTTACGAGATATCATGGAATAATGGACTTTGAGTTGTAAAGTTAAACAATCATACTAATTCAATATACCTCGCAAACAAAACCAACCCATCAAAATAATGAACTTTGCTCTTTGGATCCTCTGGTTCTTTTAGTTTGGCCACTCTTTCAAGATGTGCTATTCCTTCTGCGTTTTTTCCCTGGATCATAAATAAAAAATGAAAGACAAACTGAGATGTTTGTACGTGACATCTATCCATATCACAATCACTGTCAAGGAAAAGACAAACTGAGATGTTTGTTTGAGTGCACTTCTCAAGCAGAAATTTGATTAAATAATGTGTAGCGAACACTTTAATTGATTTCGTTGGTTGCTAATAAAGCAGTGCAATTTTGATAATGAAAACAGTAAAGAGACAATTTGATAGAAACTGTTTAGAAGAGAACAATTCGTGATTGCACTCAATACTTTTTAAGAGGAAAACCTCTGATTCTGTTAACAAATTATCACAACCAAAAAGATGCTTCCTCATGTGCTTGTGCTGCTAATAAAGCAAGCAATGATGGCCACCTTGCAAGGACCGTCATCAGCACCCTAACGGCAAGAATGTCCCATAAGCACTAGTGTCCAAATTCAGTTACAACCATTACAAGCATTTCACTGGGGATTGTTCATTGGGTAGCTCCACAGGTAAACAAGATCACTGTATGCTTCCAACAGTTGAATATCATCTTCTTGACAGATTCTTATGGTCGAGGTTGTTCTTTACTTATCATAGCTAACACTACTTTAGCCTATCTCAATTCATACTTAAATTGAGTATTTTTGGAACTAAGCATTTCCTGTGGTTTGCTGGTGTGTTCTATGCCACTGTCATCGGAGGGAATCATTGCAATCTTTGTGCCTTTCCAGGTGAAGACATAAATGTTTTCCTCCCTTTATGCACAGCATCAACATCATATTGCCAAGGTCGACCCAACAACATTTGACAGGCATCCATTTCCACTATGTCACAGTGGATCTCATCCTTATAAAACTTTCCAATTGAGAGTGGTACTCTACAAACTTCCTAGACTGTTACTTCATTTCCTTAATACATCCAATCTTATAAGTATGAGGATCTGGATCTGGATGTGGAGTAGTTGATAACCCCATTGTCACACAAGAGCCTTTGAAACAATGTTCTCTGTGCTCCCATTGTCGATTATAACATCACACACTTTCTGTTGGACAGTGCATCGAGTATTGAATATGGCATGCCTTTGAGACAGTAGAGGTTGTTTAAGTGACAGCAAAATCTTTTGAACAACACAGTTGAGATCCTTTTCTCCTTCATCTCCCAAAACTGGAGCTGTATCTTCCAATTCTTTTACTGTTAATGGGTCAAGTTCATCGTCAAAATGTTCAAATTCCTCGATGAGATTAACAGCCCTACATTGAGGACACTCATTGGGAGCGATATCCTCATTGGTAACATCTAAACCACTTAATTGGTGGTGGTTTAGCATATGGGTTAGGTTTAAAGGTTGGTGCAGTAGGTGCAGTAGATGCAATAGCATTTGGGGTATTAATGTGTGGTTTATAAGATGCATTGGTGTGTTTGAAAGGAATGGGATTTGATTTAAAAGATTGAGGTTCAGTGATGTTTCTAAGGGTTATTGGATGTTGGCTTGGTCTATAGTAAGGTTTATTAGGGGGATAGTCATTGAAATGAGGCTTGGGACCGGTAGTTTTCTTGTTGCGAGTTAGCTGATTTTCAACTTTAAGAGCCAAGTTATTTGCCTGATTAACTGTCCAAAGAGTCTGGCTCAGCTCTAACTTCTCTCTAATAGGAAAGTTTAAACCCTGCATATACCTGGAAACCTTCTAATGTTCTCCCACATGTTGGCCCTTATGCCTAACCTCATGAACTCTTTGATATACTCGTTTATAGTGAGTTTTTTTTTGTTGGCACTGATGATACCTCTGATACAGTAATTGGTCATGGTCAATTAGGAGAAATTGTTGCAGCATCAACTTCTTTATCCTTTCCCACATAGTGATTGGGGATGTACCAACCAACCTTCTCTCGTTTTGCACGTGATCCCACCAGGTAGAAACACCACCTTTGAGCTTAAGGCGATACGCTTCACTTGCTTTGATTCAGGCATTTCAATATATTCAAAGAATTTGTCCATAGCAGCTAACCAATCCAAGAATTCTTTCATATGTGAATGCCCACTGAAATTAGGTAAATCCAAATTGAGTCGATAGTGTCGATACTCATTCGATCGTTGGTTTGGCCAAATCCTTTCATTATCTAGTTCTCGATTTGGCCAACCAGTGGTTCCTCCATCGAACCCAAACCCTTGGTTAACTCTATTATAAGCATAATTGCGAGTAAATTGGGTTGGGTTAACAAGCAAAGGAGGCGAGATGTCTTGATGTATCTCTTTTCCCTTTTGTGTAAGCTATGTTGAATGTCATTCATTTGGGAAGTTAGCCAGTTAAAAGTTCGTAGGAATGATCGACGAAGATCTCATATACTTCATCAATTTGATGTTCGAATTTGTTTTTCAAACTTGCCATTGCAGTCTACAAATCCTTCACTTTCCAAAATTCATCGTTCATTCCTTGATTGTTTGTGTTGGAATTTTCCATCGCAACTGAGGTGAACCTCTAGTTTTGATATCAGTCTAAAATAGTGCAATTTTGATAATGAAACAGTAAAAAGACAAGTTGATAGAAACTGGTTTAGAAGAGAACAAGTCGTCGATTACACTCAATACTTTTTAAGAAGAAAACCTCTGATTCTGTTAACAAATTATCACAGCCAAAAAGATGCTCCCTCATGTGCTTGTGCTGCTAACAAAGTAAGTAATGATGGTCACCTCGCAAGGACCACCATCAGCGCCCTAATGGCAAGAATGCCACATAAGCACTAACGTCCAAATTCAGTTACAACCATTACAAGCATTTCACTAAAAGCGTTACATTTTAATAATTAACTAATACTGAAAATTAAACAAGATTGAAATTGACCATAAGTTTTATTTAGTCAAACTGTTAATCGACTTCCACTGCATCAGCTAATATTTGCCTCACTTTACATTTTAGAACCAAAACTATTTTTTATTACAATTGGACCCTAACTTTATTTATTTATCATTTTTAACACATTTGGTCCTATTTGCAGTTACCCTTAAAACTTCAACAGTAAATAACCGAATTTTGTACCAAAACTTTGGTATTCCTTTACGTGATGTCATAAGACCAAATTGTAACATGTTTGGCCCTATTAGCTCGCTATAGTTAAGTAACTTATCATATAAAATTTGATCAATTATACTTAATTCTTAACAGTTAGTGTAAATAGGACCAAATGCGTTAAAAATGAAAAAAAGATATGAACCAAATGTAACAAACAAAAATACTTTCAGGCTCAAAGTGGGAAGTGAGATAAATGTTAGGGACTTGTTTACAAAAATATTATTTACCGAAAAAATGGAGAAGCAGGCACACCTGTCGTACATAGGCAACACCTGCCCATTGGGAGGCAAGTATAAGAAGATCAACGTCCTCAACTTCTATTGGATGTCCAAAAAGTAAGAGCTGAAGGACAGTGAAAGAGCAGCTTTGGTTAATGGATAGATAAAGCACACAGATTTAGAGACAGCTATTATAACTTATAAGCAAAAGCTAAAACGAAGAAAAAGGTGCCAACAAGTGATCATTAAAATAATTATAATGAATGTAAATGTTCTCAAAGTACTTTAAATGATTTTTTTTTAAACAAGCAATACCAGACAGACATAATAACTTATCTCAAAACCAAAAGTCAGAGATTGTCATAGAAGACAGTAATAGTAAATTTCACAACCTTATCAACACTACCATGCATAGCATGAAAGGGAGGAATAATATGTTATGATTGCAGAAACGAATATGAATTTAGACCTTTGATACAGCACGCTCTAGGTATTCACAGGCTTCTGCAGGCAATCCTTTCTGCAATAGAGTCTGACCCATGACGACTAAAGCTCTTATGTAATCGGGATCTTTGTTAAGTGCCAGTCTGCAATTTCAACAGTTTCTTTTAGGATATAAAGTTAGCAGGAGCTACAGGAATGAGCTGTCTACGAAAAAATAACATAAATGAAAATCAATATATAGTACAAAAGAAGTTATTCCGTTGATAAGTGCCAAGATGACCTGAGTAGAGGAATTGCACTTTCGCTTTGTCCTTTTGATAAGTATTGGACAGAAGCCTGTCAAGATTATCACTCATTTAGTTCGAATATAAGAACCATCTGAAATGAACACGGCATACATCATTCAGTTTCAAAATTACTCACAGCAAGCAGTTCTTTAGGGGAGAGATCTTTGACGTAGACATGTCCTGGCTTTACTGGCTTACTAATAGGCATTGTTGCTGGAGCATCCTCCTTAGATTCCTCAGCAGCTTTTGCATTATTTTTGTCCAGTAAACCCAGTTTAGCACGTACATCAGGATGTTTGAGAAATAATTGCTGCATATTTGCTTGAGCGTATTGTTACATGAAGCCAGAGGGTTTTATAATTGCAGCACAAGATACAGATGATCAATGGAAAGCAAGCGATAAGTTCACTGTTTTGGTATCTAGCATATCCCTCTTGAATGATCAAATATGAAAACCAAAAGAGCTTTCATAAGCTCAAAAACTTATTGAAGGCTCCCAACCATACACCAAAGGAACTTATTGATCTAAAATTTAGGCCATGAGTCATGATTATAGTAACATAAGTTTACCCCTAACAAGTATTGCTTCATTTGGGTTTGCTACCTTAGTAGTATCATGATCTATTTTTGGTACCCATTTTTACCTATATTTAAGAAAAGTACTAATTTAATGCAATTTGTCATTTAATTGGGGATTTTTCACATGTGTAGTTGTACACATGCGAGATTAGAAGAGAATTTTTGTCACTTCAATTACATAAACAATTTATTAAAGAGAAAACAAAAAAAGAGGAAAAAAAATTAGAAAACACATAACACACCCTAGTCCCAAACACTTAATCATGCATGTGAGAATATCTAATCAAATGGGTATTTAAATAGTTATGTTTTGATTCTATTTTTATATTTCAGTATGCAGTTTCTGTTTTATAAACAATTTCAATAGTTTTTTAAACTTACACAGTTTAAGCATAAAGTAATATGCAGTAACTTTAAATATATGCAATGTCTATTTTTTAAACAGTTAATTTTTTTTCTTAAAGAAGTTTTTTAACCTTAAACAGCTTTAACATAAAATATATGCAGTTTATCAATATGCACTTCTTATTTTTTAAATAGTTTAAACAATTTTTTTAAACAGTTTTTTAAGCATAAACGTTACAATATTGAATAAATTAAAAATGAGATTGTTTTGTTTCCATAATGAGTAGTAACTTGTACAATATTAAAGAAGAACAAAATTAAGTGAAGAAGTCATCCGAAAAGAAAAGCATCCATAAATGCCCTTCGTTAAAAGTACATGTGCTAATCACATGTTAAAATTGCATCAAATTAAAACCTTTTTTAAAATGAGATATCACTAAGGTACTACCTGGAAAATATGGGTAAAAAAAAGTGTATCAAAAATAAAGTCGTGGTACTACTAAGGTAGCAAACCCACTTCATTTCATTAGATTATTAGAACACAATCAAAATACATTATAAAACGACCCGCATAACATGTTTTGTCAAATGGATAAACATGCCAACCCAAAAATAATGTTATTACAATTTTATAGTCGAACATGACCAGGACAAAACAAGATATGAACACGGCCTGCACGCTTTTAGTAAGCTATTTTCGACTTTGATGTTAAATTTTCCTTGACTATTTGCCAAGTAAACATTTTAACATGACCAAACACGATAGGTTGAATGCAAGATGACAGAACTTGAAATATGATGGCGTAATTGGGTTGACACAAGATTTTAATAATATGGGTTGACACAAGACTTTTATAATATGGGCTGAGATGACTGCACGATTTTCCACCCTAACATTGAGGAGGGAGGAGTAATTAACTGGTTAAAAACCAAAGTTTGAACAGCCACAATCATTTGATGGTCAGAAATGAAATTCATTCTATGAAAATTAATCCCATAAAAAAAGTCAAAACATTACATTTGGCAATAACGAGAATCTAGGGTGAAAAATCAAATTTGAAGGTGTTGAACCCAAAATTAAAGGGGGAGGGATAGAGGAAGGGGGAAAGAAACAAAAACCAGAAAAGTAAAAAAAGAAAGAAAGAAATAAGACTCAAAAAGAAAATAAGTATAAAACTCTAATAAGTGCAAGATTAACCTGAAAAAGCGTATAAAACTCTAATAAGTGCAAGACTAACCTGAAAAAGCGTAAGGAAGCCATTTGTGACCCAATAGACTAGACTTCCCTGCAAAAGAAACAAGAGTTTAGTTCTTCCCCATGGACAACTAGTGACACAAGAAGAGATTCATTAGTGATTAAAAAAATCAATAGCAGTAAAGCCATGTCAATTAATTTTTTTATCGATTTTTAATAATTCATAATCTAGTCAGAATAACATCTAGATTTACACGACTTTAGAAATTGAATAGTGGCTATTGACATCAATATTCTCAAAGAAACAACCAGAGATTGAATCATGAATACCTAAATGAATTTGTTTCATATTCAAGCAAAAATTTCGAGACACATATACTCTTTACTTTTGTCTGTTTAACAATTACCTTACAATATATTGCTTTTCTTGAGTTTCTATGCAACAGCAGGTTATGATTTAATGCTTAACAATCTCCCCCCCCCCCTCTCCCTCTCTCCCAGCACATGTTTCCATATTATAAAGCCTATTTTCAAAATGATAAAAATATTAAACTACCTGAGGAATACAGTAACCGATGAAAAATATAGGTAACGTCAGAAGATCCAAATATATCTTGTAGTACTGCAAAAACGTTAAAAAATTCAATCATTAACACAAAATAGAATACATTAACAATTTTAAAAGGATCTAAATTTAACTACTTAACAAAGTGCATGCATTCTATGAAACTGATACTTTTAAAAAAAAATGAATACATCTAATAACAGATTGGGTAGCAATTGTATGAAACAACTGCACGACTTCTATTACTTACTTTTACCAATGTTTGTAACAGGCCACCCGCTTTTCCAACTGAAGAGTTCCGAAAAGAAATCTGTTGAGCAGATAAAGTGAGATCAGTTACATTATGCAAAACCATTTGGGTTAACAATGACTAGTCTAAACATGCTATCTGCTAAAAGTCTAAAACAGGGCTACAATCATCTCAAAATTTGAAAAAAGAAAGGGGGAAGAATCCCACTTGAAAGGAGAAAATTTTATTTTATAAGCACATAATTAAAATATCTACCGTCTAAAAATTATTATGTTGCAGTTGCATAACTTTACAGCAAAGAGATGGAATTATTCCTTTACATCTTTAAGAGAACAACCAAAATTTCTTTGGAGGATAATTACATCAGTCAATCGAAAAAATTTCTGGTCTAGAAATTGGTCTTGTTTTCAAAAGCAGTTTCATATTCTCATAAGCTAACTTAAAAATTTGCAACCATTTACAAGGTGAGTGCCAACTGTTGCAATTCTTTATGTTTACAATAAGAAAGGTGGTTCAAACTGGAAAAATATCAGTTGTAAATGAATAATACTTGTAATTAGTTAAAAGCAAGTACATAATTAAATACCTGAATATTAGCATAATGCAAGCCAGCAATCAACAGAGGAAATACAGGCCCAAAATAACCGTGAGAGTATTCGGTCAAATTTTGGAACCATAAAATTCCACCCTGGAACAGGGAAACAAAAGTTTAGTTCCATTTTTATCTGGTTTTAATACTTAATAGAAAGTTTGTATATGACTGCACTTCATCCTCAAACATCACTAGTTCAACTCAAACAAGCTAATACCTAAACAAAAATAATGTCAGATTATGCCTGCAAAAGTGCAAACAAGATAAAGACTAAAAAAAAGGAACTCCTATTAAATAGTAGTAAAGGAGAAACGATATTATGGTAGTAAGAGAATATCAACAATGATGCATGTAGAAAATTTATAGTGGTTCAAGATGAAAGTGGTAGTTGATGGTGATTTTGCCATTAATGTCATAAAAAAATCTTCAATCGTGTACTGAAATAAAGACTATTATAAATATTCTACTGCCTTACAGTATCAAAGCCAGGATGATGATCCAGTGACATTTTCCGAACGCTAGTCATCCACAAGAAAAAGCATGGGACCTACAAAGAATTGAAAAACATGTAAACAATTTGTTAAAGATAAGTTTTTACCTCCATATTTTTATCTTTAAAAAGAAAAACCCACTGTCCTGACTAATTGCAGCATGAGATGCATACAACTGACAAGATATGGACAACCATAGAATCTTATTACCAATGCATCATCAGTAATTCTATAAGGAAAAAATGGAATCATCAAGCTTGATACATGAAAAAAAGAACAGGATATTAGTTTGAACCCATTCACTTGACTATATAATATACTTCGTGCATCAACAGAACCGGTGCTAATAAGAGTCTTTTAGGGTCTAGGCAGGTTTGACCTACATTGGCTTACTGTAATATCATAATGGATTTCAAAAGTTGTGAAGAAAAAGGAGGGAAAATTTTGTTGGATAGATTTATAAGATATACAATGAGCTACAAACAGCACAGGATCAGCTGACTTGCACTATGGTTCTCTTTACATACATCTATAGTTCAACAATCAAAGAAATGTATTCACTACATAGATTCCCCACGTCTTTCTGAACTCAATCTATCCTTTATTTAGGATAAGATTATGGTTGGTGTGATTTGAGCTCAACTCCTCAATATATCAATGAAGAACCAAATGGAAATAGATGCTTCTCATCCTTCAAATTTCTGCTCAGATATTTTCCTTCCCATGATACCCTTTTGTTGATGTTATCATAGATGAAGAAATACTTGATGAGCATAAAGAGTATGGTAAGCATGGAGGCCAATTATTGCTCCAACTCCTGTAAGGCTCACAGAAGTTAGAGAGGTGTCATGAAGGCAATTTTGGTAGCAATGTGGAAGCAACCAAGCAACATCAGTAAGCTTACAAAATAAGCAAGAAAGACAGTGTAAGGCTGTGTCAAATGATGGCCAAATCCATGCAAATAATCAATCATTGTAAGGCTTACAAATCGACGAAAAAGAAGTTGTAAGGCCATTGAAAACACCCAGAATTGAGACTGAATTGTCACTGATAAATGCGCGAGCAGCTAGCTTATTGTGCAGATATAAAACACCTTATTGCACTCACATTTTCTGTTATTTTATGTGATTAAATCACTCAGCTGTAATCAATATATAAAAGTATAAATGTATAACTAAGACTTGTAATCATACATGAAATAACAATTTGAAGCAATAAAGCTTAAGCACACTATTCATCATCTTCCTCCCTCTCTCTCTTGTCAAAAGTTTGTTAATTTCTTAGTTTAGTTAGTTTTATTTTCATGGTATCAGAACATTGGTAAGAAAAAGAAAGACCGGAGAATGGCAATATGAATCAAGAAAAAAGATTTTCAAGAAATGCAAAGTAAAACAACCAACTGAAATAATATCATTTCAAAATCCGATTGTGGCAATTAAGCCGAACAAAGATGGGTCTAATGACTAGAGAAAGCAGATGATAAGAGTCCTTAAAAGCTTTGAATTAGATGGGTTTGTCAGTGGGGAGTATGAATGTCCAAGAAAGATCAATGAAGATGGAAACATCAATGGAGCCTATCAATACTGGATTAGGCAAGATCAAATGATAATCTTATGGCTAATCAGCTCTATTAATCAAGAATATATAAAGAAAGTGAATGAGTGTGAGTCAAGCTCATAGACATTATCAATGTTAGAAGGGTTCTTTGTGTCTCAATCTAGAGCAAAGGTGATACAGTACATGGCTGAATTCCATTCTATCAAGAAGGGTGGTCCATCGATAGCTAAGTTTGTTTAGAAGGTACAAACGCTATCGTCCATGCTAGCTTTAACTGGGTGCACGATAAGTGAAGAAAACCAAGTTCTTACTTTGTACAATGGCATTGATGGTGAGTATGACTCAATTGTTGCTAACATTCAAGAAGGCTACGTCTCAATTCTTGGACTGACGCACAGATTACTAGCACAAGAAGGAAGACTTGAAAAATGATCTTCTGCAATGGCACTACTACCTTCGACAAATGTGACATCAACAAATACAAATCTTGGAAACAACAACCCAAATCATGCACATGCAAATCCCAGAGGTTTCTTAATACCAACAACATGGTAACCTAACACTTGCAATAACTAACTCCAGTCATTTTAGTCAAGCACTGTCAAATCAATCATTCAATCAATCCTTCAACCAGCCCTACCTATCAAACCAATTCTATGATCTCTTCAGAAACAAGAATCGAGGCCATGGATTCGATAATGGAACAAAGCCTCAATGCCAAATTTGTGACAAATCTAGCCATTTTGCAGGTTCTTGTTGGTTCAAATTCAACCAATCCAACATAGCTGTTACAAGCAATAGACCACCACCACCATAGTTCCATTCGGGCAACCAAAATCAATACAATCAGTCTACCTATCCCTAATATAATCATCTACACTTCTCATGAGGATATAATGGCGTCAATAATCAATCATTCTATCAACCCAATAACTTCTCTAACTACCCATCTTAACAAGCTAATCTTACCATGACTCAACCTTATTATCCTCAATTGCCTTCATCACTACCAAATTAACAAACTCTTTGTTTAACATAAGGATCATCGGCACCTCTAAACCTGAACCTGACTCAAATAACTCTCACCTATTCTCAAAATCCCAATCAAATTGAACAATCTCAGTCAGCAATGATCACTAAAAATCCAGCCAATGCAATGTATGCATCAACCTCTTGTGTGTCAATAGATCCTACCTGATTTACAGATTCTGGCGCTCCACACCATATAACATCAGATCCAACCAATCTAACCATTAAATAAGATTTTGATGGTGATCAACTAATAGTAGGAAGTAGAGATGTCTTATAGATAGCCAATCTTGGTGTGAACACCTTCTCTAATAAAAATAATGACAAAAAATTTGTGCTCAAGAACATCTTGCATGTACCAAAAATTACTAAAAATCTCCTCATAATTTTTTTAGGGTCTTTGTTAACTTTTATGTATGAAATAATGAACTCGTTGGTTGGATTTTCATTCCATATTTGTACCTTTTCTCTTTCATTTTGAATGAAAACTTTTGATTCCTATCAAAGGAAAATGTTTGTACTTTCTTTCTATCAGTATATATTCACACGAGGTAGTCTACCTCCTTCACAGTAGATTTATAAAAAAAAAGACCGCTCCAAAAAAATAGCACCACTCAAGAAGTTCAGAGAGTATAAAGCACCTGGACAGAGAAGTATGCAGCAACCCATAGAAATGAAGGACACCCAATTGCTTTTCTCTCCTTCCGGTAAAGTAAAAATTGATTGATATAACTCTTTCCTGAGAGCGGTGGTGGAAATGCAGGAGGCACTATGAGAAACGCATATAAGTTAAAGAGGAAAAATAATTGTAGAGTACACAGACCATTACACGCAAAACCAAAATTTAAAGGATGAACTAAAAGACAAAAAAAAAACAGATTTCACCAACAATCTCATATCAATAGGAGCAATAAACACAGCAGCTGTGCTTTAATTTGCAGAATTATAGTAAAAGTTAAAAACTCACATTTATGATACAATTGTCCGAATTTCTGTAACTTCTTAAGTTGTAAGAGAAGCAATGGGAACAAAGCAACTCTGAGAGCCAAGGTGGACGAAGCAATCACAACCCACCTGCATATTAAGAAAACAACATAAACATCAAAACTCCAGAAAATGTAGCCCAAATAAAATTTCAATTCAATTCAAGTTTAGATTACCCTAAATTTCGATGTATTTTCCTAGTAACCAAACGATGAAGCTAGAATCAACTTACCAAGGCAAGTGGGTGAACTCGTGTAATCCATCAAGCATTGAAATAATAGCCTGTACAGGTAAAATCGAGTCTTGACCGCCACTAACTAACTCGGAGTTCACGACACTCGACCCAATCGCCAATTCATCATCGAACCGACTAGATTGTTCAAACTCCGAGTCGTCATCGGAGCCAGTTGATATTGATCGATAGTGGAACAAACCGACAGCGTTCACGCGTGGTTTGCGAAGGTGGGAGGTTGAGGAATAGGGAAGGTTAGGTTTTGTAAGGTGATGAAAATGACGCGCCAGGGAAAATTTGGAGACATAGCAAGTTGAAGAACAGCGCCGGAAGTTATACAATAGCTTTGAAGTTGCCATTAACGACAACACATCTCAAAATGATTGCTCCAACTTTTGTCAAATTAGCTATTTATATGAATTAGTTAGTATTGCAATGCTTATATTTTTATAACATTCAGAATTTAAGTATTAATTTTGAACATAAAAAAATTGAATTTTTATTAATAATATATTGATGCATCTTTAATATTAACATAATATATTGTTTATATTATATAATAAGTGCAGAGTATATTTATGTAAATAAAAATTATATTATAATGTAATATTAATTAACTAGATATTAATATATTTTTATTTCTTTATATTAACTTAAAAAGTAATTATAATTAGTTTGAATTAGGAACAAAAGCTTAACTTCGATTGCAATGGTTAAATAAAAAAAAACACTTCAATTGCATATACAAATAATCTATTATTTTGAAAGTTTTTTCTTTCTTTTTTTCAAAGTACTAAAAATTTATCCACAATAATATTTTTAAACAATATGATATAATATTATTAATAAATGCAGATAAAATAACATAATTTATCTAATTAAAAATTATTATATCAATTATAATTATAATATCTTTGTAATATATAAAAATATTTTTTAAAATATATATTCTAATACAATTAAAAAAATAAATATTATATTATCTTTCAATTAAAACTTTTAATTATTTAAATACAAATAAGTGAATTAATTTTTTTCATATTTTTCACATATTTTTATTAAAAAATTTTAATATGTAATAAAAAATTTAGATAAACTATTATTATTAGAAAACATTTTACTATCGAAGCAATATTTTATTTTTATAAACTTTAGAATACTAAATTGTGTGATAAAATATTTAATTATTCTATAATAGATATTTTTTAATCTAAGAATATCAATCTTTAAAATTTTATGTACAATGTAGATAAATATTATTGATAAATAAATCAATAAAATAACAAGAAAATAAATAATTTTAAGTTTAAATTTCTCTTTTTTCATAATATCATAATATTATTTTTATAAATAAAAGTTAAATAATAACATAATCATATAAGTAGGGTTGTTTAAAATTTAAGTCATTGGAGCCGAAAGATTCAATCTAAATCACATCAATCCAACTTGTTTGATTTTATTTTTTTCACTTTTATGGAGTTGTTTCGGTTTCATGTATTACAAAACTGGTCTAAGATGGGTTTGATCAATTTTTGATATTATAAATTTAATATAAATCAACTCAAATCATATAAATATAATTTTTTATTATACATAATAATTTCATTAAATAAAATGTAAAATTTAATAATGTTACGTTAGTATTAGATTAATAGGATTCTTTTTATCAAGAGCCATTCCTTAATTTATCAATTATTCAAACAAAATTTATGCAATAATTATTTATTTTAAAAAATAAAAATAATTTGATGAACGTAAAAAGTAAAAATAAAAATACATAAAATATAAAAAATAAATCGATTTATCTAATCCAATCTAAATGGTTTTATTTGGATTAATTTAATAGTTTTTATTAAATTATTTCTATTCTATTTTTTAAGAATTGATTTATTGATTATACTTCGTTTTATTTAAATTTAAAATAATAATTTAACAAATTTATATCTAAATATAGTTAAAAAAATATGGCAAAATTTAATTTTAAAAATTGATAAAAGTTGTACTACAACAAGTGTGATTAAACGTAGAAGAAAAGGCATAAAGAGTACTAAAAAATTAAAAAGCTAAAGAAAAAGCAAATACAAGTATTCATTTAGAACGTAGGAGTGGAGTTAGAGAATTAAGTATTTGATTCTCGTAAGATTATCAAAATATAGTATTTTTATTTATATTAAAATAGAAGAAATGAGCTGCCTATGTGAGAATCTCGTCCAATATTTGTTTTTTCTCCAAATTACATTATAAACTATAAATCAAATAAATTTTTGAATTCTTTAAAAAAATTAAGAGCAAATAATAATAGTCTTCATCTAATTTTTTCTTTTATTTTTTCATGAATTATTTAAATAATAGAAAAAGAAAGAACTGAGCATAAATCAATCAGAACTATGTTACTCATTTTTTTTCAATTGATGATGAACTAAAAACAAATACAATTAAATTGAATATTAAACTAAGAAATCAAAGACATCCAAAGGAGCATATGAACCCCGAGGCATGTAGAGGAAGAGAAATGGCATTATCAGTTGTACATTTCTTTCCTTATTCTTGATGGTTGCTTTATTTCTCTTAATGGGAAAGTTTTTAACCAAGAAACCTCAGTTCATTTGAACATGCGTGAAGAAACCATACATAAACTGTAGCTACTTTTTTTTTATTGTCATACAGACTTAACATCTTCAGAATTATCATTGCCTTCAATAACTACATTATCTGGAATATACTTGTTCCAAAACCAATGAGCTTTCCACACTTTGTTCATCTCTTCAATGGGTACATTCTTTGTCTCCGGTAAGAAGGCAAAAATAAAGATTGTCATGATTAGAACGAAGCCGGCAAAGAGTAAGAAGAGACCAAATTTCATGTGACAAAGCATGGTGAGGAAAAATTGGCCAATGAAAAAAGTGAAAAACATGTTAACTGAGACATTGATAGCTTGAGCTGCCGATCTTATCTCAAGAGGACATATTTCACTTGGTACTAACCAACCTAATGGACCCCAAGACCAAGCAAATGCGGCTACATATAAACAAATTATTGTCAATAGAAAATCAGCTGATCCTTTTGAGAATGATCCTTGTCCAGTTATTCCAAAGTTCGTGGCTATCATTATTGCTGTTAAGACCTAAAATAAATATCCAAAATAGTTATAATTAGTAGAAATATAGATTATATAGTTTAATAAGTTATAGATATAACGAATCGAACTTGTTCTAAAGATCAATGTTATTTACCATTGAATTTAAATAATCATCTTAATCATAAAATAATTTAAATCTTAATCATAAAATAATTTAAATCAATAACATACATGTTATATAATTTAAAATTTAAAATTAATTAATAACTTTTAAAATCAATGCAAAATCAAATAACAATACAAAAGCACATATTTACCACTACATGAAATTAATTCAAAATGATTAGTTAGATTCATTTATTAACCATATTGTTATTTAGTAGATTATAATTATTTTTGTTAAATTTTATAAAGTATATAAACACCATGTTATTTTTTTATAAATTATGCATAATATCATTTACAATCAATTTGAGATACTCTTTTATACTCCAATAAATTTGAAATTTACCTGAGTGATTATCATTTGAACTCCACCTTCAATGAACAAAATCCTCCTACCAAACTTGTCAACACACACAATAGAGACAATTGTGGCAACAACATTAACAGTACCACTAATGGCAGCCGACATAAGAGAAGCATCGTTACCAAATCCAAGAGTCTTAAAGATCACAGGAGCATAGAACATAATAACATTGATACCAGTTAATTGTTGGAAAAATGGTATAAAGAAGCACATAACAAGTTGAGGCCTATATCTGGGTTCTAATATGTTCCTCCATGGATGTTCTATTCTTTTTGCAGCCTCACTTGCCTCAACAAGGTCATGAAATTCTTCATCAACATTTACAGTGCCTCGAATTCGAATCAACATTTGTTTTGCTTTCTCTGTTTGACCTCTTTCAAGTATGGAATTTGGGGTGTCTGGTAAGAATAGAGCTCCTAGTGTCATCATTATTGCTGGGACACCAGCAAGAGCTAATGAGACTCTCCATCCCCATCCACCTTTGATCTTTGATGTGCCATAGTTGACAAAGTTGGCTACTAAGATACCAATTGTAATAGCCATTTGGAAACCAATGTTTAAAGCTCCTCTTATATTTGCTGGTGCCATTTCTGATAGATAGACTGGAACTGACTGTATTTGGGTTCAAAAAGTTAAGCCAATATAAATCCATATAATATTAGGTTGACAATATTACTACAACTAGATCCATTTGTTATTGATATTCATCCGACAATAGTAATAATAAAGTGTGATTACTAAAGGGATAAAATAATCATTCATATTCATTACAAATTTGCATATATACTATACATTAGTATTGAAAATTAGTTATATATAAAAAAAAACATGCACATACATGCTATTTTACGACTAATTTTACAAAATTTTATATATATATATATACATTTAATGGGGAAAAAGTGAGAGAGAGAAAAATGAGTATTATATACCTGATTAGCAAAACCAACACCAATACCAAGTAGGATGCGACCAATGATGAGCATTGCGATGTTAATGGCAGCACCATTTAGTATAGAGCCAACAAGAAATACAATCCCTCCAGCTAACATGGAGATTTTTCTACCCCACTTTCTTGTTACAGCAGAAGCTACAAATGAAGCTATCAATGCTGCTAAGTAAAGGGAGGAGGTAAACAAAGTCAACGATTGGCTATCAAATTTGCAGTATTGACTTTTATCTCCTTTTTCAAGTTGTTTCATGTACACTTTTGGAAAGAATTTCTTAAGAAAAGGCTCCATTGAAGTAACTCCTCCTGCCAAAAAAAATTGTATATATGATTGTATATATGATTGTGTAATTGGGCTATCTGGTGTCATAATATACCTAGCTGACATCGTTGCTCTATCATATTCAAGCATAGGAAATAATTATAATTTTAAAAAAATAAATGCTATAATTAATTTCATAAAATAAAATATAAACCTGAAATTCCAATGTCATAACCAAAGATGAGACCACCCATGGCAGCAACAATACAAGAAACCAACACAAAGGCAGTAAGACCACCTTCATAATTTTTGTTACCAGAAACAACAATTCCTCCTCCAGCCATATATCTTAATATATGTATCAAAACTAGCTAATGATTTAGCTCTTATTTAATCAACCAAAAGTGAATTAATATTTAAAAATTCACACTTTTATAAATTTCTACTCCTTTTTTTTCTGGTTATGGCTTAATTAGTTCACTTATGACTCAATAATCTCTATCACTTGCTTCAAGTAGTGTATCATATATTTCTTGTATTTTCTAAGTTATCTTAATGTTTATTTTAGAAGGAAAAATGGGGGCATTTAAAGGTTTTTGAAATGCATATTACAGCTTAGCATAATTGGTGTAGGTTATCTTAAGACTTAACAACTTTGCGTGTTTGGCGTTTTGACCACTTTCAATTTACCACATATCTTGTTAACGACACGTCACTTATGAAAAGGTTTTAACTTTGAAAGGCTAAAGGTATTAGTGAGATTATGATAAGTCCTATCTTTTGGGATATATAAGACTAAGATCGTTAGAAAGTTATAATAGTTCTGACCTGCTCAAAGTTTAGTTTAATCAATGTTGATCACTTTAAACCGAAAAACTTGGATGACCATAGAATTAGGATGATAATTTTATATCCAAAAGAATTACGAAAACTTCTCTAGATTTGATAGTCTAGAGAAGCAAGTATGTGCGTGGGAAGGGAAAAAAATAGTAATACACATTTGTAAAAAAGTGATATACTTATGTGTAGACAATTTATATGGAACTAACTGTAACAAAAAAAAAAAAAAAATTTGGTTACGTGTATACATAGAATTAGAGAAATTTACATCAATAAAAAAATCTAAATAGTAGAACGAGATTGTTGTGAAATATAGATAACTCAAATCAGTTTGTAAATATTTGTATAATTGAATCATATTTTGTGAGTTTGTCTAAAAGTTTAATTTCTTTTTCTTAACCTCCATTATTTTTGAAAAATTTACCGTAGAATCGAATGTTTGATGTAGTATATTGGATAACTTAAATATAATTATATTTGATTGAATTATATTAAATTATATAATAAGTAGTATATATATTGTTTGTTGTTAAGTTGTATAATATAGTCGGACAAAATTAATTATAAAATATTTTATTTTTAAAATATTTTTTATTATAAAATTCATTTAAATTAATATTTAATATATTTTTATTTTATAATTTGATATGAAATAAAAGTTAATATACATAATTTTATAATTAAAAATTCAAACAAATTAAATTAAATGTTAAGTACGATTTAAACTTATACACTTTAATCGTATAAAATATCTATATAACTATATTATTTTTATATTATACGATACAATCTAATTTTATATGATTGTATAAAAATTATAAAATCAAAATCTTTAATATTGTAAAAAAAATCAGGCTCAAGGTTTTGCCAAAATGTGCAAAACAAGGTAGTCAATTTTGTAAAATAGACAACCAATCTCCAAAATTATCATTTTATTATAATATTTTCCTTATTTTATTGAGCTTTATTTCTTTATTTTTTTTTCATGTACATTTGAATAAATTATAATATTTTCCTTATTTTATTGAGCTTTATTTCTTTATTTTTTTTTCATGTACATTTGAATAAGTGATAAAAAGTTACTATAATTATGTATATAATTTTTATTTTTCATACTTGAATTTATTTTAATCAAATCCTTGCGAACAACTAATTCTTTTATATTTCAAACTTTCTTTCTTCTATATACTGTCCTCAGATCTCAATATATTTAAAAAAAATGTAAAAGATCTTTTAATTTCTTTAAAAATAGTTCGAAACCCTCTTACATATTTCAAGAGGGTCAACATCTTACCAAAATAACTCACCAGTTTATTATTAATAAATTACTAAAATTATTAAGAAGATTATTATTTATAGTGCATTATATATTCATTTTTAATAAAAAAAAACTATAAGTGCAAGAGATGAAACTTGTTTAAAATATAAAATAATTACATTTAATTTATATTTATAGAAGTACTTCTTTAATTAACGATGAGCATTTTTAAACAATACATTAAATAAAGTGCACACTAGGAGTGCTTCTAGAAAGGAAAAGAATAAATATGAAGTGCTATAATTCATGGAGCACAAAATCTTCCATATCAAAACACTTTTGAAAAATAAAAATCTAAAAAAATAAAAAAGATGTCAAGTAAACATGTTAAGTCTCGCATTGGATCCGATCCTTGTGCTGTAAATTCGGACTCTAATCGATGTGAATGAGGGATGTTAAGTCTTACATTGGCCCAAAAATAAGGCAACAATGTTGCTGATAAATTTGAGCAACTTTCTAACTCACAAGTTGGTTTTTGATTTCAGAGTTAGACTTAAGTTTATAAGTCCTAAAATTAAACTTGTCGTACATGAGAATATGAAATCCACGTTTAATATCACCGGTCATGACTTTTGAGGATTTCCATGCAATTTCCTTACTAGCAAGAAATTTATATATTTTTTGATAAATTAAAGATTTATATACATGAGTTTTAATTAATAGTATAATTTTCATTTATAAATAAAATTTTATTTTTAATCATCTTCATATTTTCGCATAATATAAAAAATATAAATTTTATGCATTTTTAAAAATATGTTTTTATTTTCACAATATAAAAAACATGTATTTTATAAGATTAAATACGAAATAATTTGAATAAATGAATCATATAAAATAGTAACAAATATATACGTCTCAATTTACAAAGCAAAAACACTTGAGTCAAGGAGTTTAACGTGAGAATAAAATTTACTGTACATAACCTTAAATGTAATAAGTTGTTAAAAGGTATCATTAGTAGATGGTTACATTGTAGGAACGTAAAATACAAAGAAAAAAACGATGGAAAGCATTTGTTGGAAATCAATCTTCTTGGTGGAAAAGGATATTTGTGATGTTTTCCTATATTACACAATTTACACACATTTTTAGGGATCTTAAAGGTTGGTAGTCCATTTACCATGCCATTTTATTGTAGAAGTTTCAATCCATTAAACCCTAAGTGTTTGTATCTACACTGCCATAATTGAACTGGATCATTTGTGACAGAGTTAAAGCAAATTTTCTCTACAAATTCAGGCTTATTATTCAAAATAAACATTCTATTTTTGGACATGATAATATCCATAATTAAGCTACTCTTGGGATAAAACAACTTACATCTTCCACGTTATATGATAATGTCAATTCCTTTTTCCTACAGTTAACCAACGCTCAACAGATTGTTCCTAAGGTCTGGAACATAAAACACTCTAATAATTGTTTAGACAAGAACATTTATTTGTAGACGCACATTGCCTTTTCCCATCATAAACATCATTTAGTTGTTTCTCAACTTCATAAATTCTCTAAAGTTTTCATCAAAATTAGAAAAAAATACCCTTTTTCAACATATATGGTTACTGAATCCTAATTCAAGGAACCTGGCCTCTTCATTATTGAGCTTTAGCGTGTCCACATAGGCCATCAATAAAATTTTCTTCATTTGATTCTGCATAATTAGTTCTTGTTTATCTATCCTTCATTTCACATTCAGATTGAAAAGTGACCATATTCATGACAATGGTAACACTCAATTGATGACTTATCAAAGGCTTGTCTATTTCTTCCTCGTCCTCGTCCTCTTCCTCATCCCTGATAACTTTCATGACCCCTTCCTTATCTTGACAATTTATCACCATGAGTGATCTTCAATGCATATTCCTTCATGACATGGTTGGTCATGTGTTATTCATGTACCAGGAGGCTACTTTGAAGTTCATCGATAGATAAACTATCTAGATCATGAGATTCTTCAATAAAATATACCACATAATCAAACTTAGGACTCATAGATCACAAAATTTTCTCAACAATTACAATATCCTCCATTTTTTCTCCATGAATTCTCATCTTATTGAATGTGGTGAGAGTTCGAGCAAAGTACTCATTCACGGATTCACTTGTTTGCATGTGAAGAGTTTTGAAGCCCCTATGAAGAGCTTGAAGTTGAGCTCGTTTCACTTGAGCATTTCTCTGATACTTTTGCTTTAGGGAGTCCCAGATGTCCTTTGTTGTGTCTTTTTTGAATATTGTCTCTAAGATGGATCGATCAATTACCTGGAACAAATAATTTTTCGTTTTTAAATCCTTGAGTCTTAGATCATCAATGGCTTTGCATTGTTCATCAGTGAGTGCCATATCCCCTACTGTAGGAACACCAATTTCTATGAGTCACCATACAATTAAACCATAAATGAGAAAAATAACAAAAAACTAATTATACAAATAAAGAAAACATAAGTAGAGGAAATAGTATACCTTTTGATTAAACAAAAGAAACAAAAGAATACTAACAAATCCTGACCACCCCCTATAGTACCATCAAACATGACATAGATGTCAAATTATAGTAGAATAAACAAAGAATTGAACTTGGTAGCTTATCTCTGTTAGATTAGGATTGAAATATTGTAGCTTTGTAGATAATTATCTACTGTAAATAGTTATTTATTGTAGACATTTATCATTAGTTATCTACTAGATTATCTTTAAGATACATAAAGAATAATCTTTGAGCTTTTATCTCTTTAAGATAACTAAATAATAATTATTAGACTCATATTCTCTTTGGTAATTATATTATGTTCACACTTGCATGATAATTAAGTATTTATTGGGCTTAGCTTATAAGGACCACTTTTTGATTATCATATGGGATGTACGAAATTACCCAACAATTAGTATTGTATAGAATAGGAACTCGAGGATGTTATGTACAACTGTTCTTTAGTTTTTTTTTTCTTTAGATGGTATTAGAGCTCTTAATAAGGGATGGAAAATGTAAATAGAAATCTAGTTGAAAAAATGCATAGAAATTAAAGGACATGTATTAATCAACAACGAGAATGTTGGAATTAATTTCAACATATATGGACTTATATGTGATATAAATATATATTGAATAATAAACTATCAAATATCTAATTAGATCCGTTATAAAGTGGTTAAATTAAGTATTATTTATCGAGTTCAATATATGTTATGAGAAGTGGGGTCTTTAATGTGTATAATTAATGCTTATTAATAATTTTATGATTCATTGATGGTCTAAATTATATAAAGTTTAGAAACAATACAATTATGCTATTGGTCTCCAGAAAACACAATTATATATGACAATATCATGTAAATAAGGAAATACCCATATAAGTAAGTTCTGAATTCAAAATTTGAAATTACTAAGGAGAAATTTTCATATATGTAAATTCTGAATTCAAAATTTGAATATGCTAAGGATCCAATAAGAAATAGATTACAGACCACCTCTTGAAATTCAGAGGATTTTTTTCCTCTACTAGCGTCTATTCGACTCTTTCTCTATCTATTAAAAAAATATACATAAAACAAAAAATGCATAGAGAAAAATTAGAGAAAGGGTTTCCTGGTTAAGAACTTACAATTTTGGTATCTCTCCTTGTGCATAACAAAATATTATTACTCTCGTCTTTCTTTCTCTCTCCATCAAACTTGAAAGAGATTAGTTGGAGATATAAAGTCTTCCAGTGATCACCAGTGATTGTGTTATTTTGGAAAATCATGACTATGGACCAAGGTAATTAAGAATTAAGATTAAAAATTCACTAGAAAATTATGATAAATCTAGGATTTATGAATTGTAGTATGATTATGTAAGACACATAATTTTCTAATAGAGAAATTAAAACTTTCCACAATAAGATTTCATCTATAAAACTTGATAAGGATAGCTACAATGAGTGGAAGAAACAAATGAAAAGAATATTGAAAATTTATGAGTTGGAAGGGTTTGCATTCGGAATCACAGTTTGTCCAACAAGATTGAGTCAATATGGTAATGTTTGAACATAAGGCTCAACATATAGCCCAATCCTTGAACAACCCCATCCATTATATGCATTGCCCGAGACTATGAGATACGCTTATGCTTAAGTGATAATCTTAAGGTATCCTCACCTGTCTAGAACATTTTGAAGTATTAAAAGATCGATCATTAGTCCAGTCTGTCAATATGATCGAGCTTAAGTAAGTTTATGCTTTTACTTATGTACCCCCAATACGTTGTGACATATACTTCTATATAACTGACACGTATACATGTAAGTTTCTATATATATTTTATCTTAATATGAGATCCACATAATTTACTCTAACTCTGTGACTTTTTATAGTTTCTCTCTCTAAAATCGCACTATCTCAATAGGTACCATTAATAGTGATCATGATCATGAGTACTTATTGAGACATGATCAAATGATCACATCATGGCTAATTACTTCACTGTCTTTAGAGTTTGTTAAGAAGGTTGGTGATTCTTACACAAATAGATAGATTTGAGGGATTCTTGAAGGATTCTTTGTATAATCTAAGGCAAAAATCATATAATATAACGCAGAGCTTAATTCAATAATAAAAAAAGATGGAATTTATGTTAGTGAATTTGTCTAGAAATTTCAAACACTAGCCTCTCAATTGGTGTCTGCAGGATGTAATGTTGGAGAGTAAGTTCAAGTACTTACAATTTGTAATGATTTTATTATGACTCAGTTATAACTAATATTCAAGGAGTTGTTTAAGAATTGACTCATAAGTTGTTTGCTCGAGAAGGAATATTAGAAAGGAGGAAAGTGTTAATGACCTTGATACCTCTTGCAAATCTTGTTAGCACTATTTTTGATATTTCATTTGCAAACTTTGTTCCAGAATGGTCTTTCTTATTTGTTATTACTTTGGAAAATACAATGAATCTATAAAGATCTATGAATTCCATCACAGCCATTTAACCTAAAGCAAGTTATAATACTCATCTTGGATACAAATTCACAAGCTAATTAGGTTTCATTTACTTTTCTTTGCAATGGGCAAAATTTTAGTGAATTTCAAAATGATGCTTCTTATAATCAAAACCCCATTTCTAATCAACATTTTCTTCAAAACCCACATTTTGATCCATACATAAATAAAAATAGAGGTAGAGGATTTAATGATGGAACTAAATCTCAGTATCAAATTTGTGGTAAAACTTACACTTTACTGTTAATTGTTGGTATAGATTTAATTAAACCTTTGTTCTTATTAGTCTATTACTGATATTGCTACTATTTACACTTTTATAGAAAGGAAGCAAATAAAAGTAATAATAATAAACAAAACCATAATTACTACCTCATATGCTGCTTTAGTATCTTTAATCATATTCATGACATTTAGGACCTTCAGAACTTCTTTCTTACCATGCCTGAGTAACACGAATTTGAAGTTAAAAGATTTTTTATTAGTCAAGCATCTTCAGAAGGATTAGATAAATGACCGAGTATTTCAACTTTTATTCCAAGTTCGGTGAGTAAGATGACAAATATATATCACCATACTAGGTTGCATGGACAAAAATTATGCGTGACTTAATCTCAATAATAGGTTTCATCTATCTTCTTCTTGCATCTAACAAGAAGTGACTATGAGATGATCCTAAAATAACACATATTTATAAATAATATCATGAAAAAGTATTTCAAACCCACAAATCCATGATCCAATTTTATAAGCTAATATTATAAGAATAATATAGTTCTGAGTATAATTTTAAAACTTTATCCTAAACTAAAGGAGTAAAGAAAAAAAAAAGCATAAAATTTATTATATATCTTTGTGAAACCTGAGCTAGCAATAGCAGCACATCGCACTACAATGAAATCAACATGCTTTAAAAAATCAAGAAAGTAACGTCCAAATTAGTAAAAAAAAAAAAAACTCTAAAAATGTAATTCATACCACAAAGAAAGACAGAGGAAGACTTATGAAACTATAGAAATATCCAAAAACATTCACCTGTAACACATTCTCAAAGAATTTCATACATTTGGTTTCTCTTCAAATTACATTATAAATGATAAACCAAATAAATTTTTGAATTCTTTAAAAGAAATTAATAATATATATTAATAATCTTATTTAATTATTATTTTTTCCATGAATTTCGTAAAGAAACGTTTAGTTTACTGAATGAAAAAAAGAATGTTAATAGAATTTAATGGAAAGAAAATGTATTATTATTATATTGTTTGATTTTATCACGAAAATCAAATAATAAATCAGTATTACAGTATTTAGTTTACAATTATAATGAAATGAAAAATATATTATTACAATTATTATATTTTTCTAAATTATTATTAAAATAAAATAGATTATTAAATTATTATTTTTTCTAAATAATTATTACTTAAAAATATTATTTAAAATTATTTATTTTTCTAAATTATTATTAAAATAAAATATATTATTAAAATTATTATTTTTCTAAATAATAATTATTAAAAATATTATTTTTTAAATTATTATTATTTAGATAATTATTACTTAAAAATATTATTTATTTTTTAAAATTATTATTAAAATTATTATTTTTAAATAATTATTACTTAAAAATATTATTTAATTTTATAAAAAGTTATAAAAAAAATTTGATAATTTTTTGATTTCATATTATTTATAAAATAACATCCAATTATTAATTATTTTTCTCCAAATAATTTACATGCCTACAAAATTAAGAATTAATTTAGAATAAAAAATGAATATAAAAATAGAATAAAGATTACCAAAAGGTAAAATTGTTATTCATTCTCTTTTAAAAATGGATTTTATTACCTTCGTATCTACGACACAACCAAACATAATTTAATTCATTTTCATCCATATTTTTACGAACCAAACAGGTCATAAGAAAGAAGGATACGAGCACAATTCAATCAAAATTATGTTACTTTTTTTTTCAATTGATGATAAAGTAGAAAAAAATACAAGTGCATTGAATGGAAACTAAGAAATCAAGGACATCCAAAGGAGTACGTGAACCACGAGGCATGTAGAGGAAGAGAAATGGCATGATCAGTTGTGCATATCTTTCCTTATTCTTGATGGTTGCTTTATTTATCTTAGCAGGAAAGTTTTCAACCAAAAAACCTCATTTCATTTCAACATGAAGATAAACTTTGAACCATATATAAAACTATAGTGACGAATACTAAATTCCGTTAGTTACATTATTTATTTTCTTATTGTCATACAGACTTAACATCTTTTGAATTATCATTGCCTTCAATAACTGCATCATCTGGAATATACTTTCCCCAAAACCAATGAGCTTTCCACACTTTGTTCATCTCTTCAATAGGTACATTCTTGGTTTCCGGCAAGAAGGCAAAAATGAAGGTTGTCATGATTACAACGAAGCCGGCGAAGAATAAGAAAAGACCAAATTTCATGTGACAAAGCATGGTGAGGAAAAATTGGCCAATGAAAAATGTGAAGAACATGTTAACTGAGACATTGATAGCTTGAGCTGCTGATCTTATCTCAAGAGGACATATTTCACTTGGTACTAACCAACCTAATGGACCCCAAGACCAAGCAAATGCGGCTACATATAAGCAAATTACTACCAATAGGAAATCAGCTGAACCTTTTGAAAATGATCCTTGTCCAGTTATTCCAAAGTTCGTGGCTATCATTATTGCTGTTAAGACCTAAAATAAATATCCAAACATGCTTTTAATAAGTTATAGATATAACAAATTGGACTCATTCTAGAAATTAATGTTATTTATCATTGAATTTAACTAATCATCTTAATCACAAAATAATTTAAATCAATAACACAAGTGTCATATAATTTGAAATTTAAATTTTATGAGTAACTTTAATTACTTTTAAAATCAATGCAAAAATCAAGTAACAATACAAAAACACATATTTACCATTACATGAAATTAATTCATGATGATTAGTTAGATTCATTTGTTAATAACATTATCATTTAATTAGTTGTGATTACTTTTGAATTTTTTTGTAAAATATATAAACAATCATGATTGTTTCAATTCCAAAAGGTCATGGCACGTATAAACTATATAGTACCATTTACAATCCACTTGAGATACTCTTTTATACTCCAACAAATTTGAATTTTACCTGAGTGATTATCATTTGAGCTCCACCTTCAATGAACAAAATCCTCCTGCCGAACTTGTCAACACAAACAATAGAGACAATTGTGGCAACAACATTAACAGTACCACTAATGGCAGCAGACATAAGAGAAGCATCGTCACCAAATCCAAGAGTCTTAAAGATCACAGGAGCATAGAACATAATAACATTAATACCAGTTAATTGTTGGAAAAATGGGATAAAGAAGCACATAACAAGTTGAGGCCTATATCTGGGTTCTAATATGTTCCTCCATGGGTGTTCTATTCTTTTTGCAGCCTCACTTGCCTCAACAAGGTCATGCAATTCTTCATCAACATTTGCAGTGCCTCGAATTCGAATCAACATTTGTCTTGCCTTCTCTGTTTGACCTCTCTCAAGTATAGAATTTGGGGTATCTGGTAAGAATAGAGCTCCAAGTGTCATCATTATTGCTGGGACACCAGCAAGTGCTAATGAGACTCTCCATCCCCATCCACCTTTGATCTTTGATGTGCCATAGTTAACAAAGTTGGCTACTAGGATACCAATTGTAATAGCCATTTGGAAACCAATGTTTAGAGCTCCTCTTATATTTGCTGGTGCCATTTCCGATAGATAGACTGGAACAGACTGTATTTGAGTTCAAAAAGTTAACCAATTGAATCCATAGAACTTAAGGGTGATAATATTAATTACCACAACTCGGTTCATTTGTTGTTGGTTTACATCCAATAATGGTAACAATAAAGTGTGATTAATTGAAGAAAAAAAATAGTCATTTCATACTTATTACAAGTGTGCATATATGATATACATTAGTATTGAAAATTAGGTATATATAAAAAAAAACATGCACATACATGCTATTTTACGACTAATTTTACAAAATTTCCTATATATATATACATTTAATGGGTAAAAAGTGGGAGAGAGAAAAATGAGTATTATATACCTGATTAGCAAAACCAACACCAATACCAAGTAGGATGCGACCAATGATGAGCATTGCGATGTTAATGGCAGCACCATTTAGTATAGAGCCAACAAGAAATACAATCCCTCCAGCTAACATGGAGATTTTTCTACCCCACTTTCTTGTTACAGCAGAAGCTACAAATGAAGCTATCAATGCTGCTAAGTAAAGGGAGGAGGTAAACAAAGTCAACGATTGGCTATCAAATTTGCAGTATTGACTTTTATCTCCTTTTTCAAGTTGTTTCATGTACACTTTTGGAAAGAATTTCTTAAGAAAAGGCTCCATTGAAGTAACTCCTCCTGCCAAAAAAAATAAAAAAAAAATTGTATATATGATTGTGTAATTGGGCTATCTGGTGTCATAATATACCTAGCTGACATCGTTGCTCTATCATATTCAAGCATAGGAAATAATTATAATTTTAAAAAAATAAATGCTATAATTAATTTCATAAAATAAAATATAAACCTGAAATTCCAATGTCATAACCAAAGATGAGACCACCCATGGCAGCAACAATACAAGAAACCAACACAAAGGCAGTAAGACCACCTTCATAATTTTTGTTACCAGAAGCAACAATTCCTCCTCCAGCCATATATCTTAATATATGTATCAAAACTAGCTAATGATTTAGCTCTTATTTAATCAACCAAAAGTGAATAGTATTTAAAAATTCACACTTTTATAAATTTCTACTCCTTATTTTTTTCTGGCTATGGTTTAATTAGTTCACTTATGACTCAATAATCTCTACCACTTACTTCAAGTAGTGTATCATATATTTCTTGTATTTTCTAAGTTATCTTAATGTTTACTTTAGAAGGAAAAATGGGAGTATTTAAATGTTTTTGAAATGCATATTACAGCTTAGCATAATTGGTGGAGGTTAATTGTCTTAAGACTTAACAACTTTGCGTGCATGGCGTTTTGACCACTTTCGATTTACCACATATCTTGTTAACGACACGTCACTTATGAAAAGGTTTTAACTTTGAAAGACTAAATTAAGGAATTAGTGAGGTTATGATAAGTCCTATCTTTTGGGATTCGTAAGTGTAAGAATTTGTTAGAAAGTGTTAACTGTTTTGACCAACTCAAAAATTTAGTTTTATAAGTACTGTGTACAGTTTAAACAGAAACACTTGGATGTCCATATAATTAGGATGATAATTTTTTATCTAATAAAAATCATCCCATTCAGTCTACATTTGTAGACATTTTATTCATAATGTAGTTTAAATTTTAAAAAATTTATAATATAATTTTGATTTAGTCTCAAGAAGTAAGTTTGCTTGTGGGAATGAAAAAGAAGTAAATATATGTACCTATATAAAATTTATATGGTATGATAATAAAAAAAAATTATTTACGTGTATACGTAGAAAATCTATAGGGTGTAATCGAAAAAATTTACGGCAATAAAAAATTATAAATATAATTGTAAAATATAGTGAAATATAAATAATTCAATCAAAATTGTGAATATTTATATAATTAAATTTTATTTTATGATAGTTTGTTTAAAGATTTAATTTCTTTTTCCTAGACTCCATTGTTTTTGGGAAGTTTATTTGGAGAACCCTTAGGATTTTGCAAAAATGCAAACAAGTTACTCAGTTTTGGAAAATAGACGATAAATCTCTAAAACTATCATTTTATTATAATATTCTCTTAGATTTTATTGAGCTTTTTGTCTTTCTTTTTTTGCATATATATACCTCTAAATAAGTAATAATAAGTTCTTATAAGTATATAATTGTTGTTGTCTTCAAACTGTCTTATTTCTCTATAATGTCCTCAAAATCATATTATATATAAAATAAAATAAAAAACATTGTTACATTTTTTTCTAAAAGCGCTTTTAATAATTACTTTAAAAATAAATTGAAATCCTCTTACTTATTTTAAGAGGGTCAAAATCTTACCAAAATAACTCACCAGTTTATTATTAATAAATTACTAAAATTATTAAGAATATTATTCATAAAGTGCACCCTAGTAATCACAAGTATTATATATATTCGTTATTAATAAATAAGAAAAACTATAAGTGCAGGAGTTGAAACTTGTTTAAAATATAAAATAATTATATTTAATTTTTTTAATAGAATTAGTTCTTTAATTAACAATGAGTATTATTAAGCAATGCATTAAATAAAGTGCACACCAGTAGTGCTTCTAGAAGAGGAGAACAAAAAAAAAGAAGAAGATAGAAGCAGTACTGGCTGCCACTAATGTGTTTTACCTCAATATGGAGTGCTTTGAGTCCAGCATATGGAGCGCAAAATTATAAATATCAAAACACTTTTGTAAAATAAAAATCATAAAAGTACAGGGAAATAAAAATGAAGAAAAAATATATCAAGTAAACCCTAAAATCAAACTCGTCGTGCATGAGGAACGAGGAAATGAAATCCTTTAATATCACAAGTCACGACTTTAGGGGATTTTCATGTAATTTCCTTACTAGCAATAATTTTGTATATATTTTAATAAATCAAAGATTTATACAGGATAGTTTTAATTTTATAATATAAACTTACTTTATAAACGAAGTTTTATTTTTAACAGTATGTTTTATTTTCGATATAAATTATAAAACATATGTTTTACACATTTAAAAATACAGTTGGTATATGCTTTTCTTTTCGTAACATGTATTTTATAAGATTATGAGTAAAATAAGTCTGATAACTAAATCATATAAAATAAGAGTAATGATATATATCTTAATGTACTAATGCAAAAATACTTGGATTAAGAATTTTAAACGTAAGAATGAAATCGACCTTACATACTCTTAAATGGACTGAGCTGTTAAAAGGCACTATTAGTAGATTGCTACATTGCAGAAACGTAAAATAGATAGAAAAAATGGTGGAAAGCATTTGTTGGAAATCAATCTTCTTGTATAAACTTTGATGGTGAACTAATTCATCAAACTAGCTAGCTTTACCAAACATCTATTGCAGCTTCTACTACATTTACTATTCTATCATCCCATCATTATTGTACTGTACAACATTTCGTCGAAAAATCACATCTCCATGTCTTCTAGGTCAGGTAGAGGAAAAAGTAGAATCGCTAGTATTCCAGTAATTTTGGCTAGTTTTGTTAAGTAGAATGAATGGTATTTTGACATACTATCAATAGAGAAGTTGTTCTTGACCACAAAACAAAACAAACAAACAAAAATTAATTGAATTAACCCGTCTACCAAAACCATCTCAGTTCAAAAATACTAAAAAATTTATTATTTTTTTTCTTTTCTTTCTTACCCCAAATACATTGTAAGAAATAATACATGAATAATTAAGTTAATAATAAAATCATATTATTAAAATTAAAATACATAAATATAAATATATGTATAAATTATAAATACAACATTTAAATAACAAAAAATTTAAATAGAGTAAATAATATAGAGTAAAATATTGAGATTTGTGTATCATACATTGTTCTTAAGATAATTTTTTTCGTTCACCGTGAGTGTTAGAGAACTATGAAAACTTCTCTCTCAAGATACAACAATCAAATAGTAATAAACTTATATCATAGTTTATTATTTCACGAACTTTTAAGTGTCTGAATTCTATTGGATGAACCTAAATCTAGATAAAAAAAAATACAAAAAACAAAACAAATTTTTTTTTCTTTTCTCTCTCTCTTTTTTCCTTCTCTTTCTTTGCCTTTCTTTTCCTATATGTTTCTTCTTCTTCATCTTCTTCTTTTTTTCTCTCTTTTTTCTCCATCTTTGTATCTCTTATTTCTTCCTTTATATAAGGAATAAAGGAAACAATAATGGAAAAGGACAAAAAGGAAAGAATGAAAAAAAAAAACTAAAACATTAAAACAATACATAAACGGAAGAAGAAAAAAATTTGAAATTAATCAATATATTAAAACCAAATTAATTGTTTCAAGTCGTTTCAACAATTTTAATTCAAAATTTAATTTCAACTAAATAGTCATTTCAATAATTTTAATTCAAAATTTTCCAACAATCTCCCACATGAATAAAAATTGACATAGATTTTAAATCAAATTTTAACAATGAAATAGAATTCAACGGATCAAAACCTGAATAGGATAGGTAGGTGTTACCCTTTGAACCATCCCCTATGAAAGTATATTTGCCTTATTAACTGACCAATAGACACAATATCTTTGAACTATTCTGTCTTTTATGCAGCGATGACATACTTCACACAAGAGTATTTCTTGACACAATTCAATTCTCACTATTATGTTCGTTTTGGCTATGAACATATGCTTGGTTCATTGAAAGACTCTAAAGAATTAATCCCTATACAATTCTCTTTCGAAGTGGCTCCACTTCATCCTCACATAGATGATCTTTTATTTTTAAAAGTAATTTACAAAGAGTAACTCGCATACTCCGCTTGGTATTCTCTTCATAAGAATCATTAAAAGCCTTAACTTATCCTATATCTTACGAATATCACTATTTTCATCATAGGAATGGAATTGAGGGTAAACCTCCCACAGTGATCACACTAAGTATTTATAATTAGGTTATCCCTTTGAACTTAGATCTTGGGATCTCTAGTCAAATAAGTTGGGTTTCTTTTGTAAATTCTTATTCATTCATGGGCTTCAGTCTCATTTCTCTCGATGACTTATCAACTAACTCTCGATTTAACTCTTTAATTAATGGATCTGCTATGTTATCCTTTGACTTCACATAATCAATAGAGATAACCCCAGTTGAAAGTAGTTATCTAATAGTATTATGTCCACAATGTATATGTCGAGACTTACCATTATACATATTGCTCTATTCCCTACCAATACCATATTGGCTATCATAATGGATGCATATTATAGGTATAGGTTGCACCCACTTAGAAAAATCCTCTAAAATATTACATAGCCATTTGGCTTCTTCCTCACATTTATTCAAAGCGATGAACTCAGGTTTCATCATAGATATAGAAATGCAAGTTTATTTAGAGGACTTTCATGAAACAACTACACCACACAGTATGAATACATATCCACTGGTAGACTTTGAATCTTTCATGCTAGATATATAATTTACATCACTGTATCCTTCTAATACAACTGGATATCTTGTGTAGTTCATTCCATAGCTACGTGTATATCTTAAGTATCTAAATAATCTTATAATATCATTCAAGTGATCAGATCCAAAATTACTGGTATATTTACTTAATTTACTTACAGAATAAGGTATGTTCAGTTTTGTACAACTCATCAAGTACATAAGACTTCATATTACTCTAGAATATTTTAGTTGAGACACATTATCACTTTTATTCTTAGATAGGTGTAAATTTACATCTACTGATGTTTTCACAATTCTAAAATCACTATTGTTGAATTTTTTAAGTATTTTGTCAACATAATGACATTAACTTAGAATGAGACCACATGATATTCTTAATATCTTAATTATCAGAATTACATCAATATGTCTCATGTCTTTCATATCAAGCCTTGAATTCAACATAGTCTGAGTAGATTTGATAATTACTACCCACAATTAGCATGTTATCGACTTAAAGACACAAGATAACATAACTATCTTCTTTGTCCTTGACATATACACATTTGTCAATTTTTTTGATTTTAAAGTCATTTATCCTCGTGACATTATCAAACTTTTTATGATAATATTTTGGTGCTTGTTTCAAGCCATTTAAAGACTTCGCCAATTTACAGACCTTTTTTTCTTGTTGAGTTAATTCTCAACTTCTATTTTATAAAGAATACATTTTTCCATAGCTTTATCTGTGCTTTTACACAAATACACATATCAATATTTTGTACTATCGCCAACAAAAGTAATAAAATATTTATTGTCACCCCTTGTTTGAAGAAATTTTAAATCACATAGATCACTATGGATTAAGTCAAGAGGTTCAGTGTTCTTTTCAATAAAATGAAATGATGACCTAGTCATTTTTTTCCTCAACATAAGTCTCATACATATGCTTTGAATCTATTTGAAATGTGGGTATGTGTTTTATGTTAATTAGTCTACATAATGTATCATAATTAATATGACTTAGTCTATTATGCCACAAGTTGAAAGATTCAAGAAAATAAACAGAAGAATTATTCTTATTAATATTCTTAACTTTTACAATCATTATATTGAGTTTAAATATCCCATCAAATACATACCATTTTCCCAAAAATATCCTATTTTTTGTCAAAACGATCTTATCATATTCAAACACTATCCAAAAGCCATGCTTGCTTAAAAATGAGCCAGAAACAAGATTCTTACGGATGTCTGGCATATAGAGTACACTTTTTAATGTAAGATCTTTCCCAAAGGTCATCTTCAGTTTGACCTAGTTAGCCTTACCCTTGAATGACTGATGTGATAGAATTTCCCATGAAGAACTTCTCTCCATCTCTTCACTTGTTCAAAAGTAATGAATAGCTCTTTATCGGAGCATACATGTCTTATTGCTCCAGTATCAATCCACCACTCTTTTGGGTTTGATCCCACTAAGTTCATTCAGAAACGATTGCATACAAGTCAATATTAGAGATATCTTGAGTGATGTCATCAACCATGTTTACCTCATAGTTCCTGTTTCTTTTTGGAAACTTACAGTATGGGGCTTTATACCCTATCTTTTGACATTTAAAGCAAATCTCTCTGAAGCTTGACTTCTTAAAAGTTGTTCCTCTAGGTCCCAACTTTGACCTTTTACTTAGCTTGTTCTTGCCCTTATTCTTATTGTGCTTGGAACTTTGACCATGATCTATCACATGAGCCTTGAATGTTGATGGGATATACCATATTTTAGAAGAAACCTTGTTGTCTTCTTTCACTTTGAATCTTATCAGCAAGTATTTCAAAAGCACTTTCTTTCGCTTATGCTTAAGGTAAGCCTTGAACCCTATCCATGAATAGGGAAACTTTTCAATAATAGCTGCAACTTGAAAGATTTCACTAAGTATCATCCCTTCATCATACATCTCTATTAAGATATCTTGGATTTCACGTATTTGATTGCATACAGATTTAGAGTCTACCATTTTATAATCAAGAAAATGACCAACCAAAAATTTCTTGGCATTGGCATTTTTAGTTTCATACTTTCGGTCCAATGATTCCTATAAGTCTTTAGTCATCTTCTCCTAATTGTACTTATTGTACAAGGAATCGATTAGACTATTTAGAATATAGTTCCGACATAGATAATCAGAATGCTTCCATGCTTCAATATCAATAACAAACTGAAAATCTTGTTCACCCTCGGGTTGATCGGGGAGCTTCTTCGGTGAAGAACCTTGCCAAATTCAAGATGGTAAGATAGAACATCATCTTATTTCTCCATCTTTTGAAGTTCAAACCATTAAACTTCTTTGGTTTCTTTGCCACAACATTGTTAATAGAAACAGAAACTAATAACATTGAGGTAACCCCGTGAACTATAGAAGACCTCATTATTTGTTTCACGTTAAAACCACTCATAATAAAGTTAATAAATATTCACAATTGTGTTTTCAGTTCATGACAAAGGAGTGGCCATTTTAGATGTCATAATCGTTTTTATTAAATAAAATTAAAATTATATAAAAAAAACAACTCATATAAATGAATATATTTACCAAATTATTTTCACAATAAAATGAAATGTAATTAGTTCATGTAAAATAAAATAAAAGATTAATAAGAAAATTTAATCAAAAACATGAAATATGAGTATTGATAAATAAAATGTATAGCATTAATGATAAAAAGTAATAACAAACACTTAAAAGGAAATTATGTGTTATTAGTCAAGTAGTAGTAATAATATTCTAAAATTGAAAAAATCAGAAGATGACGTTTCGAACAACATCATAAATATAGAATTAAACTATAAGTAAATGAAACTTATAGCAAGTTAGTAACAGTTCTAGAATTAGAAAACAAAAAGTTAACAAAATTGATATTAAATCAATTAACAAGAAGTTTCTGCACAATATTTCAATTTAAGTACTCAGAAAAGAGTTGCAAAATTAGAACCAAACAAATAACGTTAGCAGAAAAAAATCTAAGAAAAAAAATGTCTTAACAAAATAATAAAATGCTGCTGCAAAAGGAGAGCTGTTAGGACAACATTATCATCATAAAAATATTCGGATATATATAATCATAAAGAAACATAAATCAAGTAACAAGTACATGGGTATAAAATATAAGAAGTAACAAAATAGAACAAATATAATTCTTCCGAATAGAAATGAGAGTGAAGAAAAAAATTATTGAATTAGAAAGGCATACTATGACTTGAATATAAAGTGATAAAATATATAATTGAACAGAAACAATCAGTAAACTGAGTTTAAAAATAATTATGTTAAGATTTTAGAAAATAATATATGAATAAATAAGTTAAAAATAAAATTGTATTATTAAAATTAAAATATACAAATATATATATATATATATATATATATATTATAAATATAAAATTTAAATAGAGTAAATGATCGAGACATATATACATCACACAGTATTTTTAAGATAATTTTTTCACTTATCGTGGGTGTTAAATAACTACGAAAACTTATCTCTCAGAATACAATGATCAAATAATAATAAACCTACATCACAATTTATCACAACTTTTTTTCTTGTTACTTCCATATCTCTCTCTTTCTTTCCCATTTATTCTTCTTCTTCTTGTTGTTTTTCTCTTTATAATGTATCTCGAACTCACTTAAATCAATGACTATTTGAAAGAGGTGACCAGATCTAACTTACCCAAGATGTACTCTAAGGGGTATTATGTAAGGACCATTATTTTGTGGACACCAAAGTAGTGCCTTAGTTTATATGTCTTCATTCTTACAATGAAAGTAGCCTTATCCAATGGGAGATATAGTTGTTTTGCTCTCATCAAAGAGTGACTTACATAATACACAAGGTGTTGTTTCCTATCTCTATTGACTATCAACACGACACATACAGCTTTATCCATGAAATATATGTATATATATAGCACCTCGCCCACAATAGGATTGGTTAAAAGAGATGTTCTCCCCAAATAGTCTTTAATGGATTGAAAAGCTTGTTCGTAATCGTTATCCTAAACATATTCCTTATTTTTCTTCAATAATCGAAAAAATGGTAGACACTTTTTGATGCAATTAGAGATAAAGCGACTGAGTGCAACTATACAACCGTTTTTTTGAACTTCCTTAAGGTAACTTGGGGACCTCATATTTACCAAGGCCAAAATTTTGTTAGGATTAGCCTCTATACTCCTAGATGATGTCAGATATCCTAGGAATTTCCCCGAGGTTACCCCAAAGATGCACTTTTTTGGGTTTAGTCACATCTTGTAACTCCTAATTATAGCAAAGACTTCCTTGAGATCAAAAATGTGATCCTTAGCACACTTGGTTTTTACCATCATGTCATCAATATAGACCTCCATGTTTTGGCCAATTTAGTCTTCAAACATTTTGTTGACCATTCTTTGGTAAGTAGCCCCTGTATTTTTCAAGCCGAAGGGCATCCTTGTATAATAGTAGGTTTCTTCTTTTGTGATGAACGTTGTTTTTTTTCATCTATAGGGTGCATTTGGATTTGACAGTAACCCGAATAAGCATCCATAAAACTTATCGATTCAAAACCAATTATGGCGTCAGACTAATTGATCAATATTATACAATGGGAAATAATCCTTTGGTGTCGCCTTATTCAAGTCTATGAAATCAACACACATACAATGTTATCCTTTTGGTTTATTTACTAACACCACATTCGATAATGAAGTTGGGTATGTGACCTCATAAACCCAGCCTACATTTTTCAAAGAATTGACTTACCTTTTTATGATATTGCTCTTATCTAGGGCAAACTTATGTTTTATTTACTGGATCATTTTTTGGTGTGGTTAACACATAATTTATGGGAAATTATGTCAGGATCAATGCTAGGTATGTCTTCAGGCTTCCATGCAAAAAGATCAATGTTATCTCGCAGAAAATCACTAAATGCAGCTTTCAACAAAGGGATCAATTTAGAGTTGATCTTCACAGATTTGTCATCCCCTGGATTTCCTATGTGAATCACTTCATAATCATTGGAGTTTACTATCATAGTATGTTCTCCCATTCGTAGAGTACTCCTCTCACCTAAACGATTTTTATTCTTTAATTGCTACTTCAATGGTGGGTGTAATGCGTTTTTATGGTGGTATTATAGCAACTCAGTCCTATCTTTTTCACCCTTGATTTATTTAATCCTTTCAACATTTGGCATATTTGATGAATTGATGGTACGTGGAAGGTACTGCTTTCATTTTATAGATCTATGGTCGACCCAAAATCGCATTATAAGATGTGGGAGTGTTTAAAACCACAAAATTCGTAAAGATTTATTGCTCATTCCTTAGAGACTGATAAGCATATAGTCCCTACTGACATGGTTATGCTATCGTTGAAACCCATTAACAACATTTGTTGTTGCGTAATCTCTTTAGGGTCGATCCCTATATCCAATAAGGGAGACAAGTACAATAAATCCAAAGAACTGCCATTGTCTACTAAAATCATGTGCACTTCACAAGAGGGTCATCATGAGGTGGGATAACTTCTCGTCCATCAAAATGATAGGGTAAATAGGTCCCTTCAGTCTCAAATTATAGACCACTTGATTCGTGTCTCTAGCTTCTCGTGCATATCTTTTTTAGGAATTACTGGAATGGTCGACCATAGTAGGTCCAACGTGTATGGTGTGAACTATTCGAACATCCCCTGGTGAAGCATGATCAGTTCTCTTTGCATCCATATGAGCTAGATTTGAGGGTGTTTTGCCTCTTTGAATGGGGTTGCTACCTCTTAGGTTTTCTTCTTGTGGACCCCCTACTCTATTAACAATGTCTCATAGATATCATTTCCAAAGAAAATGTTCAATCTCCTATTTAAGGTTTCAAAAATCTTTGGTCCAATGTCCTGTGTCTTTGTGGAACACGCAATATTATTTGTTGGGGTTTCTGAGTGGAGCCTTCATGGGTGGTGGCTAATTGACATTGTTAAGATGCTTCATTCGTTGCACTACCTCTGTCAATGAGACTCTTAAATATGGACCTCTGAAAAGGGATAATGCCTGATCCCAAGTCCCTGAGCCTACCTTCGGTGTGATCATAGGGTTAAAACCAAGAGGCTTTGAACACCTCTCCCCGATAGGCCTTCTATTCTCTTCTCTTTTACTCGAGGTAGGTTTATTCACACTTATATTAATCATTCCTTTAGTGGATTTCATTTCCCTTTTCACGTTTACAAATTTTTGGGTTTCTTTGTAGATCACGTCCAAAGGTTGAGGTGTAGTTTTTTTTAACTCAATGAAAAGGCCCATATCGTACTTGATTCCTTTACAAAAAGCCTCAATTGCTATAGAGTCGGGGCATTGAGAAACTTCCATTTTTTTCATCTTAAACCTCCTCATATAAGTTTTAATTGTCTCCTCCTCCTCTTGGATTATCAAAAATAGGTGACGAGACTCCTTTCTTATGAGCTTATTGCATGCATAATTAGTAATGAACACTTTAACTAAAGCATCAAAGTTATTTATAATTTTAGAAGGCAATTCGACAAACCATTATTGTGCGGTTTCTTGGAGAGTAGTAGAAAATAACTTGTTATATATCATTTCTCTTTTGTTCTCTGGAAGGCTTACAACAGCCATGTCCATCTTAAACTGGAGAACATGAGCCATCAGGTCTTTTGTCCCCATATAAACAGGGCATTTATAAGCATTATATTTTGAAGGGGTAAGGTTAATTCCAGGGTATCTGAAAAAGGCAACGTTGACAACTAATTACAAACAGTTTCGATATCTCTTCAAGGTCTAAGCTTTTCCAGTCCTTTAAGTCTGTCATTCATTTTAGCTCACATCTTCTCCTCCATATATTTTAGTTTTTTGTCCAAGACATCATTAGAGTCAAATAGTGGATTTGGAAGGGATGTATGTTATAATGTATGCTTGTGAATTGGTGGATTTATTGGGAAGGTCCTATAGTAAAATTGGGGTTTGGAGTTGTACGGGGATATTGTTCTACCACACCTACATGTTGATGTGAGTAGGAAATGCTTGATACACATCCCCTTTTATATGGGTGATTATCCAATATTTGTGGGCTATGCATATGAAATGAACTCCCAACCTCCGAATATTCTTCACATTATAATTGGGAGCTTAACTTGCTATTCTCTCTTTGAGATTCGGCGAAAGTTTGCTGCAATTCATTTATTTGTCTTTGAAGACTCTTCATCATTGCATCTTTTTCAAGGGAAGCACTTTCAAAACTATAATTCAACGAATTAATGGGTTGTTGAGTTTTATTTGTTCTAATAGGTCAGGTCACATCATGATGAATAAGATTTGGTGACTTTCGCTGACTGAAGGGTAAGCATTACCTAGTTCGCGATCGAGTAACGGTCTGAAGGGTGAAGAGACATGTGTCTGATCATTGAGGTCAAATTCTTGAGCTGGATGGGTAACACTATCAACCTGTTTGGTAGGTAATAGCATGTTATTTATGTTGCGTAGCCTAGAGGTCCCTAAAACACAAGTTAATTCTCTTAAGGATAAGATATTATGTCTCAAATGCTAATTATGAACTAGAAAGATTTAAGTTTTCACAGATGGTGCCAATTGTTTGTAGAGAATGTTAAGTGTTAGGGATTTTAGTGAGAAGTATAATATATTGATAAATGAACAAATCTTGCATTCTCTCCATTAAAGAGGTATATATAGCACCTAGACGGGTGTATAGGTTTCATAAATAGGAGCTCTCATACAAGCAATCAGAATACATGTTAAAATAAATACATATAATATAATTTATATTAATTAGGTCACCATAAGCGTTTACATAAATAGATTGTTGTATAAAAATTGCTTGTGACCTCTGAATTGGTCACTCAAGTTGTTAAGATGGTGTTGGGGTGTTGAGGTCGTTCTATAATGTAAAGCTTTAGACTTATCAGGTCTTCATCTTCATCACCTAACTATATAGTAGCAAGGTACCATAGTTTAATAGATCATGTACCTGTTACATATATAATATCAAACGGATATAAAATAAAAATATATTTAGTTCTTCATAAAATATATTCTAAAAAATTCTATAAAAATGTGAGAAAATCTTGTATACAATGAGAGTAAGTACACATGATGAAATTAAATTATCTTGATTCTTTATTTTAAAAAAAATAAGAAAAGAAAATGTGTAAGAAGTAAGATGAGATGAGTGACTGATATTAATAAGAATCATTAACATCTTATATATAAATTTTTTTTAAAAGATTGAGCAAGATTATAATGTAAAAGAAAACTTAAAATAAAAATAATAAAAATCATCATAAATATGGGTAAATAAAAACATCTATTTCTTTTATTACGATATTAATATATTAATGATTATTGTTATTTGTCGATCATTGTCAATATCGTAATAAAAGAATATTGATTCTCTGTTTGTCAATCATTATCAATATTGATTAAACATTAATGAACATTAATTGATCATTTTAATTATTTATTAACATTAAATTTTAATGAATATAGAATAGTTAACAATTTATAAAGTTAAGATAAATAGATTTTAGCATAATTTAATTATAAAATCAAATTCATTTAATTAAGTAAATATAAAATTAACTTAACTCAAGTAAATAAAAATAAAAATGGTGTTAATTTACTAACAATCATCTAACAAAATTAATTGAATGATATTTGTATTATCTATACGTTAGAGTTAAATTATTTCCCAACACATTGTGGTCGCATTTATCAAGCTTTATATTAGACATTTTAGTTGTTAAATAAAAGGTGTTATTTTGAAAAGTTATAGTTATTTGTCCGGCATTTTAAGATATAAACAAAGTAAGTGAATTACCAATAGGTGTAGTGGCACGATCCAAACAGAATTCATGCATTTACAGGTGGAGACATCTCGTGGAGCCACGTTGAAATGGGAACACGTAATGTTAAGAACATAAGATCCACCTTCAAATTCATCTAAAATTAATCTGCATATTACATGCAAATATCATAATCAACACTTCAATAAAACTTCAGATGCCCTTCATCAACCTCCAACTGTCGATGTGCTCTTCCCAACGCGTGTCACTGAGATTATTATTATTATTATTAATTAATTAACCCCTTCTCTCTAAACACGTTTCGGGGTTTTATCTCCCCTAGAATAGTTTACACACAGAGTGCATGAGAATTAAGGGATACTCAATTTCAATGAAGGTTTTGTTTGCTAACTGCTTCAATGAAGTTGCAATTAGATGAAGTAAAGTGAATATCAGTGCAGTAAAAGCTGAATAAATCGGGTACGCAAACTTTGGTTTTCTTCCCCTATTAGTGATTTTTATGTTCAGTTTTGTTATTCAAATGATTTTGAGTTTTGTTTTCAATCCATATGCGTATTAATTTAACCTTTTAATTTTAGAAAGAAAAATAAAATTAGGGTTTCTTTGGAACTAGTCCAATACCTTTGAATACATGTTTTTATTCACTGTTTGGGTGTATTGTTTAATTTATTTCTTATTATTTTGTTAGTGCACTTTAGAGTGTAGAGAGATGTCGTTTTCACTAATTTAGCAATTTAGTTCCAAAAAGTAATGGGACTGTCTAAAAAAGTGCATCTAACATACTAAAATGCTCTTTTGCCTAATTCATCAGTTTGATTTGACTAACAGAGTTGTAATATTTATGCTTTGAAAATCTTTATAAGAATCCCCTCCTTAAAAAGAAGAGATAAAAGAAGAATGAATAAACTTAATTAGAGTTGATTTCATTGCTAGTATAGGATGGAAGATCCAAATGAGGAATGGGCAGTTGAAGAATACACATATGAGGAGAACAAAGGCAAGGTGGGATGGATCTTGAACAAGGGTTTGACTCTTGGAAAGAACATGTTGGTCACTGGAATGGTTATCTCTTCTGCACCATTGTTTCTTCCACCTCTGGTGGTTATTTCTGCTATAGGGGTTGCTGTTTCAGTTCCTTCTGGAGTCTTCTTGGCAAGCTATGCTTGCACTCAGAAGCTTATGAATACTTTGCTCCCATGTCCCACTCATCCTCCTCCTGATTTGCTTGAGTATGAAACAATAACAAGGAGGAATGTTGAGGAAGAAGAATTAATACAGGAAGGAGGAGGATATTCATGGCTGGAAGAAGATATTGATATTCAAAGAGAGGAAGAGAGAGAAATGGAGGATATACGAAGAACCCTTGAAATGAGAATTGAATTAATGGATGAGGAAAATGATGCTTTTGAAGAGAAATCCATAGCGGCAGATGATTACGGGCAGGACAGAGTTAGAATGTACAAGCAAGCAGCAGATGCAGATTTAAATGTTATTTCAAAGGAAAATCACGATGAGGAAGATGATGTTGTTGGCGATCATCTAATAGTAAAGGAAGTAAAGCCTATGGATGAAATTGAAGAGATCAGAACTGAAGGAGGCAAAGATGAGAATGAAAGAATGCCCTTGTTAGATGAGAGCAGGCATGAAGAGCCCATCATGGTACAAGGAATGCTTCTAGATGTGTTAGATGAAGAACATAAAGATGAAACTATTGGAGTAACTGGTGTTATAATGGAAGAAGATGGGGATCAGGAAAGAGTGAATGGAATTTTAGAGGAAGATTTGGTAAAGGGGACGGGAAGGCTCCCTGAAAAAATCAGGGATGTGGGAAAATTTACCACTGGTTCAACAGAAAAAGACGAGCAAATTGTAGAGAAGTTACAAGGAGGTGAAGACGAAGATGAAGGATATACTATGAAGGAGGAAGAAATTGGGATAGCAGTTGATGAAATTTGCAAAGAAGAAATAGCTGAAAGGAGGAATATTGAGAAAGACCCAGAAGTAGGTCAAGACGAGGTGATAAAAAATCATGAAGATGTTGAAGGTACAACATTTTTTGTAAATAGGGACGAAGTAAGATCTGGTGATGTTCCGGAGGAGGAATTGATAAAAGAGACAAGAGGACTGCTTGAAAAGATAAGGGATGAAGGGAAAGATGATAAAGAGACAGAGGATAAGCAAGGGATTCAAGATATTAAAGGTACAACAATTGAAATATCTAGTATAGCATTTGATGGAAATGGGAATGAAGTAAGATTTGGTGACATTCCGGAGGAAGAATTGATAGAAGAGACTAGGGGACTGCTTGAAAAGATAAAGGATGAAGGGAAAGATGATAAAGTGACAGACGACAGGCAAGAGAGTCGAGAGGACAAAGATTGGAGGAGTATTTGTAATGTTGATCAAGAGGTAGGAGTTCCACTTGATAATAGTTTTAATGGTGAATTTGGTTCCAGAACACCTTTAGGGAAGACGGAGGCAGATTCGGGAAAAAGGAATGTAGTGGGAACATCAAAAGAAGGTGAGGAGATGCAAGAAAAGATGTATGAGGGGGAAATGAGAATTACCCAAAGCGATTTGATAGCAACTGAACAGGTGACAGAAATCTTGGAAAGTAATAATGCTTACAGAAGTTCAGAAGCAGAAAAACTAATAGGAGGAATATGTGACTCGACAATTGTATGTTCCATGAGGAAAAAGGATCCAATGCCTTCTCTTAACAGTGAAGCATCGTGGCAGGGAGGCATGGAAGAAGATAATATGGTTGATTTGATTTCACTAAAAACAGAGGAGACAATTGTGACGTTCCCTAGTGCAGGTGCAATAGAGGTAGCTGATGAAAGTGGAATTGATTTATTTGATGATCAAAATACAGCTGGCCACGAAGACTCATATGCAGTTAACGCAACTACTGAAGGTGAAGTTCTGGAAACAAGCTTCTTATAGTAGTCTCGTACCTCAGTTCCTTTTAATTGTGAGATTTATTTGGCAGTGGCTATATTCTAATTTTACCAGTTGAAATTTGTATAATTTTCAGCATACATGGGTGCTGAAAATTTAGATCTTGTGGGACTCCCCATTTCATTAATGACAGACGAGTCTAGGGATGTTGCAGTCTCTCCTGAGAAAGAAGTCAGTGTGCCCTCCGATGAGGTAAGGGTTGATTCTTCTTTTATATAATTGGATTAAATCTGATAGAGCAGATATATCTGAAAGTTCAGGTCATTTATGTTCTTTTACCACAAGATTCAGTTGAGAAATAATTAAAAGTTTTGAGAGGAGAATGAGAAAGCAAAAAATATACTCATTGATTTAGAATAAAGGATTACAACAATAACAATACGACATTTAGATCTTCACTAATATTTTTCTGATAAATTAATAAAGAAAGTAAATATTAAATACCCTTTTGGGAGAATTGATGACCAAACATATCATGTATACATTCTAACATATTCTCAATACAAGTCATTTTATTACGTTTATCTACCATTTGCATTTTATGTTAAGAAATAGCAGAAGAAAAAAGTTTGTCTCTTCATTTAAAGATGTTTTTTTTCTCTCAATACATTTTGTGTTAGGTCATTCCATCCTACTACAATTTCAAGCTTTTGTTTACAGTTAGCTGATACTAATCTTGTTAGTGCAGAGGTTATATAGTGAGCAGAAGATACGGGAACACATTGACATGCTTCGAGCTATATTAGGATACAAAGCCATACCTCAAAGAACATACATGGAGGAACTAAAGGCTCTCTACGTCTTCACAGGTGTTGAACCCCCCACTTCACTTGATAATTCATCTGATCTTGCAGATGTCAACGACAAACTTCGTATTCTCATGTCCATAATCGGAGTTAAATAGGTTGTCGTGTATCCTTGTTTGTAAACATTCCTGGTGTAGACTATTTTCAGCTAACCTATTAAGAGGAAAATTGTTAGTTAGCTTCATATTTCTGGGTAAAAAGACTTGCAAGTATGGAACTTCAGGAATAATTTTAAGCTTTGGTTGAATTAGACTTTTTTATGTAGAAATATCTTGTGTTATTACTGTGTAGACTGATTTCAGTTATTGTGTGAGGGGAAAAGAACATTCTGTTACGTCCTGTGGTTTTGGTATCTTCGTATTTCATGGTAGAAAGGCATAAAATTGTGCTACTTTTGATAAAAATTTTATAGTGGTGGCAAGTATTGAATATCTTGTACTGATTTTTTTTTAATAAAATGATATGTGATGTAATTCGTTGTGATGAGAAACGTTTACAGATTGATGTATGAGTTTGAATCACAAAATATAAACAATACAAATACAAAATTAAATTTATTTTTATTCAAATTTAGATTGGAATTTCAGTTATTTGTTATTACCTATTACCTCCAAATAGTACTTACCACATGATAACCGCTAGGTGTTGGAAAGAAAACGGAATTTTGTTCACATGGGTCATGACGTAAATTTGGAATAATTACTTTAAATAAAACCCAAAAACTCATTATAAAAATAGCATCATTCTCTTAAATTAAGAGTGTAAGTGTTGAATAGGTTAATGTTAAGGTGTATTATTTTATTGTTAAAGACTTTTAGGGTATCATATTTTTTATTTGTAATATTAAATTTTACGGTATAAAATAAAAAGATCAAATTTTTATTTTTATTAAAGAGTAATAGAATAAATATTTAGGGATAAAATTTATAAATAATATAGAAATAAAAATATGAAATATTAATTATTTTGGAATAGGAAATAATAAGGAAGTATAATTAAATTGTAATAATTAAATTGTAATAATTAAATTTAATATTAAAAAAATCATAAAAATGAATGAAAATAGAAAAAAAAAAGAATAAACTAAAAAGTGATTATTTGTTAAAAGTCTCTCTTTTTACCGTACTATAGCTTGTAAATATGATTGAAATAAAGATATTTTCCAATAAAAAATTAGCATTATATATGAATTTTTTTTTCTCATGCAATAATTAGTTATATAAAATTTCTCGAAAAAAAATTTACTACTAATTTATAATAAATTTTTATTTATTGAAATAGCGAAGTGATTAAATGATATCTTTGTTTAAATTAAATGTATTATTTAATATTTTTATTAAAAAAAAGTATTTTTAAATTTATTTGTTTGTCAAAAAAATGTCATCGAAGTCTCTTTGTATAACATTTGAGGATAAAATTAATTTTTTATTCTATTTTTTATTAAATATAATTAAATAATATATGTATCACATATATATTTATATTTTTTCATAAGTATATATTTAAAAATAATAATATTTAATTAAAATAATTACTTAAATTTTTTAATATCTAAAGTTATATAATGGATAATTTAAGTTTTATTTAAAGATTTATTAAAAATTTAATTAATATTTTAATTAAAAATTACATATATGTTTACTAAAAAATAAAAACATGTATATGTTATATGTATTATTTTATTATATTTAATGAAAAATTGAATGTGAAGTTAATTTTGTTTTTATATAAATAAAATAACTTAAAAAGATAATTTTTAAATAAAAATACGTAATAACTCTTAAAATCTATACAAAGGATATCCAGTATCATTTTTCCTATTTAAAAGTGTGAAAATATGGGTGCAAGTTAAACAGAATGTGGACTTATTTATAAGCAGTCTTATACGATTTGGGTCACAGCTCAATAAATATACTGATTGCTGATGCTCTCTACGGACATGGGCACACGCATTATCTTTCACACGTATGAAGTGCAAAACGCAGTGAGATGCTAGCAGGTGTCGGTCTCTTAAAGTTACAGTTGCAGTCAGTCAATCAAGCAACCAAGAGCAAAAGCCAGAGAGATCAGAGGAGTAACCTAAGGAATCGAAATTGCAAGACAAGCAAAACAAAAGGTAAAATCGTCGATTTCGGAATAAGCCTTTGGACCAATTCTTCTTCTTCAGTGTCGCATCTTTTTAGGGAGTATAAGATAAGAGAGGCTCCCACGAAAAGAAATGAGTGAATGAGAACTCCACCATCTCTGTTCTCTCTTTCAATTGACTCGGCACTTCTCAATATCTCTCATATTTCTGATCTCTCTTCTCTTGCCGATCATATCCTACTCGACCTCTTCTCGGTACTCCTTTTCTCTTTTCTTAGTTTAATTTGTATCGGTATGAATTTGTTTGATTCTTTATTTGTTAGTTATCACCTAAATTCTGCATTTTGCTCTCAAGTGTCGATTGTCAAATGGATTAGTTTCTTTTTCTAGAGAATATGAGATCTTGATGTTCCGAGATGCTATATGCTATATGAGTTTCTTTTTATATTTTTTAAAATTTTATGCTTGGTCCCATCAATTTTTTTGGTGGGTTCTAGAGAACCTTTTATTTTTTACGTGGAGTTAGTATTGATTTGCTTGGCTTTTACAAAGAGTGTGATAATACTTAATTATTGTTAATTTTATGTTATGTAGTCTATATTCACATTTTGTTTGTGAATATTTTTGGTGGTTGTAAATATTTTGGGGATGATATTAACTCAATCGTGCTTCAAGTGTTAGAAAGTCCAATCCTTTTTGCATCAATGATGAAATAACTGTGGATATGAATATATGATATACCAACGTAAATTATGTAGTAATGCTTGTCTCCTATGGTTGGATAGGTCAATAAAAATAAAAGGGACATTTCTTGTGTGAAAGAGGATGTCCATATCAATATGAAATTTGAGTATAACCCTAATTTCCTACTACTGAATTCATCTATTTTTTGAGAAGGCTTGCTTTTTCTTTCCAACGAAATGTATCTACCTGCCACTGTGACACAAAAATTTCATTTTTCATGCCTTTGGTTCCAATGGTTCTATTGTCTTTTCTGAATTAGTGAAGAGAATGCCTAAAAGCAGCTGACCTATACCCTTTATTTCCCTTGTCATTGAATGAAGTTCGAAGAGAAACACGTACTTCTAAGAGCATTGCCAAATTTCACTCTTTTATTCACTCTTTTATTCACTCTTTTATAAGTGTTTTAGAATACTGTTAAACTTTTTTGGTAGCTTTTACCCTCCTAAAATGATTCTGCGGCAGTGATGCAGATAGAAAGGATGAACAATAAACTTTTTCTTTTTATTTTCTTTTTGTTGTAACCGAATAAACAACCTTGGCACCAAAATGCACATGGTGGCCGTTAGGATGTTGGTAGCATTTGTGCACATGGTGTGTGTGTGAGTGGTGCTTAACGCACATGGGAAACGGCTAGGTTGTGTGCGTGTGAGTGCGTGAGGCTCTGCACACATGGAAACGGTTAGGCTTGATGCCTATAAAACCTGGCATGGTCGCATCTAGGGACACACCTCTTGTTTTGCTAATTTTGTTATCTTCTTCACAGAGCTTGTTTTGTGAGTTTTAGAGTTCCAACCATAGAGTTGTTCTCCGTAGTACTGAAAATATTGTTTCACATGCACTGTTGAAGTCTTTGGGACTAAGCACTCGTCACCATCTTCATCCCTACAAAATAGGACGGATTAAGAAAGGGAATGAAGTTAGAGTGCAAGAGGTGTGTAAGGTACCATTTTTCATTGGAAAATTTTGCAAAGATGAGGTGTATTGCGATGTGGTGGAAATTGATGCCTATCAAATTCTTTTGGAGAGGCCCTGGTAGTATGACGTGGATACTATCCATAAAGGTAGGCCAAACATCATCATTTTCACTTGAAAAGGTACCAAGATAACCCTACTCCCTGCAAAGGAAAGCTTCCCCAATCTTACTAAACCTAAAAAGCTTCTCAACTACAAACCAAAATGTTTGACAATGAACTCAGAAAAGCTAAGGTGGTGTTAGCTTTAGTAGCTAAAGAACAACAGCATGTCTCATACCATCTTTGATGCTGTTAAAGAATTATTATTTGCCTACAGTGACCTTACACCAACTAACTTACTAAGTACTTTACCCCCATTAAAAGACATTCAGTACCACATAGATTTCATACCAGGCAATAATCTGCCCAATTTATCCCATTATCGAATGAATCCCAAAGATCATGAGCTCCTATAGGAAATAGTGGAAGATCTCTTGGATAAACACCTCATCCAAGAAAGCAAGAGGCAATGTGTTGTGCCTATACTACTTGTTCCCAAGAAGGATGGCACGATGAGAAACGTGTGTTGACAGTAGGGTTATTAACAAGATCACAGTCAAGTACAGGTTTCCTATTCCTAGGTTGGAAGACATGTTTGACAAATTACAAGGTTCCATTGTCTTCTTTAAGCTTGATTTTCGTAGTGGATATCACCAAATTCGTATCAGAAAGGGAGATGAATGGAAGACAGTTTTTAAAACCAAGGAAGGCCTGTATGAACGACTTGTCATACCATTCGGGTTATGCAATGCTCCCAGCATCTTCATGAGGTTGATGCATCACGTTTTGAAGCCTCTCAATGATGCTTGTGTGGTAGTGTATTTCGATGACATCCTAATCTACAGTAGGAACCCTAATGAGCATCTAGAGCATTTGTAGGCTGTCCTAGAGATATTGAGAGAACACAAGCATTTTCTCAACCACAAAAAGTGCGAGCTTTATGACCACTAGACTCCTTTTCTTGGGGTATGTTATCAGTTTTGAAGGCATCTCAGTAGATACTAAGAAGATTGATGCCATCCAGTCATGGCCTAACCCTACATCAATACATAAAGTTAGGAGTTTCATGGTCTGGCAATGTTCTACAGAAGATTCATAAGGGATTTCAATTCAATTGTAGTACCCTTAACAAACTGCCTTAAGAAAGGACAATTCAGTTGGGGTAAGGAGCAGGAAGATAGTTTCCAACTCATCGAGGAAAAACTGTGCACAACCCCAATTCTATCTCTGGTAGATTTTGACAAAGTATTTGAAGTTGAAACAGATGCATCCATGGTAGGTATTAGAGCAATGCTATCTCAGGGTGACAGGCCTATTGAGTTCTTCGCGAGAAACTCAGTGAAGCACATCAGAAATGGTCCACTTATGACTAAGAACTCTACGTTGTCATTCAAGCCCTCAAACACTGGGAGTATTATCTCATTTCAAAGGAATTTATCTTTTACAGTGATCACTTGGCACTCTGATGGATTCACTCCCAGAAAGACATCTCAAGAACCCATACTAGGTGAGTCATTTACCTGCAAAGGCTTACTTATGTGTTTAAACACAAAGAGGGATACCTAAACAAGGTATCTGATGCACTTAGCAAGAGGCACACACTGTTGACTACCCTTTAAATTGAGGGTATCAGTTTTGACACCCTCTTTGAACAATATGCAACAGATGAAGATTTTGCAACTGTCTAGACCCAATGCAATAACCATCAACCTGTGCATGATTTCCATTTGCAAGAAGGGTATCTCTTTAAAGACAACAAATTGTGCATTCCAAAGACCTACTTAAGGAAAACTTGATTCAGGAACTTCATGCTTTGTGGTCATGCTGGTAGGGACAAAACCTTACTTTTAGGGTTGAGGAAAGATACAAGATGTAACAAGATTTGTGCATAAATGCTCTATCTACCAAAGAGCTAAGGGAGGCAACCAAAACACTGGTCTCTACTCTCCTTTGCTAGTTCCTACAACCATTTGGGAGGATCTTAGCATGGATTTCATCATCGGGCTACCAATCAGCAAAAGAAAAGTAGACTCCATCCTTGTGGCAATGGACAGGTTTTCAAAAACGCCTTACCTGATTCCATGCAAAAAGGCCCATGATGCCAGCAACATAGCAATTATCTTCTTTTGAGACATTGTCAAGCTGCATGGCATCCCTAAAATCATCACTTCTGATCGTGATGTGAAGTTCATGAGTCATTTTTTGAAAAAAGTTGTGACACAAGTTTGATACCACATTGAACTTTAGCAGCGTCTATCATCCCCAGACTGATGGGCAAACAGAACCATAGGCAGCATGCTTAGATGCTTGACTCATGGAAGACCTCGAGAGTGGGATATACATCTTCCTCAGATTGAGTTTGCTCTCAACAGTATCACAAACCGCACCACAAACCACTCATCCTTCTCGGTTGTTTACACCAAAGTGCCCAACTGTAGTATCGATTTGCAAGTCATACCTAACCCAAAGAGTAAAGTTGTCGACGTGTGGGCTACTGATTATGCTCAATTCCACCAGGGAATTTGAGAGCACATCGAAAAAATAAATGCACAATACAAAACACAGGCAGATTAGCATCGCAAGCTTGCACATTTTTAAGTTGGTGAGCTAGTCATGGTACACCTCAACAAACACTGGCTAACACAAGGCACATGCCCAAAGCTTTAACTCAAGAATTATGTCCCTTTCACAATTCTTAAGAAAATCAACGACAACGCTTATGTCATTGATCTTCATGAAGATTGGAACATTTCCAACTAGTTCAACATAAAAGATCTTCGCAAATACTACTCCACAGATGCAGTTGATGTGATCAATTTGAATTCGAGGACGAATTCTGCTGATGAAGAGTATGATGTAGATAGAAAGGATGAACAATAAACTGATTTTTCTTTTTATTTTCTTTTTGTTGTAATCGAATAAACAACCTTGGCGCTAAAATGCACATGGCTACGCACACGGTGGCCGTTAGGATGCTGGTAGCATTTGTGCACATGGTGTGTGTGTGAGTGGTGCTTAACGCACATGGAAAGCGGCTAGGTTGTGTGTATGAGTGCGTGAGGCTCTGCACACATGGAAACGGCTAGGCCCGATGCCTATAAAACCTGGCATGGTCGCATCTAGGGACACACCTCTTGTTTTGCCAATTTCGTTATCTTCTTCATAGAGTCTGTTTTGTGAGTTTTAGAGTTCCAACCATAGAGTTGTTCTCTGTAAATCAAAGCAATTATAAGTCCTGTTCTTGTTCCAATCTTGCTGCATCAGTTAGACTTGATGCCTGTAAAACCCGTGCATGGTCACAGCTAGGGACACACCTCTTATTTTGCCAATTTTGTTATCTTCCTCACAGAGCCTGCTCTGTGAGTTTTGAAGTTCCAACCATAGAGTTGTTCTCTGTAAATCAAAGCAATTATAAGTCCTGTTCTTGTTCTGATCTTGCTGCATCAGGCAGTTTTCATCCATATAACTTATCTACTAGTTCTCAAAAGTCCCCTTACATTTTTTGAGTTTTTAAGATGTTGTTAATCAGCATAGGGAATTTCAAAATTTTGCTCCTGTTGTTCCATTGCTCTGTGCTGTTTTAAACTCCTCTGGGTTTCCATTATTGGGTTTGTATCTTCCTTTTGGCCTTCTGGATGTCAATCCTCCCTTTTAGTGTTTACATACAGCATTAACCTGTAGTTTTAGTTGTACTTATTTTCAGTATCACTTACCCAGAAAACATTGGAAGCTGGAAAGTTGAGTGAGAAGGTTCTCAAGCTATTCATTGCAACAGGTAGAGACGAAGTCCTTGCATTAATTCAGGCACATAATATCCGACTGAATCCTTTTCCTGTTCTTCCTACAAGTAAGCCATGTTTGCATCTTCTTTTTTTTTTTTTTTGAGTTCTTAACATGCAGCAAATTTTGGGGTATCTATTTCTGATCTTCAAATTCTTTTTTGCAGGGTGTTCAGAGAAGAAGTTCTGAATTTTGTTGACATAGTGTGCATCAGTCTTTTGACTTTCTGAGCATAAACAACCTCAGTCTTAAGGATGTCTCTCCCAAGCGCCAAGGTTAAGGATGATGAGGTTGACATTGTGATTGCAGCCATTCACTCTGACCTGACATCATTCATGAATGAATGGAAGACAATATTCTCTCCATACCACTTGATTGTAGTCAAAGATCCTGATATGAAAGAGGAGCTCCAAATCCCGGATGGCTTCAATATTAGTGTCTACACAAAGTCTGATATAGATCGAAGCGTGGGTTCTACTTCCATTAAGTTCTCTGGTTACTCGTGCAGGTATTTTGGCTTTCTTGTATCTAAGAAGAAATATATTATTTGTGTTGATGTTGACTGTGTCCCAGCCAAGGATGAAAAAGGCTGCATTATAGACATAGTGTCCCAGCATATTTCAAACCTCACAACTCCAGCCACTCCTTTCTTTTTCAATACACTTTATGATCCTTACCGCAAAGGAGGTGATTTTGTTAGAGGTTACCCATTTAGCATGCGAAGTGGGGTTTCATGTGCTTTATCATGTGGACTGTGGCTCAATTTGGCAGACTATGATGCTCCAACACAAGCCCTCAAGGCAAGTCAGAGGAATTCACGATATGTGGATGCTGTACTCACTGTTCCATCAAAAGCCTTGATGCCTGTGAGTGGAATCAACATTGCTTTTGACCGTGAATTGGTCGGACCAGCTTTATTCCCAGCTTTGAGGTTGGGAAGGGAAGGAAAGTTGAGGTATGAAACAATGGAAGATATTTGGTGTGGAATGTGTACAAAGGTTATTTGTGATCACCTTGGACTTGGTGTGAAAAGTGGGCTGCCATATGTATGGAGAACAGAAAGGGGCAATGCAGTTGACAGCTTGAGAAAAGAATGGGAAGGGGTGAAGCTGATGGAGGAAGTAGTTCCGTTCTTTCAGTCTGTGACGCTGCAAGAGTCGGCAGTTAATACAGAGGATTGTGTTTTGGAGATTGCTAAACAAGTTAAGGAGAAACTAGGACAATCTGATTCCTTATTTGGCCGTGCAGCAGAAGCAATGGTGGAGTGGGCGAGGCTGTGGAAGGCTGTGGGATCCAGTTAAACTTCCCGGTGAGCTAGTGTTTGCTATAGTTCGGATTTTGTGATGCGTCTGCTTCTTTGTTTCTCATATAGCTATAAAACTCAGTCTTCCTTTGTTCCTGACGTTTGATTCATTTATTACTTACTCAGAGATTATATAACCGTTATTATATGTGAGTGGGAATAATTGAGTATCATTGATTGAGTTATTTTCAGTTGTTTCATTTGTTATCATTGTTGTGATACTATATTATTTTCCCTTTTCCGTTCCTACATAAACCCTACCAATAAACTTTAGTTTGAACTGAAGCAGAAGATTTCACTGAATACACGTTGACGAGAAAATAAAGCCAGTAGCGTGGATAAATTAGAACACTTTTGTAACTCTTGCGTAAGGGTATTTTAGTCATGTTCTTTTAAGTTAGGTAAGTTTAGTTTTGTAATTTTTAGATAAAATCATTCTTATCCAATTTTTTAAAAAAATATTTTTTCAAGGATAAAATTAGATTTCTCTTAACAAGAAGAATAAAAACAAAAAAAATTATCTCCTTTTTAAAAAAACAATTCCCTCTTTTCTTAATTTATCTCTTTATTTTCTCTGAGTCTCTTTTTCATTTTATTCTATCTCTCTATCTACTTTCTCTATCCTCCCTTTCTCTCTAATTTTATTCTATTTGTGTATAGAGAAAAAAAATTAATATTTTTAATAAAGAGAAATTCAAATGAGAGAAATTCAAATGAGAGAAATTATTTTTATTTGATAATAAAAAAAGAGTTTTTTTTAATGTTATTTTTAATAAAAGTGTAACGTATTTGATTTATGGTTGGCATATTTTTGTAAAGATCTTTGTTTTTAACTTCACTTTTCTTTAATTGAAACTAGTTTTTTTTAAATCATTTTTATAAAGAAAACAGAAACTGTTTTGATAGTATAACTTTTTTATTTTTGTATATAAGAAAATTTAAAATTAATTCATTAAACTTTTAGTTGATAAAGAAATTTAATTATAAGATATAAATAAATAAAAATTAATAAATATATTAAAGTATAAGTATGCGTGGATAATGTTTGCTATTTATAAGTTTTTATTTGTTTGTCTAAATTATTCTTACTAGTATTTTTATGTCTTTAATCAATCTATTTGAATTTATATCTTTGATTTTTAAGGTAATAACAAATTTAATAAAAAAGATAATAAATTTAGATCTAAATCTATAATGAAAAATATATTAAAAACTAATCAATAATAAGTTGAAAATTTGAAAAATAAATTTACTTAAATTAATATTTAAATAAAAGTATTTCATGGAGATTTTATAATACCTAATAAAAAATTAAAAAAAAATATTTGAAACGAGAGCTAATTATTACAAAATAAGATTTGTCTATCCAGTTATCACATATAGAAACCAAAATTAAAAAAAGAAAATGATAATGTAATTTTTTTTATGTTTTTCTAAAATATGAAACAAAATTCAAAATACTTATTTAATAAAATTGTATTTCGTGTTTTATTTTTATTGTTTATTTAATAATATTATTGTCTTTTGTATTATCATTATAAATTTTATTTTATTAATAATGTTGATAAAAAATGAAATAAAATTTTGATCAGATATTACTTTTCTTAATCACAATTTACTTCAAAAATCTATGATAAATTCATAACTACTTATGATGTTTACTTAACCAACATTTTGATTCAATTCTATTTTATAGTCACTTTTCTATAATATCAATTGTTACGAATTTATTTCATTAATATAAAATCATAATTTAATTTTGAAAAAAATTATATGTTTGATAAAGTATGTTAGTAATAAATTTATTCCTTATTCTAATGTGCTTTTTAATTCGATCTAATTTATTCATAATGATCACATCAGATATGGATTGAAGTAGTTTATCACGTTTTAAACCTATTATATGCCTTTTTGAGTATTTCTCAATATCTCAACTAATCACAAAATTTCCACTGAGAATGAAACTATTTGTATGAATAGGATAAAATAATATCAGAATTAGAATGAAATTATTTGTATGAATAGGATAAAATAATATCAGAATTAGATTTTTAATCGAAGAAGTTTTAATTTTGTTTTAACAAATATTTCTTTATAAAACTCATACCTTATCTAGTCTTTTTTTATAATCTAATCTTAAATATAAATATATTATTTTATTTAATAAAAATGATGATAGTTATCGAGATAACATAATTAATGAAATTAGTAGAAGATATTAATGCATTTTTGTGGCAATTCAAGTAAACAAAAAAATCAATAAATGATAAGAATACTATCAATATATATTAATATCAAAATAATCAAAAGAGTACTTGTGTTGTGATATAAATATAAATTATTGAAAGAGTTTGCAACCCGATCAACAACCAGAATAAAGAGATATAGATTCCTCAAAAACTTATCTTTATCTTGCAAGGTACATAATAATAAACACTTAAATAGAACACACGTCAAAAGTAGTAAATATTAAAGTCTCAGATAAATATAAAATTATTAGCATAGAGAAATAGTTTGATAAGCAGAAAGTAGGTAAGTAGTAAAAGCTTTCTAATCAGAATTTAAAACTTTAATATGTTGAAATATACACACCTTAAACTCATATTGTACTAATGTAACAATAGATCATGCATAACAAGTGATGTAATGATGTAAACCTACAAAGAGATCATATCTATATGGTAACATTTTTGGGTTGCTTATGGAAACCATTTAATAGTAAACAATTCACTAAACAATAAAGTAATTACAACTCTGAAAGAAATAAAATCATTAATACATCTATCAGTTGGGACCTCTATCTAAACAACTTATTGTTGCCTCTTGCTTACTGCCTCTATAACGACACAATTCGTCACTCGAACCTGACTTTCCTCCAAAACCAACACCACCCAATATGGTGTGATCAGAAATCGCATATCAGTAAAGTGAAAAGAATAGTGCTATAAACCTTGAGGGTCAAAAATCTCAAATAGTGTAAAGGAGAGACATAATCAAACCATGTATGTACAACCAATGATTTGATAACTTAGCTCAGTAATCAGTCCAAACTCTTAATGTTGTGTCTCACATGGAAAATAAAATAATTTTAAGCTCAATACTCAAACACGCTATTTTTTCCACAACACTGAAGTAAATTACGTAAGCTCTCCAAAAATAATTTATGAAACAAATATAATTCTCATTACAGATTTTGGCAGAATTTCAAAACATAAAACATGGTTAAAAAGAAGATAAGAATATGGGGTATTTATAGAAGAAAACCCAATGGTTGGCCACTCGCCATAGACCTCACCAACCACCTCACCAAGGGTATGACGAGACACCTTGTTGAGGGGTGTATCGAAGTACCAAAAATCATAATTTTTCTTTTAAAAAATTTAGAGTTATTTCATAAATACTCGCACTCAAAACAAACCAAAATTCGACACTCATGACCTAGCATGCATACTAAACAACCAATCTCATGGTGTATGAAAAGTATGCTTACAATCACAATGTTCCTAACTATGTGTGTGTATGTGTGCAATACTTCTCCTTTGGCTTTTCGTATTAGAACACTGCATAACTAAGTACAGACATGCAGCAATCATCAGATGACCTAAAGTTGTTTGTTCCTATAAACAAAACAATGACACACCAAACTCAAAAAAACACACATGCTCCAAGTGCATTCATCTATCTTCTCGGATCAACTCATCCATTCTATTACTTTGAAACACGAAGGTCTCAACACATAGCACATTTAAGGCTCAATGACTTCAATCAACACCTATAACCTACACATACAAAACAAAAACATATCTCATGAATGTATCATGCAGAAACAACATGTAGTATATCCACATACTATCATGTTTTCCTTACACATATAAACACTGATAGGTAAAACACATGTGAAGTACACTACTCCTCGTGACTTTATGCAACATTCCCCCTAAGTATATGCAAGTTAGGCAAAAACATATAGTGCAATCCTACACTCACCACCCATGCAACACATAGTATGGAAATAAACATATCGTTATGTACATAAACTTCTTTCCCTTTTTGACACAGAAGTTAAAAAAAACCCCTATATAAGGTAGAGAAGAAATATAAATATGCAACAATCCTAACATACATGCAACATGGTAGATAAGATTATGACAAGAAAACAAACAAAACAAAACAAGTGAAAGTAAAAGAATAGAGAACAAGGAACATAACAAACTCGTTCTCATTAAGTAAACTTTATTTTACAAACTAAAGAATTGAAACAAATTAAAGCAACAAGAAAAAAAAGATTTCAATACTCTCCATGTCCTTCTTTTGTATTATCATCCCCATGAACACTACTGCAAGAAGATTGTCTAACATCGATAAGAGTAGAAAATAGTGTAGTCATTTAAGAATGGAGAACAATAGCATCAAACTAGTCTAATAAGCGATCAAGCTCAAAGGGAATATTGTGTTCATCTTCACCAAATAAAGCAATCAAAGAGAACTACGAGAAATAGATGAAGTTCCAAAGCAATGAGGGCCTCTAGGACCAATATGGCAAGGTATAACTAAGGTAGAAGATACTGGTGAATGATGAACATGAAGTTGTACAACAAGATGATAAGAAGCTACCACACCCTAAACAAAAGCCCGATATCGATGCATATCCATGACATTCTGGTTAAGAGTACACGACTCAAAAGAGAACATCATTCAAGAGACAAGTAGACTCATCACTAAGAGGAAAGAAAGTAAAAGGAGTAGAAGAAATTGGAATGGATATGCAATGCATGGACTAAGTAATGTTCATAGAAGAAGAAGAAGAAGAAGAAGAAGAAGAAGAAGGTGGAAGAGGAGTAAATGAACACCAAGACCCATAACTAGTAGAATAAAGGGGGAGAGAAAGAAGAGCTTTACCAATATAGGTAAGAAGGATGTCATAAAAAATAATAAAGCCCCACCTAAAAATAAAAAAGGAATAGTGAAGAGCAAAAGAAGGTTGAGCATTAGTATGAAAAATAATAGTTCTATAGATCATACTAACAAGATCTATAGAATCACCGTTCAGGATCGCATAGAGGAAGTGTCCTCATCATTGGGAACAATATGAAGATGAGAACGAGGATGGATAACAACACTAACAAAATTAATAAGAAGACGATAAAGGATAATTAGTTAATAACAAGGGCATTACCAGTATAAGTGGGGTTAGGCATGACCAATTAGTTAGTTATCTCAATAAAATTACAAGTATTCACAATATCAAAATCAAAAGAAAGATAGGTGGAAGCAATATTTTAAAACTCAAATGGAATGAAAAAAAAAGAAGAAAATTGAACATCAAAAAGAGATGATAAATTAAGAATATCATCTCGAGAGAAAGTAACTCTACATCCTCTAAGTACAAACGCGGTAGAGAAACTAGTAGTAGAAACAAGAGGTAGGATAGCATAAAACCCCCTAAAAAACTCATCATTACAAAAATAATTAAATGAGTAGAGAGAAGGCTAAGAAAATTAAGTAAACATTTCCTCGATCTCAAGAAATTTATGGATATCGGTACGATGCTCACCGAGAATGGGCACATTGCTAGAAGGATTAGTAGGCTTAGACTGCTTTGACTTCTTAGCACTCCTGGTACATTTTGGGGCCATTTTTTATAAGAAATAGAATGTATGGTATACTAGTAAAGCAATTATGAGAAGGAAATAATTATAAGGTGTGAAGAAAATAGGTATTAGGGTCAATATATAGGCATAGATGCACATTCCCATGATCCTCGACGAGGAGTATGGCAAGTTAAACATAAAAATTTGCAGTTTTGTCTTGAGAAGGAGAGCAAGAGAGAAAAAAAAGTGTCAAACCGATAAACACAATATTTTTTATTTTCAAAATAGTAAAGAAAGACAAAATAAGTAAGTAGATAGACATCAAATATACACAAAAGTCACACACAGAAGTACTACAAACATAAGAAAGAAAAGAAATAAGTAGTTCAACCTCATACTAATCATCGAAAAATAATAATCAAACAACATCCCGCTGTTTAAAAAAATTGTGAGAGGAAACTGAAGTAAATTACATAAGCTCTCCAAAAATAATTTATGAAACAAATTTAATCTCATTACAGATTTTGACAGAGTTTCGATACATAAAACATGATTAAAGAGAAGAGACACTACTACAAAAAGAGGTATTTAAGTCACTGTGTAAAGTCGGTTTTTGGAAAAAACCGACTTATAATGAATTTAAAGTCAGTTCGTTGTTAAACCGACGCTACGTCCGACGTGGAGAACCGACGCTATCCACGTAATATAATCAGGTTTCGGGCAAATTTTACGCAGAAACCATTTTTCTTCCTCTCTCTTCCAATTTCTTCCTCTCTCTCTCCTCCATTTTCCTACACCGCGCGCCACCTTCTCTCTAAATTCCGGCCACCTCCGACCACCATTTGTAGCGTCATTTTGTAAGTTATATTTCTCTTCTCATTATCTTTCAGATCTACTATTTTTTTGAGCGAAATATTACAATTTTTTTATACCCATTTTCTGTATAAATTTTTGATGTAGATATGTATTTTATTTTGTTTGACTTATTTTACGTGGAAATAATATCTCGAAATGTCATGGGTTTTGATGGATTGTATATAATTATTTTCATGCTAATAATAAATAATTACAAGAGAATTTTGCGCTTTTTTCTCGTATAAATTTTTGATTTAGGTATGTTTTTTATTTTGTTTGGACTTATTTTATGTGGAAATAATATCCGAAATGTCAGTGGTTTTGATAGATTGTATATAATTATTTTGCGTGGATAATAAATAATTATAGTAGAATTTTGCAAGCTTTTTTTTCTCGTATAAATTTTTGATTTAGGTATGTTTTTTATTTTGTTTGACTTATTTTACGTGGAAATAATATCTCTAAATGTTGTGGTTTTGATGGATTGTATATAATTATTTTCATGTGATAATAAATAATTATAGTAGAATTTTGCGCTTTTTTTCTCAGATAAATTTTTGATTTAGGTATGTTTTTTATTTTATTTGATTTATTTTACGTGGGAAATAATATCCTGAAATGTCATGGTTTTTGATGGATTATATATAATTATTTTGCGTGATAATAAATAATTATAGTAGAATTTTAGCTTTTTTTCTCAGATAAATTTTGATTTAGGTATGTTTTTTATTTTATTTGATTTATTTTATGTGAAAATAATATCTCGAAATGTCGTGGGTTTTAATGGATTATATATAATTATTTTATGGGATAATAAATAATTATAATAGAATTTTCGTTAGCTTTTTTTCTCAGATAAATTTTTGATTTAGGTATGTTTTTTATTTTGTTTGATTTATTTTATGTGGAAATAATATCCTAAATGTCATATTGATGATTATATATATTTATCAGGCGTGGATAATAAATAATTATCAAGGTATACGACAAGAATTTTTTAATGATTCAATTTCTCTATCTATTCTTGTGTCTCAAATCACTTGTTTGATTGATGATTATATGTTCATGTATTTAGGATGCATTGTTGTACGGACCTCATTTTTGGCCCAAACTACATCTCATATCTCTTTCCTATTTTCATTTAACATATTACATTTTATTAATCATTTGTTTATAAATATGAATTTATCCGACCGCTAGTATTTTAACGATGATATATAATGAACTTCAAATGAAATCAGTGGAACTCATTTTTACTTGGTTATGCAGTTTTACTACTATGAACGTGTTCCGCTTGGTGGCCCCAAAACTCAGCATTAAGCCAAGTAAGAAATCTGAGCTACACTTGATTTCATATTTAGAGCTTCATTATATATATCATTTAAAAATACTAGCAGAGATTCCAGATAACTTCATATATATAGACAAATGATTAATAAAGTGCTAATACGAGTAGTTCGTCGAATGTCAGCCAGACAGTGGTAATCTCTTTTGATGGTAATATTTATAATGATTTAATTTCTTTATTCGTATGTCTCAAGTTTAGACCGTTTGTTCGATGGATGTTTTACGTGCTTACGTATGTAGTGGAATATGAATTGTTATATGGATCACTGCTTTTTTGTCATAATGTTTCATGGGCCAATCAAGATTCTAAGCCAACCAAGCTTATACTCGATCGCATAATTACACTTTGATGACATTATTTTATTTGTAATTTAAGTTAATTATATGTATTATATATACATTATTTGTTTTTGTAATAAATTTAATTATCAAGTAATTAAATATATTTAAAATTTTAATTATTTGTATTATTATTTAAATTTTAGTTTTTTTATGCTATATATATTGAATAATACGAAAAATGAGAATACAAATAAAAAAAATACGGTATGTAAAGTCGATTCACGCGGTGACTTTACCTTTAAGTCACTAAATTTAAAGTCGGTTCAGCGAACCGACTTTAAATTTGTTTAAAGTCGGTTTTTAACCGACTTTAATGCCTATTTTTGTAGTAGTGAGAAGAACGAGAATATTTATAAAAGGAAACCCAACAATTGGCCACCTCACCACGGTCCTCGCCATAGACCTTGCCAATTACCTCGTCGAGGGTGTGGCGAGATACTTTGTTTAGGGGTGTATTGAGGTGCCAAAAATCATAATTTTTTATTTCAAAAATTATCGAGTTATTTTCATAAATACTCATACTCGAAATGAACCAAAATCCTACATTCACGACCTAGCATGTATACTAAACAACTAACCTCGTGATTTGTGAAAAGCATGCTTTTAATCACATTATTACTAACTATATATGTGTGTGTTATTGATCCGCAATAACCAACCTTACAAAAAAGAAAACAAAATACTGAGTAAAATAAACAGATATCGTATTTTACACAATGGAAGTCAACACATAAACACAAAATATAAACGGACTTACAATTATAATTGATTATATTATTAGATTCTCTTTGTATCTCAAATTTCAATAAATAAAAAAATTATTTTCTATAAAAAAAAGAATTTTAAAAATTGAAAAAAAAAACGTCTCTAAAGCTCTTTCTATCTATCAAATGATAGAATTAGAATTAAAAATACAACTTATTATGAAAATTTCTATTAAAATAAAACTAAAAACATAACTATATCAAACAACACTCGTGACAAAACACTTTACAAAACCAACTCGTGGTATCACTATCAAAGAACTATTATCCTTAATTAATCATAATATGACTTACCGATAAAATATTTGTTTGAATCAAGTATTGAACTATTTGAAAGAAAACAAATGTAACAACATAAATTGTTTTGCTTTTAAAAATACTATTGTTAATCAAATCAAAGAACTATATAGTAAAATCTTATCACAATTATCTAAACTGAATTTTAGTCACGATTTTTGTGATATCTAATCCTATTATTATTTATTTTCAATTTCTTTTATTTTTTTTAAATATTACGTTCACTCATGCAAATCGCATTGTTGGTTGTCATTGGACACAATGGTGTAATATAAAAGTGATCATCAAATAAAATATAGCTCCTAAAAAAATAAGAAAATTAATTATAACTTGATAACTTTTTGATTTAATTATGTGTTATAATTTATTTATAAATTATGTTTAATTTTCATATTTATGTAATAAAATTGTGTTTGAATATTTTTTTATATTATAAATTATAGTATAATCATAACTGATATGACAAATAATTATTAAATAAAATATTAATATCTTTTTTTTTCTCACGTATTTAATGTATTAGTACCATAACTTATAATAAATGAATTTTTTTTAATGTATTTTTTCTTTTTTATATGAAAAAATAAGTTATTAAAATATATACTTAAAATCACCACAAGTCAATGTCCTAAAATGCTGGGTCCTATGGCTTTATTTGACCCATGGGAATAATTTTAGGTAAAATGCGAAAAACACTCAGCTCCATACACAATTGATACCTAAAACATCATTATTTCCCTCTATATAAGAACTAAGTCATTAAGACAAATCCTTAATACCCTCTACCAAGGACAGAGACAAAAAACAGAGTACATATTAAAAAAAAATGGCAAGCTCTATCCTAGTTAATAGCCTCCCAAAATTTTCTTATGTTGGTGCAACACTTCCAAGAAGAAGCACCTACAATATTAAGTTGTTTTTGGCTGCTAGCCCTAGATGTATCCAAGTAAGTTCTGCCTTAGCTTATAGTTATAATATTTGCTAATAAGTTTCTAAGTTGGAATTCCATTCTCAATTAGAATTTAGAACCATTGTTGAATCATAAAGTTAAACAAATTAGCTAATTCTCTAAAGTGCGTATAGATGTATCCTTATAAGACACTGATATATATTCTTATAAATTGCTTGAATGAAAGAATTTAATGAAAGGAAAAAAAAACATATCTAAAATATTCTATTGGTAGGAATGTTATGTAATTGAAATTTTGTACATTTTTTTATTTGAATTTTAAGAATGAAATAAACTGAATTAATTACACAATTTGGTGTAATATCTAACTAGGTTAATACTTTCTTAACAGTCTCATTATCTAATAGGTTATTCATGAATGTTATTAAATAAATAAAAACTAATAATATGAGTTCATACATAATAATCCTAAACAAAACCTAAATCTAGATATATCGGTAGAATTAGAATAAATAAAAGCACTCAATGATAGTGCATTCTACCATGTACAAATCTAAGAATCCTACATACTATACTATTAATTATAATATTATCATCTTTTTAGATACAAAACAGCAATACAATTTTATTTTCAATATTACCCTATATGATTTTATTATTTAAAACAAATAATATTATTTTATATTCATTTCAATTTAATTTCATTAGATATAATCATTCCACTTTAATAAAAAAAATCAATAATAAAACTTCGTATAAAAATAAGTGTAGCACCCTATACTTAACCTTTAAATTATTTGTATTAATTCAATTTCACTAATCTTACCTAACTTGTTTGTAAACCTTATATCCTTTTCTTTTGAATATTAATATGATGCAGCATAAAAAGTTGTTAGCCGTACATAACATATTCAAACAGTTTTAATTAGCTTTTCACAAATTATACTAATCGAAATTGGTTATATATATATATATATATAATAGGCAAGTTCACAACAAGAAGCTTCAGCAACAACAGAGGCACTGAAAAAAGGTGCAAGCCATGCCCAAAAAATAGGTCAAAGCGTCAAAGATGGAGCTTTCTCTACTGTTGAACAGGTATTTTAACCTTTTAAGTCATTTAATTGAAACAATATTTTCTGATAAAAAAATTGTGCCAATATTTTGTTAAATCTTGTATTTGTTTGTAAAAGAAAGGTTAGTAATCAGTTCTTTATGCGAGCAAAGGTAGAAGATATTCGAATCATAACGATTTTATGCTTTTACAAAGAATATGTACAAAAATGTTAATAATTGTTTGTAAATAGAAATAAAAAAAAAACAACACAAAACATAATTTTTTCAAAAAGTAAAATAAAAATAACAATTTAAAATTTCTAACCATAAAAGTATCATTTTTTATATTTATCTTATACATTATTATTATTAAAAAAAATTTAATATATCATTTCATTTTAATCGTCGTTCTGTTATTTAAATTGAATTATGATCATTTAAATACATTTAACGTTAAATGTAATTCAATTAGATATGGTTCAATATTATTAAGATATTATTTTTATTCTTATAATTTTTATGATGTTATTTTTTATAATTTCTAAAAGTAAAACTATTTAACAAAGGAGTTTGTAGAAAATAAAATATTAATTTCAAAAAGAATAAGGGAAAAAAGACACTTTAAAATCAAGCTTGTTACATAAGGAGGCTTAAAATATCCTAAAGACGAAAACGATTATACTATATTTTCCTACAATTTAAGCTATTAATTAATGAGCTATATGACATTGATTGTTGTAGGTGACTGAGAAGGCAAAAGATATAACAGGGAAAGTATCAGTAACAGCACAAGAAGTGACAGAGAAAGCAAAGCAGACAGTGCAAGAGGTATTGGATTCTGCTAAGGACACAACCAAAAAAGGCACTGATACAGTCAAGGCCGAGGCAGAAGCATCAAAGCAACACGTAAAAGCTAATGCTGAAAAAGTTGAGAAATGCATGAATACCAAGAATGTCTAACTATTTATTAAGTTCCATCCAATATTGTGTGTTGTCTTGGTTACTCGGTACTTCTTTTATTAGTTTTTTTTTTTTTTTTGCGTTTTAAATCCAACGTTGTAATTGGAATTATAATTTTTACTTTCGAGCAAGTTTATAAGATGTACAAAGGATATTATATCTAGTGTCAATAAAATTGAATATAATGAAATATATCTATTTATTTTAAAAAATACAATGAATGATAATACATATATACATATAAAAAATAAGAATCTACTTTTAAGAAAAGTATACTAATTGTATACAACTAATATACAACTAATAATGTTTAGGAAAAGTATATTAGTTGCATATAACTAATATACAGTCAATGATGATTTATTAACCTTCTCTTTCAAGTTGGCGCATAGATATCGATAATGTTCAACTTGTTTAGTGAGTTGTATAATGTTTTTTTGGAAACTCTTTTGATAAGCATATATGCAAGTTGCTTTTCAATGGGAACAAAAGGAAAGCTAATAAGTTTGGCATCTAGTTTCTCTTTTATAAAGTGATGATCAACCTCTAAATGTTTAGTCTGATCATGTTGTACTGGATTTTGTGATATATCAATGGTTGCCCGACTGTCGCAATACAACTGCATAATATTTTTGAGTTCGAAACCCAAATCAAATAACAAAGTTCTTATCCACAACAATTCACAAACCCCATGAGCCATACCTCTATATTCAGCCTCAACACTAGATCGCACCACCACTTTCTGCTTCTTACTTTTCCATGTAACCAAATTACCTCCCACAAAGGTGAAATAATCCGATGTTGACTTTCTATCTGTAATACTTTCTGCCCAATCTACATTTGTGAAGTCACAGACTTCAAGAGGATTGTTGTGTTTAGAGAACATTACTCCTCTTTCTGGAGCAGATTTCAAATACCTTAAAATTCTCAAAATAGCATTCATGTGGTTCTCACTTGAATTATGCACGAACTCACTCACCACACTTACTGCATATGCAACATCTGGTCTAGTATGAGCCAAGTAAATCAAACGCCCAACCAATCTCTGATAACGAGCTCGATCAATTAGTATCTGATCTGGATACTCTGCTAAACAATGGTTTTGCTCAATAGGAATGTCAATAGGTTTGCAATCCAACATACATGTCTCTGTTAGCAGATCAATAATGTACTTCCTCACACACAGATATATTCCTTCTCTCCCTCTAGCTACCTCAATTCCTAAGAAGTACTTTAGTTTACCTAAGTCTTTCATCTCAAATTCAGAGGCTAGTTGTCTTTGTAATTTATACATCTCAACAATATCATCACCAGTGATTACCGTATCATCAACATAAATGATTAGGGTTGTTATCTTCCCTCGTTGATGTTTGAGAAACAAAGTGTGGTCTGAATTACTTTATCTATAACCAACCTTCTGCATGAACTGTGAAAATCTTCTAAACCAGGCTCGATAGGATTGCTTGAGACCATACAAAGACTTCCTCAATTTGCATACAAAATTACCAGGAGAATCAGCTACATACCGAGGTGGAAGACTCATGTACACCTCCTCGACTAATTCTCCATGAAGAAACGCATTCTTGACATAAAACTATCGAAGTGGCCAGTTTAGGTTAACAGCAAGTGAGAGTAGAACCCGAATAGTATTCATTTTGGAAACAGGAGCAAAAGTCTCATCGTAGTCTACACCATATGTCTGAGTGAACCCTTTTGCTACAAGATGGGCTTTATACTGATTTACAGATCCATCACCATTATGTTTTACAGTAAACACCCATCGATAACCAACTGCCTTTTTTCCTTGTGGTGGAGGCACAAGTTGCCAAGTATCGTTCTTCTGTAACGCCTCCATCTCTTCAGTCATTGCCTTTCTCCATAGAGGATTTCCCAACGCATCTTACACTTTGTTAGGTACTAATACAACAGATATTTGATTCACAAATAATTTATATGACTTAGATAATCTTTTAGTGGACATGTAGTTGGCTACTGGGTATTTTGATTTTGCATGAATATTTGGTTCATACCTTTTAGCTCGTTGATCTCGAGTAGACCTATTTGGTAACACATACTATCCAACATTAGACTCAAAGATATGAGTATCAATGGGTGTACATACCTCAGATAAGTGACCTTCAATACCAGGGAGTTGTTGATCAGGGGTAAGAGTGATGCCTGAGGGAACAGTTGGGTCATCAATTTCATTTGTTGTAAGAGAATCTGGTGCTTGGATACTTGGAGCATCTGCTTCTTCGATGACTAGATTCAATGGATTAGGAATCTTATCTGGTCCCATCGAAACATCAGTTGGTGATTCTTCTAATTCCTCCCCCTCACCATGATACAGTTCTTCAAAATATGTATTCTCCCCCTGACGAGCAGTATCAGGTGAGGAAAAATAACTCATGTCCTTAAAGAAGGTAACATCCATAGTGACATAATACTTTCTGGTCAGTGGATGGAAGCACTTGTACCCTTTCTAGTAACCTTCATAACCAACAAACACACATTTAATTGCCTAGGCATCTAATTTAGACCTTTGATTTTAGGAACATGCACAAAAGAAACACAACCAAATACACGGGCAGGAAGATTATGGAAGGATGATAAGGAGACGTAAGATGCAAGAATCTGAAATGGGATTTTTTCGTTAAGGACACTAGACGAGAGACGATTAATGAGATGGGCGGAAGCTTGTACATCATCACCCTAAAGATATTTTGGCATATGAGTACTAAATAGGAGTCCACGATCCATATCAAGTAAATGACGATTTTTTTCTTTCAAACACTCCATTTTGTTCCAGTGTTTGTGGGCAAGTAGTTTGGTGAATAATCCCATATGTTTTGAAAAAATCTTGAAAAACATGATTAACATATTCTCCCTCATTGTCAGAACGAAGGATCCGAATGATGCCATTGTAATGTGTTTGAACAAGGGTATGAAAAGTTTGAAAAACTAAAAAAACTTCATCATTTGTTCTAAGAAGAGCAATCCACGACAACCTTGTACAATCATCAATAAACAAAACAAAATATCTCATACCCGATATAGTAGGCTCTTTAGATGGTCCCCAAACATCAGAATTAATTAATTCAAAAGGAATAGTATTTTTATTAGAAATACTAGGAGAATAAGTACTACGATGGTTCTTGGCCAAAACACAAGTCTTACTATGTAAAACAGACTCACTAACACCAATAAATAAAGTGGGCATATATTTTTTCATAAGACTAAAAGGTGGATGCCTTAAGCAGCGATGCCACAACCAAATTTCACTTAGCTTATCAGAACTAGAAGTCAATGCAGTGCGTGCATGTCCTCCTGATTTCTCCTCTGCGTAATTCTGATCCAAACAGAACAATTTGTCCCTCAAATACCCTCGACCAATTATTTCCCGGGTAAGAAGATCCTGAAAAATCACATATATAGGATAAAAGGTTACAAAACATTTAGACTCAATATTCAACTGTGGGATAAATATTAAGTGATGAGATAAGTCAGGTACATATAAAACATTATGGAGCTATAAAGCTGAAGTGATATGAACTGGCCCCTTTCCTAAGATAGCATTTGTAACATAAGACACTGGTGGGGAAAATAACTCATTAAAATAAGATTTATCATAAGTCATATGATTAGATGCACCAGAATCAATAATCCAAGTATTAGACCCAATAGAGTGAGAAACGTTTAAGGTCATACCAATCTTACCACGACCAGCTATTGAAGTTGTAGGGATACCTCCACATTCCATAGGATGATCATGTCCAGTTACTCCATAGTAGTCTGGTTCTTAGACAATTTTCACTGCAGCTGCTTTTGCTCGAGGATGATAATGTTGTCATTTTGCTCCAGAGTAGTCTGCTTTTGATTGCAAGTGTGGGTATAATTTCCAAAAAGTCTCATGAAGATGCCCATGTTCATTGCAATAAGAGCAGTGAGGACAAGGGCGATTGGCAAAGCTTAGTGGAGGTCCTTACTGATGAAGTGGAATTGAATTTTGCTGCTAGAGGAAATGTACCTTTGATTTGGCTTGAATGGCTAGACTGGATACCTCAACTTGTGCCTAATGAAGACTTTCCTACTGAGATTTGTCTTTGCGGATGTATGTAAAGGCGGTAGTCAAGCTCGGAAAGTCTGATATTCGAAGCAATTCGCCTTTAGCACTATTATGTTTTGTATCAAGGCCTCTAAAAAATACATGTACTTGCTCAAGCTCCTTCTCTTTATGGTACCATAGAAGGTCTTCTTGATTTTTAATTTTACACGGATGTTTCTGATCAATTTTAGCCCATACATTCTTCAACTTGGTGAAAAACATAGATACTGGTTGCCCATTTTGCTGCATACCAGTAGCTTTGCACATGAGTTCATGAACTTGAATAAAGTCAGACTCATTTGTATAAAGATTACTTAAGGTATTCCATATGACCTCAGTAGTTTCACATTCCTCCACCATTTCTAATATATCATTAATGATATCTCTAAATAGAATTGACATTACAAAACCATCATCATCTTCCCACCTAGTATAGGCTTCTACATTATCTTGACTAAGAGCCCTGATTGATCCAGTTACATGTCCCATCTTGTGTATGTTCGAAAATTGGTACCATTGAGTTTAGTACTCCCAAAAGAACCAATTTATGAACTCTTAACAAAGACTTCAAATTTTAGAACTTCAATAATTTTGGAAACTTGATGTTGTCTTGAATCTTCCATTGTAATAAATAATATTGTACATCGGAGTAAAAAGTTTTTTTTTATCAAACTGGACTGTGGATTGGGCTGAAATTGGTAAGTGGGTTGTCTGATTAGTGAGTGGGTTGATGGACTGATGGGCTGAAGATAGGGCTGAGTAAATATTACTGAAAAACTGAAAACTAAAAAATGGCACTGCGGTGAAAATTGAGTAAATATTACTCACAAAGACGTAGGGTAGTGCGGGATTTGAAGACGTAGGGTTGGTGCAGATGGATCTACAATGGTGAGGACCAAGTGTATGGAAGCACTGGACTACTCACGACGTGGACTGGACGGCGCGAGGAGATGATGAGTGCTCAAAAAGCACTAAAATAACCATGATTTTATGCACATTAATTGATTAATATATATATATATTTATATGTTTTATCATATATTTATATATATTTGTCTTTTTCGTAATCACGGGTATTTTTATTGTTTTTCAGGTATTTTGGCTTAAAAACGCAACTTAAAGACACAAAGAGGAATACTGGAAGCAATACATCACAAATATATTAATAAATAAATGGGGAAAGGTCAACAAATATGGAAAAATTGGACAAGAAAATGGGTCAAAAGGGTCAAAAATGTCAAAAGGGGAAAATCTGTAGCATTACCGCCTGCCCGTCACCGCCAATGCGCAAGCACGCCAGATCGCGCGCAGACGTCACAGCGTGCACACCAAATATTGCCATGGTCACAAGCGCGTCATTGTTTCTCTACAGCTACTGCGCACGCGGCTTTACTCGCTCGTTGCCGCCCTGCCACCTTGCGCCCCGCTCCTAACGCTAACGGCGCCCATTTTTCCACGTCGGTACCGCCAGTGACGTCACGCTCGACGTCATTAATATGACATCACATTCCAATACGCGTTTTACATTTTTAAATATTTTTTAACATTTTTTACTCATTTTTTCTCTCCATCCTCACCTATAAATACCTCTTCCCTTCACTTCAAAACACACCTTCAAAAACACACTTCTCTCTTCTTTCTTTCTCTTTCTTAGATTTTTAGGTTTTTTAGTTTTTCTTAGTTTTTAGTTAATTTCTCTTAGAGTTCTTCCTTTTTGGGAAGAACTAGTTATGTTTTTGTAATATATTAGCTTTTGATTCAATAAATGGGAGTGCAAATTATTGGAGGTTTTCAAATACGGGAATAGTGTCGGTTACGTAAGGATTTTATTTTCTTTCTGGGTTATTTTTTATGCTTTATTCTTACATGTTATATTTAATTTGTCTGCGTGATTAAATTTAACTTGTGTTGGCTATTTGTAAACATGATGTAATAATAACGTTGTTACGCTAGAAATATTAAATAGGTAAAAATCTCTAAAATGAATTGATTTTGTTTTTATTCAAGATTTTATATTAAGAATGTTAGAGAAAAATATATTATTTTTCATTACAACAAACACGAAAATTAGATTTTAAGGTTTAGTTATCCTATCGATTTAGAAGTGCTTCTTTATTTGTTGGTACAATCAATCCAGATAGAGTGAAGCTCTATTTCAAAAGTTTTTATAAGAATTATTATTTGAAAATGTATTGACAACATGTTTTCGGTAGTGGTTTTAAAACTTGAAAGTTAGTACTTCTGGATAACTAAATTCTTAGGTTTAATTTGACACCTTGAATAAAGTTTAAATCGCTTGTAACCTCACCAAAGGTGGCATTTAAATGGTTCATTTTCAATCTCTTAGAAAGGAATTAATTTAATTAACGAAATTAGTTATAAACCCCACCCATAGGAGTTAATTGATTTGTTTAGTTAACAAAGAATATCTAACCCCACCAAAGGTGGTATTCATACAAAAAAAAGAGAATCAATAGATATCAATTCATAGATTTAATAACCTAATAAATATGAAAGCAAGCATAATTAACTTAATTATTATATCCATAAATACTCCACCATTATAAATGATAAAATTTGCATAAATGTTTATTGAATCTATGTTTATTTTTATGTAAGTAGATTAAAAACACAAAACACCAAAATATCGTGACGGATGTTTAGGATTTAATTAGTTTTTTAAAAGTTTGAATAATAAATTAAAAACCACATACATTCCTTCCTGGGATCGACTGGGAAAGTATACTTATCATTTTCTGAAATGATTCGTACTTGCGGTAGTTTTATAAATAGATAAAACCAAAGTAACGGGCAGGATCGGCGATGCTCTACCGATCAAGTTTTAGCGCGTTGCCGGGATGGTATCAAGTTTTGGCGCCGCTGTCGGGATGGTATCAAGTTTTAAGCGCCGTCATTGATGGAATAGCGTTTTTAAATTATTTATCAAAATTTTAAAAACCTTTGTGTTGTAAATAATTGTGATTTTTTTTATTAAAAAAAATTAAAAAAAATAAAAAATTTTGTTGTTTGTGAAAAGTAAAAAAAAAAAAAATTCAAATTTCAATTTCGTAATAAATAAAAAAAATATAGCATGAATAATAAAATAATTTTGCATTTTGAAATTTGAAGAAAAAAAAAAAAGTAAATAAATTTTAAATTAAATTAATAAATAAATAAGAATAAAAAAAAATAAAAAAATAATAAAAATAATAAAAATAATAAAAATAATAAAAATAATAAAAAAAATAAAAAAAATAAAAAATCAAAAAATAAAAAAAAAATAAAAAAAAATAAAAAAATCAAAAAAATCAAAAACTCTATTTTCAATTTTTTTTATTTTATTTTTGTTGTTTTTTCTTTTTCTTTTTTTTTCTTTTACCTTTTTCAATTATTGTTTTTGAATTTATTTTATTTTATTTTTATTTATTTTTTTTTTTTTGGCTTAATTTTTATTTTTTCTCTTTTTCTCTTTTTATTTTATTTTTTTTTTCAAATTTTTTTTAACTACTCTTTTTTTTTAATTTTTCGTTTAAGTTAATTAACTTAGGTTTTTAGTAACTTAATTTACTAACTTATATTAATTTAATTTACTAACTTAATTAACTTAGATTTTCATTAACTTAATTAACCTACCTTTTTATTAACTTAATTAACTTAAATTTTAACTTAACTTAACTTAATTAACTTAATTTTAATAGCATGAAAAGTAAAGATCTAAGGGAGTTCTGGTTTGTGAGACTAGTTCTTGAAGCTCAGGCTGTCTTTCCTTTCTAACGCGTTACTGTCTGAGAGGATGGTTTTTAAGGAGCCTTTGCCCCACCATTCTTTCCTGGGAGCATTCTTGGTTAATACTGATTATGTTATTTTAACTTAGATATTATAGAAAAAAAAAACCAAAAAAAATTTTTTCTGAAACTATCTCCAAAATCTTAAAGTTTTAATTACAATCTCAAGAGTTAGTTTCTTTGTTTGATCTAGGTACAATTGTGTTTTGATGCCTTAATTATTTGATTTGCACCTAGATGTGGGTTATCTAAAACCGCTAAAGCGCTCTAGTTTTGAGTGAAAAAATTTGAAAATCAATAGGCGTGTTTGAAGCATGATTGAAACAAGATGTGAACAACCTTGTCTTACTAGGGTTTGATTGACTCAATGATGAGGGGACATTGAGTTTACTTAAAAGGCAATCCCAAGTTACGTCTTGCTAAGACGTTAAACTTTTGGATGGGAGAACCCATCATTTTAGGTAATTTTTGTTATTTGTTTTAATTTTATTGTTTATTTTGGTTTAATTATATGTGAATAATTTTTAAATTGTTAAAACTAAAAATATTTTTGAGTTGTTAGAAGTTCACAAAGAATCATTCGTATAGAGCACACTTTAATGATGAATATGATGAATGCACCGCATTTCTCCATTACTACTTACACATTCTCAAGAAATAGGTAATCTTTCTTCTCTTTCTCTTTATCTTTAATTTGATTGTTACATTGAGGACAATGTAAGTTCTTGGTTGGGGGTGGTGAAAAGTTACCATGTTTAATTAGAAAAGAAAAAAAAAAGATTTAACAATTTAAAAAAAATTCAAAAAAAAAAAACAATTTTTTTCTTTTTTATGTTCACATCTTCATTTTTGTGTTTGTTTTGTGTGATTTAGTAATTTTTGAAATTTAAAAAAAAATTAAAAAAAAATATTTTCTCACAAAAATTTATCATTTCTTTAAATCAAATTTAAAGTAAAGAGTTAAGTCTTTTGTACTTGTTAGATTAATTTTTGAAAAACATATCATGAAATATTTTGTAATTGTTTTTGATAATTAGTTAATTTTGTCATAACTAGTATTTCTTGATAAGATGTAGAAATTATATTAAACCCAAAATCGGTGTTTATGAATTTGTTTTAGTGGAGACTACCTTTGTGTGATATAATTTGAGCCTAATTTCCTTTATTGAGTGAAATATATATTTTTTCTACTCCAAACACATTTCTTATTTCTTCAAATTCTTAGATGATCTCTATAGGCATTAATATTGAATGTATGAATTTTTTCTCATCTTAATAGAGTATCGTATATTTTTTATTATTATTTTTGCTTAGAATAAATGATTTGAGTAGAAATTGATAGTATATGGTTTTATCTCATTCGTGCATGACTCTTACAAAAAAAAGAGAGACATATCTGGGTTTACCTAAACCAAGATCAAACAAAAAAAACCCACAAAATTCACCACTCACCAAAATCAAAAAACAAAAAATGTACAATCTGTACATGGGTTGACTCTACTAAAAAATGATATATATTGAAAAATATCTTGAAAAATATAGAGAGAAAGAATATATAGTATAATCTACATACTATGACCCACATTGCTACAAAGTTGTGAGTAAAGGCTAATTACAAAAGAAAGATATAGAAAGTAATTAAAAGTCATCACTTGCCATTTGTAAAAGGCATATATCTTGAAATTTTTTCTTAATGAGTTTGATTTATGCATGAAAATAATTTTTATATATGATATCTTTTATAATTTATACATTTGATTCCTTCCACGTAGATCAACGTCCAAAATAACACTTTGAGCCTTTCTTCTTTATACATATAACATATTAGTTCATTTCTATACATCAACTCTTTTCGCATATAAATTAGTATGAGTGTTTGAACCCATGGATTCGGTGTTTTGAGAGTATTGACTTGTGAGGAATGTAAGTCGCAATTTGATTATGACACTGAAATTGGGTAAAATTAAATTGATACATTTTTGATATGAAATATGAAAATGATTTTCGACTAATTATTATAATAAATCATGATTGTTTAAAAAGATTAAAATAATCATGCTTGAGATTTTAATTATGATCTTAAAGGAGATTAAAAGTATGAGACATTTTTGTGATATGTTTTCTTTTATTCTTAAACGTTAATTTTTGATTTTGTTGTAATTTTAGTTTTTTAAGTTGATTGTTGTTATTATTTCTTTTAATTTTTACATTTAGTTCAATGTTTGTGGGTATCATTATCAAAACCCTCACGAGACTCAAACTCGTCAGTAGGGCAACCCAGGGTTTAAAGGCTTATTCATGATAGGCTAAATGCAACCGTGTCAATCTACGGAAGTGATTTAGGATAGTTTAATTTTTATTTTTTATCGCTTTCTGGGACTAGCAAGAAAGCGGATTGGTCAGGGTTGTGATTTAAAGGCTCAAAAAGCACTAAAATAACCAATGATTTTATGCACATTAATTGATTAATATATATATATATTTATATGTTTTATCATATATATTTATATATATTTGTCTTTTCGGAATCACGGGTATTTTTATTGTTTTTCGTGTATTTTGGCTTAAAAACGCAACTTAAAGACACAAAGAGAATAATCGAAGCAATACATCACAAATATATTAATAAATAAATGGGGAAAGGTCAACAAATATGGAAAAAATTGGACAAAATGGGTCAAAAGGGTCAAAAATGTCAAAAAGGGGAAAATCGCTACGCCCGGCCGCCTGAAACCCCGCCGCGAAGACGCCCCGAATCGCGAAGATGGTCCAACAAGGCCAGTTTCGCACCACCTTTCCGCGCGCTCTGCTTCTCGCACAAGCACTACCACTCACTGCCACGCGCCTCTCGCGCCTCCGTTCTCCCCGCGCGCTAACGCCTTTTCGCCCCATTTTTCACGTGCGGCCGCCCACTTTGTGACGTCATCGACGTCATTAATGACATCAATGAATTCAATACGCGTTTTTACATTTTTAAATATTTTTTTAACATTTTTTTACTCATTTTCTCTCCATGCTCACCTATAAATACGCCCCTTCCCTTCACTTCAAAACACACCTTCAAAACACACTTCTCTCTTCTTTCTTTCTCTCTTTTCTTAGATTTTTAGGTTTTTTTAGTTTTTCTTAGTTTTTAGTTAATTTTTCTTAGTTTTAGAGTTCTTCCCTTTGGGAAGAACTAGTTATGTTTTTGTAATATATTAGCTTTTGATTCAATAAATGGGAGTGCAAATTCGCCGAGGTTTTCCGCCTACGGGAATAGTGTCAAGTTCGTAAGGATTTTATTTTCTTTACGCTATTTTTTATGCTTTATTCTTACATGTTATATTTAATTTATGCATCGTGATTAAATTTAGCGTATTGCTATTTGTAAACATGATGTAATAATAACGTTGTTATGCTTGCGAAATATTAAATAGGTAAAAATCTCTAAAATGAATTGATTTTGTTTTTATTCAAGATTTTATATTAAGAATGTTAGAGAAAAATATATTATTTTTCATTACAAACTTAAACCTGAAAATTAGATTTTAAGGTTTAGTTATCCGATTCGATTTAGAGTAGAGTGCTCTTTTATTTGTTAGTAATCGCCTCTAGTAGTTAGAGTGAAGCTCTATTTCAAAAGTTTTTATAAGAATTATTATTTGAAAATGTAATGACAACATGTTTTAGGTAGTGGTTTTAAAACTTGAAAGTTAGTACTGGATAACTAAATTCTTAGGTTTAATTGGGACACCTTGAATAAAGTTTAAATCAGTTTCCAACCTCACCAAAGGTGTATTTAAATGGTTCATTTTCAATCTCTTAGAAAAAGGAATTAATTTAATTAACCAAATTAGTTATCAACCCCACCCATAGGTGTTAATTGATTTGTTTAGTTAACAAAGAATATCTAACCCCACCAAAGGTGGTATTCATACAAAAAGAGAATCAATAAATATCAATTCATATCTTAAATAACCTAATTAATATGGCTGCATAATTAACTTAATTATTATATCCATAAATACTCCACCATTATAAATGATAAAATTTGCATAAATGTTTATTGAATCTATGTTTATTTTTACGTAAGTAGATTAAAAACACAAAACACCAAAATATCGTGGATGTTTAGGATTTAATTTCGCTTTTTAAAAGTTTGAATAATAAATTAAAAACCACATACATTCCTTCCTTAGATCGACTCGGGAGTATACTTATCATTTTCTACGAAATGATTAGTGCACTGGTAGAGTTTTATAAATAGATAAAACCAAAGTAATCTTGTGAAGGATCGGCGATGTCGGTTCCGCCTTACGATCGTGAGACCGGCTGCACAGAGGCTTGGGTACGAGTAGACCGGACGAGCGTAATTGGTCTGGATGGATCTACAACAACGCTGACCAGGTGTATGGAAGCGTTGGACTACTCACGGCGTGGGCTGGACGACACGAGGAGTTTGATAGATAAATCTGTAACGAACGCATGTGACGACGTGAATTGGACTGTGCGATAAGTTTAACGGCACTACGTAAAAATACTGATAACAATGCTACTACTGATGCAATGCTACTATTGACGGCGGCGCTGCTGCTCGGAGACTGGTAATTTTTTTTTCTTTTTTCCTACTCTAATACCAAATTGAATATAATAAAATATATTTATTTACTCTTAAAAATACAATGAATGATAATACACATATATATACAGAAATAAGAATCTGTATTTAGGAAAAGTATATTAGTTGCATACAACTAATATACAGCTAATGATGACTTATTAAAAAATAAGGCCTTTTATTTCTATCGTGCATATATTGAAACTTCTATTTCAAATGTATAAATTAATGTTATAATATAATATATTTTTTTGAAAAAATATAAATAGTACTCAATATGATTCAAACACATGATTTAAAATTAAATTTTATCAATTATTTTTTCAATCAGGTATGTTTAGTAACGATTTTTTGATTTTGATTTCTTTTAATAAATTACTACCAAAATATGGAGTGATTCATGAATATTTAAAAATTATATTTTTGAATTAGAATTTTGTTTTTTAATTTTTTTTATTTTCATCAAATATTTTTTTAAAATTAAATCAAGTTCTATAACTTTTGAACTTATAACTATTTGAAGAAAATGATTAAAAACATAAAATTTGTAAATAACAACCAAAAAGTAAAAATTATTTTTTTAAGTTTTCTAAAAGAATAAAAAAATAGAGCATTATCAAACTATTTATAAGTGATTTTAATTTTTTCTTGAAAATCATTAAGTAAAAATTATTACCAAATTATTTTTACAAAAAATCATAAATCATAAAACTAATTATTTAATCATAAATTATAAATCAAATAAAACTTAATTAATTAAATGGATAGTATTTGAAATTTATAGTTGACTTTTTATATTTAAAATGTCTTTGCTTATTTTTATATTTAAGTAAAACTAAGTAAATGCATGTTTATTTTTTTTATTTAAATATATTTCATTTTGAAACGTACATTAAATAATAAAAAAATAATAAAAAAATGAGTATTTTAAACATAATTAATTAAATTCTTTAAATCTTATAACTTTTTATATGTTTATAAAAAGGATGAGATATGTATTAAAAAGAAGAAGATAAACTCCTCAAATGAGTTGTAACTTGAGTAAGGATTGTTTAGACTTGTGTGCCATGGAATACCCTTCATAGTAATAAAAGATATAATATAATTGATATTTAAATTTAATAATTAAAAGATGCAATTTAAAAAATATATATATATATATATATATATTAAAAAGATTATAATAACCTTACATTTAATATTTATCTATATCTCTATCAAATTTTAAAACACCACCATTAATAACTTCATTGGAAATGTGACGATTATCACCGAAGATATTGTTTGAGGTTTGACGACTTCCATTTGAGATATTATTGGAGGTTTAACGATCACCACGAGACATCAGTTGAGTAATATATATATAATTCGAAACTAATTTATTTTAAAAAATATTTTTAATTTAATATGATAATTTAAAGATTTTTCGTGTGAATAATATAACCTTAACGTATATCTTACATAATTATGTATAACTTATAAAATAACATTTTATAAAGCTCACATGTTTATGTACAATTTTTGTACATTATATAAAATAACCTAAAATATCAAAATGTTAGTAACAAATATTATTTTTAACATAATTTTATAATCAATACGCCTTATAAAGTGTACAAATTCATATATATTTGCTTAATATAAATATAATAGAATTTGTACAAAATTATGCACAACATACATAAATTAAAATTTTATTAAATTATACAAAATATTTTGTAAATATAAAACTGAAACTATATATTAAAAAATCTAATATCGTTGTACAAAATATGACTTAATATATTAGTTTTTATAATATATATTTCCAACGATTATCTTGCGTGATATTAAGGTTTTTAATATATATTTTCATTTTTTACACCGCACACAATTTTGTACCATTTATTTTAGATAAATATATAAAAAAATTATATACAATTTAATATTTTTATTTTATGTATGTTATACATAATTTTATATAAATTATACACTGTTTATATTAAATAAATATGTATTAACTTTCAGTATAATTTATAAATTGTTAACGTATTTTGTACATTTTAAAAAGAAAATTCATACGGAGTTTTGGAATTAAAAATTGAGAAAAAATGTTATAAAAATTTCTTAAATTATATCATTTATATTATTTAATTTCTTAGATTATTTATTTAGTCACTTAATTTTGTAAAAATAGTTAATTATAAATTATATTATTTCAATGATTTTTTTAAAATATTATTATTTTTATAATCAACGAATTAAATGAAATTAAAATACGAGTCTTTAATAATAATAAGTTTATAATTAATACGTAAAAAAATCATACAATATTCATTTTTAATATTTGTTAATTATCGTTATTTTATTTTATTAAAAATTAAAATATATATTCAAACAAGTTTTTATTTAAACTTTATTACTGTTAATTTTTTTTTAAATAATTTTATATTAAATTTTACTTTTATAATTATTAAATATTTGTATTTTAATTATATTTTGATCACTTATTAAAAAAAATAATATTTTATAAAGAATAATCAAAATAATATATTTGATATTTAAATGTTTTTTTATAAAATTAAAAAAATTAAATAATATGTTTTATAATATAAAAAATTAATGAATATAAATTACCTAATTTAATATATTTCTTTCGCATCTCCTATTTAAAAATAATACTTTGAATATTTTAATATTTTAAATTATTTGTGAAAAAATATTACGCTTTAAAAAAAGAAAAGAAAAAAATTGAAAGGTGTACGTAAATTTTATCGATAAAATAATGGACAGCTAATCTGAAAGAAGAAGTTGACGGCTCGATGTTCAAGCGAGTAGCCGTGAAGCCCTTTCTTCTCCTTCCTAAGCTCGGTCGAAACAATCGCGCTAATTTTATCACACTTCCGAGCAGTTACTGGTCTCAACCCAAAACCCTAACCAAAACAAAATCCCAGAGCTTCTTCTCACCTTGCCGAAAAGTAGCAATGGCGTCGTCTCCTTCGCTATCCGTTCAACTCAAGGAGAACATTGAGCTCACCGATACTGAGGAGAAGATTTTCGATAGGCTTCTTGGCACTCTCCGCCATTTCGGTCTCAACAATCAGCTTCGTGTTGCCGGGGGCTGGGTCCGGGACAAGGTATGTGGTTCTGGACTCTCTGTTTAGTTGGGAAGAAAATGGCCTTCTTGTTTTATTGTGAAACGTGTCTGATATTTTGATTATTTTCCTTCACAGCTTTTAGGTAAGGAGTGTTATGATATTGATATCGCTCTTGACAATATGTTGGGGAGTGAATTTGTTGATAAAGTTAGGGAGTACTTGCTATCTGTTGGAGAAGAACCTCAAGGAATTGCAGTCATTCCATGGTATGTTGAATACAAATGAAATAGAGGCATTTACTTGAAGAATGATTTTATGGAATTAAATGGTTTACATTTTATCTATGGTAGATCTAGGTATCAGTATTATAATGATATAATATGTACTGGTTGCGGAAGAACTGGGGGGTTGGGGGTGGTCAGGTGGGGCAGAATTTTGTTCCATCAACTTTTAGTTTCAAACTATTCAGATATATTCAGATAGGAAGAGAAATAGGCGCATGGAGATTGCAATAATTTTTTTTAACTGCCATATATATGTAGTTTTTTAACAATGGAAAGGATATATTTAGTCCATTCCTTTTAGAGGATAATTGTGCCATTGCTGTTCAAGACCAGATATTTTGAATGTAAACTTTTGTATACTATTTTCGATTTTTACTGAATGTTGCTAATTGCAGCAACCCCGACCAGTCAAAACATTTAGAAACAGCAAGGATGCGCATATGTGATATGTGGATAGATTTTGTAAACTTAAGGTGTGAGGAGTATAGTGAAAATAGCCGCATTCCAACGAAGGTAAATGTAATCATAGTAGTGAAGTTTTAAAATTTCTGTAAGTTTTATGCTATCTCCTGTATGTCTATTGATGTATTCCCTGAGTAGTGTGGCTGATTAGTGTAATGAAAATTTATCGTGTTAAGTGTATGATGAATTGATGATTAAATTTACTATTTTCTTCCAGCAAAAATATGGAACAGCAGAAGAAGATGCATATAGAAGGGATTTAACCATTAACAGGTTTCAATTTTTGGGAATCTGCAATGAATTTTTCCAAATAAGTAGTTTTTTTTTCTTTTTTCAAATGTGACATTGTTGGTTGAATTACTTCTCTATTCTTAGTGAAGTTTTGTTAACTTGACAGCTTGTTCTACAACATTAACATCGGCTCTGTCGAAGATTATACTAAAAGAGGTTAGCATTTTGGTTTTAACTATATGCTGCCAGACGTGAAAAGATTAAAAGCCAATAGGGTGCTTGCCGGTAAATTTATCCTTGCATTCTGTATATCAGAGGTTTATCTTTGCTGTATTATTCTACTTGCTTTTGGTAGTTTCATATTTAATTATTTCCACACTTTTTTTCCATTCCAAGTATGCTGGTCCAGGTTTGCAATTAAAGTCAAGTGACGAAATGTTACATGCAAGTTAGAATAGTTCCCTTCAAAATATGTTGAACGTAGGAGACCCATATCTTTAATTTTAAAGGCTACAATACACTAGCTATTCCTTTGTTTTAAATAGAACTAGGGCAACCCACGAAGTTGGTTCTCAATTTTTCTTCATGTTTTTTCAATAATTTATATATGAAATTTCAATACGTTGCAGGCATTGAAGATCTAAAATTTGGAAGAATAGTAACTCCCTTACCTCCAAAGGATACATTTATGGATGATCCGCTTCGAGTTCTTCGTGCTATTCGTTTTGGTAATGTCATTTTAAAGATGTTTTAGTAATACAGGAGCTCTATTTTTTTATTGGTAATGTCAAGTCAAGAGACTAAAATATACAAAGTTTTCTACCTTTGGTAACTTGGGCAAGTTTTAATGCAAAATCATCCATATGGTCCCCTACCTTTTATTCTCCATTACAAAACTTTCTCCAAAAGGTCATTTGTCTAGCTTGTCATAAATTGTTATTGTTAGAAGTTGTTTGTTACCAACTCTCCCAAAAACTTAAGCTATTAGGAGGACCAACTATATTTTTATACATTTATCACTCCCTACAAGCGTTGACTCTATGCTTGTAATTCAATAATTGGGGTTATTGGGCCTTGAATACAAGATCTCAGTCTAATATCATGTTAAAAATTGTTGGTCACCAACTCTCTCAAAAACTTAAATTATTGGGAGAGCCTACTATACTTTCATATATTTACTATGGCCTTGGCCATTTTTTCCTATGCCCTTACTCCCACCTCCATTCCCATCAAATGTGTTACACAAGTTTCATTTCTCCTACACTTGTGGTTCAAATGCCTTGTTCCATTGTCTAAGCTAAGTATTATGATCTTTCATGGTTGTTCTCAAACCCTCCTGTTTGAAAAGAGTACAATGCATGGTCTTTTCCAGTAAAATTTCTTGAAATGCATGACAAGGGCTCTACAAGAAGGGACATTTGGTTTCATCACAATTTACAATGACTTAATTTCATGAGAACTAGATGATGTCTTGTTGCACCATTCTCTTATTCTTTGTCCAATTCTTCCTATTTTTGGTAAGTGATAGTGAAGAAGTATAATCCCTTTAATTGATCAGCCCATGGCTTCTTTATGTAATTCTGTATGGATTAACAGTGGCAATTTATACGGCTTTGACTCGCTATTGTTACGTTAGGTGCAAGATTTGAGTTCATATTAGATGAAGAGCTGAAGAAGGCTGCTGCATCTGAAGATGTAAAATCTGCACTTGCTGCTAAAATCAGCAGAGAGCGAGTTGGAACTGAAGTATGTTGATAATATCTCAAAAGAATGTTGGCTTGTAGCCTGTTTATCATATGTATAATCTTTAAGGCATTGTAGTGGTTTTTATGAAATTATTCCGGATCTGATAGCGATGTAGAACTTCTCTCAATCTCAATGCAGGTTGATTTAATGATAGCTGGGAACCAACCAGTCAAAGCAATGACCAATATTTATGATTTGAATTTATTTTGGGTTGTGTTCTCTCTTCCTTCAGAGTTTGGACCAGCAATGTTAGAAGGACACGATAGGTATAATTACTTTCATCTTATCTTTTGTCACAAAATAGTATTATCTTATTTCCTATACATGTCCTTCAGAGTCGGTGTAAAAAAATACTGTGTGTTAATAGTAATACTAAAATAAATAGCTGTAAGAATGTAAAATTTTGGAGCATTCAGATTCTTGAAGAAATGAGATTCTTTTAAAGTGTTTCAGCAATAATAGTTTTTGTTGTATGTAAAACTCAGAATTCACTCTTATAATTTTCATTCAAAGACACTATATATTTATATACAAAGTTAAGGACACTCTTAGTTGACATACACCTAATACACAACTAATATATTCACCTAGTGATAGGCACCTAATACACAACTAACATCTCTAACACTCCCCCTCAAGTTGGAACATAGATATTAATCATGTCCAACTTGTTACAAAGATAATCAACCTGAATCCCACTTAAAGCTTTCGTGAAGATATCTCCTATTTGTTCTCCAGTCTTCTATATCCTGTAGAAATCAAACCTTGCTGAATTTTCTCGCGAACAAAATGACAATCAATTTCAATGTGTTTAGTTCGCTCATGAAACATAGGATTAGAAGCAATATGAAGAGCAGCTTGGTTAGCACACCACAATTTCGCTAGTATTGAAGTTTTAAGACCTACTTCATCCAAGAACTGATATATCCATATTATCTCAGACGTAGATTGTGCCATAGTCCTATATTCTGACTCTGCACTCGATCGTGACACAACATTTTGCTTCTTGCTTTTCCATGAGACCAAATTTCCTCCAATGAAAATACAATAGTCTGATGTGGATCTTCTATCCACTTTGGAACCTGTCCAATCTGCATCTGAAAAACATTCAATATGAGTGTGTCCATGATTTGCATACAAGATACTACGACCATGTGTTCCTTTCAAGTAACACAAAATTTGCTCTAACGTTGCCCAATGATGAACTGTTGGAGATGACATAAATTGGCTAACAACACTGACTGAATATGCAATATCTGGACGAGTCACGGTAAGGTAATTCATCTTTCCAACCACCCTTCGATATCTCTCAAAATCTTTAAAGAGTTTCCCATCTCCTGTAAGGTGGATGCTCGGAGTCATTGGAGCACTACAAGGTTTTGCTCCTAATTTTCCTGTCTCAGTTAATAAGTCCAAGACATATTTTCTCTGAGATAGAAAGATACATTTTTTACTTCTTGTGACTTCAACACCCAAGAAATACTTTAGCATCCCCAAATCCTTCATGTGAAACTGAGTATGTAGGAAAGACTTAAGAGATGAAATTCCCGTAGTATCACTTCCGGTAATAACTATGTCATCTACATACACAACTAAAAGAATGATACTAGCTTCTGATTGTTTGTAGAACACATAATGGTCAGACTTGCTTTTCATCATACCAAACGTTTCTATAGCTTGACTAAATTTTCCAAACCAAGCACGAGGACTCTGTTTCAAACCATACAAAGATTTGCGGAGACGACAAACTTGCCTAGACTTTCCCTGAGCAACAAAACCAGTAGGTTGTTCCATAAACACTTCCTCTTGAAGATCACCATGAAGAAAAACATTTTTGATATCTAGTTTATGGCCAATGGTGAGTAGCTGCCATAGAAATAAACAATCGAACAGATGTCAATTTAGCAACAAGAGAGAAAGTGTCAGAATAGTCCACTTCATAGGTTTGAGCATATCCCTTAGCAACAAGACAAACCTTTAATCGAGCAACTGACCCATTCGGATTAACCTTAACCTTAATTGTGAACACCCATTTGCATCCGATAGTCCGTTTCTCCGAAGGTAAATAAACCAAGTCCCAAGTACCATTGTCATCCAACGCATTCATTTCCTTGATCATTGCATGATGCCAACTAGGATGAGTTATGGCTTCGTGAACAGTTTTAGAGATAGAAATAGAATCAAGAGAGGCAATAAAAGAGCAAGAGGAAGACGACAAGAAGTTATACGAAACAAAAGAAGAAAGAAGATAAGTACATTGACGTTTACCTTTGCGTAATGCAATAGGAAGATCATCGTTCAGGACTGGATCTGATGACGAAGGAGCAGGTGCAGGACATGAATCAGAAGGTCTATGTCTGGAGTAGACTTGAGTTATAAGAGGCCTAAGGAACTGGATCAGAGACAGGTTCAGATGATGTGATAGAATAGACTAACAAATCGTCATCCTCCACCTGACATGCAGGAGGAGGAGAAGACGAAAAATAGGGTATGTCTTCCATGAAGGTAACATCAATTGAGACAAGATATTTGTTAAGACTAGGACAATAACATCTATAACCTTTTTGGAGACGAGAATAACCAATGAAGATACACTTCAATGACTTGGGATCTAATTTAGTAACATGCGGACGAACATCCTGAACAAAACAAGTGCTACCAAATATCCTAAGGTCAACCGGAAATAGTGACTTATTAGGAAACAAAATTTTGTAGGGAATCTCATCAAGAAGAACAGATGAGGGCATGCGATTAATAAGAAAACATGCTGTTGAAACTGCATCGGCCCAAAATGGTTTAGAAACATTCATTTGAAATAATAAGGCACGTACAGTTTCGAGAAGATGTCTGTTTTTATGTTCGGCCATTCCATTTTGAGATGGAGTATCAACACACGAAGTTTCATGAAGTATGCCATTTTGAACCATATAAGATTGAAACAAAGCTGATGTATATTCTTTGGCATTATCACTTCACAAAGTACGAATTGAAACATTAAATTGAGTTTTAATCTCAACACAAAATGCGCAAAAAATAGAAAACAATTCAGAACGACTCTTCATTAAATATAACCAAGTTACACGAGAATAATCATCCATAAAAGTAACAAAATACTTAAATCTAGGTTTATACAAAATAGGACAAGGACCCCAAACATCAGAATGAACTAATTCAAAAGGAACACTAGCACGTTTATTAACTCTTGGATTTGAACTAAGACGATGATTTTTGCAAATTGACAAGACTCACAATCTAATGAAGACACCTTACTAAACTGAGGACAAAGTTTCTTCAGTAAAAGAAGAAATGGATGACCCAGTCTACAATGTGCCTCGAAGGGAGAGGTTACACTAGAGCAAGCGACAGATTTCAGTATTGGTGTGTCAAGAATATAGAGGCCTCTAGACTCATGTCCTTTACCAATAGTCTTCTTCGTCATAAGATCCTGAAATAAGTAACGATCAGGAAAAAATGAGATGCAACAATTAAGATTGCGAGTAAGCTGACTTACAGAGATCAAATTAAAGGATAAGTTAAGTAAATGTAAGATAGACGACAAAGGAAGCAAAGGAGTGGGAGTAATTATGCCAGACCTAAGAACACGAGATGGTGACCCATTGGCTAAGGTAACAGTAGAGGTAGAAGTGTGTGACTGAAGAGTAGAAAAGAGACTAGAATTATCTGTCATATGATCTGTGGCACCAGAATCAATAACCCATTTGGAAGATGAGGAAATGAGACACGCATTTGATTTACCTGAATCAGCAATAGCAGTGACAGAAGGTGATGAAGACCTTAGTGATTCTTGATACTGGGAGAACTTGGTAAATTCATTTGCAGAGATAAGAACCGATTTTTCAGAAGTATCAGAAGTGGATGCAACATGAGCCGAGTGACCTTTCTGATGCGTGTATTGAAGCTTTCTATAGTCATGTTTCGTATGTCTTGGTTTGTGACAATAGTGACATACAATACCTCCTAGGTCCTGTGGTTGAGTTTCAAACCCGTGCGAGCTGTCTCCTTTGTTTCTCTTCATATAAGTTGACCATCCATGCTCATAATTATTACTTCGGTTGACCAAAGCACCATTTAATTGAGCAGGTGGAGGTGAAGTGCCTTCTGTACGAAGTACTCGACTAAACACCTCTTGTAAAAAGGAGATCTCAGAACCAGAAAGAACCTGGGACTTAGCAATCTCAAAAGCAGAGGGAAGACCGGCAAGAAAACTCATGACCGCCATTTGTTCCTGTTGGTTTTGTTGAACCTTTACATCAGGGCTAAAAGGCATCAAACTATTGAGCTCTTCATAAGTCCTTTTAAATTCCATAAAATAATTTGTGAGTGACTGATCTTGTTTGTCTGCACGGTAAAATGCTTTGCATACCTCATACATGCGAGAAAGATTTTCTTTACCAGAATATAAGAAATCCAAATAATCCATCAATTCCTTAACAAATTCACAATGATTGATCAAGTCAATTACATTGCTTTCAATAGAATTCCGAATCTGTAGAAATAAGCGGGCATCTTCTCCAAGCCAGCCTGCTTTGAATCATCTTTAAGAGGATCATTAGTCAAATGAGTATCTTTGTCGATACTTCTCAAATAAATTCGAATGGTCTTGCTCCAAGCCAAATAATTCGAGCTATTGAGCTTATAGTCCGTGATTTTAGACATCACAGACACCATATCCGTCACAACATTAGATTTCTTTTCAGGCATAACTCCTACAAACGACAAGGCAACGAACAAACGAACAAACAAAATCCAACAATAGCAACGACCAAACACGCATCGAACAAGAACACAAAATTGGAAGAACCCAAACCTGAACAATCACAAGCGATGAGTGCCAAACCACCACAGATGATAGAGGGAAAGGTCAGAGAGCAACACGAGGTCGATTGGAGAAAGACTGTTGCACGGACGCACTGTCACGTGCCAGCGCGTGGAAAGATGGTAGAAAGTCGCGGTGGCGCGTGTGGCTCACTCGCAGCTCGTCTGGTGACCGGACTTCGGGGTTTGGTCGGTCGGCGGTTGGTCTTCCTCCCTGTGTTGGCGGTGAGCAAAAATGTGCACTCCAAAAGGGTGTTCTGAGTTGGAACCCAAAAATGCACTAAATCATAATTTGTGTTTATCCAAAATTAGCCCCTAATTTGATCGAAAAAAAAAATTCCCAAATTTTGTAACTCAAATGCTTTGATATCATGTAAAACTCTGAATTTACTCTTAAAATTTTTATTCAAAGACATTACATATTTATATACAAAGTTAGGGATACTCTTAGGTGACATACACCTAATACACATCTAAGACACCTAATACACAACTAATATATTCATCTAGTGATAGACACCCAATACACAACTAACATCTTTAACATTGTAGATACTAGAATTCATAATATCTGCATGGCTGAACAAAGCATTAATATTAATGACTACTCTCTTGCTTGCTTTTTTCTCCAAATTATGTTTTCTTGTAATATTTTTATTTTTCTTTTGATTACTTTTCCATTTAATCCTCACTAATCATGTATTTATATTAGCTTAGGCTATGTATTGCTTATTTGGATGCGATGTGGAACCTTATTCAACTAATTGGATCGTCTAACTTCAGTGTGAGTTACAAGTGTTTCTTCTTTGATCAATATTCTATTACCTTTGTTATAACGCCCATGCCCCACCGCCCACCCCCCAAAAATAAACAAAAAGTAAAAGCTTTCAAAAATATAAAATAGGTTTATGCGAAATCAAATATTAAAGGATTGAAATAGAGGAGAACCATAAAATCAAAGAAAGATATTCTAATTCTCATTAATTCTAATACTAAAATATTACATATGTATTTATAGAAATAATAATACTAAAACTTTAACCTAATATGACTCTAAATAAGACTCCTAAACTAATAGGGAAACATAATGGTAATTGTTTGGATACATAGGTTGGCCTGGAGCCCAACTCGCCTGACTGCCCCAGCCTAGAAGACAACCCGATCCCAGGGGACTGTCTGAGCCAATTTTGTATCCATGGGGTCGACCACCAATCTGAGTCGTGGGGTGGTCGACCCCGGTTTATGAAAGTGCTTGTTTTTTACCCTTTTGTCCTTCATGACACACTTACATGTGTCTATCCTATATAATCGACACCTATACATATAAAATTCTATAAATATATGGATTCCTTAAGAGATCTACACATTCAAGCAATTGCTTTAACTTTTTTCTAGTTTCTCTCTTTGTAAATTGGACCAATTCCAACATTTTGGGGCCTATTGTGGGGCTCAGATACTAAGGTCGAGCTTCAGATTTTGACTCTATATTTTCTAGGATTCACCCCAAATTCTAATAGAGATTTGAAAGACCAAATACTTATTCTACTTACTAGCTATCCTTAAAATCACGATCATATGTTCCTTGTCACCATGGTAGGAATCCGTGTTGAAGGACGATTAAGACTAGCGAATGAAGAAGCAGCGGTAGCATTAGATAACACCTCGTCGACCAATAATGAAGTCGAGACGGAGCCTAACCCTCATCAAGAGTTAGCTCGTCAACTCCTCGAGTTAAGAAGAGAGCTTGAGGAGACAAGGTGGGAGAATAGGTTACTGCGTTACCAATCAAGTGGGGAACCTTTGATGAACGAGCCACCAACCTGATTGACAAAAACTAGCTAGAGGGCGTCATGCTCGAGCCTAATTGGGCGAGAGAATAGGAAGTCGAAGGTAACCCCTTTTCTTACTCGGTGAGACCTAGCGACGAGCAGAGGATACAAGAAAGGATAAAATGGGAGGCACAAGCGTTTGGTATAAGTTAATAAGATGTAGGAACAGGCTTTGAAAATAGCCAATGAAAGACATGAAAAAGGCAAAGTTCCCTATGATATGGATAGGGATTGTGAACAACTATGTGTCTCCTTATTCTTCGATGAGATAGAGAATGATGAACCACTAGTCAAGTTCAATGCTTCTAAATGCCCTGATTATTTGGGAACTAAGGACCCTATAACACATGTACAACACTTCAAGACGGTTGTGGCTCTTATGAGCCTTGCATAGGGAAAAAGAGATACCATGATGTGCAAGTTGTTCGTTGCTACCTTCTATGATGGTGCCTAAAAGTGGTTCAACAACTTGGCACCTCGCACCTCGCACCATAATCTCATTCTCATAGTTTGCCCAGTTGTTCATCACCAACTATGCTTGTAACAAATCCTTAAGGAAAGAATCACACCACCTCTTTTCAATTGTTCAAGAGAAGGGTGAGTCCATAGAGAAGTATATGAAACGATTTAGGGAGGAAAAGTTGGAAATCTCCGACTATCCTAGTTCAATCGCTATAGAAGCCTTTAGGCGGGGTCTTCTAAAGAATTTTGACTTGTTTTAGAGCTAACCAGGATAGTTCCTCTTACTTTAAAAGAGGCAAGAAAATTCGTCAATCTCGAAAGAGAGTCAGGTTCGATCAAGGGTCATCGGGTCGATGTGGAACTTGTACCAAAGAAGGAAAAAAGGAGGATAAGTCCTGACAAGGCAATTCATAATAGGGGAGTCAACGGAAATAAGCGTTTCACGCCAAACGACAGGGCGAGTGAACAATGGTCAAGAAATAGGGGACTTTTGGGGAGGTCACTCTTTCCTTTTAGAGGGCTTCCTTTGAGAGTGAATTTAGCTTAGACTGTATTAAGGATGGAAGAGGAGCCAAATGTCAGATGGCCCCCGAAAATGAAGTCTCCACTTAGAGACACATCTAAATGGTGTGCCTTTCACAAGGATGTCAGCCATGAGACTAGAAATTGTAGGCATCTCAAAAAGGAAATTGAAGAGTTGTTGGTTAGAGGACATTTGAAAGACCTTGTAAGAGGCAACAATGAAAAAGGAGTCCATCAGAATAGGCGAGAAGTGCCATAATCGGCCACTCCATCAAATAGCAGGACAAACCCCCATAACAAGCCCAACATCAAAACTAGCCATACTATACATGGAAGACACGGAATTAGTGGGGTCTCAAACAACTCGTGCTAAAGGTTTGCTAGAGAGTTGTGCAAAGCCCCACATGTTTACACCATGGAAAAGGCGAGGACCTCCGTGAAGATCGTTTTCACTGAGAAGGATGAGACCTCGTCCTATCATGAAGATCCCTTAGTGATCACTTTGAGAATCGGATCTTGCGATGTTTGCCGAATCATGGTTGATATAGGGAGCTTAGTTGATCATCTTTTTCTGCCTACCACAAGAGCCTTAGGAGTGAAAGAAATTGACATTGTAAGGACAGAGCTACCCTTAGTGGGATTCAACAACAACACCTATGTATTATGGACGCGGTACTGCCTATCATGGCAAATGAGTCAATAGTGATGACTAATTTTATGGTTATTGATGTCCCAGCTCACTACTACAATGCTATTAGGTAGGCCTTAGATATACAAGATGAAGGCGGTACCGTCTACCTTCCACCAAGTAATCAAATTCCCAACTAATTAAGGCACGAAAGAGATAAGGGGGGACCAAGAAAAAGCCAGAAGCTGTTATAATGCCACCATGAAAGAAGTCACTCCCAAGTAGCAATCACAACAGTCTTTCCCAAAGGAGGTCGGGTGTTAAAAATTTGACGAGGTTTGTCAACCTAAATGAGGTACGAGACTTTCCAATAGGAGATGAGGGTGAGAATCATCCTTTAAAATTGAGTAGGGATCTGACAATAGAGATTGAGGAGCAACTTTCACACTTGCTCAAAACGAATTTTGATGTTTTTGCGTGGACCTCGACAGACATGCCCATGATTGACCTAGAAGTCATAACTCCTAGGTTGAATGTCAATCGAGAGGCTAGACTTATTCAATAAATAAAAAGAAAATTCTCGAGGGATAAGAATGAGGTAATCAAAAATCAGGTCACCACCCTTATAGAGGCATGGGTTGTAAGGGAGGTCAACTGACCTCCCTTGTCCCAAAGATTGTTTCCCTCTCCCAAGTATTGATCAACTGGTAGATGCTTTCGCTGGTTTTGGACTGATGAGTTTCTTGGATGCATATTCCGAGTACCATCAGATCAAGATGCACCTTGAGGACGAGGAAAAGACATCTTTTATCACCAAGGAAGGGACCTTTTGTTATGTCAGAATGCTGTTCGGATTGAAGAATACGGACGCCACATATCAACGTCTCATCAACAAAATGTTTGTAGATCAGTTGGGGAGAAACCTGGAAGCATATGTGGACGACATGATAGTGAAATCAGCTCAACCCTTGAACCACGTCAAAGACTTAGATGAGGTATTTTTGGTAATACGAAAATATGGTATGAGACTTAATCCCAAGAAGTGTCGTTGGTGTTGTTGTAGGAACATTCTTAGGATATCTTGTATCTGTCTGGGGGATTGAGGTAAACCCAGACAAGATGCATGCCTTGGTGAACATGAGGCCACCTACCAATCTGAAGGGGATCCAACAACTGAACGGAAGAATAATGGTACTGAATAAATTTATCTCCAAATGCATGAACAAGTGTTTACCATTCCTCAAGATACTGAGAAAAAACACGCCAATTTTTTGAGATGAGGATTATGACAAGGTCTTTAAAGAAATCGAATAATACCTAAGCAACCCTCTTGTCCTGGTCAACCCTCTCTGAGGTGAGACACTTTACTTGAATTTGGTCGTGGCCCTTAGACTTGTAACACCGTTCTCCTAGTTGAAAGTGACAAGGTTTAGCACCCCATCTACTATGTTAGTCAAATCTTTACAGACGCTCAAAATAGATACCCAACCATTGAAAAGTTGGCCTTTGCCCTCAAAGTTAGCACATGGAAGGTCAAACATTTCTTTGGCTTACACACATCGTAGTACTTACCTCCCAACTACTTAAAAGCATGTTGACGAGGCCAGAAGTGGCAAGAAGACTGGCACAAATTGCCATATAATTGGGAGAATATAACATTAAATACATGATTAGAACAACCATCAAGGGGTAAGCGGTGGCTTAGTTTGTGGCCGTATTCAGCGAAACATCGAAAGTCATCAGTAACAAGGGACAAAAAAAAGTGTGGGGTGGATCAAAGGAAGAAGCCAACCTGGCAAGTATTCGTCGATGAAGCACACAACTTCAATGGTACTGTGTTGGGGTGGTCATAATTGATCATGATAACAATTACTTCGAGTATGCTACTTGATTTCTAGGCAATTAATAATGTTGTGGAGTACGAGGCGGCTATATTTGAGGCCATGACGTCAAAGAAACTCGAGGCAGATAATATCACTCTGCATAGCAATTCTAGACTAATGGTCAAGTATGAAGGGGTATTTGGAGAGGCTAAAACGAGAGTGCTCAAAATTTTCCAAGTACGAGATCAAGCAAATAGCTCGAAATGAGAATGGTCACATCGATGGGCCACACTGGCATCGGTGTGGGAGGTTGACCACGCTCGAGTAGTGTTAATAACAATCCAAGCAGGGGCCAGTTTGGAAGAGGCCGAAAGAATAGTCGGGTGTGTAAATGCTCTTACCACCCCATGGTTTATCCCGATCTATAACTTCCTAAAAAGGGAAGACCTTCCCGAGGATCGCAAGCTTGCCAAAGAAATCAAGGCCAAGGCAGGTTAACACATGATTGAAGCAGGTAAGCTATACAGAAAACCGTACTCGGACCCAGGCTCTTATGCATAGCCAAGGAGGGAGCTAAAAGACTGATGTTTGAAGCACATGAAGGAGAGTGCGACTCTTATTCAAGTGGAAGGAAGCTATCTCAGTGGATTATGAGGCAGGGCTACTATTGGCCGACTATGTTGGTAGACTGTACAAAATATACTTAGAAGTGTGAGAAGTGCCAAAGATTTGCCCCATTATCACACACGCCTCTAAATACCATGACGGGAGTGGTAAGTCCTTGGCCCTTCTACAAGTAGGGATTCGACATAGTAGGGCCTTTACCTCTAGCAAAGGAACAAACGAAGTTTCTACTAGTGGCCACTGATTACTTTTCTAAATGGATTGAAGTAGAACCTCTAGGAAGAATACTGGAGGAGGTGATTCGATTTATCTGGAAGTCTATAATTTGTTTGTTCAGTCTATCCAAAGAGCTCGTTACCAATAACGGGAGGTAATTTACAGGTTGTACCACGAAGTTCACCATCAAATACAACATCAAGATGTGTCACTCAACATCATATTATCCCTAAGCCAATGGTCAAGTGGAATCTTTCAACAAATTGATTATGAACCTACTAAAGAAAAGGTTGGAGAGTGCAAAAGGAAGATGAGTTGAGGAGCTGCCTGTGGCATTGTTGGCTGTTAGGACGAGCCCTCAGGGAAGCACTAATGAGACACGCTTTTCCCTGGTCTATAGGACTGAGGTAGTAATACCAACTAAAGTTACGGTACCCACTATCAGGTTGGCCCTAACAAAAGAACAGAACGAGGCGAATAGAGCTATCGAATTGACCCTCGTTGAGGAGAAAATGGATGAAGCTTTGAGGAGGATAATTGAACATAAAAGAATAGTATCAAATTATTACAACAAGACCGTGCGTTTCAAAGTGTTTGCCATGGGTGATTGGGTTCTCCAACGAGTTTTCCCTAACAAGAAGGAATGGATGGTCGAAAAAATGGGTGCAAATTGGGAAAGACCTTATCAAATAATTGAGGCAATTCTAGAAAGGGCTTACTTGTTGAGAATCATTGAAGGAGCTGAGGATGGCACAAGTTGGAATGCCAGACACTTAAAGAAATACTATTGATATATATTAATTTACTACTTCATGTACCATCATTGTATGCATACTTATGAGGTGATTTTCGTCAACAAATGGATCTCTTCTAGAAATCTCCCACTATTATATGTTATGGGCTGATCACCTCGGTTAAGAACCAGGTAGAACGCCCTGATACTTCCAAACGTCTTGAGTTGATCAGCTCGGTCAAGAACTAGGTTGGCACTCTGATGGTGAAGGGAGGGCTAAGCACCTCGATTAGGAACCAGTTAGAGCTCCTTCTCCTACTATTATATGTCATGGTATGATAACCTCGGTTAAGAACCAGGTAAAGCGCCTTGACACTTGCAAACGTGATGAGTTGATCGCCTTGGTTAGGTAATAGGTTGGCACTCTGACGGTGAAGAGAGGGCTGAGCACCTTGATCAAGAATTAGGTAGAGCTCCATCTCCCACTATTTTATGTCATATGTTGATAACCTTGATTAAAAACCAGGTAGAGCGTCTTGACACTTGCAAAAGTCCTAAGTTGATTACCTCAGTCAGGAACTAAGTTGACACTCTAACGGTGAATGGAGAGCCGAGCATCTTGGTCAAGAACCAGGTAGAGCTCCCTTTCCCACTATTATATGTCACGAGTTGATCACCTCGGTTAAGAACTAGGTAGACCATCCTAGCACTTGCAAACGTCTTTAGTTGATCATCTCGGTCAGGAACCAAGTTGGCACTCCAATGGTGAAGGGAGAGTTGAGCACCTCGATCATGAACCATGTAGAGCTCCCTTTCCCATTGTTACAAGCCACAGACTGACCACCTTGATTAAGAAGCATGTAGCACTAACACTTGTAAAGTTCGTTCCCTAATAAAGGAGGAGCATGCATATAGAAAAATACAACAATTGGGCATCGCAAGTGCATTCTATTAAGAATATTTTTATTGTTTGAACTTACAAATGCTTTTGAAAAACTTACTAATACATAACTCGGCCTCTCAGAAGGTTAAAAATTCCTCAGACGCTTAGACACACGATCGGTGTCTGGGTCATCAGTTTTCTCGACCAGGGGCAACAACTTAGCCTGAATCTCGATAATTTTCTTTTGTGCATTGGCCATCGTTTCGAGAGGAACAGACCTCAACGCGAGCACTGCACACTCCAGTTCTTCAGTAACCTTTATCACCTTGAGGAACTATCCCTTTAGATCACTTTATATAGAAGTTCACCCAATAGGATTCCCTGTCCATGAGGGCGGTCATTTTAGTTAGGGTCCTCTCTCAAGCTTGAATTTGGAATAATTGCTTTTTACAAGAGGCGAGCTCACACTTAGTCTCCTCAAAAGACCTTAGCTTGCCTTCAAGTTTGAAAACTTTGGTTTTTAGCCCTCTAAACTCATTCTTAAGTCTACCATTTTCTCTTTCAAAGCTTGAACTGAATGTCTGTTGGTTCGATCAGAATCCATAAAGTTCGACCAAAAAAGATGGAGAAAGAGTTGGCCACTATTTTTTTATTGACTAGATTTAGCAAGTGTTCCCCACACCCTTTTATAGGAGATGACGCTAAGAAAAGGCTGGTGACACGTGTCCCAAAAATAGATGGGTAGGTCAAACATCATAAATATGCAAGACAATAATATAAATGTACAATTATGCAGACAAATTGATTTTTCGTTAAGAAAATTGATTCTTCATTAATAAAATTTGGATTACAAAGGATTGAGCTTGCGACCACACAGGTAAAAGTGGCATCGAGTTCGAAAAGTTAAAAAGCATATATGCCCACAAAATATATTAAAAGGTATGCTCGAGCCACAAAAATCAATGGTCCTCATTTCGAGCTAAAAGAGTAGAGAACTAGATGTTTGGATACATGGATCAGCCTAGAGCTTGACCTACCTAACTGTTCGAGCTTAGGAGACAGCCCGGTCCCAGGAGACAATCTGAGCCAATTTTTTTATCCATGAGGTCGACCACCAGTTCAGGTCGTGGGGTGGTCGACCTCGGTTTATGAATGTGCCTATTTTTTACCCGTTTGTCCTTCCTGACACACTTACATGTGTCTACCTTGTGTAATCGATGCATGTACATATAAAACTCCATAAATACATGGATTCTCAGAGAGATTCACACATTCAAATAATTGTTCTAACTTTTCTCTGGTTTTTCTTTCTGTAAATCGGACCAATCTCAACAATAATTATCTAATACTAATAATATTAAATATCCAATATTCTAATTATTCCCTCAAGCAGAACATAGATAAGTTTAGATTGAACAATTACAAAGGACAATAAAATAGAAAGAAATAAAACCATAATAGATCCACCTAGTTGAATCTTGAAGCTATTTACATGAGTCTTGCCAAATAGTGTAAAACTAGTTACTAAACCAACCAAAAATAACTAATAATAATGGGATACACTACTTTGTTGAGGACATTTAGCTTTATTGAAGTTGTAAGCCACATGTATTAGAAAGTCACTAAGAGTGTAGGATAACATAGAAAAATTCCATAAACATAGAAAGCAATAGAGGACGTGGTGACATAAGCCAAAGAGTAGTAAAACCATGTAGAAAAAAGCTTTATGAAAACTGGGATAGCTAGCAGCATAGGCGACTAAGAGGTAGTGATGCAGATATTGAGCACTCCAAGCAAACCATAGTTGGCGTAAATTGCTATCAACATATGTAGAAGGAAGACGTACTCTAATTTTCCCCTCTCTAGTTGGAGCATAAATATTAAACATGTCTAACTTGAATGGTGAACTATGAAAGTCTTCCAATAAAGAATCTTATTATAGTGCATTAGTAGTTGAACTCGAATTGTATCGAGCTCAGAATGATAACCTTTTAATTAGACATATGTAGATATATAACCAACCAATCTTCAATCAGTTAAATTGTAATCTCAACAAGTGCATATAACCCATAAAGAAACACCATAGAAGCCCACCCAAATATATTAGACCACGTAGCAACGTTAGAGACAAGAAATCCAATAACTAAATCATAAAAGAACTAACGTCATAAAAGAAGTCAATCAACACTCGGTAGTAGACAGCAATACGAGAAACTCTTCCTTGCTGTCTGCAATTGGTGGTAGTCACAAAAGAAAGCCAACACATATACATAAAAACAAACTCATGACAATAATAGAACCGTGCAAGTTTAGAGTGAATGGTAATGTGCCAGTTACCAAATTCCAATCAGTAAGATAACTCACCAAATATTTTGTCATAAAATAACCATAGAGAACTACCCAAATCACCAATTCATGTCACTGTTGAAAACAAACTCTACTACTACTTTGTTAAGGAAAATAAAAAATTAATAATTAGAATAGGAATCACAATGGATAATTGATGGTATTGAGACTCGCATAACTATCGTTGAGTAATAAGGGATATTTATGGATTAAGAGAGAGTTGAATCACATAAAAATCCAAGTAGCAATAATTCAATAGCCAAAATTTGGTTTCAGTGGCAATAAAACGAAGTGATCAATTTAAATCCCAATTTAGTAAGATATCCTCAATAGAAAAAAATACTGATAGCAAAGGCCAAGAAGCCCAAAAACATCCATCAGATGAAATACCCAATCAGTCAAGATAACCAAACCAGCCCAAATACAAAATACCTAATCAATCCACATGCCAAATCAGCCCAAAGAGAAAAGAAATATCCAAAAGCAGCAACCCAATAAATCTACAACACCAATCAGCCCATATATCCAAAAAGCCTACAAATCATTCAGCAGTCTTAACAATCAAAAACATGGTCAAGAGATCGACCGAATAAGTGTGGCCATTGTACCTCAAGAATGTGGGCAGAAAAGAGGGAGGGATGAACTCGAACTGATGGGGTAGCAGACAGTGTGACCAAAAGATTGGTGGTGGTGCAGGCCAATCAGTGGGGCAAAGACCACGCAGATCTGGTCGTGTTGATTCTGGTATTGGGTCATAGCAAAATGGTGGCAGGTTTGGTTGTACCAGTGGCGACGAGGACTGGGTTCCTCGAAAGCAGCGGTGGCACAAATGAAGTAGAAAACAGGCTCTAGGGAATAAAGGGAAAGCAGCAGATCAAATCAGGTGGAGCCAAGGAGAGGTGCGATGTTAAATCGGTCAAGCAATTTGTGATAGCCGAAAATCTGGGTAGTGTTAGCTGGTTGAGTAGGTGTCGATGGTGGCTGAGGAGTCCCGTCATGGTGACCACACACATTAATGCACAGTATATAAATATATTTTTAATTAAAGAACAAACGTGGAGAGAGGATAAAATTAAGGTTTAGAAAATAGATTAACAGTATTTAAGAACGAACACGTCTTTGATACTAAGTAGATATATAAAATAAGTTTTTGCGGGAGCAAGAAATAGGTTGAGAAAAGAATCATAAAATCAAAGAAAGATTCTAATTTTCATCCATTCTAATACTAAAAGATTACATATGTATTTATAGATATAATAATATTAAAATCCTAATCTTAATAGGATTCTAAATAAAACTGTTAAACTAATAAGGAAACATAATGATAATTATTTAATACTAATAATATTAAATATCTAATATTTCATTTCTTTCTGTTATGTTTGAACCATTATATTCTGGATTTCACTTTCAGGACGAACAAAGGAGGCTCTCCTTCTATGCTGCTATGTTCCTTCCACTTAGAAAGAAAATGTACAAAGATAAGAAAGGAAAAAAGGTATTTTCACTTTTTAAGTTTTTATTTTTTAACTTTCTTGTCATGATGAAAGTCAAAAAAGATCTCATCATTGCTCAGGACCATTACATTCGTATCATTATAATTAGTTTGAGCCCATAATTGACTAAAGTGTCTTGTATAATATAGCAAAAACAGAATGCACATCATACGAATCTCATGAGCATTATTATCCCTGATTTTGTTATTTGACCAGAAAACCATGACCTCTTAGTAGAAAGTCGAAATGAGGATAATTCCAAAGTTGACACCAAATACAAAATCATCCTTTTATGTTTTTTCCCCCTTCTTCTTCCAAATAGATTTTGCTTCATGTGTTAACGACTCTTACACCATGTGATTTAATGTAGTATTTCTGAGATATTTGGGTTATGTTCTTATTTGCATCCATCTTATAAAATTTGGCTAATCCATTAGGGACATAATACCCATGAATTTCTACAATTTTCTCTGTTTTGACTTCTGTTCTAAATGCAGATTCCTGTTGTTAACCATATTTTAAGAGAGTCACTAAAGCGGAAAGCCAGCGATGCAGAAACTGTCGGTTCATTTCTTTCTTGTTTTTATTTTAGACTTGCTAGCATGCTGATACATTGTAAATTTTTTCCTCTCAATTCTACAGGTTATAAATGTACACAATGCCAGTGAAAAATTTCTGTCCCTAATTCCTTGTATTGTATCAAATGAGGACGTCCAGATGACAGAGTTTGAAGGGGGAAAAGAGCTTGTTAATATCCCTGTTACTTCACAACTTCGAGTAATAACAGGTATTATACAGCTTGACTCAATGATATTTGCTTTATCAGCTGTAATTGAAACTTGTTGAGATGTTGAATCAATCTAGTATTGGATTGGATAATTCAGTTTGTTAAGAATCCAACCTTTTAGTGGTGCTCTGGAATTGATCTTTATTAACATGTGAGAATGCTGATCAATTATATTTTTTTTTTGTACCTTCCAATTGCATTGTTTTCGTTATGGCTAACCAACCTCTCAATTTTACCTACCCAGGGTTTTTGCTCCGAGAAATTAAAGATTTTTGGCGAGTTGCCTTGCTAATGTCTACATTATTACATAAAATCAATTATGATGAAGATCTTCTAAGCAAGAACTTTCAGCTTGCCGAGCTAAGAGATCTATTTAAAGCAGTTGAGAATACCATTGTTGAACTAGGTTCGAGCAACTTATTTTAGTTTAAAAAAAAAAAAAAATTCGAGCAACTTATTTTAGTTTTTTTTTTTTAATTCTCTCCATTTTTTACTGTTCACTTGGAAGCACAATAGTTGCTGCTCCTCTTTTATGGTGGTTGCAGTTAGATACAAAATTTCACTCTCTTTTAGTAGCAAGTGGATCTTTAAAAAAGGTTGCCATATTTTATGTGGTTTTGTCATGGTGCATCTAGGTCTTGAAAAAGTATGGGATGTCAAACCTTTGGTAAATGGGAAGGAAATTATGAGTGTTTTGCAGCTAAAATCTGGAGGACCACTAGTAAGAGAATGGGTAAGCCGAAAGCTTTGTGTATCTGTGCAACATGTCATTACATAACCTGAAATAATATTGTCATAAAACAACATTTAGAACAATAAAAGTATATTAGACTAGTACCCTAATTTTAGTGCATATATTTGCTTTGCAGCAACAAAAATTGTTTGCTTGGCAACTTGCTAATCCTTCTGGAACTGGAGAGGAATGCCTCGAATGGATGAAGCAAACCTATTCTAAAAGAGCAAAGACAGAGTAGCTTCCACTGCTATTACTTTTGATCTATGTAGCCCAAGTCATGCCTTAATTCAAAGAAATAGTTTATAGTCTTGGGTTCCTTTTGTCTTTCGGAAGCTCCAGGATGAGCTCCTTTTGCGTTGCATTAATTGCAGTTGACCAGATTCAAATGCAGTGGTTTCCCATTTTGATTCGATCTTGGCGGGAAAAAAACATGTAAATGTCTCCCATAATGTTAGTATAGTATGGTTGATGAGGAAAAACAGCTTAACCAAAATAAGAATTTTGTTATTTATCATTCTTTTGCGGAACAGAAAACTCTGTTAGGTTTATGTTTTACACTGAACATTTACTAATTAGTGTTCCGTAGTATAAAGGGCAACAGAGGCGTTTCTAACACTATCTTTATGCTTTGGCATTTGACCATGATTGTTGAGATGAGGTCTCATTCAGGTGCGCCTTTATTCTGATATCACCAAAAAGAAAATATTCTAACTTTGAAGGAGCATTTTTATCCACTCATTTAATATAGATTTTGAGTTCAATTTGTTTAGCAGAAATAATAATTCTGATTTCAATTTAATTTCTAATTAAGTTGTCATGTTAAATAAAATGTCTCATCATTTTTTTATAATATTGCAAGAGTTATTTTTATATTATAAGTTATATTATAATTGAGATAATAATTAATTAAAATAATAAAATTTATTTGTTTTATGTAAAAATACCTAGTGAATAGAATTTAAAATATATCTCAAATATATGTTGATCGTAACCAATTGATTTGACAAAGCAATGAAGATTTAACTAAATTGATATTTTTTTAAATCAATGAAAATTTGAGAAGAAATATTTAGCAAAAAAAAAAAATCTGCACTGCCTGTTGTTTCTTCTTCCGTTCTTCGTCCCACTAAATATCGCACGTGTTAAGCCAACCCACGTGACTTGAAGACAAAGCGAGAGAGATAGAGAGCGAATAAAGGTGGAATTAAATTGAAAAGGAAAAGGGAAAAACATGAAAGAGATAGAGACGTTTAAAATTGGAAATGTTTTGGAAAATGGGAAGCAAATGTTGCAATCAAAGTTGTTGTTTTGTTACAAATGCATTTCTGAACACTCAGTTGCCGATTAATGCTCTCTTTACTCAATCACAGTTGTAGCTCTCTTTCTCTCACTAAAAGTAAGCAGAGTTCCTTAATTAATTAGTTTTTATTTATTCTTTCTGTTTTTTTATCAAATAGTTGTACTTTCGGCTAAGATAACCATGCAGAGAGAAATCGTTTCGCTGGAGTGTTCTTTTTCATTTTTGCGGTTAGATCATTCTCTGTTTCTTTGCCTTTTTTTGGATGTTCTGTTTCGATGTTCTTATCTATTTTATGGGTAAAGTACGTAATAATGAAAAGTTTAGATTTTTAGACAGCAGTTCTTAATATTTGCGTTTTTTTGTGGGCATTGTTTGTTTAATTGTGTTGAGAGTTCTGATTATAATTATCTGTTTTCTTGATTGATGAGAAAAGATGGTACGATATTGAAAAATTAAACACATTTGTTGAACTTTATGAATTTTCTATGGGGTTTTTTTAAATATGAAAAGAGAGAGTAAAAAGTTCGATTCTTGGTTAATAGATGGAGCTGTGGCCTAGGGGTGTTATGATCTGAGTATTGGCTGCTAGCCATGTAGTCAGGTATTGTTCTTGACTTCTTGTTTTACATTGAAAAAAAATGCCCATGCCATGAATCAACCTCTGAGATGGTGAGATTAATGGATGTCATTTAGCTGCTTTTGTTTTCATTTAGTTGGGCAAGAGTAGAAAAGGGGCTAAATAGTTTCAACTTGTGGTTAGTGTAATGATTTAATAGGAATTTTGGTTCTAGGTGCGCTTTTGGGTAATGTTTAACTTGTGTGATTTTTACCTGAATTATTTCAATAGAGGTGCTGGTTGGACTTTAAATAATCTTCAAAGTTCAATATGCCATTGGGACTTTCAGTATTGGGTATGAACTTATGAGCTTCTGCTTACCTTAGAATACCTAAGGGTAACATACATTTACTTATCTATATGTGTTAAGGTGGTTTTACTAAACTGTATCTCTCAAAGGTCTACCGTTTGATTGAATGATGTGAAGATGAGTGTGCATGTTCATTATGTTTTGTTAGGACTTTAGGTTTATATGGCTTCCAAATTCTTGAATAGAAATGTCTTACTTTTGAAACTTCCATGTTTTATCTATCTGTCACATATGTTATGAACACTGGAAGTGATAGACTTAGTTCACTATTGTTTCTGATTCATAAAGTTCTTTAGTTTTTGTTGATTTTGCTAGTCTTGAAAAGTTACTAAAGTAATTTAGGAACTGTAGCTAAGATTAGAAACTGTCAAGAAAATAGATGAACTATGGCCGTAGTATTTCATTTGTGATGTATAAGTTTCTTTAGCTTGTTTATTGATAGATTTTTGAATTATACTATATTAAAGTAGTTAGGAGCCGTGACTATGGTAGCAAACTGTTCAGTGAGATCGAAAACCTGTTGCCTCTTTATGTTCAGTGTATGAATTCAAACTAACCACACATGGAAATTGTTAGTTTCCTATAATTGTTGATTTATATTTTAGGGATATTAATCTTGTGTATATATAGCTGGGATTTGTTATGATTTACTTTTCTTAACTAGTATAAATTAGTTCCTAGAAATCAAGATCAAATCAGGATCTTTTTCACAGATCCTTGTGTATATATATGTATCCAAATTATACCTAACAAAAAAATAGTTCCCATTTTATTCTGCTTCATGAAATTAAAACATGGATTTTAAAACCTAATTTTTTTTCCAAATTTTTCACATTTCCCAAATTTTTTACATTTTTGATTTCTACTGAATTTCTAGCCTATTTTTTGTCAACATATTTTTTTTGCATTTCTCTATTACCTCTCTGTAATATGTTTTTTACTGATCTCTCTCTCTTGCGAACTCGCGTCCGCCATGACCGACTCTGAGTACAGTAATGAAAATCAAGCACTTCATGTGGCTCAATCACCTTTAACATCTTGGATAGTAGATTCAGGCATATTAGATCACACGATAGGTGATAGATCACTGCTCTCAACTTATACTCCATGTCAGGATTATCGCATAGTGCATATTGCCAATGATTCATGCTCAAGAGTTGTTGGAATAGGAATTATATATCTCTCATGCAATCTCATTCTACACTCAGTATTCTTTGTACCTAATCTTAAGTGTACTCTAATCTCTGTAAGCAAATTAACCCATGATTTTCATTGTGAAACTAAATTTTTTGGTAATTTTTTGTGATTTTTATGACTTGAGTTCGAAAAAGATGATTGGTAATGCTAAATTTTGTGCAGGCTTGTATCTCCTCAAAGTAGACTCCTCTTTTGTCCCAACTCAGAGTAATAATAATAAAAATAGTATCAAACCCCAGTGTTGGTCATTTCAGAGTCATGCGTCAATATGTCAGTCTAATAAAACAAGTGCAATCGTGTTGTGGTACTATCATCTAGGTCATCCAAATTTATTGTATTTGAAACGTTTATTTTTGTCATTATTCATTAATAAAGATGCAAAGTTATTTCAGTGTGATGTCTACCAATTATCAAAGCATGCTCAAAGTACATAAATCCCACGACCATACCAACCTTTTCTTTTTTCTCTTATCCATGGTGATATCTGGGAGACAATCAAAATCTCTAATATTTCTGGAGCTAGGTGGTTTGTATTGTTGGTTGATGATCATACACGAATAAGTTGGACCTTCCTTATGAAAGATAAATCTAAAACTAACCAAATCTTCAAAACTTTTCATAGTATGATTCAAACTCAATTTCAAGCCAAAATTCAAGTCCTTAAAACTGATAATACCCGAGATTTCTTTAACTCTATTCTCAATTCTTATCTCTAATCTTATGGAATTATCCATCAAATCTCATGTGTGGACACACCTTAACAAAATAGTGTGGTAGAATGCTAAAATCGTCATGTACGTGAGGTTGCTCGTTCATTACTCTTCCAGTCTAATGTACCTAAGAAATTCTGGGACGAGGTAAGGACGAGATTATCCTTACGATCACCTATCTCATTAATAGAATACACTTATGTGTTCTCAAATTCAAAACTTTAGTGCAATCACTCCTTGATTTATATCCAAACTCACACCTGTTATATTCCCAAATTCCTCTTAAATTTTTTTGATGCATTACGTTTATTCATACTCATCCTCATAGTCGAGATAAACTTGATGAAAGATCACTTAAGTGCATTTTCATTGGATACTCGCCAAACAAGAAGGGATATAAATGTTTTTCTCTCACCAAAAAGGTTTATCACACCATGGATATTACCTTCTTTGAAGATAAACCATTTTTTCCCAATTCGGTAATTCAAGGGGAGACAAACACCCAAGAATCACAAATTGGGATTAGATTTCTCTCATTGATCCGATACCAAGTCCAAGTCCAAGTCCACTCAATTTAATTCTTCACTTACCTAACTTAGAGTCTATCACTTTCAAACCCTTAGACATGAGTTGGCTTTCCAAACACATTTGAGTCACCCAATTCACCATCCGATAAATCAGACATATATCCAAAACATCTCCACTTTCCTGATAAGGTAGTAAAAGTCTATACTAGGAGAAAGCAACCTCAACAGCCTATTCAAAATCAACAAAACCTGTAGTCTAATATGAACTCAGTAATTCCTGAATTAGCACAAGGTGAGGCTAAACACAAAATACAGTGTTGAAAAAGTGGCAGAATATGATCCAAACTTATCTCTACCTATTGCTTAGAGAAAGGGAGTTCGCTCATGTATATAACATCCTATTCCAAACTTTCCCAAAAATTCAAAGTATTTGTGACTACTCTAGACAAAATCTAGATTCCCAAAATAGTTCATGACACATTAAAAGCCCCTAAATGGAGAGCTGCTACTCTAGAAGAATTTCATGCCTTTGAGAAGAATGGCACATGGATCCTAATAACTCTATCGCCTGGAAAACAAACAGTTGGGTGCAAGTAGATTTTCTCAGTAAAACAAAAGGCTAATGGTAGTATTGAACAGTTCAAAGCCCGCTTGGTAGCCAAGGGTTATACTCAATCATATGGAATTGACTACTAAGAAACATTTTCTCTTGTAGCCAAACTCAACACAGTATGCATTTTGTTATACATTGTTGTGAACCGAGATTGGCCTTAATTTTAACTTGATGTGAAAAATGCATTTTTGAATGGAAACTTAGTAGAAGTATATATGAATATACATCCGGGGTTCGACACTAATTGTACGCGAGGCAAATTTTGTAGGCTTTGAAAGTTACTATACGAACTCAAACAATCACCCTGTGCATGGTTTGATAAATTTACAAGGGTGTTAAAACAAGATGGCTACATCAAGTCTCAAGCTGATCATACTCTTTTCATCAAATACTTAACAAACGGTAAGATTATTGTATTAATAGTATATGTTGATGATATAGTTCTCACGGGAAATTATGAAAAGGAAATGAGGAGACTTAAACTTCTCTTATCCAAAGAGTTTGAAATCAAAGACTTGGGACATCTGAGGTATTTTTTTGGAAATAGAAGTGGTTAGATCAAGGGAATTTTAGATTCCCAATGAAAGTATGTCTTAGATCTTTTAAAAGAAACAGGTACGTGGGTGTAGGCCAGTGGACACTCCTATGGACCCTAACACAAAGTTGAAGCCTTGAACTAAAGAAATGGTTATGGATAAAAGACAATACCAACGCTTTTGTGTCACACACGTTCGGATATAAGTTTTGCAGTGAGCCTTCAAAAACATACATGGAAGCAGTTTACCGTATTCTTAGATATCTTAAGAGGAATCTGGAAAGAGACTAATGTTCAAAAAAATGCTTAATCATTCCTTAGAGGTTTACATGGATGCAGATTGCGTTGGATCTCCCGTTGACCAAAAATCAATTTCAGGGTATTGCTCCTATGTAGGAGGAAATTTAGTGACATGACGGAGTAAGAAGCAATAGGCGGTGGCACGTAGTAGTACTGAGGTAGAATTTCGAGCCTTAGCTATGGGTGTTTGTGAAGGAATCTAGTTAAAATGGCTACTGAATGAACTCAAAGTTAGCATTTTTGGTCCTATAGATACGATGTGTGGCAACCAATCAACTATAGCTATTGCCAAGAACCCTGTCCATCATGATAGGACAAAGCATGTTGAGATTGATCGACACTTCATTAGCGAAAAGATAAAAGGCAATGTTATATCACTGAAACATATTCCATCTCGACTTCAAGCAACAAACATCCTCACAAAGGCACTCTTTCGTCCGAACTTATTGAGCTAAGTTATAAACTTAGTTTAATGAGTATATACCGCCTAGTTTGAGAGATAGTGTAGGAGTTCAAACTAACCATGTATAGAAATTGTTAGTTTCCTATAATTGTGGATTTATATTTTAGGGATATTAATCTTGTGTATATAGTTGTGATTTACTTTCCTTAATTAGTGTAAATTAGTTCCTATAAATCAAGATCAAATCAAGATCTTTTTCACATATCCTTGTATATGTATATGTATCCAAATTGTACCTAAGAAATAACAGAAAAATTGTTCCCGTTCTATTCTGCTTCATTCATCAGTATGAATTTTTTTCAGTGTGGCTTTTTACTTCACATTTTAGAAGGACTTTCATTTTCTAGTTATTGTTCTCAAATATACTAAATTTATAATGCAAGCTGTTTGATTCACTGAAGTTGTACACATTGCAGGTTATATGATTAACAATCAATGTATGTCTCAATCTACTCTTTGCAACAGAAAAGTGAATACTTGATGTTACAACTCTACATGCTCTAGGTTTTTCTTTGACTTCAGAGACTTCTTCTTGGAAGCTTTTAAAACTGCAGGAGGATTGCTTTTGGAAGTTTAAATGTCGTGCAGCCAAGTTTTTCTAACATACAAGAGAAAGCGGCTGACAGGAACTGGTCCTGCTCATGGAAATGGGTGCGACAGTTCACTTTCTACGTGTCCTAATGGGGATTCTTTTACTAGTTTAAAATTGCATGGTGATATGATTAATGAGAAAACATTAGAAGATCAGAAAAGTAATGGACACTTTTTAAGCAATAATGTTCATTCTAAAGAGAGATTGTCTTCGGATTCAACAGGGACTGCCACTAATTTGATTATTGATGTCATCGGATTACAATCGTCTCTCGAAAGGAGAGATGGCTTGGACTGTGATGCTGATAGCTCATGTAGATTGAAAACATTAATCTCAGAGAAACATGATTCACTTGCTGAAAATAATAATACTGTCTGTGGTGGTTTGGTTAAGGAAACCAGGTCTACAGCTCCATTGATTACTTTTAGTCGAAAAAATAAAAGAAAAATGGAGGATAAGAGTGGTTCACTGGTCAATAAATATCAGAAAGGCTGTTCCAAAGGTCATGAAACAGATTCGAAGCCAGCAGCAGAGGTTGATGACACAAGTTATAGCTCTTGTCTTATTGAGGGCAAAGTATGTTGTTATGCTCTGAACATCTTCTTTTTTTTCCTTTTTTTCTTTTTTAAGGCATATTGGCTTGCAGAAAGAGTCTTGAAAAAAACCTTCTTATTAGTATTAATTTGGTTTGACAAGTAAATTTAAGAAATCTATCAAAATAATTGTGCATCTTTTTGAGTGATTAACTCCTGTATTTTGATTTGAGGATTATGTTTTTTGTGACTTCAATGTAGTGTTTTGTTTCTCTTGTAGAATTGCAAATCACCAATCTAGTTTGATATTATGACAGGTAACAGTAGTTGATTCTACGCCTCCTCATGCCAGGGTATCTTTAGAGGCTGAAATGTATGTGCATATGAACTTAAACTCTTAAAGCTGAAATCGTTTAGTATTTTAATGCCCTGACATCCATTCTAAAACAGTTTGATTCTTGAGAGTGAGCGGCAGCATGATGGGGAAAGTACATCTGAGAATGTACTGAATGTAGCTGAACGAGTTCCTGAGCACAGTGCTCAGGATGTGGTTCATATCCAGAAAGACCTTCCCATGGATTCTTTGGAAGCTCCCTTGGGCAACACCGTGAAAGCCTCCACTTCGGGAGCTGTAAATGCTGTTACACAAGGAGAGGAAAGTCATGCATGTAAAAGAGAGGAATCTAAAGCCACCTCAAATGATGGCAAGAAAGTGAAAATAGGTGGATCACTTCCGTTCTTGGATCTCTCTGTTACTCCCACTGGTAAAAATTCTATGCTAATGATGTGTGATTGAGTTATTGATTACATTAGTTCACACATTTATTTCAAAATACATAAATAGCTTAATATGTTCCACGGAATTCTCGTGGTAGATTCAAGTGGTGCCTTGGACTGTAATATCAACATGGATTCAAGTTCCCAAAATCCATCTTTTTATGGAAGAAGTAACGCAACTGCACTGGATGCTGTTTCTTCCCCAGAAGTGTCAGATGTCAGAAATGAGAGGTGCCCGTCTTTTCCTTCAAAGATGCAAACAGATGCAACTGCTGGTGTAGAACGTACATTCTTGGAAGAATCTAGTTCCACATGCAAAGATAACTATAAATCTAACTCTGTTTCCATGAACTTGACTTGTAAAAACAAATGTCTTCAGGTACGCTAGTATCATACCCATAGTGCTGTCAGGATTGTTTATCTGTTTGCTCTACCTTTGACCATCTATAGTGTTTTTTTTTAATAAATAATTAGAGTGATTTCTGATGGAATATTTGTTGATTTCTTCCTATCTTGTAATTGATGGTAGCTATTTCCAGAAGACAAATCCAATGAAGTTTTCCAAGTGTTAACTACTCAGCCCCACCGAACTGCTTTTACCGCCGCTGCAGAAGGGAAAGCTATAAAATTTTTTAACAAAAATAATAAAAAGAAAAAAAGATCTCCACCTAATCTGGGCCTGTCCCTGCCAATAGAGCGTACAAGTACAGCAGCTGCATCCGTTAATTGTTTGACCACATTTCCTTTGATAAACTTGTATGGCGAAACAAGAGAGTTTTTCCAAGATGCAGTGCCTCAATCTTCATCAAATAACTTATCATCAGGTTTTAGACACGGGATACTTGACAACATTTTAACCCGTGACGGAGCTTTAAATGAAAGGGACAGTTTTCAAGATAATCTTAAGTCATATGCTACTTCATGGACTGAAGAAGAGTTAGATTTCTTGTGGATTGGTATTAGAAGACATGGAGTGCACAATTGGGGTGCTATGTTGAAAGATCGGAAATTGCACTTCTCTACATTTAGGGTGGCAAGGGATCTTGCAGAGAGGTGGGAAGTGGAACAGTCCAAACTTTTCAAGGACATCTCTCCTTCACAGTCAAAGCATTCAAAAATACAGAGTTTTTCTTCAAACTTGTACAACAGCTTCCCTTGCCAAACAGAAGGGTCAAGGAAAGAGGACTCAGAAGCTGCAACTCGACTGTCACTTGGAGAGGTCTATACTTGTGGAGAAAGCAATGGATCTAGAATGTCAAGGTTCGAGTCACCTTATTTATCAACTAACTTGACTGAATACCTCCAGGGGCCTTTTCTCTGCCCTACTAAAGACCTTTTTGTTGATTATAGAAAAGGAAAATACGAGACGGAGCCTCCTAACCATTCAAGAGGCACAATTATGCCAGATTATAATCCTTTAAGAACCGATTCTCTTACAACTTCCATGGCAAGAAGGGGCAATTTGCCTCACTGGATCAAAGAAGCAGTTTGTGCGTACCCTTCTGGACTGACGCAGCCAAATATACTTCCAGGTGTCTCATTGAGTTCTCAATCACAAAATTTGCATGCTACCTATCCATATTTTTATCCTTTTGAGCTACAGTCTGGGCCAAGGAATGAAATGTACCATTTATATGGTGGTTCGAGTAGAGGTCAGTGTTTCAACGGCTCGACAGGAATTAGTCGTGGAAAGGCTGAGGTGAGGAAAGCTTCTTCTCAAGCTTGTCCACCAGAAAATGTGATTGTTATCAACAGTGATGCCTCTTCGGAAGAGACAATATCTGATGATCATGGGGCTAGGAAATAGAATGATTATAACTACGGTTAATGCAGTTAATCACGGAAAGGTATTTAGCCTTATGTATAGTTTTGTACTTAACCCAATTGTACATATTTGGGATCAGTTGAACACATTTTCCCAGAAACAATCATGTAAGATTTGTGAGACTAAACCATTTTATTTTGTCACATGTTCAAGAATTATAGTGTAGCGTTTGACCAAACATAATATTTTTGTGTGCTTGGTATGTTACTTGGGAAGATAATTTACAGACAATGTTAAAGACATCCAAAATACAAGATATGTAAAAAAACAAAAACAAAAAAATTGTTTATGAACTCTAGAAATCAATGCTTGTATCTAAAACGATGCAGATTCCAGATCCAAGGAGAAACCAATGCTTTGCTCTTCAACAAGTTCCTCTATCTTATTGCTAGTTAAGTGCATGTCCAATAGATGACCTCTGAATAACTGAGTGTGCTGATCAATTGGCAAACATCCCTGGCTTCTTCTGAATCCTTCTAATTCCATTGATACTTGTTTCATTGCTGGCCTCTTTTTTCCATGTAACTTTAAGCATTGAGCTGCTAGCTCTGCAAAAGACTCGATAGTATTGTCCTTTCCTGCTTGTTTAGCCACCTGAGGATCCAAAATTTGTGAAAGTTGGTTTTCCTTGAACAATGATATGAAAGATGCTACAAGATTCTTCCCCTCATCTTTAGCAAAAGAGAATGGGTTTTCTCCTGTTAATAGTTCAACAAGTATGACTCCAAAACTATAAACATCACTTTTATCTGTGTACTGGCTTGAGTAGAAGTACTCGGGATCCATGTATCCAAAAGTTCCCTGTACTGCTGTGGTTAAGTGAGTTTTATCATGTGGAACTGATCTTGATGTCCCAAAGTCTGAGATTTTGGCATTGTACTTCTCATCGAGAAGTACATTGGATGGTTTAATGTCTCTGTGGAAGATAGGCATTGAAGCTGCAGAATGCATATATGCCAAAGCTCCAGCAACATCACAAGCAATGCTCAACCGGGCTTCCCATGTAAGTGATGATTCAAGATCTTTCTTTTTTATATGATGAGAAAGTGTTCCATTAGAAATAAATTCATAAACCAATAATGGAACATCAGTCTCCAAACAAAAACCAAGTAATCTCACTATGTTTCGATGATTGGTTTGTGATAGTATAATTACTTCGTTAATAAACTGCTCAATTTGCTCTCTATCTATTGCTTTTGATCTTTTAACAGCAACTATGGTACCATCGAGTAACATTCCTTTATAAACTGTACCATTTCCTCCTTGACCAAGAAACCGACTGTTATTGTAGTTGTCCGTGGCTCTTTGTAGCTCCTCTGCAGTAAACAGTTTTGCTTTTGCACTGCTTCCATACGATGGGAGCTTTTCTTGCAGCAAAAACCCACCATTTAGCTTGAAAAACTCTTCTTTTTGGATTTTTATTCTCCTCCTCTTTAGCCATCGGTATAGTTTGTAGCTCAATAGAAATAGAACCAATAATCCAATTCCAATACAAACACCTGCAAGACTTGATTTGTCAAATTACTTCTACATGTGACATGCATTTTTCATAGTTGTGATACTTTTTTTAGGTTTCGTGACATTCCATAATCGGACAGTTTTTGCAACTGAGAATATTTAGACATCTAAATTGAAATTCTCCCATCTTGGAATGTCTAGCGTTTCTCTTTTCCAGAACAGGATCTTTAACACGAAATTTTTGCTTTACTGATAAGAATTGGATGCTAATGCAATGAGAACTGAAGTTGAAAAGTAGAAAGAAACACATACCTAAAATGGTAACCAACTTAACCGGAAAACTTCTTTTATTATCATTAGACTTGCAATTAAGGCCTCCTGAACCATTGTGACAGCTGCAGAAGAACAACCCGGGATTGACAGAACAGCTCTGGCTTTTCAGTGGAACTAACATGGGTGTAAAGGGGTAAATAATACTATCTTGCAACAACATATTTGCCTCTAACATGCTCTGAGTGTTAACCCCAAACCTCTCTCCAATAGAGGCAAGTGAATCATTCATGTGTACAATATATACCAACAGGGACATCACATCACTTGCTGTTTGATTATCACTGGGACAAGCACATCTAACTGGGACTGTCAACTCTGCCCCGATCGGAATATTTTCCGGGTCATAATAGTTCTGCCCAATTAATGCCTGGCAGGTTGTCAAGCCTTGGTAAGTTTCACTAGCTGTCTTGAAATATGTATCAAGTTTTTTGACAGTATAAGGAGTGAGGTGTTGGAAGATGTTTCCTGAACATGTACACGAAATAGGAACTATAATCAACTTGTTGGTGGGAATCTTACTGGTTGATGATGATATGTTGTTGAGTGAAGCAATTTCCGAGGCTTCAGAGCCAAGGAGATAGGCTATGTTTGTGGTTGTATCATAAGGAGCCGTAGAATTGAAGGTGACAAAAGTCTTGCAGGACTTGATATGACCATCACAGAGGTACCCTTTTGATGCAGAAGGGTTACTAGAGCAGTTGAGCCATGTGTTGTTAAGATATGCTTGTTGGCAATAGACTAATTGATGAAATATTGAAAGAAATAAGAGAACAAAGAGTATATATGATGAGAATGGCTTCACTTTCATGGTTATGTGCTCCACGGTAGACCTAGAAATATGATCTTAGCTATATTCTTATAGTAAGAAATCACTGCTTGAAATGAATTTTACTATGATGCATATAAAGGAGGAAAATGGGAGAAAAAGTCTTCTAATATCATCAAGAAAACAGAAAGGATCTTGAAATTTGAGGTTCTTACGGTCACATGCTGTGGCATTTATTCTTTGGAGTTCTTCTGGTGATTGAAAATCAATTGATGTTGTTGGAATTTGAAACCAATGAAAAATAACACAATTTACATTGCTGTGTATAATTTTCACATACAATTCAACAATAGTTACAAGTGCATGTAGAGCAAGTGGAGGGGAAGTTGAGATCGAGTTTCTCCAAAAATAAAAATGGATACCTGCCAATATTGACTTACCAAATTGCTAGATAAACTTCTATAATGGTGTTTTTGGTCAAAGTGGTTCAGAGCACGTTTTCTATAAGTTTACTTTGTTACATCTGAACTCTTAAGATTGATGTTAGATAGTAAAGTCTCTATCATAAAATAATCTTAACATCATTTCTCACACGAAACATTTTCCTTCTCAATATTATTTTTATCAAATAAATGACTGTCAAGTCGTTAAAATTGAAGATAAATAATAATATAATAATAATAATAATTTTTATTAAAATATTATTTTTATTAAAATTAAAACTTGATAGCTTTACGTAAAAAAATTATTAAAATAATATAATTTATTTTTTTGTGTGTTATGGAATAATTAAAAAATATTTTTTATAATATAAGGAATAAACAGCACCACTTTAAAATTTGCTTTAAAATCTGGATACTTCTGCCGCTTCTATCAGTTTTTTTTACTAATATTTAACTGAATATTGACACATACTTTACTCATATATCTTCTAATATATTTTACCAATATTCCTGTAGTGGGTAAAGTTAAAGATAAATAAATTTGTAATCAATAATATAGTGTTTATATTATCTAAAAAACTAAATTACTTTTCTAATTTTTAAAATAAATTTTGAAATATATGAATATAAAATTGTGATATTTGTATTTTTATAAGAATAATTGTTTTTTAACTGTTTTATATCATAATCTAACTATCACGTATTAATAATTAAATTATATTATAATTACTTTATCCTCACGTCTTCAATATATAACAATAATCTTTCTCTTTATAACTATAATCTAATTGACTTAATTTGATCTAATTTTGTAGATATTTTATTAGTTTTAATAGTAGGATTGATCCTCTCTACTTCAAGTCATATATTTAAATCATAAAAAAATTAATTTTATCTATTTTATAAAATATATTACTTATATTTCTCTTTAATTAGTTTTTAGAAAATATAAATTGAATCGTCTAAAATCAATCATACTAAAACAAAACAAAACAAAATTTTGATTGATTTAGGTTTTTCTTTTGATTTTGAACTTTCTAATTTTCTTAAGTTATTCTGTATATAATTTTTTTCGGTTTAAAACAAATTTGATTCTACGAACTTAAAATTATATAATTTTTATAATATATACTATATCATAATTAATATTATTTTATTTTTTAATAGAAATAATATTATTTAAATATTATAGTTCTAAATTTTTAAAGTAATTTAAAGCCTCAAACACAAATATTGTTATTTATTTATAATATGCATACTAAAACCAAAAAATATAGTTGGGATCGTAGATGCATAAAACGAAGTATATGTTTGGATTTTAATTTTTGAAAATAATAATAATAAAGGGATGAATAATAAAAATATATAAATTAAGAAAAAAAAATTAAATATAATAAAGTTAATCTTATAATTTTATAACTATTATAAACGAGAACATTTGTACTTTCATAACTACTATAACTTCAAAAGTGTCATTTTTCAAAATCTATTATAAATATGAATATACTTTCACATATAACTTAATTCAATTATCTATATAACAAATATATAATAACTTTTTATCATTCTTCATAATATTATGTTTTTAAATAAAATTAATTATTTTTAAAATAATTAATAAAAACATAATATCTTAACTTAAAATTTTAAAAGAATTCATTTATAAAATTATTTTATCACTCTTTTTTAATTTTTTATAAAATTAAAAAATTATAAATTACTTATAATTATTTTGTTCATCCTTCAAAATTTTAATATTTTTTAATTAAAATGAATTCTTTTTGAAATAAAAATAATAGCAATATGATTCGGTTAAAAATTAAAAATTAAAATTTTAAAAGATTTTGATTTAGATTATTCAATCATCCTTTGTATATCTATTTTTAATATTTTTAATTAAAATTAATTCTTTAAAATATTAAATCATAAATATAATGAATTAATTAAGAATTAAAAACTATAATTATAAAATACTTCAATCAAAATTATTAAATCATTTACTCTTTCTTAATATTTTTAATTAAAATTAATTATGTGAGATAATAAATAAAAGACATAATGACTTAATTATGAATTAAAAATTATAACTTCAAAAAAACTTCAGTTATGATTATTTAATCATCTTTTCATAATTTTATCTTTTATAAAATTAAAAAATTATAGATTACATATAATCATATAATTATTTTAATCATACTTCTTAAAAACTTTAATGTTAATTAAAATTAATTCATTTAAAATACAAATAACAATTATAATGAATTAATTAGGAATTAAAAATTAGAATTCTAAAATACTTTGATTATAATTATTTAATCATTCTTTCTTAATATTTATTTTATAAAATTTAAAAAATTATAGATTACATATAATTATTTTTTTCATACTTCTTAAAAAATTTAATATTTTTAATTAAAATTAGTTATTTGTGTAATAATAAATAACAATCATCAAAACCTAGAATTTTAAAAGACTTTATTTTGAATTATTTAATTACAATTAATAACTAGGGGTGTTTACCGGTTCGATTTTAGGAAAAAAAATTAACCAGGTCGTTTGAAAATAATTTTAATTAATATAAATTGAATAGAATCGTTTAATTTATAAAACTATTCGATCTAATTTTCCGCTTTAATTTAATTCGGTACGATTTTTGAACACCCCATTAATAACTATCTTTTATATAAAATTACAATACTTACATATTATATATAGTTATTTTGGCCAAAATTATTTAAAATTTAATACTCTTAATCAAAATTAATTATTTATAAAATAATTGACATAATCACTTAATTAAAAATAAAAAAAGTAGAATTTAAAAAATATTTAATTTCAATAATTTATTCACATATTTTTCATTTTATTTATAAAATTAAAATATTTAAATATTGTATATAGTTATTCTAATACATCTTTTATGCTCATAATCTATTTAAAATTGTGAATTTTTATAAAAACAATTGATGTCATTTTTGTATTATCCCACATTGTTATTTTACATAATTTAGGATATGTATAAATAAAAAAAATGACCGGTTATTGAATTTAGGTCGCAAAGAGCATCCATTTTTGTGGAACAGGAGAAGACTTAGACAAATGTGATACCACATACGTATGTCACCGATCGATTATGTCCCCAAAATCGAACCGATAAACACCCATAGTTATTAATCGTAATTAAATAATTCAAAATAAAGTCTTTTAAAATTCTAGGTTTTGATGATGGTTATTTATTATTACACAAATAACTAATTTTAATTAAAAATATTAAACTTTTTAAGAAGTATTACAAAAATAATTATATGTAATCTATAACTTTTTAAACTTTATAAAATAAATATTAAAAAAGAGTGATTAAATAATTATAATAAAAATCTTTTAGAATTTTAGTTTTTAATTCCTAATTAATTCATTATAATTGTTATTTTATTTTAAATAAATTAATTTTAATTAACATTAAAGTTTTTAAGAAGTATAACTAACATAATTATATGATTATATGAAATCTAGAATTTTTTAATTCTATAAAAAATAAAATTATGAAAAGGTGATTAAATAATCATAAATGAAGTCTTTTTGAAATTATAGTTTTTAATTCATAATTAAGTAATTATGTTTTTTATTTATTATCTTAAATAATTAATTTTAATTAAAAATATTAAGAAAGAGCAAATGATTAAATAATTTTGATTGAAGTCTTTTATAATTATAGTTTTTAATTCTTAATTAATTCATTATGTTTATGATTTAGTATTTTAAAAAAATTAATTTTAATTAAAAATATTAAAAATAGATATATAAAGGATAATTGAATAATCTAAACCAAAATCTTTTAAAATTTTTATTTTTAATTTCTAACCGAATTATATTGCTATTATTTTTATTCCAAAAAAATTCATTTTAATTAAAAAACATTAAAATTTTGAAAGGTGATCAAAATAATTATAAATAATATATAATTTTTTTAATTTTATAAAAACTAAAAAAGAGTGATAAAATAATTTTATAACTGTATTCTTTTAAAATTTTAGATTTTAATTTTTAGTTAATATATTATGTTTTTATTTATTATTTTTAAAATAATTAATTTTATTTAAAAATATAATATTACGAAGAATGGTAAAAATTTATTATATATTTGTTATATATATAATTAAATTAAATTATATCTAAAAGTTTATTATACTTATAATAGATAGAAAATGACAGTTTTGAAGTTATGGTAGTCATGGAAGTACAAATAAGTTATTTTATAATAGTTATAAAATTATAAGATTAATTTTATTATATTTAATTTCTTTATTTTTATTAATTTATATATTTTCATCATTCATCTCTTAATTATTTTTTTTCAAAAATTAAAATCCAAACATATACTTCGTTTTATTCATCTACAATTCCAACTATATTTTTTGGTTCTAATATACATATTATAAATAAATAACAATATTTGTGTTTCATACTTTAAATTACTTTAAAAATTTAGAACTCTAATATTTAAATAATATTAATTATGATATAATATATATTATAATTTAAAGTTAAGTAAATTTGTTTATAATTGAAAAAAATTCTATATAGAACAATTTTAAAAAACTATAATGTTCAAAATCAAACAACTAACCCAAATCAATCATAATTTTGTTTTGTTTGATTTGGTTTTATTATCGAATGATTTTAGACCTGTTATTGCTTGATTCAATTTCTATTTTTTAAAAACTTATTAAAGAGAGATATAAGTAATATTTTTTATAAAATAGATATAATTAATTTTTTTTATGATTTAAACATGCCACTTGAGGTAAGAAGTATCGAGTTCTACCACTAGATTATTAACTTAATAAAATATTGATAAAATTAGATTGAATAAAAAATTAAGTCAAATAGATAATAGGTGTACCGAGGAAGAGTACTCTTATACGTATCAAATTATTATGTACATAAAGTGAAAGATTTAAATTATGGAATAAAGTAAAATGGATGTTAGAGGCTTCTAAAATAAATTGTTGTAGACTTACTTAAAAATAAACCCAAGTTATAAAAGCCCAGCCCAATCCATTAGAAAGATCGCCCGAAACCGCTGTACCTGTAGGATACGACGATTAGCCGAATTGGTTCCGGTTTCTTTCTCACCACTTTGAGAAGCTGCTAGACAGCCGAGACCTGGAGTCTGCTAAACGTTCTTTATATTATTTGGAATCTTCATTCGGGACGCAGAGATCGATCAAAACCTAGTGTGTCGCTTGAAAAAGGAGTGGGATTAGGGTTTTTGCTCAACGATTGGCCATCTCTGCGGGTCGAAACTCTTTGCAGGTGCGATTTATTTATTAGCTTTTATTTCAATGGATTGCATAAATATGTCCTCTCTTTCCAGACATGAATTCTCTCTTTTTTTTGTGTTCTTAATTTTTCTTTTATGATTTATTTGAATTTAATCAGGTTTCATAGGGAAGCATTTTCGAAATTATTTGCTTGTCATAAATTTACATCAGTGGGAGTGTTCTAACTAGTGGTGTTAGCTTCATCATAATTTGAAGATGTCGTCCCTAAGGAACGCTATTAGCAGAAGGGCACATAAGGAACGATCTCAACCGTGGGTGACCCAATTCCTCTTTTTTGTTTTAGTTTTCGAATATTACTCTTTTGCACTGTTTTAGATTATGTGTTTGTGGCCTTTAGGGAAGCAAGGAAAAAATTTGGGCTTCTTGAGAAGCACAAAGACTATGTTGAGCGTGCAAAAGCCTTCCACAAAAAGGAGGACACTATACGGGTAAATTTGCTTGTTATTTTTCACCCATGTGTTGGCATTGATTTATTTTCCTTTTTCTTGTATTTTCTTCCAATTTTATACTCTAAAATAGTATGTGTCTCAAGTTTATTTCATCTTTCTGTTCCACTGCACAGAGGCTTAGAGAAAAAGCAGCCTTCAGAAATCCTGATGAATTTTACTTCAAGATGATCAAAACAAAAACTGCTAATGGAGTTCATAAATTAGAGTACTACTAGCTATCTTATTCCAATGTTTCTTTGGGATAGTAGCTTTATACTTCCTGCTTATCTGACTTGCACACTTTTTTTCTTCAGGAGTCAGGCAAACAAATATACCCCAGAAGAGCTGATGCTCATGAAGACACAAGATATAGGATATTTGCTTCAGAAAATGCAGAGTGAGAAAAAGGTAAACAGTATATGTACCTATAAGTTTGTGGGATAAAGATGAATGAGTTTATGAATTGTTCTATAGTAATTACTATTTTGTTTTCTAATGCAGAAAATTGAAAAGTTGACTGCAATGCTACATTCTCTTGATAATCATCCCTCCAATAGACACGTCTACTATGCTGAAGACTGGTTTTAGCTCCCTTCCCCGATTCTTTTCTATAAAGATACAATCATTTTTTTAAAATCATATGGAATTACTTTTTCATTATTTCTTGACTGAACTTGGAGGAGGATTAATGGGGATAGATTGTTCTATTTAGTGCCATTTATATGTGAGTGTCTTCCCTCAAACACTCTGTAGTTGAGCTTCATAGACCTAACCGATTATCTCCAATGAACTCATATTCACAAAATTGTGTTCAACTTGACAATTCCAGGGTCCATTTCCCCGATAGCCAGGGGCGGAACTAGGGGGGATTGGAGTTGGCCATGCCCCCTCCTAGTTCGATAAATTATTCCTACTAATATATAATTTTTAACATTTTTGAAGATAAAATAAGAGGTTTGGTCCTTCTTATTGCAATAAAATTGTTATTATTATATATAAGTAAATAAAAATAAAATAATTAATATAATCTTTTATATTTATCTATCATATAAAATATAACTTTATTTATTACTAAGCAGTTTATAATACAAAGTTTGGTTGGTCCCGGTTCTCCTATGAAATAAATTTTGGTTCCAAGCCAACTTGGTCCCCCAAGAAGTTTGGCCTGCTTTGTTGGGTATCTGGACAGTTTCTTTAACATTATGCAGTTATTTATTTATTTTTTTTATCTCCTTGTTTGGTTCTTTTCATACCCTCTGTCTCTTTACCTTACATCCTCTGCTGACTGGGGAACTCCATTTGGCCCCCCCTAAGAAGTTTGTCCTGCTTTGTTGGGTATCTGGACAGTTTCTTTAACATTATGCAGTTATTTATTTATTTATCTCCTTGTTCGGTTCTTTTCTTACCCTGTCTCTTTACCTTTTATCCTCTGCTGACTGGGGAACTCCATTTGATTTTCTTTTCATGACACAAAGGCATTTGAAGATCCTCCCATTAGACTAAACTATTAGCGCTATAGATATTCCTTTATGTTTGCTTTTTTATTCATTGTGATCATGGTGTATCATCTTGCCATCAGTATATATAAACTTTTATGAAGTTTCATTTAAATTGTAAAGCTAAACCTTTATAATCAGTTAATCCTTTTATCGTCTGTTATAGGGAGGAGGCCAAAGAAATGCAATCAAATTTGTCTAGTGGTGGAAGAGGGTCTGCTTCTAATGACATTCCTGAAAATATTAAAAGGTAGAACACAAGTTTTAGTATCTTATGTCGCTGTTGGCATGTATGCTTTGAAAGCTAACTTTTTCTTAAGAATGTGGTTGTTGGAGTCTACCTTATGAATTTATACTTGAAAGTTTTCCATATAAATAGACTTGTTATATAAGTGATGAGAATAATTTGGTTTCTGAATCAGGTTAATTATGCTCTTTTTTTTCATTTCTTTATTCAGAGGCAGCATATATTATTTTCATGTCTCACATTCTTGTACCTTGAGTGACAGGAAAACAGCTGCTTCCTACAGAGAGCTAGAAGCAAGGAGGAGTAGAGTTGCAGATTTGGAAAAACTTTATATGGATATGGCTATGCAGAAGGAACTACAGGTATTGGTGTGGAAACTTCCCACGCTTCTAGTAGTAGTTAGGTCAATTGAACTAAGAGTGTTGGGACTAAGGTATTCTTTTAAATGACTAGAAAAAAGGTCGAAAACGTAAGCTACGTGAGGATGAGATTGTTTGTGAAACATCCAAACCAGTATTCAAATGGAGGGCGGAACGGAAACGCTGAGAAGGTCTGTATCTTTTGTTAGCACATTTCTTCTTTATGAATGTTGATTGTTTAAACTTGTACTCTATTTAATATGCCACTTTATCATTTCAGGATTCTAGATGGAAATGGTTCCATGGGAGTTCAATTTTCCTTTTAATTACTGCATTATCTGCAGAAGAGAAAGTTTTCCTGTAATATGTTAGATCTACTCAAAAAATTTGACGCAGCATTACTAGTAACTACATTGTTTCAAGAGGAAAGAACGGATCTGTGCCCTGCGAGTGGGAGGCTTGGGGAACCATGTAACCAGCATCTGTTTTTTTATTCTCCATTTTCTTTTAATTATGACATCAGTTAGATAGCAAGATATTTAAACTTGTGTACTAGAATCAGTATGTTACATTCTTTTTGTTGCTTTCTTATATCCTAATTCTCAAAACGAAATACTTTCTATCCTATTTTTGCTGGTTTACAATAGTGAGTACTATTTTAGTTTTTTTTTTAAATATTGCTGGTTTACAATAGTTTCTATCGGATTTTACGTAGCTCCAGATGAACTGTAAATAGATATCTCTGTTCTAGAAAGTGCTATTGTTGTCAGATTGAAAATGAAAAACTTAGAACCCAAAAAAGAAGAAAACAAGTGAAGATGAAAACACAGGGCAAAATGGCTTCAAAAGAAAAATGCCTTGCATCTTCACTCCACCCCTCAATATTGCCTACATGTCAATTTTCGTACACCTTATGTTAAGTTCATATCATTCTCATATCACGCTACACTGATTTTGAATCCCAACTGGATATGAAAGGTAATACTGTTGAAGAGTTATGATGAACAGAAGACATGGGGATCTTTAAAAAGAATCGTTCAAAAACTCAACTATAAGTTATTAAACAAAGATTACCAGACTTCGATTTTTAATGTTTGAACAAGTACTTTGAAACTTTCCTACTGATATGTATTTCTATGGACATTTCTAACTCTATTGGGTTACGCCATAAAGAAGGAAGCACCATATGAAAAACATCAAATTGTTTAGTAGTTCGGTTCAAAATGTCTTTTCACTTTCATTACCCTCTTCTGCAAGGTCAAGAACCTAGAGTATGGTCTTAAGTTGTGGGATTCTCTAGGGTGTAATTTGTATAGAAAATTTGCTCCAATCAAGAACATCAGCAAAAGGCAATGTAATATTCAGAAATAAGTAATGGAACACACCCTCCCTGCATACATAGTCTGCAAAAGTCATGGATTTGCAACTTGATACCTACTTGGGTTCAAGCAAAACTTGGTTCTTCCCATTTTTTGATGGTAATTTTGTGTTTTAGAAGATACTCATGGACTTGGATTTCTTCCTATTTTTCTTTCCAATTTTCAAACAAAATTTCTTTATATTCTCGCAACACGGCAAAAAAGTTCATATATGATGTAAGTTTAACATAATTGAATGTAAAATGTAATAAAAGTCATAAATGATTATTTTAGATTGATTGAATAATTTTTAAATAATATTAATATATTTCAAAATAGATCTAATTTAATCATAATAAATTTATATTATTAAAATTTAAATTTATTTAACTAAATTAATATAATTATGTTGTAATTAACTTAGAATCTTATGTTAACTTAATTTTAACTTATTCATATATATTTAATAGTTTGAAGTGTTGATTGTATTAAATAAGTAAAAATACTCTATCCATCTTGTTTCTTCTTATTTGTTCTAGTGGATTTATTTATATTGTGGTAATATACTTTATAATATTAGATATGTTTTATCAGATATTTTTCAAATATAAATTTAGATCTAGTATTATTATTTGAAATTTGGTTATAATTTATAAATTAAAAAGTTTAAGTATTTAAAGATAAAATTTTATTAAAGATTTATTATATTATCTATTAAAATAATCAAATTTAAATAGAAACAAAAAAACTAAAGATTGTACTTTAAAAATATTACTGATTGGATCATAGATTTGTTGTTATATCTATTATAATTATTTAATTTAAATTTCATTAATATATTTTATTCTAAATAAATGAAACTTATTTTTCATAAAAAAAATGAAAGATTTAAATTATGGAATAAAGTAAAATGGATGTGTGAGGCTTCTAAAATAAATTCTTGTAGATTTACTTAATAAAACCCAAGTTATAAAAGCCCAGCCCAATCCATTAGAAAGATCTCGCCGAAACCGCTGTACCTGTAGGATACGACGATATGCCGAATTGGTTCCGGTTTCTTTCTCACCACTTTGAGAAGCTGCTAGACAGCCGAGACCTGGAGTCTGTTAAGCGTTCTTTATATTCTGTGGAATCTTCATTCGGGACCCATAGATCGATCAAAACCTAGTGTGTCTCTTGAAAAAGGAGTGAGATTAGGGTTTTTGCTCAACAATTGGCCATCTCAGCGGGTCGAAATTCTTTGCAGGTGCGATTTATTTATTAGCTTTTATTTCAGTGGATTGCATAAATTTTTCCGCTCTTTCCAGACATATCAATTCTCTTGTTTTGTGTTTTTTAATTTTTCTTTTTTGATTTATTTGAATTGGAATCAGGTTTCATAGGAAAGCATTTTCGCGATTCTGATTCGAAATAGATTTTTTCTAGAGGGGCTTGTGGTTTGGGCTAGGGTTTGGTTTTCCAGTTCTGTCTAAAGTCTTGCTTATTTCTGCTAAACGTACCATAGTAGGCAGAAGTTAACAATGGTGGAGGAAGGTAAGCATAAATCTAGGAGAGAAGAGTCGGATAAGAAGGAAGGGGATTCGAGAAGCCGTCGCCGGGATAAGGAGAGGAATGGTGAGAGACATAAGGATAAGAGAGAACGTGTGAGCAGGCGTTCTGAGAGAGAATTGAGCTCTGATTCTGACGAGAGGAATGGTCGAGAGAGTGAGACGGATAGAGGTAGAGACAGGGATAGGGAGAAGGAGAGGCACATGGACAGGGACAAAGATAGTACTCGGAGTCGGGATGATGAAAAAATAAGAGGCAGAGACAAGAAGAGTAGAGACAGAGAAAAGGAGGAGAGGGAGCAGGAGAAGGAGCGGGAGAAGAGGGCAAGGGAGAAAGAAAGGGAGAGGGAGAAGGAGCTGGAGAAGAGGGCAAAAGAGAAGGAGAGGGAGAAGGAGCTGGAGAAGAGGGCAAAAGAGAAGGAGAGGGAAAAGGAACTAGAGAAGAGGGCAAAAGAGAAAGAGAGGGAAAAGGAAGTAGAGAAGAGGGCAAGAGAGAAAGAAAGGGAGAGGGAGAAGAGGGAATGGGAAAGAGAGAGGGAGAAGGAGCGAGAAAGAGAGAGGAGACTTCATGAAAAGGAGAAGCGTAGGGATGTTGATGGTGATGGAAGCTCTGATGAAGCTAAGGAGCATGATAGGAAGCGGAGGAGGAAGGATGAATATGATGATAATAAGATAAGAGAGCGTGAGCACGATAGTAGCAAGCATAGTAGGCACAGGGATGATGGCGATGAGAGTCCGAGGAAGGGGATTGCTGATGATGATTCCGATAGGAAAGAAAAGGAGCCTACTCGTGAGGAAGAGTTAGAGGCTGAACAGCGGAGATTGGATGAGGAAATGGAAAAGCGGAGGAGGAGAGTTCAAGAATGGCAAGATTTGAAGAGAAAGAATGAAGAAGCTGAAAGAGAGAAGCTTGGTGAGGCAAAAACTGATGAGCCCAAGTCTGGCAAGGCATGGACTCTTGAAGGTGAATCTGATGATGAAGATGTTCCATCAGGAAAAATGCAGACGGTTATGGAAATTGATGGAGAAGCTATTGATGATAATAATGAAGGGAAGGATGCAATGGATGTGGAGACTGAGAATGGAAGTGGTCCTGCTTTGCAGAATGGACCTGAAGACGGTGCTGCTGAAGATGAGGAGATTGACCCATTAGATGCATTTATGAACTCTATGGTTTTGCCTGAAGTTGAGAAGCTGAATAATACAATTGATTTTTCAATTTCTGATGATAAAATTTCTGACTCACAGAACAAGGACAAAAAGGATGATCAAACTAATGGTGGACAACCAAAGAAACGTGCAAATAAATTTATGGGCAGAATAATTCAAGGTGAGGATTCTGAATCAGATTATGGGGACCTTGAGAATGATGAGGATCCTGCAGAAGATGAAGATGATGACGAGTTTATAAAACGAGTGAAGAAGACAAAGGCTGAGAAGCTTGCGATTGTTGATCACTCAAAGATTGATTATGAGCCGTTTAGGAAAAACTTCTATATTGAAGTGAAGGAAGTCTTAAGAATGGCAGCAGAAGAGATTGCTGTGTACCGCAGACAATTGGAGTTGAAGGTTCATGGTAAAGATGTGCCAAAGCCTATCAAGACGTGGCACCAAACTGGACTTACTAATAAAATCATGGAAACAATTAAGAAAATGAACTTTGAGAAGCCAATGCCAATTCAAGCTCAAGCACTTCCTATAATTATGAGCGGTCGAGACTGCATTGGTATTGCAAAAACTGGATCTGGCAAAACCCTTGCATTTGTGCTACCAATGCTAAGGCATATAAAGGACCAGCCTCCTGTTGTTGCTGGAGATGGACCAATTGGGCTTGTAATGGCCCCTACAAGGGAGCTTGTTCAGCAGATTCACAGTGATATCAAAAAGTTTGCCAAAGTAATGGGTATCAGATGTGTGCCTGTATATGGAGGATCTGGTGTGGCCCAACAGATCAGTGAATTGAAGCGAGGTACTGAAATTGTGGTTTGTACCCCTGGCAGAATGATCGATATACTCTGCACAAGTGGTGGGAAAATTACAAATCTTCGTCGAGTCACTTACTTGGTAATGGATGAAGCTGATCGAATGTTTGACATGGGCTTCGAACCTCAAATCACCCGGATAGTTCAAAATATCCGGCCAGAAAGGCAAACTGTACTCTTTTCTGCAACTTTCCCTCGGCAGGTTGAAATCTTGGCTCGTAAAGTGTTGAACAAACCTGTGGAAATTCAGGTTGGTGGGAGGAGTGTTGTTAACAAGGACATAAAACAGTTGGTTGAAGTGAGGCCAGAAAGTGACAGGTTCTTTAGGTTGTTAGAACTACTTGGAGAATGGTATGAGAAGGGTAAAATTTTGATATTTGTCCAATCACAAGAAAAATGTGATGCTTTGTTCAGAGATCTACTCAGGCATGGTTATCCTTGCTTGTCGCTTCATGGTGCTAAGGATCAAACAGATCGGGAGTCTACTATTTCTGATTTCAAAAGCAATGTCTGTAATTTATTGATTGCAACAAGTATTGCTGCTAGGGGATTAGATGTCAAGGATCTTGAATTGGTTATTAACTTTGATGCTCCAAATCACTACGAGGACTATGTTCATCGTGTTGGCCGGACAGGCCGTGCTGGTCGTAAAGGGTGTGCTATAACGTTTATCTCCAAAGAAGATGTTAGATATGCTCCAGATCTTGTAAAAGCACTGGAACTCTCTGAACAAGTTGTTCCTGATGACCTTAAAGCTCTTGCTGATGGTTTTATGGAGAAAGTGAATCAGGGACTTGAACAGGCACATGGGACAGGTTATGGTGGAAGTGGCTTTAAGTTCAATGAAGAGGAAGATGAAGTTAGGAGAGCAGCAAAGAAGGCACAAGCCAAAGAATATGGTTTTGAGGAAGACAAGTCAGATTCAGACGACGAAGATGAAGGTATTAGGAAGGCAGGTGGTGACCTCTCTCAGCAAACTACTCTTGCTCACATTGCTGCCATTGCTGCTGCCTCCAAAGGTAGCTCAGCTGCAATGTCTACCCCTGTTGCTGCTCCTCAGCTGCTTCCAAATGGTGGACTGCCAGTTTCTCTGCCAGGTGTTCTTGGTTTAACATTACCTGGAACACCAGCTGTTGTGCCTGGTAGTGGGCTACCTGTTGCTGCTGGTGATGCAGCAGCTCGGGCACAGGCACTTGCAGCTGCAATGAACTTGCAGCATAACCTGGCAAAGATTCAAGCCGATGCAATGCCTGAACACTATGAAGCGGAGCTGGAGATAAATGATTTCCCCCAGAATGCTAGATGGAAGGTCACCCACAAGGAGACTTTGGGTCCTATATCAGATTGGACTGGAGCTGCCATTACTACTAGGGGGCAGTTTTTCCCACCCGGCAAAATTCCAGGACCAGGAGAGCGCAAACTTTACTTGTTCATTGAGGGCCCTACAGAGCAATCTGTGAAGAGAGCTAAAGCAGAATTGAAACGTGTTTTGGAAGACATATCGAATCAGGCATTATCACTTCCAGGTGGAACCCAGCCGGGCAAATATTCCGTATTTTAAATGTAAGTTGTTTTTTCTTTTCTCTTTCTTTTCTTTTTTTACTATTTAATTTGCTCATTTATCTTGTGCCTAACTTTCACGTTATTTTTCATTAAGACTTTACCTAGTTAATTAATGCTTTCAGTTATTAATAGTGCCCGATAGTTTTGCATATCTCTTCTTATCTGCTTTAAAATGTTGTTCGAGGTTGACATTCTTTAAATTCTATAACATCATCCATGAATTATGCTTGAGTGATTTATTTTTAGAGTTTTGTTAACTTGTTTATGACTAATAAATTTTGGCTTGTTTACACAGGGAACAAAATCCTTATAAAATTCTATTTATGCCCTTCCTCAACTCAATATGATTTAATATTTGTTGGGCATTGGCCTGTACCCCTCAATACCCTGTTCTTGTTTTATTCAGTGGATTCATGGTCTATCCTTAAAATACTAATATTGAACTATTTCATTTTCCACAATTTTTTCCCCCTTGATTTTTTCTCTTCTTTTCTTGTTATGTTTATCACTTCCCGTGGCATGGGGGAGGTTTTAAGCATATGCTCACTTGAATTTTGTCTCTGCTGATCACCGTCTCCTGGAGATGCAATCATGGTGCGACACTCGTTCCTTATATTCCTGTTTTACCTGTACGGGTTGGTTAATTTATAACTTGCATGGTTGTTTGCAAACTTTGCGTTATTTTTATTAGATCTTTTTATTTACTTATAGTTATTTTCTGTGTTTTATTTTCAGGCTTTCAAAAGGTAGACTTAATCAAAACATAAGTTAGGCATAACATGAAGGAGACACCACCACTAGCGGAAGAGAGGATTGCTACTAGTAAAGGGTTACTACCCCTTTGTTCTCTCATTTTGTTTAAAGATATTTTGCTACTCGGACATCATCATAACCACTTTCTGGAGCTCTCTATGCACCTGGGTCCCGAGTTACATTGCGTGCTCTCCAGCTGCTAGAGAAATGTTGGTTAATTGATCTTTGAGGTTAACGGGTTGAGGCTGCTTTATGTGATTAATAATCCCTCCGTTAACAATGTTTTATTTTTTTTCCTGTACAATGAATATCTTGTTATTGATACCTACTACTGCTTCAACTAATATGTTTGGTGGTCTGTACTAATATATTTGATCCCTTTCGACCTTTCCTGGGAAATGATGGCTTTGCTTGGTTTAGTGACAGGGAGACTTCGCTGATTTTCTGTTTGTTTCAGCCTGGGCTATCTACAGAACTATTTTGAATGGTAATAATAGTTCAACTTCATTAACATCTATTCTAAGCGATTTGTATTTAGACAACCAAAGTAACTGGTATTGCAGGCTTGCCTATTCGAGAGCTAAAATGATTCAGGTTTGGAAGGTCAACAGATGGCATCATAAAGCTGTCACTATACATTGGTCATAGCCGTGGTTTCCTCTGTTTAGTTTACCAATAAGAATGGTAAGTAAACAAGGCTTGTCGAGGCCTACTATTTTTATACGCATTAATTCTATTTGCAGTGGTAAAGGAAATATACTGATCCATTTATATTGTAACTTTGTATGCATTCTTTGTAATTTAAAAACGCCATCATTCTCAACAATTCATTTCATTTCAACCAATATGAAAGTTCACCTTTCCATTTACAGACGCCTTCAAATATTAGGTTGTGTGATTGCACCAACCACAATCACTGTGCTTTAACCTGTTCTCACTCTGCCGACTTTCAATCTTTTTTTTCTCCCCATTTCACTGTTTCCATTTTTTACATACATTCTCTTCTCTTCATTCCCTCCAATTTGTTTCCCATTTTTGTTATCCTTTTTAGTTATATTTTCCACTTTTACATTCTTTGTCCCTTTTCTTGTCTGATTCTATCTATGTTTGCTCTGTTTGAAGAAAGGAAGGATCTAAAAAGAATGGATCTTTCTTTTAGCTGTTGTCTCTCTCTTTGATGATACCTTTCAATTGGCAAGAATCCGTTACTTGTACAAAACTACATCTTGTGAAACATTGAATATTTGATGATACATTTTGTACTTTGCTAAAAATTTGATCTTTTTTTACCAACAACCAATTGTATAAAGAAATCTAATTCTCTCGTATGTTCCTTAAAAATTATAATTTGTGTAGATTCTTCTCCAATTAAAGAAGAGATCTTGATGGAATTGTTGCATGAAATTGAGTACTATTTTGTAAAGAAAATGCCCACTTATATCTTGAAAAGAGATTGGAAACTTTGATTAAATTGTTGGAAGCATTTTTCATCTATTCACTCCAAATTTCCTAGTAAGAAAAAGAGCAATTGGAGTTATTTTATGTTTTTAAATTAGACGTATTGGTTATTTTATTTTAAATTAATACATTTTAGTTATTTTATTGTTATATTTGTAGATATTTTTGTGTTTTTAGATTAATATTTTTTTTTTCGTTTTTTCAACGTTTTTAAACATTCTCATCAAACATCTATAATGTTCTTGCTCTTGCTCTTGCTCTTGCTGGTAATGTTTAATTCGACCCAATATATGTTATTTAAACAAAATTATCCAAAATTACCCTTGCTATTAGGTTTAGGAAAATTCTATTTTAAAAAAATTATGTTGCGTTTAGGAAAATTCTAGGTGCAAAGCAAACCTATTTTTATCTATTTAGAGTATCGTTAAATTCGCGTTTGTCTATTAGGTTTCATCATTGAATTGACCTCGTCTTAATGCATTTCTCTCTTATAATGAAAACAAAAACAAGTTTCCTCTAGCGTCTTTCTAGTCTATATCTAGATTTCTTTTATTTCTGCCTCACAAATTGACTTACCTTCAACATTAAACTCGTTAGCAGCAGGTGGCTCCTTCATGATTAGCAACTCTACCAACATAACTTCAAAGCTATGGTCCATTTGTTTATGCTTTTGAAACTCAGTAAAAGTTAGTAGCAAAAAAGCGCTTTTGGATCATTTTATGTTTTTTTTATAGCACAGCTGTTTTTTTAATCGTTTATAATAGAAGCATAAACAAATATCTGTCAGTAAAATTTCCTTATACTGTTGTGTTAAATTGAATTTAATCAAGTGAAAATTTGTATAAATTTAAAAAGGTCGGTGGAAACCGGATACTTATGAATATTGTAGTTGTATAAATTGAAATAAGTTATTAATGAGATTTATGAGATAATTTAATAATTTTGAAAACTTATATAGTTTTATCTCACTTAATTTTTAACGAGGAGACAATAATAAAATAATTCTAATTGACATATTTTATTTGTACTTAGATTTAAATAGAACGAGTAATAATATAATAGTAATAAAAAATAATTTATAATGTAGGTTTAATAAAAAAATGATGTAATATATGTTAACTTTAGGTTTGTTAGGATTAAATGAAATAAAATGAGATGATATAAGATAATATTTAAAAATATAATATTATATAATAAGTTTATTAAAGATAGTAAATAATGATTACACAATTTATTTACGATCTCTAAGTAATTGTAAAATAAGTTAAATAAGTCGTGAGGTAAAAGTTAGTTTTGCCACGTGAAAGTAACGCTGATGTATGTTACCAAATTTAGATACTTCTTCGCTGTACCTTTCAACCGGGAGTATATTCAAAGATTTGATATCTTGTTGAATGGTAAGGATTGATTTTATAGAATGCATAAATGCCCCCTTCTACCTCACATGCTAAATAAATGCTCCCATGAAAGTGATGATGATTCAAGTTCTTAACGATGTCTACATGATTTTAGTTACCAATTAGCTCACACTAGCATTGCTGTAAAATATTGTTTTGTGATTGTCTCGAGTTGAGGCGTAAAAAAAAGTTTTGAGATTATAACATCATGTGATAAAATAAGGTTTATGCTTTTTATGTTTTAAGTTATTGAGGTTTTAAGTTAATTTTTTAAATTAGTTCATATCTTATGATAAAATTTTAAATCAATTTTACAAAATAAGAAAAAAAAGATAGAAAGTTATAGATAAGAAAAATAAAAACAAAAAATATCTTAATTTCATGAATAAATGTGATCGTAGTTGTTTCCTTATCATTCATTTTCTTTCATTTATCACTTCTTTTTATTATCTTTGGTAACTCTAAATTTTATTAGTCCTATATTATTCATCTATTTTATTTTATTTTACATATTTTATAATTATATTCATTATTAATTATTTATAATATTTTAAAATTATTTAAAATTAAAATTTGAGTAACTTTTTATAATATATACTGCTTATTTGATTAAAAATTAATTTTATTATATTTTTAAAAAATATAAAATTAAAATTTGAGGTTTACATTTCAGACCACGACTAACATTAAGTCATATTTTACTTAAAAAAAACTTATTAATATTTAAAATATTCTTTTATAATATTATACGTTTGTCTCCGAACAAAAACTTAAAATGTTTAATATGTTTTGAGGTTGATTTGGGATAAAGTAATTGCAATCATGTTTCATAATAATTTTAGTTTAAGATTTATGGTTAAAAATATAATTTTTAATTTTTTTGAAACAATCACCCTTATTTACTGATAACAATCTATATTTAGTGATCTTTGAAAAAATTTAAAATCGTGTATAAATTATTTGGTAATGTTTTTTAATTTTTTTCCCCCTCAAAGACCTAGAGAACTAAAAATAATAATTATAATTTTATAATTTCTTTCTTCAAATGTTTATTTAAAAACTCAAGCTTAAATCATTAATCTAAATCTGACCTACTGCTTTTCACTAAAGTTGTGTGTTGGTTTGTGTGACTCTTCTTTTTGTAACAAGGCTCCACCGTTTTGCTTGCATTTTTATTGGGTAGTTAGGAACTTGGCTATTTTTTTTTAACGCTATTTCCACAGTTACTCTCAAGCCATTTTTGCACTTGCACTTTGGATTCAGTTCTAACCCTAACCTTAATTTTGCTTTATCTCATATAACCTTTAAAAAAATGAAAAATAATAAAAATAACAATTTTAAATTAGTAAATTAATAATAATACAAATAGTACCTTTTATATCTATCTTATATATTTTTATTATTATAAAAAAAGTTTATCACATCATTTCATTTTAAACACGATATAATTAGATACAGTTTAAATTAAACTATGTTCATTTAGATTTATTTAATATCAAACTTCATCAAATTAGATCTGTTTAATACTATTAAAGTATTATTTTTTTATTATAAATTTTAATAGTGTTATTTTTTTGTACTTTTTTTTTAAAGAATATGTTTTTTCAATTATTAATCAGAAATTGAAAATGTGTATCTTTATGCATATTCAAAAATTGTAGACCAATAAATGAAAATTTAATGAATTTCATTAATTATTTTTCTTAATATTGTAGCAATAAAGTTACAATCAAGAATTTATTTGAAGTAAAGTTTAGAAGTACCGATGATAATATAGTCATCTCCAAATAAATACATAATATTAATTGTCTGGTAATTGTTGGACAGTTGCTTCATGAATTTTAAGACCTCCTTTCCATTTTCCACTCCAAACTTCATAAAGACCAAAGTAGAGTTTCTTATCGTTAGAACCAGGAGGAACTTCAATAATAAGATTGTCTTCCATAGGAATTTTGAATATCTTATCAGAATTAGCACCTCTTTCCAAAACCATCTTCTTCCAAAGGTACTTTCCTCTTTTACCGATCTTGGCCATCAAGAAAACTGGAATATTTTCCCAACCAAATGCATTTGTTGTGAGTGATACTTTGAAGTAAACTTGATACTTTTTCCCAGGTTTTAAATCTTCTGTTGAAGCTGTTACTTCTAGCCAACACACTCGTATCAACTCTGCAGGTGATCTGAACGTATTTGGGGTCGGATATTATAAAATAGCTTTTGATTGAAACTACTTCTAACATAAGCAAATTAAAAAAAAAAAGATTAATTTTCTTGACTTTTACTGCAGTTTACCAAAGAAATTTGATTATATGTATTTCCTTTAATAATAATTGTTTTGTTTTTCTTAGATTATTAATTCATATAAGAGGATAAATAACAAATATGCTTTTTTACTTCTATAAATTATAAGCTTTAGTTTCTGAACTTTTTTCTTAATTAATTTTCACAAATTCAATAAAAAAGAATTGTAACTTTAGCTAGTTAAATCTAACTATTATGGTAAAATTTCAACACAATTTCTACATTTAGAACAAATTTGTGAAATTTAAGAATTTCTGGATAAAATCTAAAGAAAAACAGGTAGAAAATCAACATATAAAATTTGATATAGATATATAAAAGTATTCTTAGTAATTATTCTAATAGCTTAAGATTTCACAATATATGTGTCTTACCCAATTTGATCTGGTATTTTCCAGTACTGATCTTCCTTACCCCAAACATAGTTAAATGCTTGCGGTTTAAAATTGAATCCTCCTTTCTGCATGAAGAATTAAAATTGCAATATATATATATATATATATATATATAGTGATATAGTGAAAATTAATCAAATAATTCACTAAAAAATATAAAAAACAAGAGATTGTATTGAAAATAGTAATTAAAAATGATGTAAATAAGATAAAAATTACCCCATCTGGACTCACTGCCATTTCAAAAACCAAATAGAATGAGTGAGTTTGCCTTTTTCTTTTCTTCTTCTTCTTCTTCTTCGTTTATGATAAACAAATATGCTATATGTTCTTTTTTGTTTTTGATCTTTAAGGACTTCAATTGTATATGGTTCATTAGAAACCCTCTTAAGCCTCTTTTATAGGATTGCACTAAAGAGGGGGAAAAAGTGATAAAAGAACAAGAATAATAAGAGGCTTGAAAAGTAACGTATGGACATATTAATAAAGAATATCGGAAAGAAATATTTATAACATATTTTAAAACTTATAATTATAAAAAATAATACCCTTATATTTAACTCATATATTTTTACGATTAAAAAAATTAAACAAAAAAAAATGATTAATATATACTTACACATCTTAAAAAAAATGATTAATATATACTTGCACATCTTTGTTAGAAAAGGAAGTAGGTCTAATATTCTATCACGTAAAGAATCAAAGTTATGTTGTCAAAATTATTTTAGAAGCTCCTTCATTTGCTTTCAAACAGAAAGGCTGTGGAGTTTAAATACATAAATAAGTGATAAATAACTATAGAATTTATAACCAGGTTTAAAAGTTTATAAGATACAGATTTAATTAATCTAAAAAAATGTGAATAATTTATTTATAATTTAATAATTTAAATAAATCGATCAGGCATATAATCGTGTGTAACAATAAAGTAAAAAAATAAAAAAAAAATAACATACGATATTTTTAGGTAGAAACAACTTAGGTTACAACTATGATCTAAGAGAAAAATCACTGATCCATCGAACTATCTAACTTTCGACTATGAAAATTAAATGTTAAAGTACAAACTCGATTTTATACTACCCTCCCTAAGATAGTGCTCTAATGTACCTTACTTACTAATTCATGCTTGTTTCACAATTTCTAATATTAGCGTGAGAGTTTTGTAGACCAATGTTCTTATAAACTTTCCACCTATCAGATATGTTTACAAATTAACTGCAAAAGGGTTAGCACAAAAACATAAGTGTCCATATGTGTTTTAGAACATATTTAATAATGAATAATCATAACTAGATAATTTAAAATATATGTCACTTAAATCAAATCAACTAATAAATTTTAGAGTAAAAAGATTAAGCACAAATTCAAAAAAAATAACTCATTTGAAATTAATTATCAAACCAAATAATTATGATTTGACATACACAATTATTTGATCTAAAAATTCGATAATAAAAATAAAGAAGAAATTATAAGAATATATAATTAAAATATCATAAACTAATTAGGCTTATTAGTCAATCAAACAGAATTACTAATGTGCGATAGATTAATCAAATAAAGAAGTCCAAAAAATTATGATATTATATTTGCAAAACAAAAGATATAGATTAAGAAGAGAATAATACTCTTGTGTGATTGATTGAAATAATGAACAATGAGTTTTATTTATAAGAAAAATTAAAACCCTTAATCGTATATAATTGATAATTTTTTTTATTACAAATAGGATAAGTAATACTCATAAAACTCTTATTTAAAAAAAAAGTTTTTTTAAAATACACTCATTAATCAAGAACATTCTTATTTAAAAAAAATTATATAAAAAGTATATTTTAGGTTATCTTTTAGCTTATAATTTAGGCTATATCTTATTCTATATTTTATCTTATATTTTAGCCTAAAATTTAGGATATATATTCAAAACAATGAAACACATTAAAGAATACTCTAAGTGTTAATTTCATAAATTGATTCAAGTTTAAATAAATACTTTAGTAACAAAAATACTTTCAGAGTTATAAATATATGTTATTAAATGCAATAGCGCAATCTTATGTGTCATAACTATAATAGATATGCCTAATTATTTGAAATTTTGACGTTTCTTGAATTTTGCTTGATAGACTTGATAACGAACTTAAAAATAAATTTATATGTAAATATTTTATCCACAAAATAACCAACACTCACGATCTTGAAAAATGTTTGTAACTTGTTCAACTCATGCAACTATGTTATGTATAATATGTATTAAAAAAAATTAAAAAATATGTTTATATAATAAAATACTATTCTTTTGATATTTTTTTTAATATTAGTATCTTTCTTATTCTTTAATCAAAATGTTTAAATTAAATAAATATTTTAAATAAGTGATTAAATATATTGAATATAACAATATGCATTCTTTCAAAACGTCAAACATAATTAATATATACATTTTTTTATACATCCTAACGAAACCAACCCAATCCAATCCAACCAATGAATAATGAGTTGAATTGGATTGAATTAAAATATGTATCGATCGATTTTGGCTTAAATAATTATCGATCCAAGAAATACAAGTTGAGTTGAAATATGTGTAGAACTTTACCAACCAGTCGATATCTACTCCTAATAAAATCTATTAAAAAACTATAAAAATACCCTTTAAATTTAAAATATAAACAATTATAACTCTTAATTTTTGTTTTATTACAATATATTCTCTTAAATTTCTTGAAAATAACATAAATATTTACAATAATTGATTTAATTGTTATTTTTCAAAATTATTGGATTTTTTTTTATTTTCGAAAATATCGAGGGATGTATTTGAAAATAATAAAAAAATAGTATAACGCTAACTACATTAAGTTTTATATAATTGTCTAGCTTTTCTCTATGATTGAATATTTTACTGAGAATGGGGCTGAAAAATGGGCTAAATTTATAAATCAGTGATATTCACACCTCAACGGGTAAATGATATTTGATTCATAAGTTAAAAATATTTACAACTTAAGATGCCATTTAAATTAAAAACAAAATGGAGAGGAAACAATCAAATTAAAAGAACTTGCAAGGATATGTTCTCTTAAAGAAGCATAAATACACTTGTCTTTTCCTTTTGTAACAACAGCTTTGTTTCTTCTATTCTTAAAGTTAGTGGTATGATGTGAACAAACATGAAATTCACTTGGACATAAAATATCTGATATTAGAATACACTTACAAATACGCGAGTAATGTAATTTATTTTTTTAAATTAATGTCGTGATGTTTAAATCATATTGTTTCTTAGAATAAAAATGATAACAAAAATAAGAATTAAATTTAATAAAAACAATTATTATTACTATATTTGTTAAATAATGTAATCAAAATAAGGATAAAATTAAAAGTTAAAAATAAAAAAATATATATAACATTTTAAATTATTCCTCAAAAAGAGGAGTAAGTTTATATCAAATAGAAAATAATCATAATTTTTTTCCAAAATTATTTTTATAATATCAACCAAACATAACCTACTTAAAACATTTTTCTTATTAAAAGGAAAAAAAAAGGTAATAATAAATTGGTGAAGTATTTTGTTTATTGTTAAAAAGGAGTCGAATTTACTCTTTGTCTATAACAATTTGACTCTGTACGACCATAGTTTTTATGCTTTTTTTTTGCTTTATTCTGAACATTTATCAATTTTAATACTCATAGTTTGCATAAATTGAACTAAGCGTCGGCGGAATCAAATTATTATATTCCATAAGTTATCAAAAAATAAAATTATTATTATATTCCATACATTTTATGCCTTCCGCAAAGCATGAGCTATAATATCCACAACACACGGTGGAATCAAAATTTTATCAAAACGATCCTTATAATGATCAAGACAGCATGCTTCTTTTTTTCTTTTTATTTCCTAGTGTATGTCAAGTCAATGACAACTCATTGCCTCATTGGAAACAAGTCTGTATCTGCCTATCTGGCATACATATCCTTTCACTCACAGAATTTTATATCGACGGTTCAATTTTAATATATATATATATATATTAACAATTGATTTGCACAGTATGACGTTTCTCACACAATATATATAAATATATATTTATTTTCTTGTAATGTTTGCACGTTAAGAAGCAAAAAGTGAAAACAAAATATATCATGTAAAAATTAGGGTGGTAACAATTACATTAAGATGTTCTGTATATAGTGGAGACTGGATAACACAAACTGTTCAAGAATCTAAGACAATTCTAATTTAAGATGTCCACAGCTATTAATAAGCTAATTTTCACCAAAACTCGATTTTAACTCATAAACTGACCACTTCAGTTAAAGGCTTGGTACCTCTATGGAGTATACTTATTTCAAAATCTCATCAACAATTATAGTTAGATCAAAAAGCTATTAACTAATAGCTTTTATTTTATTCATATAGATATGAATACAATTGTTCTAAACCATGAAAGTCAGATAGCTTTGTCTTAGGTCACAACTACTTGGAAGATCTCTGGAGCCATGTTGATAGTATAGATTTAACCTTAGATCTTCAAAATTTGATTGCGAAAGATGAGAGCAATCTTGATTTGGCTCTTATAATGTGTCATTTCTCAAAAATCGATCAATTTGGAATCGTTTCTCCGTGTCAATCACAAGAACTGCACAAGATCTGATGTACTTAATATGAAGGTGGTTGATTCATCAATAGCTTGTTGGTGATTCAGAAGTTACCCCAAGGTATATCTGGTTTGATTTTCAATTCTACTCTGATTTGGAATCACCTACACGACCTCCCTATGGATTGGAGGATTGAATGCATTGCGAGGAAAATTGCTGAGAGAGTTGGCTCTGTTATTGAGATTGATAAGTATTCAATGTGTAGTGGCTCTATGTGAGCGCTCCGGATTCAAGTGAATTTTAACCTTAATTCAGCTTTGATTTCTACTGTATGGATTCCATTTATGCTTTCTTATGGGTGAGTTGAGGTAAAATATGAGCGTTTCACCGAAGTTTTGTTATATGAGTGGTCACGTTACACATCAATCTCGTTTTTGTGAGACTGCTAGTGTTGTTAACAGTGAATTTAGGGGGAAATATGCAAAGTATGGGGAGTGGATTTGTTCGGATATGAATATGTGTGTCACTAAAAATGTGCGTGATGCTGGTCTCAAGAAGAAGGATGATGGAGGCTTTGTTTTGGAGTGGGAGGTGATACTAGCAAGAATAAGAGGGGACCTAAACTTATGATGCAGAACAAGGAGAATGTTGGTGTTAATATTGGTAGAGGAAGGACTAATGGGCAGGGTAATTGTGCTAAAAGCTCTAAAAGCGGTAAGCAACCTAGACATGGGCTTGAAGATGTCACTTTCCTGTGTAATCTGCAATCTGAGACCAGACAGGTGTTTGAGGATGATCAATCTACTACTAGTGTTCCTATTGGACCTGATAGAGCTGATACCAATGGCTCTGGTTAAGCTAGGAGGTGTTGTTGAGTATTGTGTGGCTGTTTTCTTTCTGGTTGTTGGTTGCTGAATTTTTTAGGTCTTGGTTTATTAAGTTTCTGCATATGGGGTCTGTTTGTTGTTAATCTTTGTTTGTTCTATTTGTTTTCAATTGTTGGTGAATTGTTTTGATGTGCGATTGAGTCTGTTTTGCTCTTAGTACTTGGATTCAATTGTTTAGCTGGATAATGTTTGAATTTTGTATAGCTTTCTTTGAGTTTTCTGATTCTTAACTTTCTGTTGAATGGTGTGTTGAGTAATTCCTAGTTACTTCTATTAGCTGTTGCTGATGGAATTCTTAGAAGCAGTGTGGATGTTTTTTTTTTCATGTTTGTTTCAGTTTGACCTTGAATTTGTCTAGCTTGCTTGGGCTCTTCAATAAAGTTTTCTATCTTCTATGACAAAAAAAACAAGGGTATTAATCAATAGCTTCCTCTTGTATCTTCCTTCCCTGCATGCACATATACTGGTTGAAGACATAAAATATCAACAGTAAGTAATTTTATTTAGCATCAAGAGGGCAGCAAACCAGGTGTATAGACTTTTTGTCATTGATTAAATTTTATTAAAATAATAAGAGATGTTAGATTTATAACACGAGTGAAATTAAGCGGTATAATAGTGCTCTCAAAGGGTTTTCCTATCAACACAAGTTTTGACAATGTTTTGTGCTTTAGTAGCCTTGTGAGCAAAGTTAACTATGGATTTTACCATAGTTCATGGTAAACAAGTTAGCCGAAAGAACTATGGAAAAAGCTGTATTTCAACTCTTCAAAATAATGTCTGCATATTATTCGCTTGAGGAATTATTTATTACTTGTAGAGTACGCTGAAATAACACTTTAAGCCAATTTTTAATAAAATAGGAAAGAAGTTAGATATTTCAAGAAATGGAATTGATATTTTAAAAGCATCAAATACTAACGCCATAGCAATTAAAAAATTTAGCTGACAATTTAATGCTCCAAAAAAAATTTATTTTTTATTTTTGGTCAAAAATGCTCTAGAGTTTAAAAAATATAAACAATGCTATGAAATTAGCAAAAATTGCTATAGTAATAAGTCTACCCTTCAAGAAAATATTTGAAGTTATCTTGTATTTTATTGGACAAAGAATGATAATGGCATACAAATCTACACTCACATCACTCATGGTGTGTCACATGATAAAATAACTTTGATAATATTCATTTTTCAAAAAATTATACCATATAACACATCATAAATTTGAGTACACATATGTGTGAAAATTTGTGTATTTAGTATTTATCTTCATTGGTTTAGATTACCCATTAGGAACATGCATGTGAGAAACGGGGCCAATAATATTAATAACCATAATCACTCCACACTAATTTCAGATGCTTTCGGTTAATAACCGTTGGTTATAAATAGGTAATAATTTCCCCACGATTTAACCATGTTTCTTATTTTTAACATTTATTTAAAAATATATAGTATATGCTTTTAAGTAAAATAAAAAATATAAAAACAAGAATAAATAAAATTTAATTTAATTATTCAAAATAGTGTTTTTTATTATTAAAATTGTATTTTTCAATTTAATCATATATATATAAAATAATAATATTAGTATATATTCGGTTTCAGTATTGTAATAACCATCTCCGTCCCATGTCTTATCGGTTACAGTTATTTTCGGGAAAAAACTGTCAGAATTTTGAGGATAATCACAAGTTTTAATTATCCGCATTTAAAATACCCATCGCTAATCCCCATCAAGAATACGCTAACCCCAATGAATATTTTCTACTGGCTTTGATTCTTTTCTGTTAGAGAGATAGCCTTTTCTATTTAAATGAATCATAATTGCATTACATGTGCACTACCAATCATAATCAGAATATTAGGAATAACACTATAGAAAGCTCTTACTGCAACTTCTCCAGAGCAATAGAAGCAGACATCAGATCTTCAGCTGCAACAGGCTTGTGCATCTACAGTCAGCCCCAAGTTACATTAAAAAAACAAGGTCCCAATTCCATGGATAAAATTAAGCTACTTAAAATACAAAAGAAACAATAAAACAAACAACAAAAAATTCGGTCATGAATTGTTAATCTATAGCACAAATGGCAACATCTCAACAAAACGAAGCAATCACATACAACTTGAGGTCTCTTAATATGCAAAAATTTGGGCCAGTAGGTTCAGATCTATCTGTGGTACCATATTGTGCGAAAAACTATTAAACAACACCGAACTAATTAACTATAGTAACTGCAAGATCACATACTAGAAATTTAACTGCAACCTCGACTGACCACTAATGCCTACAAAAAATTGGCAACTTTAAGTGCCAGCAAAATCAACTTCATGCATATTTAACTTAGTTTTCTTTTTCTGCTTTGAGATTCTTCAGAACTAACTTGTTCTTCAGCATTTTAATTCCTCATTTGTAAACACATATTTAACACTCATAAAAGTACAAAGCCAAAACTTACAGCTTCCGCAACAGCTAGCCAGTGAAAAGAACGCACAAAAGGATCATCTTGGGAAGGAAGGCTGTCATGGCTCCAATATGATATGCTTTTAAATTTTGCATTCGACTCCCAACAATTTGTGCTCCCTTCAGACATAGTTAAGGCTTTTCTCTTGCCAAGGCCCTTCTTTCCAAGTACAAAACCTGCACAAGTATTACTAAGTATAAACTAAATGATGATTAAATAAATAAGTTAAAAGTTGTGAAAAGAAAACACTATAATAACTAGAAGAAAGTGAACATGTCCACAAAGAACACTGACAGTCTGGACACATATTCGAGGGGCGAACACATCCATTTTCATAATTTTCTATAAAATTCCACCAAATCGAAGTGTACAAGTACCAATACTCATGTTCATGCCATGTCGTTTGGACACGGATACTTCGCAAAAAAAAGAAAAGAAAAGACCAATAAGAATCCAAGTAATATAACCCACAACAAAGAAATACTAAATGCATTTAGCCCATGTTTTGGGCATGCTATTACAAAGATTGAATTATTCGTGACCACCATGTGACATCATAAATGACAACAATTATACTATATATTGGATTTCATTATATTGTAACACAACAAGAGAATCCATTCATTGCATATAGAGCAACAACCACTATTATAACCAGTAAACTAATCCACTATAGATCATATCAGTTCTGAAGTCGTCACAATTACCAAGTGGTCTGTCACTAGAAACTAGTATAAATTGATTCTCTGCAATAGTTCCTTGCTTTGATATTTTATTCAATGATTCATCTCACTGTCATAAAAGGTTTTAGTTTCCTATGGCGTGACACAGAGTACTCATAAGCCAACAAAGAGAGGGTATGTACTGTGCACTAGCATCATACTGAGTTTCTACGGGGATATTTAGAGCATTAAGCAGGATAGTGAAACCCAGCAGATGACATTAGCTTTTTCTTCTGCTTGAAGAGTCCAGACACGCTACAATTAGACCTTACAAAGTACGCGAGGAACAATCTTGGTAAAAAGGAAGCCTTTTTTTTATTTTTGTCTGTCTTATCAGGATTTTGTAACATTCATGTCTATCTATGCTTACCAGGATATAGGATTTCATAACAAATAAGAAGAGTGAATCTGAGCTAACCATTTCTGTTCAGCATATAAACTGATAAAAGCTTCAATTTTGGATAATGCAAAACATGATACTAAAAAACTAATTCGCAGAAACCCTCTATTGGTCACCAATATCATGTCTCTTCCTTTACGAACAAATTCCATTCTAGGGTCCTTAAATCAGCTAAATAATAGATCATAAAACATTCACAAATGTTATTAAAAAAAAGTTCCTAACAGTTAAATGGCACATCAAAAACCATCTATAAGCTAAAAAAGAATAAAATCTACATGTGCATAGTTTTATCTTGGATATAACCAAGGTACCAAATTAGAGAGAGCGAGGGAGACAGAGAGATCGCATACCACAATACCCATCTGGGATGGACATGGTAGTTCCCTGCAACTTCCTTCCCCTGAAATGTGCTTCTTCCATCGTCAACCCATCAACTTCAATTCCTTTTTAATCAACATCCAAGATAACCCATCAAAATCCATAACAAGTATATCTGCAAATATTATTATATATGTAACATTACAAATTGGGGTTGTGTTTACCATTAGGTTTGGGTTTGAAGTAATGGGCAACATTGCAAGGGCCGTCGTATTTGATGGAACAAGGAAGCAAATGCACCCGACCACTCAGATCTTCCATTTTAACGGCCTTTTCACCACTGCCTCCAGTCAGATTTATGCTACCGTGAACTCCTTTCTCCGCCATTCGCAATCCACTCTCAAAATTATAAACCCTGAAACCCTTAATACATTATGAGATGAGGCTGATCTATTCACTTGCCACTTTGTTCAAGTCTTTTCCTGCGGCTGCTGAAGTCTTTTTTTTTTTTTAAATATGTATATACATGGATACATGTAATAAAAATGCATACATGTAAACAAGTTTTATTATTTTTAAAAACTATGAACATTGATCCTAATTTTTAAATTGATTATTTATTTTATTGAAAGTAATCCTATCACGTGACTTTATTTTATATTTTTAAAAGTATTTTTAAAATTATAAATTAATTAAAAAATCAATTAATCATTTTTTAATAAAAATTAAAAATATTTATTAATATTTAGATATGAATAATACAATATATAAAATTCACTAATATATATTTAAATACTAAATAACATAACATAATACATGAAAAGAACAATAATTTTATAAAAAAATTATCAAAACATAAGATTTTTTATTTTATTTATTTATAAGCATCTTCGTTGTCATGTTTAAATATTAATGAAATTTAAAACCGAATAAAATAGATGTATTTTTTTAAATCTTTGATATTCTAAGAACCTTGGAAAAATACAAAATTAAAAACTCCATACTCAACAAACATACTTACGAAGATATATTATACTTGATCTTCATATAATTAAATATAACAAAAAAAATATATAATAGAATATTTATAAAATAAAAATATTATTAAGGAGAGAAAATACCCACAATCTCCCCAAAGGAGGTACCACCTCGACGTGCAATCAGATGAAATAAAAAGAGAGAGAGAGAGAGAGAGAGAACCGAGGAGAGACCTTTTAAAAAAAAACAACTAATCTTTAATCCCCTTCATTATCTACTGTCCATTCTAGTAATGATAGGAATTGAAATTGGATTTTAATGGGATATTGAAATTGGATTTTAATGGGATATTGAAATTGTGTTTTAATGGGATGTGTGGGTTACTAATTTGTGACTTTACCTGTAAGGAGAGTTATAAAGAATGCGATGGCTTGAGAGTTTGGGATAATGGATAGGAGATAATGAAAAGGATTAGGGATTAATTAAGATTTTTTTATTAATTTATAATTTTAAAAACCTCACTTAAAATATAATTATCTATTTGATATATCAATAATTTTAGTAAAAAAAATGTTAATTTATGATCAATTAAAACAATAAATTTTTTATATATTATTTAATAATTATAAAATTATTATACAATTTTATTAAAAGATATATCACCATATAATCATTTGACATTTTTTTTATCCCTCCTTAAATAAAACATGAAAAATGTTTTATGTCTCAATTTGAGACAAAAGAATACCAATTTGTTAGGTTATAATTGATTCTTTATTTTTAAATATTCTTCATTTTATAGCAATTAAACCTTATAAATAACTTTTTTCCTAACTAAAAAATTTCATATTAATTATGATAAATATAATAATTTATGAATGTCATATTAATTATGATAAATATACAATTTGTGATATTTAGTATGGCTCATAAAGCATACATAAATAAGTACTGAAATGAATTTTTTAAAGTTCATTTCTTTTAATAATAAAACAAAGGATAAGAATAAAATACGTATGGTATTGCAAAATTTTCACCAATTACTCGAGTGTTGTGTTGGAATAAAATCTTCTAACTATACATCTTTTTTAAACTCACAACAATATTGACAATTATGTAATCTTTATTTTTAATATGTTTAAATCACTAGTTATATTATTATCTTAACAGATTTATTTTCTCAATGTTTACTTTCATGCAATCAATAACATTTAAATTGTATTATTTTTTTCTACATGTATATGTAAAAAATTTAAACATCTAATTCCAATCAAAGATTCTATGAATCCTATCCCTTCTGATTTAATATTACAATTAAGTTCTTGAGATAAGTTTGATCAGTCTTTTAATTAAAAAAAATTATCTAATTTTATTTTTTTATTTTCATATATGCAATAAATGAAGAATATTTTTAATATTTTAAATAATTAGAAAAAAAATTAAAAAAAGAAGTTTAGTATCATCCCTAAGAATGATAAAAAAAACCACGGGTTCGATTTTTACTTGAAAAATTTTAAAAATAGGTACGATTTTGGGTATAAATCGAACATGAAATAACGAATACGATTCGATTACAATTATATTTAAAATTATAGTTATTCGTACTTGAAATTAATTATATTTATTTATTTAATATATATATTTAATAAATTAAATTATATATTAAATTATAAGCCGAATATTAATTATATATATTTATTAAATTATTATTATTTTAGATTTTTTTTTAGTTTTTGTAATAACCGTTTCAAACCGTTACCTGTGGATAAAAAATCATACTCAAACGGTAATGTTTTTGGACAATTTTGAGTATAAATTTTATAATTTAATTCGAGAATGATTATATCAAAAATCGTTTCCATTTATACCTATATCCATCCCTAGTCATCCTTAGTCTATTTTCACCTTAATCTCCAATCCCCCTCTTCGACTACACTTACCTAACACACTTCAACTCTTTCAAAATCCACTCATAAATTAGGTTTAATTTTTTTTTCTATAAATCAACCATATTTATGACTTCAAAAGACACTTCAACTCTTTCAAAATTCACTCATAAATTAGGTTTAATTTTTTTTTTCTATAAATCAACCATATTGATGATTTCAAAAGACATGAGTCATTTCTTTGAAAATCAACCATATTGATGACTTCAAAAGACATTAGTCATTTCTTTGAAAATCAATCATACTAATAGTATTTTGAAGCCATATTAATGGTTTCAAAAGGCACTAGTCACATATTTGGGTTGTGGAAAAGGGTCAAGGGGAGATACTAAACGTATATTTTAAATTATTTTTTGTTTAAATTATTTAAAATATCAAAAATATTTTTTATTTACTATATATTTGAAAATAAAAAAAATATCTTTGGACTAATTTTTTTAATATAACATCAATAAGATTCAACTCAAAAGTTATATAATTAAAATATATTAAACTAAAAGTTGCAAGACATGTAGAACTACTCATCCCATCTAACTCTATATTATGAAATTTACTTAACTTAAACATTTTTATAAATTTCATCCAAATTGAACCCTATTTTGAATTTTCATGGGATAAGAGAATCAATAGTCATATAATTTTGAACAAAGATATGCTTAATTTTGAATTTTTAAAATTAAAGTGTATATTTTTTAAATTTATATCACTAAAATATTCATTTTATAAAATTATATAAGATTTTTTGTGTTCCTTTTATTTTTTATTTTTTTTATTGTTAATAACTCTCGTGTTAATTTAAGATTTTTAATATAAAATATTATTTATGCACTAAAAACAAATTATATATACTGAGATGCATCATGATCATCACATTAGCACATTATTATACTTTAAATGTTATCCATTAGGGAACTTAGTTGACCCTTTGATGGAACACAATCGAAATCCCCCACTTCTAGCTGCAACATATTTTTACGACACTTCCAAATGTCATATGCGCTTCTTTGATGAATGGTTTAAATCCATGCCATCACTATCTCCCTCCTTGTGGACTTTATATAGATTCCCATATCGCCACCATCCATTGCCTCCTTTTAGATCAACATCGGGAAAACTTCAAATCTAGGGGTTTATGATTTGATGAATTTGTTTAGAATAGTTATAAAAATCTAATCTTACCCCTAAAAATTTTCGATTTATATCGAGTGTTCAATTTTTATAATTTAAAATAAAATATAATAAATTGATAAATTTTTTTAATTAATAAACTTTAAAAAATTATGAAATTAAAGTATAAGTTTCATCTCATTGGTCTAAGTCTCCTTGCATATTATGTGACTAGGGTTTTTAATTTTCCATATGTATTAAATGAAATTATGTCTAAAAATATTATGTGACTAGGGTTTTTAATTTTCCATATGTATTAAATGAAATTATGTCTAAAAAGGGTTATGGTTGTATCAAAAGTTTGAAAAATATTTCATAGGTGCAGGAGTTTATAATATATGCTATTTTAAAATCGTAATTTTTTTTAAAGTTTGATATATTTAAATTAATTTTAATTGATTTTTATTTATTTTTATCAATTAACTCTACTTGTAACGGAAAAAAAAAGAAAAAAAAGTACTATTTATTATTTTAATAAATAATAACCTATTGTTAAATTTTATTGTAATTTGACGGTTAATTTGTGACTCAATAATATGTAATTCATTTGTATATGTAAAAAAAATATAGAGTAGATGTAGTCTTACTTAAGATATATGAATATTGTAGCTATCAAAAATAAAAACTTTATTGTAATTTTTGACATTTTATATTATGGTTCAAGCCAAAACCCTTTACAAGTAAAGTATCATGGTAAACAAAGGCGGTTGGTAATTTTTGCCTTAATTTCAAAGTAATAATTTTATATGCCACTAGGGTATCAAATATTATATAGATGCATATATTATTTGTTATTGATTGAATTTAATTAAAATACAAAAAAACAAAACACATAAATAATATTCAATGATATCAGGGACGAACCACCTCACATAGCCTCCCAATATTTATATAAATTAAATTTATTTTATATTTTTAATAGATATAAAAAATATAAATGTACTTTAACCCATGCCTAAAATATTATAATTTGCCTATTGGTCTTTTTTTCTAGATCTTTTTCTTTTAAGAATATATAAAAATATATATAAAACTTATAAAATATGAAATATGTGTAGAGTTTAATATATATTTTTTTCACATATTATCATTATTTTTTTATATTTTTGAGTTGTTACTCCTACCAATATAAGCCATTAAGTTATAATAACATTTTATAACAATATATTACTATCCTATTAATAAATAGTAATTTTAGAATAGTATATTATTTATCATAAAAATAACAAATATTTATTTTAAAGATATAATTTTTTTATATTGTATTTTTTATGCCGATAAATTTTGAATAACATAAGTCAAATATTTCAGTTATTATAAATAAATAAAGCTTATTAAATATTATAATTATATATATATATATATATTAATATGTCAATTTTATAGAACGAATTATATTTATTTTAAATTTTATTTAATATTTAATTATTTTAAAATTTTAATCCTGATTCGTGTATGTAGTGATGATTGAAAGGTTTTTCAGTTTTGAATCTTTAAAATGAATTGTTGATCGTATATGATAATATGACAACACAGCCGTCGAGATCCACCAATTACACCGTAAGATTGTGTGAATCAAATAGGCAAAAGAAAAAAACAGTTTTAAAGAGCTATGGACGTCCCCGTTAAGACAAATGATATTAAGGAAAACATCCTTAATATTAATATTATAATTATAATTATAAAAATACTACTAATATATTTAACTTATATATTTTTAAATTAAAAAATATAATATTAATATATTTAACTTATATATTTTTAAATTAAAAAATATAATATTAATATATTTAACTTATATATTTTTAAATTAAAAAATATAATATTTTATCCCATTACATAGAATGTGTTATATTTTTATTATTATAAATTATAAATATATTATTTTATATAACTTATATTATCACACTATAAATATATAAATTATCTATTATATTTATAAAATTAATTATATTATATGTTATTAGTGAATAAAAATATCATTAATAAAAACTAATTGTAACAATATCACTAACTTTTGTCAATATATTTTAAAAAAATAACAAAAATAATATTTTTAAAACTTAAAATTATAAAAATAACACATCTTGTCATTAATAAAAATATATATAACACATTATTTTGTATTCAATGTCGTTCAAATTAAATTATGATAATTTTGACCTATTTAATTATAACATAATTCAATATTATTAAAGTATTATTTAAAAAAAAGATAAATTTTTTATTAAATAAAAAAAAAATATACAAAACTAACCACAAATGCTAAGTAAAAGCATGAGTCAACAAACCAAAAGACATAAAACCTAGAGAAAAATAGAAGAAAACAATATTTATAAATCCTAGCAAATATAACATACCAACCACAAAAGAATTCTACCTTCGGTGAGCTATAAAGGTACCTAAAAGGATCTAATCTAGCCAAGTTTTTAGCAAATAAGTTAGTAGAAGAAATTACAAATGAAAAAGTTCACAAATATACAAGGTAATCCTTTTGGTTTTGAGTAGGCATCAACTAAAAAGTCACATGATATATCTATCCTTAATTCTTAATTAATTGTTTCTTCAAATGTGGCACAATTCTTGAGAAAATAAAAGTTATCAATGAAAAGAGCTTAACCAAAACTATTAGTCGAATCTTCAATATATATAAGTTAAATGTCTATTGGATTCGAATCATATATAAGGCATTTTAATGATGTATTGGATAATAATAACTATGGGTTCGAGCTGTAGTTGTTGGACTTGTATTTGAGGAGGAAGCATAACCTCAAATCATGACTAAAATGCTTAGTGAGTTACAAATTCATCACGAAGATTACATTTTTTATATGATATTCCTGAAGTGACGATTTAATGGTAATTATGACCCTGACAAATATATGACATTATTAGATATGAGATATGTCATTGCTTCTACATACAACGTCGTGGTTATCGCATTCAGTTTACACGGATCATAGACTTTTCTCTCTCTTTGGTATGAGTGTCCACCAAGTATAAGATTTGTGCTATTTGTTTTGTCGATGGAAATCATTTTATACATGTAAGATAAGCCTATTCTAATGACATTATTTATATTTGAATTGTATAATTATTGTTAATTTATTAATTTTTTAATTCCATATAATGCTGGTAGATTTGTAATAAGGAGCTCTAATACCACCTATACACTAAGTTTGACATGCATTTCATAAACAATGTGCAAATAGTTAGAATATACCTTATGCAAATCAAATTAAAGTTTACAAGTCATTACAAGCATTTTCAAGTAGTATAAAGACACATCCAATAATTGTATTTGATTTGGATTGTGATAATTAACAATGTTTAGGTGTTACATATGCATTTATATTGGTAGTTATGTTAATATAATTTCTCTAATTCAAAAGGTTATTTAATATGACGGAGAAAGTATACTTTATGTAGCATGAGTAGCATTAATTTAAATGACAAAATAAAATAAAATTGAAATAAATATGAAATATTTCAATAAAATTAAATGTTGTAAAACAAAAAGCAAACTAATAAATCTAAATATTTCAAGTGTCTTTAAATCCAAAAATAATTATAAAAATAATCAATTACATTTTGATAAGATCATTTAATCATTCCTATGACTTAATGATAGTTAAAATACATTTGTTGCATATACATTCTTACAATATTTGTTTCATCTTCTTCATTATTTTATACAATTTTCTCGAAGGTCATTCTTTTATGTTTTTAATCCCATTTTAAGAGTTTTTAATGCTTCTAACACACGATGTCACATTAAATATTTTTTATTAATATTTGTTCAAATATAAGAATTAAATTACAACATATTAAAATGATTAGGATTTCATACTAGCTCATCTTATCATCGATGTTGGGGTGCATTATGTGGATCTTGAGTCCTAGTCTAAGTCAAACAGCACTGGGGGGTTTGTACTTCTATATTCGAAATAGTACGATACCAATCCATATAATCTAAAGAGCTCTCATATGGATACGATGCAGTTGAACCTCTTACTTATTGAGATACCACATAATTAACATTCCCAACTATTCCAATATTGATACACAAAATGAAATTTTAACATGTACATTTTGGGATTAGACCCTCTATTAACTTTATAGGGCTTAGTTGGAATAGGTGGAATAGTTTAGAAATGTCAAAATTGGTACAAAACTTGATGACTATGATATGGTTCTATGACTTTTATAATCCATGAAAAAATGTGATCTCTAGAATCTCAATGTCGAAAAGATCCCAAATGACCTAAAAATTGAGAATTAAATATCAATGTCTTAATAAACTTGTTAAAATTGAAATTGAAGTACTAGATATAGGAATAATAAAGATACATAAAAAACTATAAAAACATATATTACTTCACGCAACTCTAATAAGACCTTTTAATCTACTCGATGGCATATACACAACCCTTAACACTGCATTTATGAAAGCTAACTCGTGTAGTTTGGGTTATGAGACAGGTCACATGTAGGAGAAGGCTCAAAAATCCATGCTTGTAACAATGTTAGATATCTGGATATTTATTTTGCATCATATCGACTATACGTTCCCAATTCTTGATACAAATAATCCAATGATGTTGCACCTCGTGCATATTGGTGTACCCTATCTAAATCTCTCAATAATATCAAATATAAAACTGGTGCACAGTTATCAGTTTTGTCAACAAATAATGTACACCCTACTAAGGTGGCATTTGGTTCATAGAAAAGAATCGAAATCAGAATGAGAATGAGAATGAAATGGAATGGAAAGAAAACAATGTTGTTTTGTTTAACCATTTGAATCAAAGAAGGAATTAATATTATAATGTTTGGTTTGCCATTGAAATGGAATGAAAAAAAACTTTAAATGACCTTAATACCCCTATATTATGTAAAGTTTAAATAATATCATTTAATTATTATTTTTTTGTCATACAACATTATTGAAATCATTATTTTTCTAAATAATTATTATTTAAAAAGAAAATATATTATTAAAATTATTATTTTTCTAAATAAGGTTTAGGGTTTTGAGGTTTGAGATTTGGGATTTGGGATTTAGGGATTTAGGGATTTAGGAATTTAAGGTTTAGGGATTTGGGATTTAGGGTTTAGGGATTTGGGATTTAGGGTTTAGAGTTATATTTGTGGGTTAAGGTTTAGGGTTAAAATTATTATTTTTCTAAATAGGGTTTAGGTTTTTAGGATTTAGGATTTTGGATTTAAGGTTTAGGGTTTTAGGATTTGAGGTTTAGGGATTTAGGATTTGTGGTTTAGTGTTTTGGATTTTGAGATTTGGGATTTAGGGTTTAGGGTTTTAGGATTTAGGTTTTAAGGTTTTGGGATTTAGGATTTAGGGTTTATGTTTTAGGGTTTAAGGTTTAGTGTTTTGGGATTTGGGGTTTGAGATTTAGGGTTTAGGGTTTTGAAATTTAGGTTTTTGGGTTTAGGATTTGGGGTTTATGGTTTAGGGTTTAGGGGTTTGAGATTTTTGGTTTAGGGTTTAGGATTTAAGATTTTGAGATTTAGGGTTTAAGGTTTTTGGATTTGGGATTTAAGTTTAGGGTTATATTTGGGGTAAGGGTAAAATTGGAAAAAAATTGAGATAGAAATGAAATCATGATTCCTAAAGGAGGAGAAGAAATTGTGATTCCTTCTCTTTTAAGAATTGATTTCATTCCTGACTCCTTTTAGCCCAATCAAATACACAAATAGAAGGAATCAATTCTGATTCCTTTTTATTCCCTCCAACCAAACACAACATAAGTGTAACAAAAATGCCCAAACAATATGATCAATATTTTCTCATCCAGATCCATGTACAAAATTTTTAGCCAACTTAATTTCACATATAAGCCTTTTGAACTCGATTGGTTTTTTTGCTATGTTTATACTAACACCCAAGCTATCCACTAGAAGTGAAATAGTATCACTTCTACTTATACAACTCTAGTGCAAGTATTCCTGGTAATCTGAAGTCCTAACAATTCATATATGTCATGCAAGGTAATTATAATCTCACCAAAAGGCATATGAAAATGTTAGTCTTAGGATGCCATCTCCCAACAAGTCCTAACACCAAAACCATGTATACATGTTTGTAAGTAGCATATCACAATGGTGTAAGGCCAAACTCATGTATGCGTGGGAAAACCATTGAATTTGAGGTTAATTGAGACACAACCCACTATACCCTTCAGGATGAGCTATAGATATCAAGACATCTCGATAATCCTAATATATAAATAGCAACAATTAACTATGATATCAAATTTATTATTTAACTATAATTGACAATTAATGTAGAAAATTTTAATCATACTTACATCCTTTGGTCATATTTTCTTTGTTACGTAAGTTTTGAAACTCTTTAGCATAGATAAATTTGGTGGATTAACAAAAAATGAGGATGACTCTCATGTCCTTACATCTATACCAACATCGTGTCTCTTCTTCGTGAGATTGAATCTCTTCTTCATGTTCCATTTCCACATTAATATCAGAATGTGCATCGAACATTTCTATAGAAAATAATGTCGTATCCATATAAACATTTGAAGGCTCACCTTTTTGTCATGGTTTTCTCCTACTATAAACGAGTCCTTCCACTTGATACATTTCTTTATTTCTTTTTCTATGAAAAGCAACTTGTGTTTGTTTACTCATACCTAAAGTAAAAACAATTCAGTTAAATAGATATTTTAAATTGTAAATCTAAAATCACATTTAACAAAACTCATAATACCCACCCTATTAATAATTTCATTAATTAATCGTCTATCCAAAAAATTACTTAGTTCAATCAATATTCTTATACCTTTAATTACAAATACTGCATAAAAAGAATCTATATAATCGTAATGATATGACCAAATATATATCATTTTTATTATTTTATCCCTCATAATTTTTGTTTTGTTATAAATACTTTTAACAAATAAATTAAAGTTTTGTAAAATTGAATAATTTGGTTTATATAAAAAAAAATGCTATAAGGATTCCAAAATAAACTATATTGATTAAAAATATAGCATTTGAAATAAATTTAAACAAATCAACATAATTATTTGGATTTTTCTTGAAAACAGACCCTAAGGGATGCTCGTTACCTCATGCTAAACATATCAATTATACTAATTAGGTTCGGTACTCCAACCGAACCCAACTAGTATGTTCAATACCCCCTATCGAATGTAAAAGGTCATTCGATTACCTTAATAGAATCCTATAATGATGTTTGCTACCCCCAAACAAACATAACTGGGATGTTTGGTACCTTCTACCAAACCGAGATAGTGTCATCTTTTCCCTCCCCTTGCGATTTTTATACTTGCATTTTTTATGGGTTCATTTAATGGAAGGTTACTCAATAGTTCCTTGAGACTAGAATTTGCTTTGTAAGGTAGATTAATACAGAGGTTGTTTTGTTTTTTGTTTTTTTTGGCTAAATTTTTTAAGCTAGTGCAATGAATTCTCTTGTAATACCTAGAAAAAAATCAAAAATACCCCCAAGGTTTAAGCAATATTCAGAAATATCCCCAAGGTCTTTTTTTTAAATTCAGAAATACCCTTGAAAAAATAACGGAAGTTAAATCTAACAGTTATCAAAAATACCCCTAAGGTTTAGAAAAAAAAAACAAAAGTCTCAAAATGGAGAAAAACAAATAAACCAAGAAATAATAGACATGGAAACAGAACACATTTTGGGATTTTTTTTCACAAGAAATGGTAATAAGTAAAAAAAGAAATTTGAAAAACAAAGTTAAATCTTAAAGAAGGAGATAGATTTAAAGACCCATCATTTTTATTAAGAAAATTATTCCATAAAAAAATATAATCTATTATAGCATAAGTAATAAAGAAACGAGTATTAAAATTACACATGCAAAATAGAGATATAATATACCATTAATTGATAAAAAAAACTATATTAAACAAGTTATCAAAAATTCCTCGTAAAGATAAAGAAAAAATTGGATACATCCATTTAAGAGGAATTCAAATATTAATAAAATCACATTTTAGAGAAGGAATAAATACACCGATAAAAATATCATTATTAGATAACAGAATAATAAATAGACAAAATGCCTTATTAGGAATGATTCACGGTAATTTAGGATACCAAAAGCTAAAATTTACAGCATACCATAGATTTGCTATAAATATACATGATAAAAATCTAAATCAAGTTTTAAGTCTAGCTTATGAATTTGAAAGAGGGAATTTAATGAAAGAAATAAATAATCCATTTTCAATACATTATCTAGTAGCATATTCTTTAACAAATAGTCATAATAGTTCAATATATGGACAAAATGAATTTATAAAAATAGATAGAACTTTAACAAAACCCAAAATCGCTACTATCATTCTATAATCACAATCCATTTTAGCAATATACATCCAACAAGTAATTAAAATTTCATTACATCATAACTAGTTAGCCTTAAATTTTAGATCATAATCAACTAATGATTCAAAATATACTTGAATTGGTGGCTAGTAGGTTAACTAAAAATGGTGGTTATTTGACTAAAAGTGGTGGTTGTGGTTATGGAATTTATGGTTATGGTAGTTATGGCGCTTGCAGTGGTAATGCTTGTGGAGATTATCAAAGTGAGAGGTCTGCGAAGTGAGATGTTTGGGAAATTGCTCTTGCACTTGAGAATAGGGTTGGGCATCGGATCAAAACTACCAATTTTAATGTAATTCAAATCCAATTTAATCTGAAGTAAATTATAAATTATTCACTTCGAATCCGATCCGTTGTAAATGTCAATCCAAATTTGAATTTGAATTTGATCGGATTCTTCAGATAGGGTCAAAATCATAATTTCAACCTATAAAATAAAAAATTACATAAAATTTTAAAATAAAAATATTATCCATGCAAATTCAATAGTAACTGATAACATGATTAAAAATAATTCAACATCAATACATAGTTTAACTCCAAATATACATAGTTTTAACATAAATCTTAAAAATATTAAAGTTTAAACTACATAAAAATAAACTAAAACTTTTAAAGTGTTGTTCCCTCCAAAGCTTTATTCTCCGAACATAATAGTAACATGAACTACTTAAGATAATTGTCCAAGGTTTAAGTCATCAATATCATCCAGAATATCTACATGATTGAAAATTGAAAAGTTAGAAATATAAATAAGTTAATAATAAACACAATAATATGTAAAACACTTTGATTTTCACATAATATGATAACGAATAAATCTATATATTTGAAAGTTTTATATAATATACTTGATTCTAGAACCTCAATTTCATCGACTCTTGGATATCAATGATTGAAGAAGAACAAATCCAATTTTGAGTTCAAATCAAGAATTGCACAATTTTAGAAGATAAGAAAATCTTATATGAATTAATTGTACGATCACCAGTGGAGAATGTAGATTCAAATACAACAATAAATACTAGTATGGCTAATACATCTCAAGCTATCAAACACAAGATCTTAAATCTTGAAAAATGAACATTTCACCCAATTAAAAGATTAAATTTTTCATCATCCATATCATCTAATGTTTTTTATAAGTATTTTTCCACCTCAAATTTGTTTTCCATAATATGAACTTCTTTTAAATGTTTTTTCTCTTGAAAATCATAAAGTTGAAATGCATTTACTTCTAAACCAAAACCTTTTATACACATTTCTAAAGTTTGAGAACATTCTTCTATGCTCGAAGGAAAATAAGCTTTACAATACTCCTCATACATACATTTTAAAATTTTTTCACTCTTTTTGAACTCATTGATGCCTCGATCTAATCCTCATTACATAATTCTAGCAAACATAGATTAAAATAGCATTCTTTATGCTTATGATCAAGTAAAATAGATACAAATAACATCATATTCATTTTACTACTCTTTCCTAATATTTGCCAAATTATCATCATAATGTAATCGTCACATTTACTCTACGTCTCAAGTTGATTATAAATAAAACAAATATGATCTAAGAAAAAATTAGAAGTCACGTACAAAGATCCATAAAATAGTAAAGCTGCTTCATAAAAAAATTTCAAAAATTGGACAAAATATCTTACACTATCCCAATCAATTGTAGCTAGGGCTTGTTTAATTACACCTTAACAAAACTCTTGATAGTTCCGTGGTTCAATTATCTCTAACATATCAAATGTCTTTTGAAAATATGTTACAGAATCCAGCGTCAAATAAGTTTAATTCCACCTTGTTGTAACGTCTAAGCAAACAAGTTTTTGAGTAGAGAGTTTTTCTATCTTAATAGCACTCTTAAATTTTTGAATTATAATTGGCGATCCGTTCACATATCTTACAACGACACGAATCTTATTTATTGATATGTTATAGTCTTTCAAATCCTGCTCAACAATTAAATTCAAAATATATGTATCATATCGCATGTGCAAGTGTTTTAATCCTAAAATTGCACTATCCCATCCATTAACACATTTCTTCGAATAAGTAAGTATAGTATCATTAGAACTTGCATTATCAATTGCAATATAAAATTTCATATCAATGCCCCAATCTAACAAACATGCTTCAATAACTCTACTAAGTGTATTACCTTTATGATTTAGAACTTGACAAAAATTCAAGATTTGCTTTGTAAATTCCAACCACTATCAACAAAATGAGTAGTTAAACACATATAACATAAATTCTGAGAAGATATCCATGTATTAGTGGTAAGATATATTCGTTGACTAATTCTATTCAACAACTCTTTCAGTAACGTACAAATTCAAGTAATATCTTGCAATATTCACCGAGAAGAGATTTTAAACAAAGGTTGCAACTTTTTAATGAACTCCTTTAGTCATTCACCTTTTATGATAATAAATGAAAATTCATCATTTATTATCATCCTAGCAATTTTTCCTCACATTTTTCAGGATTAAAAGTGTGAGGTACAAGACTTCATTGCTTAAAGAAAGCTAAAGTTTTTTTTGCTTCTTAAGTACTTTATCGGGAAACTTATCACATCCCATGACAATGTGTGCAAGCAAATTTGATGAGCCAAATTTGCTTGACACGTAGTTATATTATTTCTTACAATATTTGTATATAGCTTTGTGATGTTTTCCAACCCCTTTTATGCTAAAATGTGCCCATGCTTTACTACAAGATCTAGAAGAAACTTTTTACCTTTTTTTTAGAAGCAATGCAATGGTCAAGAAGTGAAGTGTTGAAGCAAGTTTATAAAAATAGTGTAGGAACAATATTACTGATAACTTGAAAGTAACTGCTTGGGTTGAGTCGCGGACTAAGTCGCTCTCTTTAAGACGTTTCGCAGCTCTGTCCAATTTGTGCAAGCAAATACAGCCTCGTCGTCCCCAGGATAAAACAACCCAGAATCTTAATCTCTGTCTCAGAACTTCACTGCACTGATGAAGACTGGAATGCTACACCTGAAAATTTGTTGCTCGGAAAACTAAAAAGAAAACTTAGAAATTGTAGAGAGAATTGTTTTTTTCGTAGGGAGATGAGATTGTAGATTGTTGTGTATCAAATGAGAGCTGAAGCCCTCCTTTTACAGGTTTTAGAAACCGTGTGGCAATTATGAATAAAACGATAATGTCTGGGAATTAAGAGCGTAACGACCATTCTGATTAATGAAGAGTAACGGTCATTTTCAGATTAAAGACGAGTAACAGATAACAGATATATTTTTTTTGTGAGTAAATACGAGCAACGGCTCTTTTTTTCTGAATAAAGAAAACAAACGGCCATTTAATAAAATAACAGTCATTTTTTTCTGAACAAAAAAAATATATATATAACAACCATTTTTGTAAGTGGAAAAGTTTTCCTTAAAAAGAATATTTTACCAAAAAATAAAATACCACCTCACCTCACACACACGCACACGCACTCGGACTCAGACTCGGACTCGGACTCGGCTCGGCTCGGCACGGCACGGCCGGTCGGTCGGACGGACGGCGGTGGTGGCGACGGTGCGTGCGCGCGTGTGTGGTATCACATTTGCCTAGGTCCTCTCCACTTCCACAAAAGTGGGTGCCCCTTGGGGCCCAATCTCAATAACCAACTCTTCACTATTTATACCTCTTTAAAATAATGTAAAAAAGCAATGTGGGACAAGGCACATTTTCCAACAATCAATTTTTTAATAAATTTCATCTTTTTTCCAACAATCCCCCACTTGAATTTTATATAAAAATAATTTTCATCGAGCAACCGATCAATTAAAATTATAAGATTGTGCATAAGCGAAAAGGTGTCTATCGACTTGAACCTTTGCATAGTGTTGATGCTTTAGAATATACTAGAGTAACTCGTAGTTTTGAACTCTCTCTAACAATCATCACACACACAACCTTTCCAAGGTGTAGTTCGAAAAAGCTCGTACTTTACGGCCATGCACGTGTATCCCAGTATAGTGAACGCTCTAGTAAAATTTTGCCCAAAAAGATTTTTCATAGGAAGTAGCCACACTTTCACATTCACATAGGTGAGTCTATCAAGAGTACTCCTGTAGCTATGTACTCCACTCCACATAGAGTATAGAACTCATTAAGAGTTTAACAATTAACTCATCCTTTTCTATCGCTTCAGGACTTCATGCTTCTAACAATATAGAATGGGATTTGATAAATAACATGATACATCTCATATCACTTCATGACTTGTTATTACCCTTTGAACTTATTTCTTGGGATCTCCAGTCTATAAGTTGGGTTACCATCATAAGTGACTCTTCATTCTAAGGGCATTAATCTCATTCCTTTTGAGGTTTTGAAAACCTTCTCTCTTGGTAATCCTTTCACAAAGGATCCGCCAAATTTTCATCGAACGCATACGATCCACTCTTACAGCTCCCATAGAGAGAAATTCTCTAACAAGTGCTATGTTTATGACGTATTTGTCGCCTCTTGCCGTTGTAGTAATCTGCTCGAATCTTTGCAATAGCCACGGTACTATCACCGTGGATCAAGACACCGGTATCGGTTTTTCCCACAAAGGGATCTCAATGTACTTCTTAGCCAACTCGCTTCTTCACTAGCAAAGTGGCTAGTGCTATCATTTTAGACTCCATTGTAGATTGAGCCAATATTGTCTGTTTCTTAGACTTCCAAGAAACAGTTCCACTAGTTATGTTAAATATATAGCCACTAGTTGCTTTGGAGTCTTCTGATAAAGTGTTCCAATCTGCATCGCTGTATCCTTCTAAAACAGCGGGAAACTTTTTATAATGTAATCCAAGGTTCATAGTTCTCTTAAGGTATCTCATAACCCTTTCAATAGCATTCCAATGCTCTATACTAGGTCTACTGGTAAACCTACATAGTAGTCCCACAACATAAGCTATGTCTGGTCTAGTGCAATCAGTAGCGTAACGTAAGCTACCGATGATGCTCGCATACTCAGTTTGTCTAACACCATCTCCGGTGTTCTTGAACAACTTTACACTAGGATCGTAAGGAGTACATGTAGGTTTACAGTTAAAGTAATTATATTTCTTTAAGATCTTCTCAATGTAGTGAGATTGATCAAGAGAAATTCCATTTTCAGACCTAGTTATTTTTATACCAAGGATTACACTCGCTTCTCCGAGATCTTTCATATCAAAATTAGCTCTTAACAATGTTTTCACTTTATTCACAACATAAATATTTGATCCAAAAATAAGCATATCATCCACATATAAACATATAATAGTGCAAATATTATCTTCTAATTTATAATAAATGCATTTGTCACTTTCATTTATTTTGAATCCATGTGAGATAACTAGATTATCAAAATTTTCATGCCATTACTTAGGTGCTTGTTTTAGACCATACAGAGATTTATCTAACTTACAAACTTTATTTTCTTGACCTGGGATAACAAAACCTTCAGGTTGATCCATATAAATTTCTTCTTCTAAATCACCATTTCAGAAAGCAGTTTTAACATCCATTTGATGTACTACTAAATCATGGATAGCAGCGAGAGAGAAAAGTACACGTATGGAAGTTATTCGTGTAACTGGTGAAAAGATATCAAAGAAATCTACATTTTCCCTTTGCCTATACCCTTTAACTACAAGACGAGCTTTGTATTTTTCAATAGTACCATCGGGTTTTAATTTCCTTTTTAGTATCCATTTACATCCAATGGTTTTGCAAGCAGGAGGTAAGTCAACTAAATGCCAAGTCTTATTATACTCAAGTGAGTCCATTTCATCATTTATGGCTTCTTCCCATAAGTTGGCATCTAAAGAAGATAATGCTTCTTTAATAGTTTGGGGATCTTCCTCTAAGGTATAAGCATAAAAATCAGACCCAAAATCTTTAAGGGTTCGAGCTCGTTTACTTCTTCTAATTTCAGTGTTTAATTCTTCAGTTTGTTCACTAGTTCTAGTTATAGGTAAACTACTAGAAGACGAGTCCCCACTATTCTTAAATTTAAAGGGAAACCTATGTTCATAGAAGTAAGCATCATTTGATTCTATAACTACCTGATCTTTTAAGTTATAGAATTTATAAGCTTTACTATTCACAGTGTATCCTATGAATACACATTCATATGCTCTACTAGCAAGTTTATTTCTTTTAGGATCAGAGATTCTAACATAGGCTAAACAACCCCAAGTTTTAAAATAAGTTAAATTAGGTTTCTTATTTTTCAAAATTTCATATGGTGAAATTTTATTTGTAGATTTAGGCACTCTATTTAGCACATAGCAAACAGTTAATAAAATTTCTTCCCACCAATGGAAAGCAGCACCAGAGTTTAATAAAATTGCAACAACTGATTCAGTAAAGGTTCTATTTTTTCTTTCAGCTTTGCCATTCATTTCAGGAGAATAAGGTGCAGTTTTTTCATGAATGATCCCATGAGTTTTATAAAAATCATTGAAGATATTGGAATCATATTCGGTGCCTCTATCACTTCGAAACCTTTTTATTTTTCTGTTAAGTTGATTTTCAATCTCAGTCATAAATATTTTAAACATATCAAATGCTTCACTTTTATTTTTCATTAGATATACATAAGTGTAATCTGAACAGTCATCTATAAAAGTTATAAAATAACGTTTTCCATTTCTTGTTAAATTTCCATCAAGTTCACATATATCAGAATGAATTAATTCTAAAGGTTCAGATTCTCTAACTACTGATTTATGTGAAGTTTTGGTTATTTTAGCTTGACTACAAAAATCACATTTTTCAAAATCATTTAAAGATAGTTTAGGAATTAGTTCTAAGCTACTCATGTTCTTGATTATACGTTTATTAACATGACAAAGTCTAGCATGCCAAATATTAAAAGAACTCAACATATAAGCAGAAGAAGAGGTTTTATTGATTTCAATATTTAATTTGAACATGCCATCAAGTATGCACTCTTTCCCAACAAATATATTATTTTTAGTTATAGTATATAAATCACCATAGTTTGAGTAAACCCACTTTGTTAAGATAGCCGAAACTAAGTTCTTTCTCATCTCTGGAGTATGCAGGACATCCTTCAAGATGATAGTCTTTCCAGAGGTAAACTTCAAAACCACCTCACCAGTACCAGCAACTTTAGTGGAGTGGGAGTCACCCAGTAGCACTTTCTTGGATACGTATACGAATCAACCCAACAAACACTTCTTCAAGAAGCATCCATAACCAAACAAAAATAGCTTCAATTATCTAGATATGTATAATAGTAACCCAACAAACGTGTTTATGTCCATTTTATCCATCAATATTAATCCAACTTGGTTATTCATCATAAAAGAAAAACTAAGATTTTGAAAGCAAGGACAACATCAAAAGAAAAGCTAGGGTTTTGAAAGTAGAGATAACATCAAAAGGAAAGTTAGGACTGAGATTACCTATTATTGTTGAAGAGAAAGAATGACACATCAAAACTAAGGAAGATGAACAACGACTAGAAGAGGATGGAGAGCAACGATTGGGAGGGACTAAAAAGTAATAATTGAAGAGATGCAGTTGGAAATAGATGATGAACAACGAAGTAGGAAGGTATGAATTGATGAATAACAATGACTAGAATTGGAGTAAGGGACGATGAAGAGCAACTATAAGAGAATTAGCTAGTCAAGGACGATGAACAATTGAGGTGATGAGAAACGAGCCTAGCTTGGCTAAGAAACGACGAAATGGAGAAAAATGATTCAATGATACGTACGATTATTAGATTTTGATAGATTAGAATTTTGATAAAAATTATATTTTTTTATTGTATAAATTTTTAAATAATTTATTATAAAATTGTATATCATAATATTTAAATTAGATAAATAATATATATATATATTTAATTATATTATTATAAATATATTTTAAATAATATATTAATTATATTGGATCAGGATAATTTGAATATTTTTAATCTGAATTTTAATTTAATTAGATTGTTAAAATTTAATCCGATTTCGATTCAACTTTAGATCCAAACTAATCCAATTTTTCTGATTTCATCGAATTTTTCGAATTTTTTAAATTGATCATCCTCTACCGATGGAAGAAAGAATCGAGTCAGCCGGGTTTCTTAAGTGAAGTTTCGGGTCTATCATCATCGGCTGACCATTCCTTCTCCGGACTGCAGGTTCTCTAAGCAGTCCAGATCCAACTTCTTCCTTCGACTCTCATAACTCTATTTCCTTCTTCATCAATTCCCCAATTGCAATTCCCATTACTATTTTCATTCCTTTAGATCCAACTTTACTATCTACCGGGGTTTTTCCAACTCGGTATACCTACTCAGCCAGTAACTCACTCGTTCTCTCTCTGCCTGTCTGCTTTACATATCTCTATATGAATCTACAACGCCATGGTTCGAAGAAAATGGTAATCATGGAGTCCCAACCTTCCCTATCTGGAAGGCCACCTATTCAATCTCCAGGTCCTAGCAGATCCAATTCTGATGCCAATTCCATCACTAGCAGTAGTAGCCAACCCCAAAGCCTCGCTTCGATCCTCAACAACCCCAATGCCTCCGACTCGACATCGTGGGTCGGCTGGTGGTCTTCATCTTCTACCTACGTCGCACCTCCCGACTTCGATCCTCTTTCCTCCAAAGCCGCCTCCGAAGTTTCTCGATCCGATTTTCAATTCTACCTTTCTTCGATCTCTGATTCATACCACAGGTTCGACGACATTCGGAAACATGAAACCAAAGAGAGCCTTGATTTGGACGCCATTGGTGGCCAAGGTGAAGCTCTTGTTGCATGCTTGAGAGAAGTTCCGGCTTTGTATTTCAAGGAAGATTTTGCATTAGAAGATGGTGCAACGTTTCGATCAGCTTGTCCTTTTTCTAATATTTCGGAGAATTTAGTGTTTCAAGATAAACTCTCTCATTATTTGGATGTCGTTGAGATGCATTTGGTGAAGGAGATATCGTTGCGTTCGAATTCGTTCTTTGAGGCGCAAGTTCAGCTTCAGGACTTGAATGTTAAGATCGTTGAGGGTTGTAATCGGATACGAGAGTTGAAGGAAACTATCAGGCTTTTGGATGTAGATTTGGTGGAGTCGGCGTCGAAAATTCACGAGCTTAATGCAAACAGGAGCAATCTCTTAGAACTTCAGCAGAAGCTCAGGCTCATATTATACGTCAACCAAGCTCTTTCCGCTCTTAAATTGGTAAACGATTATTATTTGTTTACCTTTTACCTTTTACCATTGCATATTTACTTATGATCATCAGAATCATGTTAAGATTGGGTATTGACTGGCAGGAAATTGAAAAATTAACTTTTTATAGTACTTCGCATGTTGGTTGCTTATTAAAACTATACCAATGCATATATCTGAAACTTTCTTCCTAGCTAAATTTGTTATATAAACTCTTTAGTGGATATGTAGTGGTATTAAACAGTTGGAGCCCCTAATTCTTGATTAGTTAAATTCTGTTTGTGTTATTTTTGCTCAGTCAATTGGAAATGCTCACATAATGGTATTACAAGTTCTCTTCGAATTTCAATGCCTTATTTGAAGTCATGTTGTTGTTAGTACCTTTACTTAGATCATGTTAGAATGATAATGAGAATGATTTAGGGTATTCTTGCATTTGATTTGATTGTTAATTTGGAATGGAACATAAAGTATTCAAATAGCACAATGAATGCTCGTTCCTTCCACTCTTCAAGAATACGCTAGAATGTTCTATTTTTCTCATATTTGTATAGTCATTTATTTATTTTTTCTCATTTTTTCATTTAAAAATAAAAGAACTATTATTTTCTAATTTTACTTCATCTATAATTTTATAAATTTTATTTTAATATTTATCATTGTTTTGATTCCCCTGCTCAAACAAATTAGTAATAGTAATATTGTTTTCATTGAATTCCATTCCTATTATGTTTCTGTTCTATGAACCAAACATGAACTTAGTACTAGTTCAATATTATCCTATAAATACCTTCTATGTGACACTGATTGGTTGTCAATTTAGTATGGGATTCCTCTTTATTTTCTTTTGTGACTTCAAGCTTTTCACAAGTAATATCAAAGCACCTGTGACGCTTTACCTTGAGTGATGAGAATACCTTTACCCATGGTGCCATCCCTTACAGCTATCTCATTGTACCATGGTATTAGGTATTCCCGTTGTTATTGTATAACAAATTCAAACTGGGTAATATATCTAGAAGCTTTCATTCGAGGAGGAAGCTATTATAAGATTATTGTTATAGATGGGAACTCTGTTGATGTCAGCCGATCTACTTTTTCTGTCATACAGCTCGTTGCTTCTGCAGATTGTGCTGGAGCTTTGGATGTTACAGATGACTTGCAGCATTTACTGGTATGTCCTTGCACAAATTTTCAAACATTTATCAGCAGCAAGTACTTCCTAACTATGTGTTAGTAATTTTTATTAATGATGTAGCATGTTAGCCACTTTCTGCTATTTCTGTTCTTGTTTGATAGGATGGGGATGAACTTACTGGTCTACATTGCTTTCGTCACCTCAGGGAGAATGTAGCGGCTTCGATTGAATCCATAAATAGGTACATATTTTGTGTGATGATCGTATTAGCCATCATAGCTAGATGCCAATGAACACATAGTGCTCTCCCTCCCTCCCTGCCCCTCACTGAAATGCTCCCTTAGGCACATACATATTTTCTTTCCAATAGAAAGTCAGTTTTCCTCCTCACAACACAATATGGAAATTGATTTTATGGTATGATATACTAGACAGTGTAGTTTTGTAGATCAACTCGAGTTATTTATATCTCTTGTTGTGTTAGATATTTTGTTACTCTAAATTCTAACGACCTTATAATTTATTCTCCTTTTTAACGTATTCTGATTCTTTTTTAAAACTTAATTCTGATATTTTTCGTTGACTATGTTTTGTTTATTTTAGATGGAGTGTTGGACTAAGAGATAGTTGCCATAAATTATTTAAGTAGATAATGGTTATTGGGTGAAGGCCCTAAATGGTCACTTTGTTTAGGCCAATGGTGTTGTTTAGTCCATTCGTTTAGAAAAAAAATGTTTTTAAATCTATTTGTTTGTGAAAAAAGTGTCATTTAAGTCTCCTTGTTTGTGAAAAATGTTTTAGGCAATGACTTTTTTATCCCACTTTCCATTAAATATAATGGAATAGCACATGTGCCACATGTATGTTTATATTTTTTGATAGATATATACGTAAAATTAATATCTAATTAAAAAAATTACTCAAATTTTTTAAGAAAATTTTTTCTTTCAAATTTAAACAAAATTTTCGTTGTCTAATATTTAAAGTTACACATTAGATAATAAAAAAATATTTTAAGTTTGATTGGAAGATTTATTATAAAATTTTTATAATTAAAAATTACTTCATTAGATATATGTTATCGAAAAATACAAATATGTATGTGTCACATGCGCTGTTCTGTTATATTTAACGAAAAATTGGATGGGAAGTTAATCTTGTCATTGTCTGACACTTTTTAAAAAAAAAATACATTTTCTAAACAAAAGAACCAAATAACCTCTAAGGCATAAACAAAGGGATGTGCACGATCCTTTTCCCAATTGTTATTTCTTCCTAGTGGAACTGAACGATACCCTGTAGTATAGGTATGCATTAACTGATTAATTTTATTCTTGTAGCATTCTTTCAGCAGAATTTATGCGTTCTTCGATACAAGATGGTGGAGAAACAGATGTTGTTATTTTGTCCAAGGCTAAATCAAGGGCATCCTTGCCCATGAATGGAATAGACGATGAAGTAAGTCTGCTTTTCAAGATCTGTCTTCCATGCTCCTTTTTCTGGCTGGTTTCAGCTTAATTGATCTTCACTTGTTTTGATTCTCATAATTTTTCCTTCTATTGGGAATGCAATTTCTTCCAAGTAATTTCTTTATGCTGAGGTATTATGGGGTATGATTTCTTAATTTATGTTATTTTTGCTGGATAAATTTTATTCTTTATAATATGGCAAATATGGCTGACCTGATATTCCGAGAAACTCAAAATTTCTTTTAGGGAGATGGGTTGTGTATTTGTCAACTTTTTTTTTCTGTTATGCAGTGCCTTGTTTTATATTTAGTTGATTGTTGCTTTTGTTGATACAGATTCTGGTTGCTTCTATATTAAGTTATGCTTTAGGGCGTGTTTTTAGTTGGTCTTTCAATGACTACTTTTTACCTAAACTGATTACCAGTGTTGACATGTGACAGATGAAGTTTCATGAGGATGATTCTTCTAATTTCCAGGATCGTCTTCTACCATTCATTATCGGATTGCTCAGAACAGTGAGTACTTCATTCTATGGTTATATCTTAATGAAACTAGTTTTGTGCAAGTCAACAAGTCGGAAAACAAAGAAAAGTAGAGAAAGAAACTTTATATTGGCAATTGTTTGGTGATTTGGAAAATCAGCTGCAGTATTTATGAAATATGAATAATTAAGGATGTGTGGAGCGGGCCGTAGAGGTTTCTTAGCTTAGATTATTTGTACCATTTGATCCTTTAGATTATAAGTGGTGGTATTTAGTCTTTTAATTTTAAAAAAATTCAATTAAAGACAACATATTATTTTAATGATTTTTTTAAAAAATAATATTTTAATATAAAAACATTAAAAATATATAATTTGTCCTTAATTGACTAAAAAAAAATTAATAAAAAGATCATTAAAATAATATATTTTGTCCTTGATTGTACCTTTTCCTAAAGCTTATGGATTATAATCAAGGGATTAAAGGATACAAATGACCCAATGTAAGAGACCTTTATAATACTTTTCTCTTGAACTAATTTAATGGTTTATTTTGTTTGTTTCTCATCTGTTAACTTTTATTCGTGAAATGATGCCTGAAAGTCTGAGACTTTTTAGGCATACTTAAGTTTATCAAGAAGTTATATTTAAATAAAAATTAAATGCTTTCCAAAAATTATATAACTTTGCATCTTAATTCTTATGTATATGGTCTATTCATCCATTAATATTGTAGATGCTTACATGTGATCTCATTGGTTTACAGTTACTCTTTGTTAATATTGATTACATCCATGGCACTTTCTCCTCAGAACCTTGAGTTCCTGCTGTGAACACTGAACCGTCTATTATTACAGTACAACTTCTTTTAACAATAGATTTTTCATAGTATGTTCCTTACTTTCAGGCTAAGCTTCCTGCTGTTTTGAGGTTGTACCGTGATACACTTACTACTGATATGAAAAGTGCTATTAAAAATGCGGTTGCAGAGATGCTTGCAGTACTTCTTTCTCGTCCTTTAGAGGCTGATTTCATATCTGGGGAGCGAGCAGTAGATACAGATGGTGAGGATTTCATAACATTTTCATTTCATTATTTCTGTTCTATATAGTGTTTGATGCTCAGTTTCATCACTGCTAAATCATTCAGTGTCTCCATTCGTTACAGACTAATTCTGTTTCTGTATGTCCTTCAACGATTTCACTACCTAAATGTGGATTTTGATGCAGGTACTGGTGCTTCTCTTGCAAGCAAGTTGAGGAGTCTCTCGTCTGAAAGTTTTGTTAAACTTTTAAGTGCTATTTTCATGATAGTACGGGTAATGCATACTACTTTTTGCATATGCTTCCTAAAAGTTTGAACTTTTAACTCTAACACACTACTCCATACAAGTCTTTTTCTGAGAGCATTGAACGTTTTAGATGTGTGAAGTTCATACTTTCTTGTTTTGAATTTATAGATACACAATTTCTTTATGGATCATGAGGAGGTCATTACTTTGGCTGAAATACTTTTATCTGTATGTAGGTTGGTTTCCCATCGACTGACCAACTTTTAGGAAAGACATCCTCATTTCTTTGTGTAGATTTTCTGAGAATATTAGGCTGTAATAGTGTTGTACATGCTGTGAATTAGTGTAGAACAAGCTGGAATTTAGTTGTTAATACCAGCTGTATTATTCCTAAATTAGTGGGAATTTGTCTACCTTTTAGTCTTATTTATAGTGTTGTATATACATTTGAATTAATCAGAGAAAATAAAACAAGAATTCAGTTTCTCTCCACCATCTCTCAATATTTTCTTCATGGTATCAGAGCATTTTTGAAATCCATTTTTTTTCTCACCAATTTTGTCCAAGGAAGATTTTCTGAAATCCAATTGCTCAGTCACTGTTCTCCGGCATCAATCCTGGTAGTTCTCTGTTTCAGCTGTGCATCGTCGTTGCCATCTGGTTCATCTCTGCATTCTGTTTCGGCATCGAGATTTTGTAACCAAATCAGCCCAATCTGTCCAGTTTTAACCCAATAGACCCAATCTGTCCAGTTTCAGCCATCTCAGACTAGTCATCAGACTAGTCATCATCGCCAGTGGCCATCTCAGACCAGTCATCATCTCAGCCATCTCAAGACCAGTCATCATCTCAAGACCAGTCATCATCGTCGCCGATCATCATCGTTGTCATCGATCATCATCGTCGTCTGCTTCAGTCCCGCAAGTCAGTAAGTCCCACAGTTATATTCTGTTTTTTTTGTTTCCAATACCCATAAGCTGCCTTTTGTAATATATCTTGACCCGACCCGACAAAACCCTACACACCCGACAAACACTACCCGTTCGATCTGAGCCAACATACCCGAACCGACCCGGTTCAGCAAAAAAAAAGCCCACAAATTTAAGTCCACGTATAATCTACAATTGAAATAAATGGCCACGGGAAAACCTATAATTACTGGTTTCACGGAAAACAATCTTATGCCCATCATCAGTCACAAATTAAATGGGCATAATTATCTTCAATGGTCCCAATCTGTCACTGTCGTTCAATCAGGTAACACCACCAACGCTTTTAGTGTGAAACAGGTTAAGAGACAATGGATTATAGATTCAGGTGCTTCAGATCACATGACGGGTGATGCGTCTCTACTTGTAAATCTTAAAACTTCCCAAGAAGGATACACTGTCAGAATTGCCGATGGATCATTATCCAAAGTAACAGGGATTGGTTCGGCAAAAATTTCAAGTTCTTTTATTCTTGATTCTGTCCTTCTTGTTCCAACCCTTGATTGTAATCTCTCATCAATTACTAAACTCACACGTGATAAAAATTGTGTGGCAAAATTTGTTCATAATTTATGTGAATTTCATGACTTGGATTCGAGGAAAACGATTGGCAGTGCTAAAGAATGCTTGGGACTCTATCTTCTCAACAGTGAAGACCTTCTAGACAAACAAGTCCTTCAAGCTGTATCCGAGGTTCAGTATCAAAATAAAGCTTTATTAAATTTTAATTCCAATAACAATGGTGAAATCATGTTGAAACACTATCGTCTTGGTCATCCTAATTTCCTATATTTGGAAAAACTTTTCCCTTCATTATTCAAAAATAAAAATTCAAAGGATCTTAAATGTGAAGTATGTGAATTCTCAAAACATGTTAGAAATTCATATCCTACTCTTCCACATAAAAAATCACATCCTTTCTTTCTAATTCACTCTGATATTTGGGGACCTTCTCAAATCAAAAACATAACAGGGACACGATGGTCTATTTCATTTGTAGATGATCATACTCGAACCACTTGGTTATTTATTATGAAAGAAAAATCTGAAGCATGTCAGATATTTAAAAATTTTAATACCATGATTCAAACTCAATTTCAAACAAAGATCCAAGTATTGAAAACTGACAATGCTAGAGAATACTTTGCATCAATTCTCAGTGATTATCTATCAAGTCATGGGATTGTCCATCTAAGCTCCTGTGTTGACACACCTCAACAAAATGGGGTGGCTGAAAGGAAAAATAGGCATCTTCTCGAGGTAGCTAGATCTCTCATGTTCACAACTCATGTCCCTAAACATTTTTGGGGGGAAGCTGTCCTTACGGCTACCTATCTTATCAATAGGATGCCCTCTCGTGTCCTAACTTTCAAAACACCCATCAGTACTCTTCTTGAGTCATACCCACACACGAGAATCGTGTCCAACAATCCTTTTAAAATATTTGGATGTTTTGCTTATGTCCATGTACATCATAGAGAACTTGATCCCAGAGCTATCAAATGCATATTCTTAGGGTATTCATCAAACCAAAAAGGTTACAAATGCTTCTCTTCTATCACAAGGTGATTTTACAATACAATGGATGTCACATTCTTTGAACAAAATCCATACTATTTCAAACCTGTTATTCAGGGGGAGAACATAGGTAATGAATACCAGCTTTGGAATAACATTACCACTCAGCCTCCCATAAATTCTGTCTCAAATCATATCCCGCAAATTCCAGAAAGTGAATCAATATCTCAAACAAATACTCCTAATTATCCCAATGAACCCTCAACTCCTCTACCAACAGATCCAAACTTTCATGTCCCAAACAATGATCTTTTTGTCTACTCTAGGAGGAGAAGAACTCAAGAGGGAACGGAGAACCAAGCATATCTTGAGCCAGTCTAAGAGTCCAACCCGAGTACAGATCACTTCGACAATTCACAAGGTGACATCACTGAATCTCCTATTATTGAGTTACCTCCTAATGATTTGAATTTGCCAATTGCTATAAAGAAAGGTGTAAGATCTTGCACAAACCACCCCATCTACAACTTTGTTTCCTATAAAAATCTCTCACCAGGTTATAAAGCATTTATCAACAACCTTGATCAGATACAGGTTCCAAATTCCGTTCATGAAGCCTTTCGAGTGCACGAATGGAAGACAAATTTATTCTTGAAGAACTCAGTGCCTTAGAGAAAAACAAGACTTGGGCGATCACAGAACTACCACCAGGAAAACAAGTTGTTGAGTGTAAATAGGTCTTTACAATCAAACACAAAGCAGACGGCAGTGTAGAAAGATTCAAAGCTCGCCTTGTGGCTAAGGGATTCACTCAGACATATGAGATTGACTATCAGGAGACTTTCGCACCTGTAGCAAAGCTCAACACTATTCGTGTTCTTCTCTCCCTAGCATCTAACTTGGACTGACCTCTCTACCAATTAGATGTCCAGAATGCATTCCTCAATGGTGATCTCGAAGAAGAAGTCTACATGGACATTCCTACTGGAATTAAATCTCCTGTTCTAACCAATAGAGTTTGCAAACTTAAGTAATCCTTATATGGATTGAAACAGTCTCCACGTGCCTGGTTCGATAGGTTCTCTAAAGTTCTGAAGAGATATAGGTACAATCAATGCCAATCAGATCACACACTACTTATCAAACACTTCCAATGACAAAATAGTTATCCTAATTGTGTACGTAGATGATATTGTTCTAACAGGTAATTCTACAATTGAGATGAATAAATTCAAGGAATTCCTTGCCAAGGAATTTGAGATCAAAGACCTGGGCAATCTCAAATATTTCCTAGGAATGGAAGTAGCACGAACAAAAAGGAGCATATCTATATCTCAAAGGAAATATGTACTTTATCTTCTCAAGGAAACTGGAATGATCGGGTGTAAACCGGCAGAAACTCCGATGGACTCTACAGTAAAACTCGGAATCAAAGAAAATAGTACACCTGTGGACAAGTAGTTACCAAAGATTAGGTGGGAAAACTCATTTACCTATCCCAGCTAGACCGAGATATTGGTTTTTCAGTAAGTGTTGTAACTCACTTTATGAACAGTGCTACTGAAGAACACATGGAGGCGGTCTATCGTATACTCAGGTATCTCAAGATGACACCAAGAAAAGGATTATACTTAAGTAAGAATCCCACCAGAAAAATTGAAGTCTTTGCGAGATCTTGTCAAGGTGCTCTATAATGGATCGCAGATCTACCACTGGGTATTGTACCTTCGTATGGGAAAATCTTGTAACTTGGCGAAGTAAGAAACAGTCAGTAATCACTCGAAGCAGTGCAGAAGCTGAATTTAGAGCTATGGCTCATGGGATTTGTGAAGGAATGTGGTTAAGAAGATTACTCAATGAACTAGACTTCACAACTCTTGAACCTATCAGCATGCATTGTGATAATCAAGCTGCAATAAGAATTGCAAAAAACCCACTTCATCATGATCGAACCAAACATGTAGAAATTGATCGTCATTTCATTAAAGAGAAGTTAGATGGAAAAATTGTGGACCTACTATATACATCTACTCATCATCAAATTGCAGATATCCTTACCAAAGCATTATCTCGAACAAATTTCGAAGAGCTGAATTGTAAGTTGGAAATGATTAATATCTATTACCCAACTTGAGGGGGAGTGTAGATTTTCTGAGAATATTAGGCTATAATAGTGTTGTATAGGCTGTGAATTAGTGTAGAACAAGCTAGAATTTAGTTGTTGATACCAGCTGTATTATTCCTAAATTAGTGGAAATTTGTCTACCTTTTAGTCCTATTTATAGTGTTGTATATGCATTTGAATTAATCAGAGAAAATAAAACAAGAATTCAGTTTCTCTCCACCATCTCTCAATATTTTCTTCACTTTGAAATGGTTGTTTTGAATCTGTAGATACACTATTTCTTTTTGGATTATGAGGAGGTCATTACTTTGGCTGAAATACTTATATCTATACGTTGGTTGGTTTCTTACCCGACAGACCAACTTGTAGGAAAGACATCCATATTTCTGTGAAATGAGTTGATGGTCATTCTTCTCTTTTGCTTAAATTGTTATGATTGTACATTTTCTCATTAATAATTTGCGATCTTTTAGATGTTTAATTTTTATTTTTTTTCATCTTGTTGCATTTGGAAGCTGAAGAATACTTGATTCTGTGTGCTTCACCATATTTAGAAATGGTGGACATTGGACATTGGATGTTTTAGTATGGCCAGATCGTGTCATCATTGAATTTCATGCATAACCACAGAATTTTTTATGTTGAGCTCCATATGAATGCTCAGTTTATTTCTTCATTGGCAACTATTTGAGTGTGATGTCATAATTTCTTTTAGTAATTGCAGGCACATTTATTACGGGCTGCTGAAGTGAAAAAGGCCATCGAGTGGATTATGTGCAACCTGGATGGTCATTATGCTGCTGATTCAGTTGCTGCTGCAGCTGCTGAAGCTGCTGAAACTACACATGATGGTGATGGTTCAAGTGGTTTGGTTCTGCCAAACTCAACTCAAAGAGGTATTTCCAAGGTTCCTTTATTACAGGGAAAATCAAATGATGCACATAGTACTTCAAACATGTCAAGAAATTTCAGGTAAGTTTCCTTCCATTCAATTGCAATCTTTAATAGTTTCTTATGTAAAATGTGCTTCATTTTTTTTGATAAACTAGTTTGTCTGAAATAATTATTGTTATTTTAGACGCTTGAGTTGTTGTATCCCCTGCAGGAGATCGCGGGGATGTGATATTTATTAAATTACTCATACAGTTCATTACTGTCATGTTTATATAGCATTCAGCTTTGGTCTGTCTGTGCTGTGTCAGTTGCATCACCAGTATAATTTTTACATTTCTTTTGATTTGATCCTAAACAGAGCTGATGTCTTGCGAGAAAATACAGAAGCTGTTTTTGCAGCATGTGATGCTGCACATGGAAGATGGGCAAAGCTACTTGGGGTCCGTGCTCTTCTTCATCCTAAGTTGAGAATACAGGAGTTTTTAAGCATATACAACATTACCCAGGACTTTATAACTGTTACTGAGAAGGTATTAAGTGTTCTCAGTTAATACTTTATGAATAAAATAGGTGTGGTTCTAGTTCTGATAGAACTGTATATGACATAAACAGATTGGTGGACGGCTGGGTTATAGCATCAGGGGAACACTGCAATCACAAGCCAAAGCCTTTGTTGACTTTCAGCATGAATCTCGAGTTAGTTCTAAAATTACCTGTAATAAGTAATAATCCTAGCTTGTTGCTACCATGCTAATTCTTTGTTAGTTGCTGCAGATGGCAAAAATAAGGGCTGTGCTTGACCAGGAAACATGGGTAGAAGTGGATGTTCCTGATGAATTTCAGGCCATTGTTACTTCCCTATTTTCCTCTCAGTTATTGATATCAGAGGACCAAGATGGTGGTCAAGTTAATGTAGTAGAAAGATACAGTGATGTGGTAGCAAGTAATCATGATTCACAAGTGGATACAGGCAGGCAGGCTGAGGAATTATCTAAGGACAACACTTCAAAAAAGAGGCGAACACCCAAAACTGAGTCAGCTAACACAGTGGCTCAGATTAACAATAGTAATGTAAATGAGCGTGGAAAATCAGCATCTCAAGCCCTCTCATATAATGATGTTAGTTATCATATGGTTAACTGGTTAGTTTCCTTCTTTTGCTTCCTCGGTTTTAATTATGTATGTAATTGGTGAGTCACCTTCTGCTTTCTTGTTTGTTCCTTTTCTGCCCATTTGGTGTTGTGCCTCTACTCTTGCTTGCTTTAGAAGCTTTCATTTGACACCCTTCTCTCATAGGAAGGTCCTTTGATACTCTGATCTGACTCCTCCGTTTTATACTTATTTGATGCCTTGTTTTTCTTACACTTAAGTTGATTTACTGTGTTGGGGATTGTCATGTGCTTTTGATTTACCTTCCACATTGGGAATAGGGCCATGTTACTCCTATTGTTGTGTTATTTTAGTCCCGTTTATTTTAAGTTTGGTGGGTTTAGTCTAATAATTTTTAGATAGGGTCAATTAGGACAAAATTACCCAAAAAAAAAATTCAGAAAATGATTTTTTTAAAGGGTAAAATTGAGTTTCTCTTTAAGACAAGAAAAAGTAAAATGCACCCTCTCTCTCTCTTAGTTTTTCTCTCGAGAATCCATCTAAGACCAATAGTCTAAGTCAATCAAACCCATCTTGGATAATTTTGCTAAGTCTAAGGACTGGTTCCTTAACCTGCATAATGATCCTGCTGGGACTATTTCCAGAATGAAAGAGAGAGAGAGAGAGAGTTTTACCCCTTAAAAAAATAACATTTTCTGAATTTATCTGGTAATTTTGTCCTTAATTGACCCTATCTAAAATTTATTGGACTAAATCTATCAAATTTATAAGAAACAGGACTAAAGTGTCCGTAACAAAGAGTTACGGGATTAATATGGCCCTATTCTGATCCATATTTAACTAATTAGTTGTTATATTTATTGACAAACCTCTTCAATGAACTGAAAACCCTTTTTTTCTTCCTTTGTGTTTTACCTCAGTGGCTTAATATTGCTGAAGATGTTGTCAGAATACGTTGACATGAACAATTTTCTCCCAGCACTATCTTCAGAAATTGTGCATCGCATTGTGGAAATTTTAAAATTTTTCAATACTAGGACATGTCAGCTTGTCCTTGGTGCTGGTGCCATGCAGGTACTGTTCTCTTTTAATATTACCGTGCAAACCTTCTTTTTCCAATAAAAAGTGCCTTCCTGAAATTTGACACTGGAATTTATCTTGTACGACTAATAGTTCTGGAAGTGTCTAGAGTTTTTGAAGTTTGAATTTTTGCATATTTATTTTATCTACTTGCCAACTCCAACTTTCACTGACTTGTGCGATTACTGTCAGGATCAGAATCCCAGTTAGTGTAGAAGTACACACTTACAAACTTTTGAAACGAAGCACCTCGCTATTTTGACTTCACATCATGACCTTTTAATGTTTGTTTAACATGTTACTTTTTCTGTTTTATGGACTTATTAAATTCGTCCTTGTAGCTTTTAACCGACTTTATGTAGTATTGCAGGTTTCTGGTCTGAAGTCTATTACTTCTAAACACTTGGCCCTGGCAAGTCAAGTTATCAGTTTTATATATGCCATTATTCCTGGTGGGTAATATACATCTTTTGCTTTGAGTCATTGTATCATGCAAATGCCTATTTATTAAGCTAAAATTAATACCGTCTGTAGAGTTGCGTAGGTAAACTTTAGATTTTTTTTTAAAGATGAATAGAGAGAACATATAATATATCATTTGCCTGCCTCTATATGTTAACCTGAAAAAGAACCAAATATGTTATTAGTAGAAACATAAAGTAGGAAGAGTGGAAGCTAGAATTTTAGGGAATCGAAATAAATTGGTGGAGAACGAGAAAATCAAAGAAAGATATTCTAGTTCTCCATTAATTATAATAGTTGAGTACATCAAACTTTATCGGGACAATAATACGACCATGAAATCTTAATCCTGATAGGACTCTCAATGACTCTCAAACTAATGAGGAAAATATCTTAAACATGATATTCTCAACATTAATAAAGAAACTAAATATTCAATATATAATATTTCAACATTATTTGCCTCCCATTATTTTTGGCTGGAAATTTTTTGTTGTTTTTTAATAGAAGAAAAATGTTGTTGTTTAGTAATAATAATACTGACTTTATTTGTTTGGTGTGCATGAAGAAATGAGACAAATTCTTGTATTAAAAGTACCTGATGCAAGAAAGTCCTTGTTATTATTGGAGATTGATAGAGTTGCTCAGGTATGCGAATTGAGTCTATTTTGCAGAATTGACTAATGCCGTTAGCATCAGTTTGTTTACTAGTTTATGCATCTTTTTATTATGAAATAGGATTATAAGGTTCACCGAGATGAAATACATACAAAGCTGGTTCAGATAATGAGAGAAAGGTTATTGGCTCATTTACGGAGCTTGCCACAAATTGTGGAGAGCTGGAATAGACCAGAAGATGGTGACCCACAGCCTAGTCAGTTCACTCGATCCCTTACCAAGGCAACCCCCTCTCTCTCTCCTCCGTTTTCTTTTTATTATGAGCTATTTATTCTCTTTTATTTTGGGTGCATGGCCAATCACATTGCGAATTTTTGTACAAAAAGGAAACTTTAGTATCCTAATCTTTAGTATTTATAAAAGGTGTACTTTAGTACTTTTTATCTTTTGCGAAAAAAGTCCACGTTAGTCCTCTATTTATTTTTGTCACACTTCGCTTTAGCAACTTTACCCAAAAAAAGAAAAAAAGAAAATAGATAAGTGTGCCATTTGACAAAGTTTATGGACTTAAGCATGTTTTTTTAAGTTAGAAGGCTAAATGTGCAGAAAAATAAATAGAGGGCAAAGTGTTTTTTTTTAACAAGGGACCAAAGTTTCATTTTCCATAAAATATGAGAAAAGATAGGGGGCTGCTCTGTTTCCATTGTTTAATTTCTTTATCCTGAGGTTAGTGCTTTTGTTCAGGTTACTATTTTCTTTTTGGGATTTCGTTTGACTGGGTTATGGCAACCTTTCATGGTTTCACCAGGATCTGAAGGATGAAGTATTAGAGACGATATTGATAACTATCTTATTGCCAAGTGTTCTTTACACGTTGAATATCTTGCCTCTTTTTTGGTTTCATGGTTTTGAACCAACATGGATTGATATGGGGTCCTGTAGTAGTTATCGTGTTCCTATGGCATTATGTTTTGAACTATTAGGAGTGGGCCCAAGAGTAGCAATTTCTTATATTCTCTCTATTTTTTAGCCGCTTCTCTGTGATGCGGTTATGATTGGAGCTATGAGAATTCTAAGTTGGGGAAATTAGGAGTCAAAAGAAAAAGGCTTAATTTCTTTGAAGTCCCCCCCCCCCCCCCCCCCGCTCCCCCCCTCTTTCAAATGTGGTACCTGTTGATCTATACCAAATAGTAATGCTCGTGATGAGAACCTGTTTTGAACTAAGTTTCCATTGAGTGGGCTGGTTTGAATTTCTTTTCCTTATTTCGTTGTTATTTTTGGCATCTTTTTGGTTACGTGATTGCTTCCTCTCTTTCAATTGATTACTCTAATTTTAGTTGATCTAATTGACCTGATTGTTCAATTTGTTTCCAGGAAGTTGGATTTTTGCAACGAGTTCTATCTCGAACTTTACATGAGGTTGATGTTCAATCAATATTTCGGTGAGGCTGTTTTTTAACAAGGATTCAATTGATTATTTTTTGCTGTCTTTTGTTAACTCTTTCTTGCAAGTAAAATAACTATGCTTTGATATTTCCAGGCAAGTGGTTGCTATTTTCCACTCTCAAATTTCAGAAGCATTCTCACGTATAGAGATAAACACTCCTCAAGCGAAGGACAGGTACTTTATTTGGTAAACTATGTGAGATCATGATAAGCTTTCACAACTTCCCATGGTGTCTCATCTTCCCCCTTCTCTACATTGAATCCAGGCTACACAGGGATGTAAAACAAATTCTTGGATGCATTCGATCGTTGCCCACAAATAATATTAGCGAATCTGGTACTCCAAACTGGGGTCAACTGGATGAATTCTATAAGCTGAGGTTTGGGGATGATGCGGGTTGAAGGTTGATCCATAAAAGTAAATTGGTTACTTCTTTGGAGATGACTAGTGATATATGATGATAACTGTTGGGGATGCCTAAACCAGTTTTTACCTATGCGTATTCATTGTACCATTAACATGAGGTTTAAGGTTTGGACACCATCTCCTGATTCATGCTGCTTGAAATTAAATTTCTCATTTCATGAGTGGTACCGACAATGTGATGGTCATTCTTCCTACTAAGTTCTAACAATAACTTTTTTCTTCCTTTTCTCCAGGTTTTGCATTTGTTCTCACTATATGTATAAATTCCTGTATTACATTCAATACTGGAGCTAGAAGGATCTTGTAACCATTTTTTCCCCGTAATGGCCATGTTTCCGATATGTAAGGAGAATCCTTGATGTTAGTTAGCTCACCTGATTGCAGTTTTGGGGTGGAAATGTTTATTCAATTTATTGAACATGAGTAAAGTTTTCAAGTGTGATTTTTTTTCCCTTCCTCCTTTTTTTTTCCAGGGCCGAATCATCTCATCATTTTGTAAGATATCTCTTTAGGCACTATTTACATTATTATAAAATCATAAGCAAGAAAAATTTTTGTTCCCTTTTTCTCTTTTATATTTCCATCAATTGTTTCGCCACATCTCTAGATTTTCCCACCCTTTTTGCTGAACGCTGATGTTTGGGTGTTGCTTATTATTGCTTTGTATTAAATGATTCAGGTCTTACATTTTTCCACGAAAGCTGTTAGTTTTTCCATAATTCAAAAAATCTGTGATATAGCGAGCGTTTATATAAATTTCTGATTTTTCTTTTCATCCGAAGAAATTTCTGAGTTTGGTTATTGGATAAATTAGCTTAGCAATGATTTGCTTTTGTCATCAACTATTACTTTGTGCTTACAAAACAGTACTCGAAAATAGAAGCATGGTAATTGACTCAAGAAGACACCAAATAACGTAATACTACTACCATTAAACAAACACCAAAAGGACCTTCAAAGCTACTGTTCATACTCTTCAGAAAAGACCACCTCCATTGCACTGTCCTCAGCTTTGTGATCTTGATCATGCACCAGTAGAGGCAATATTCATCAAAGAAGAAACATGAACCCCTTTGTACTCCTCTTCCCACCCTTGTTTCATTGAGCTCCATACCTTTGGCATTCTCTTTATTCTTATTGCATGTTTGGTTCGAATGACATTAGAATTGAAAGGAAAGTAAACTATATTATTTTACTTTGTTTGATTTTACCACGAAATCAAATAATGAAATATTAATTAGTGTTTGTTTGCAATTGAAATAAAATAGAACGTAAAAGAAACAATATTACAATAATATTCATATATTTGGTTAAACTAGGGAGTATGGATCCCAATTGAATTTGTCTTTCATTTGGCTACAAGGAAGGAGACAGTGTTAAGTCTTCTTCTCTAATAGACCATTGATCCGGCTGGTTAAGTCCAATTTGGAATTGAAAACGGAGCTTTATACTGCATATTCTATTCCAAAAGAGAGAGTAATCAGAATTCCTCAAACCTGATATCAGTTTCATACGCTAGGATGGATCCAATGTCCTAGGGTTTTCATGATGGGGTAAATTTACAGTGGAGATTATTCGGTTAGAGATAATAATAGGGATAATAAAATGGGAGTGAGAAACGGGTAATAGTGATCCATATTTTATAATATGAGTTGAGGTAACACAAATATTATACTTTTTATTCCATTTTTTAAAATTATGTATCCTATATTAATAAAGGGTGATTAATTCTTCGAGTTTAAGATATTTTGATTACATAGTTTTTGAAAAGGACACATGAATTACTTTATTTTTAAAATTGAAATATTTTAATCACATAATTTCATATTTATGTAACTAAAGTGTCTATTTTAAGAATCAAGTCATTTATGTGTCCCAAAACTACATGATCAAATTTTTCAAATGATATATGTTTAGTTATCTTTAGAGTAATTTTTCTTTTAATAAATATATAAATTTATTTGTATTTTTAATTTTTTTAATAGGTTTAGATATATTTAAATTAAAACCAATAATAAATAATATATTATAAATTTATATTTTATCTTTTAAGTTATATTTTTATTCTTTTAAAATATTAATAATTCTCTTTTCTATAAATTATTTAAACTATTTATTCAATATTTTAAAAACCTAAAATCTTATAATCATTTTATAATTTATTCTTATTATTTCAAAATAGTTTATAATAAGATTATATCAATATTGTTATTATAAAAAATATTGTGTATTTATTGTTGTATATATTTTTTCTCCCTTTTATATAAATATTTTTTATTTTTATATTATGTATTGGCTTGGAATTTTATTTCCCTTCGCATCGTAAAATATTTGTTATTTGCATAATATTTTCTTTATAATAAAATTAAAAATATTTAAAACATCATTTGGATCCTCGTTTTTTAATTAGGGATTATCATTCCTCATTGGAATCCCTCGTATATCCCAACAATAATTTTAAGTGAAAATGTGAGATAGATTCAAAATAAGAGACGTGTATAAGGGAAGGGATCCTTGATCGTGTCTTTCCTTATTTTCAATCTTATTATGCCATATACGGTTCTTAAGACAAAAAAAAACTTTAAAATTTATAATTACAAAAATAACAAATCGATAACATTGAATAAGATATAATTGGATAGATTTCAACATTGAACATATCTAATTGACTAAAATTCAAATAGTAATACATCCAACTAGATACAATACGAAATATTTGAGTGATAAATTTTTTATTGTAAAAATATATAAATTATAAATAAAATTGTTATCTTTGTATTTATAAATTTTAAGAGTATTATAAATATTATTTTCCCAAAAGTTACATAAAATAACACACAAAACACTTATAATAATCAAAATAATACCCCAATAATATTAATATGATTTAATTAGTTAGATTTGAACATTGAACCTATCTAATTGACTGTAATTCAACTTGAACAACGTCAAAATGAAAATCGTTCAATGTGAAATTTTTATGCTAAGTTTTTCTTTATAGAAAAATAATATAAACTTAACATAATGAGTGTTATTTTTATAATATAAATTATAAATGATATTATAAAAGTTTTTATCAATAAAAGTCAATGTTTCTTTCAAAGTTTCAGTGCACATCACAATAGAAATGGGCATGTGGATGAGCGATGACAGTTGTGCTAATAACCATAACCGTTTCATATAGATGTCAAATAGATTCAGATAATAACTTTCTCGTTATGAGTGGGTAGTGATTTATTCACGATTTTAATTTTACTTCTTATTTTTTAACATTTATTTAAAAATATATTTAATTTTAAAAAATTAAAATGTTAATATAATATTTAATTTATTACATTATTTAAAATACTGATATTAATATTCATTTTTTAGTTATTTAGTACATGTTTCTTGGTAAAATAAAAAATATAAATATAATTATATATATAATAATAATATTAGTATATATTTAGTTTTAGATAACAACGGTTTCTTTATTGCATTAATTATTTTCTTCTCATACTTTATCGATTATTATTATTTTTAGAAAAAAGATAGTCAAATTTTATCAAACATTTACAATTTTAGTTATTTATGATTAAAATATATCCAAAATTAACTTTATTCTCAAGTTACTTATTTATATTATAAAAAGGAAAAAAATAGTGTTTTATCAAAAATATTGAGATAAAAGTAATTTACTTTGAATCCATGAAAAATCCGGCATCTAATAGGCAGGCGTTATGGCGAAGCTTAGAGTGATTGAATACAGCTTAAGTTGGAATATATTCCAATGCAATTATCACTTTTTAATTGGTTGATACATGAGAAAATTGATTTAATGGGAATGGGATCAACTTATAATGCAGGCGCATAAATTGATCGGAATTTTATTACAATTTAGAATAAATACTTTTCTAAATAAATTAAATTTGATTCGTTGCTTTACATCCTTGATCAAAAGCAGTACAAAACAAAGCAAGTAAAATTGATACTTTATTTTTTTTAATAGCAAAAGGTTAAAATATTATTTTTTATTAATAATTTTAAATTATCACATAATGTTAGATATAAAATGAATAATTAAGATTTAAAAATAAATATAACAAATAGATAAAAATAAAAAAAATGATTCTAATCCTTGATATATATATTGTTTGAGTGAAATACCCAAAAAATCCTATAACTTTTAATAACAATGTATAAAAAATCTATAATTATCGAACAGTACATAGTTTTATTTTAAAAAAAAATACATATTAATCTTAAGTTAAACATTGATAATTTTTTCTTTATAAAAATAGCCATGATAATGTTTTAAAAGATATTTTTAAAATTACAAGTTAATAACCCAACTAATTCCCTATTAGTTATCTCCCATGTATAACCATAATCCTTCAACCCCAAAGCAGTTATAATCTCGAAAGAAAGATTTAAATGTGCCATGACCCCAATGACCAAAGAAAAAAGATGGATATAATGCAGTTAAAATAGGACTCATACGATGATAACCAACTAATAGATATGTTATAGTTTTCATAGAAGAGCTACATAAGGGATATACCTCAAGGGGATACCGTCATTGCATAAGGGACCATTACACATCAATTGCTTCATGAAGACACCTTCAAACAAAGTTTCAAACCTTAGGAGCCACTTTAATTTTTCACATTAATTTTCAAAGTAACCATCGAAGGAATTAGCATTATGAGTACCTTGAAGTGGCCATTCCACCACCCCACATGCAGATGCATATGCAGAGCGAACATTATAAACTCCTATAGAAGAGAAATTCCAACATCATTGGTCCTTCACATTAGTCCTCACCATTGGTGTAGCTAGAATACAATTAGCTATATCAGCTAAAAAACCTTATCTTTCCATTTCCCGCTATACTCCAACAATAGATCACTAACCCAATTTAAGCTAGGAGCATAGGGATAAAATGGTCGGCACCTCGAGATGCTAGGGATTCGAGGATCCTCTCAAATATTTATGGCATGATCATAATGAACCTTGTACCGAAGATCCTCTCGTAGCAACTGTTATAGCTAGAATACAATTAACTATATCAGCTAAAAAATATGATCTTGACTTCATCCCATTTTTTCTATAATCCAACAAGAGATCACTAACCCAATTTAAGCTAAGAGCATGAGGATAATGTGGTCGGTACCTCGAGATGTTAGGGATTCGAAGATCCTCTCAAATATTTATGGCATGACCATAATGAACCTCGTACCGAAGACCATCTCATAGCAAAAATCCACGCCAAGCCTACAAAATGGAGAAACCATACTAGTAGAAATGAATGTCTCAAAGTAATAATATCAATTTTTATAAATCCTGGTCGAGAAAGTCAAGGTATAAAAGAATTCGCCAATACTGATTGGCTATCATGGCTGGGTTGAAAGCATGTAGATCTTTGAACCCTAGACCTCAAGAATCTCGAACTTCATATAATAAAACCAATGAATCTTCCTAAAGTTAGGTGATGATCCCATCAGAAATTTTGCATAGCATTCTCTTTGCTAGAGAGAGTAATCAGGAAGTGCAATTATGAATCTTTTGATGTACTCTATCCAAAATTTAATTAAACCAAGCCCTGCTCTTCCATACAACTTAGGAAGCCCCAAATAATTTCTCGAACGTAAAGTGAATCCTAATGCCTAGATAAGTGTGAATTAAGTTTTTATTAGCTACTGTGGCATTAGAGATGTGAAAAATCTTGATTTTTCAAAGTTAATCATCTAAATAGATACAACTTTATATTCATTTAGGAAACTTTTTAATTTTTCTACCTCAACTATAGAGCTCTTGCAAAAAATTAGGAAATCATTTTCAAGTAAAAGATGAGAAACATGTGGGATCGACCTACACACTTTTAGCTCTTTAAGTAATCTAACTGTCTCCTCCCTCCATGAAAGATAAGAAAGGCCCTCTATGTAAACAAGAATAAGAAACAACGATAATGGGTCACCTTGTCACATTCCTTTCTTGGGCATGATGAAACTAGTTAGCTCATCGTTGATTACGCACAAATATGATACAGTAGAAACACAAGTCATCACCTATATGATCCAGCAATCACTAAACCCAAGTTTCTACATCATAACTTCTGAGAATGCCTACTTAACTCTATTATAGGCTTTACTCATATCCAGTTTTAAGGCTATAAATTGTTAATTACCCTTTCTACGATTTTTCAAGGCATGTAGTAACTCATAGGTTATGAGGATATTATCAGTTTTAAGTCTCTACAGAAAAAAAAACACTTTATGTAGTAATAATCACATCATAAATAATTGCACTCAACCACTTAATCAATATTTTAGCAATTATTTTGTATAAAACATTACAAAGATTAATTGGTTTAAGTTAAGACATGAGTTTTAGGTTAGCAAATTTGAGGCAGAAAAACACTATGACTATAACTCACAACAGTTGCCAACATTCCATACCCAAAAAAATATTTTATAGCATGTATTAAATCATCAGAACCAATGTGCGAGTATTTTAAAAGAAAACAATGAAGGGATATTGTTAGGTCCTAGCACTTGGAATGGATGGATTGAGAACACTACTGAGGGGATCTTACTGTAAGTAATAGGTTTGATGAGATGAACATTTTGTACATCTGTCACTCGATTAGGAACACATTGTATAATAGATTCATAGCTTTCCGTGGTTGAGAAGTTAAAGAGTTCCGTGAAGTAGTCAACTGCTATACCACTCAAACTCCTTTGATTAGTATGCCATATCCCATTGTGTTCTCTAAGCCAACAATAGTCATATTGCAGCATCATTGGATGGCTAAAGCATGAAAAATTGCTAAATTTTTATCTCTTTATTTTAGCTAGTCAATACAAACCTTTTCACGCTAGTATTTTTCTTTTTTCAGATAAACAAGTTTTAGAGCTGTGTAAATGGAAACATATTCAATAGACCCATGATGGTCCTCTTATTCCAATACCAATAATTTAGTACGAAGCTTTAAATATAAGCATTTAGTGTTATAACCATTGCGTTTTTTTCCAATTAATAAGACCCCTCAAATACTATGTAATTTTAAGCTTAAGTTGGTACCAAATAGAACTTGAATACATCTCAATCCAAGCTTTATGAATTACATCCTCACAAGCAAGAATACTCATTCATCTCCACTCAAACCAAAATTGTTGGTGAACAAAGTTTCTTTTGGGCGAAGTGGATAATAAGAGATCTTTATGATCAACCTCATTAACATCAATATGGAGTATTGTAGCATTTAGACAAGTTTCACACCAAGCTGATATGGATAAGCCCTTATTGTTTCTTTGAAGAATTCTCTCTTCTTCATTCCACTCCACTTATTACTCTAAGTTACAATGGGCCAATAAATCCCAGATGTACCAACCTTGCTTCCTCAATAGAATCTTTTAAATCAACCATGAAGGTTAGTGAACAAATCCTACCACAAACTTTTCACTGTTAGATATAATATCTTTGAAGTTACCTATCAATACCGCATTATTACAAAGTCTTGCTCTCAATAAAAAATTATAAAGTTACTTGCAACAAATAACAAATAATATCATCACAGTTGGCATACATACCAAAATCCACCCATATTGTGTCTTTTGACTGTCATATATTGGAAATTCAATGAAATAGGATATAAAGAGTCTGATAGTCAAGTCAACATCCTTGTCCCACAACACACATAAGCCACCATTTGTATTTTTGCATCTATACCATATAAGTTATGTAAACCAGTTACCTGTTTCAAATGATGAAGATCGTTAACTTGATGTTTTGTTTATAGTAAAACCATAATTTTTGGGGAATGAAATTGGTCAAATTTCTCAATTTTTTGAACTATCAATGAATTCCCCACCCCTATGGTTCTAAGCTAGCATTTTCATTCAATTGAGGGCCATTTTGGACCAACATCCTACATGCTTTTGGAAATGTATTCCTTCTCAATACTCCTCTCACTGAATATCATTAGTCTAGAATTTAACATTGCCTTATGTTTCCTTCCTTCAAGGACAAATTTTTGGTTACTAGGCTTTTTAAGTGCCATATGGCTAGGAGTCCCTCTCACCAATTTGCACACCTGATAAAGGCTAATGCATTGGGGAATGCAAGTATGCTGCGTGTTTTATCTTGGTTGTCGATGATAAATTAAGTTGGTATGATCACACATGATACTAGTTGTTCATCAACTAAAAGGTTGTCATATAATTGGATCTTTAACCCTAACTTGTTTGATGGGTTGGAACCTAAATCCCCAATTTTCCTTGCCTTATTTTGAACGTCCAACACTTGTCCACAAGCATTAAAATTGTCCATCTCTTCAGCTGGTATTTTTCCTAGTGAGGCATTGCGTGAATCAAAAAAACCGTGTGAGGAGCTTGCCATTTGCATCAATTTTGACTGATCATTTTCCATCAATTGGTTATTGCTTTGAGATCCTTGAAACCTAACTTTCATTTTTCATCTTCCTCCAACATCGATTGTCTCCTGGATGCCTTGTGAGTGATCACCACCGGAGCCACCTCTAGCCATCATGGTTGGGGGAATGGATGAAGCAATCGTAGCACCCAGCCACCTTCCATATGGTGGTCTACCGTGGTGCAGCATACAACATTGTTTAAAGTGAATGGGTCATACACAGATGTCATGGCCACTAATCCCATATAGATGGCAAAATAGAGGTAGAATTCTAATTTGAAATTCACCCAACTTTTAGGTTTGTTGCCAATCTATAGCATAACACCTATTAGAATTGGTTTAAATACATTTATCCACACTCTAACTCGTATGAACTTGCCTTGTGCATAACCTTCTTCATAAGAATCATCTCCACGCTTGATGAAATCAACAACCTTTTTCACCATCATCTTTGCTACTGACAACTTTCGAAACCCATACAGTAAATGCCAAATTTGCACCCAAATAACAAATCTATCAAAGTTTAAATACTCTATATTTTCGTTGGCTACACAACCTTTGAATAGCACAAGGCATTTATCAAATAATCATAGCCCTCAATTCAAAATGAATTCCATAGCTACTGCATCTTTGAACCTGAATTGGAATAGGTTGAATGCCAACTCACATAATTGGACTTGGCTTACATTTCTTCCCCAAGCAAATAACAATGCACCTCTAAGGCCTTTACAATTCACTACCTTTGAAAAAAATACTTTCGCACACACGTTATGTTCTATCACTAATGCATTTGTCTCGCTTTCCTCCAATAGATCTAGTATAACCACATTTTGATTCTCCTCAGTCAATCTTAATGACTGAAACAACTCTTCCACACCTGAGTCATCCATTAACATTGATAAGGGAATGAAGTAATCAAGAGAGAACAACTCCTACTATTGACGAGAAAAAAATTGTATGATTATAGGTAGGGGTGTCCATAAACCGGTTCGGACCGAACCAAACCGAAAAATCAGATCAAATTAAATTTTTTTATAAATCAAACGATTCGGTTTGGTTTGTATTAATTTTTAAACCGGTCGAACCGGTTTAATAATATATTAAAAATTTTATATTATTTCTCATTAAAGGTGTCAAAAAACTAAACCAAATCAAAAACTAAAAACCAGATCGAACCGGACCGAAAGATTTTATAAATTAAACGATCCAATCCGATCCGAGTAATATAAATAGTCCGATCCAGTTGAATTTTTTCCCCAAAATAAGATCGAACTGGACCGGTGGACACCCCTAATTATAGGTACATAAAATAGCAAGCTAGAGTTTCTATGGTTAGATAGATGGGTATTTGTTTGTAGTTTCACAATTAATTTCAATTTGAAAATGAGAAGGCTTCATTAGACGTGGGTAATACGGCTTTGATATGTTAATGACAATTGATACATGTGGTGGTGATTGTTATTGTAGTTCATCGATGGTTTGTGATAGTTGTTGTTTGGCTTGTTATGGTGAAGAGGTTGGTTAAGGTTGTTACAATATTCTTAGATCATGTGGTGGTAATAGTTTTGTAAATATTAAGATATTATTTTATTTTTAATAATAATATAAAAATTACTAATAATATATATAATATAAACAGATTTTAATTGAAGATAAATTAGCTATTACTGCTAAATTTTAATTTTAGCATGATTCCCTTGATGGTTTGACAAATAGGACTTAATTATCTCGTTCATTTCAAGTCTTAAGTATGAACTATATTAATTATTATCATTTGATCATAAAAATTCATATTAAACATCATTATCTTTCGATATATATTTTATAATTAATAATTTTATTCTTAAATATTTAATATATATTAGATTAAATTATATTAAAAAAACTCTTATTTGTTTATATAAATCGATAGAAAAAAATCTTAATATTTTTAAAAAATATTAAAAAAAATAAATGAAATATAATTGATAATTATTTTTATTATATATTATTACATTATAAAGATGATAATAATAATAATAATAATGTATATATTTAATAATAAGAATTTACTACCGAAGAAAGTATTTTTTCTTTATTATTTTTCAAAAAAATATAATTTGCATATAAGAATGAGTACTTTTTAAATTTTTGAAAATTATTTAAAAAATAAAAATATTTTTTATTATTTCATACATACATATATAATAGGAATATAATACTTAAAATTATTAACTAAGCTTTACAACATCTCTTTAATAACATCTCTTTAATGGGTGAGTGGGGTTATTAATTTTGATGATTTTCAAAAAATATGTATAATTTTCATGGTTACATCATTTTTTCCTTTACAAAAGAAGTAATTCGTCCTTAAACTTGTGTTTTTCGAGATTCGAATATAAAATCAAATTCTGATATCAAACTTAAGAACAATAATTAATCATTCATATTAAAAGTTTAAGCTCTCAATAATGAGTATCAATATTCTTTTATTTAAGACTGTCACACTTGATCCAGATTCAGAATCTATACCAAATCACATGAATATTATTCATCATGTGTCACACAAATCGAACTAAATGATCCTTGGATGTTATCTATTATTGTGATGACGATTATTACTTTTAGAAAAAATAATATGATCAATGGTTAATATAAGATAAATATGTATAATTTTTAAAAATAATGAAATTTTTATATATCCTTTAATATATATAATATTTTTATATAATTTTATTAAAAATCATAATATTGGTAATCTTTCCAACAAAAGGCAGAAGAAAGGTATATAAATTATTCTTTCCCTTTGAAAAAAGGTATTATATTTATTATTCTTTCGGCATAATTTGGACAAGGGTAAAGAAAAAGGGTAAAGAAAAAGAGAAAGATTTGGTACGAATGAGACTACTGACCAACGCTAGCATATATGCCATTGTTTGGCTTTTCTACTGTTTTCTTTACCGGAGATTCATCAGATATTGAATGATATATGATAGGTATGTTGTAAAAATATGATCATAACAGTAACTTAAATACATGGAATTTATTTAATAATATTAAATAAATATATGTGTTCGAATTTCAATTACTAATTATACGAATCCTAATATATTCAAACAATTCTAATTTTTTCTTTGAAGTTATTTTTTCATTTCAATAATTAAATAATCTGATTAATTAGATAATTCCTTATACTACAAATATATTGACAAATTTTTAATCATTTTTTGTTATACAAATTCTCCAAATTTACACGGTGTAAATTCTATATAACATTCTAATGTCCTTCCTTATTTTCTTTATTTCACATTTTTTATTTAATTTTATATCAACTTGGATGTAAATTTTTCAACCCGATCAAATGAACGAATTGGATTTGAAGAAGTGTACTCCTAGTTTTCAATTTGCTACATATGGATTAGATAGTGCACGATATTATCTTACTATATGCTTTGAGCATAACCGACCATACAAAATTATATTTTTGTGTATATATTAATCTTTTATGATTTATTAAAAAAAATTAATTACCCTTTTTATTTTTTTAGAAAAAAATTAAATTTTATTAATAAATATTAAACATACCATCAAAATCTATTCATCTAAATACTTAATTTTTTATAAATTTCTTAATTGAATGTTTGATTATTTTAATTGATATATTAAATATTTTTTTTAAAAACAATTGAATATTAATATCATATTATAATATATAAAATCTTAGATACAAGATAAAAACTTCCAACAAAACTCAATCAAAATATAAACATAAATAAATCATCTTATATTAATATCTATATAAAAAAAATCACCTAAAATAAGATTAGATAAAAAAAATATAAATATATGTTTTTATTCAAATCAATGAAAATAAGAAGATTAGAAAAATTAGTCTATCAGAGAGGGCTCGGCTCCTGTATAGAAAGAAATACTCTCCCATAGTAAACAAAGTAAATTAGTTAGAGACTTGAAAGAGAGAAAGAGAAAAGATATTATTCTTTTATTATGTATTGGTCATCAGTATATATATTACACGTGACAATTTAAATTTATGAATTAAATAAAAATTTATTTTTATTTATAATATTACATTTATATTATAATATTTTTTAAAATTGAGACAACAAGAGTTACAAAGTGTTATTATGTATGTTGTTAACAAAAGAAAATTTAATCATAATTAATTTGATAATTTTCTTGACCTTTATAACATTAAAAGTTATATATTTTACAATAAATGAAAAAATAATATAATAAAAAAAGTTGGATTCAAACCTATATATATTACTTTTTCACACCTTGTATTATCATATCACTAAATAGACTCTTCTTGTTTATTTCAAGCTACAAATATGAATCATATTAAATATTATTTGATAAATAACTTCACAATAAATTTGAAAAATAAATAAATCATAATTTTATTGTCTAATAATCTAGATATATGATAATTATAAATATTGGGTTGAGATCATCAAAGATGAATCAAGATAAATATATTAAATTTTTATTTTTAACTAAGTGATTATGTGTATTATTTATCATTATAAATAATTAATTATAAATTAAAAATATTAAAGTTTAAAAGAATTTGATCCAAATAATTGTATGTAATATGTAACTATTTTAATTTTATATAAAAAAATGATATGAATCATGATTAAATAATTCAAAATGAAATATTTTGAAATTCTAGTTTTAATAAGTATTATTTATTATTTTAAGAAGAAAATTTTAATTAAAACATTAAAATTTTGAAGAATTATAACAAATTATATATAATTTATAATAGTTTTAATTTTATAAAAAGAAAAATTAAGAAAATATGATTATAAAATCTTTTCGAATTATAATTTTTAATTCCTAATTAAGTCATTATATTTCTTATTTATTATTTTAAATATTATTAATTTTAATTAAAAATATTAAAATTTTAAAAATACATGGTCAAAATAATTATATGTAATTTATAAATTTTTAATTTTATAAAAAAAATTATGAAATAGAAATTATCCTAATGAAAAGTTTTTGAAATTCTAGGTTTTAATTTCTAGTGAAATCTTTGTGTTTGATATTTATTATCACAAATAGTTAATTTTAATTTAAAATAATAATAAAAAAAGTTATGAATAAGTAATTAAGTTATCTAATTAAGATAATTTAAAATTTTAATTTTTAATTTCTAACTAAGTCATTATGTTAATTATTTGTTATCTTAAACAATTAATTTTAATTAAAATATTAAATATATATTCATACATGGTAGTTGTTTTTAATAAAATTGTTTGGACAAATAATTTAATCAAATGATTTCGATTTTTGAACAAACATAATCTAATAATACATGTATTTTTAGTTATAATTAAATATTTTTCGTGATTTTAAGAATAACTTATTAATTTAAATTTATATATTTATCAACATTTATATCTTTAAATAGATTTATTAAAAGGTAACTATAATTTGTCAATACTATTTGTTTAAATTATTAGGTATAATTAAATAATTAGAAAACATTTATTTATTTTATTTCATAATAATATATAATTATTATAATGATCATGAGTCTTTTGATTTTTTCTTTTAAATTTTTACTAAAAGATAATTTATAAATTTTAAAATTACATAGAATCAATTATTTTAAGAATCTTTTAATTTTATCTTTTAATTTCACACTAAAATATAATTAATATACATAATCAATTATTTTTTATACTAAATATAATTTAAAAAATAAATTAACTTAAATTAAATTTAATTAGATTATGTCATATGAAATACGTTAGATTTTTTTTAAATATACTAACTTAACACGTATTTAACAAAAAAAATAATTTTTTCTTTTAATTTCGTAATAATAGATAATTATTAAAATATTTATGAGAAATTTTATTTTTATATAATTGTAAATTTCATTAAATTTATCACATATAATCAAATATGACATAAAAATAAAATTGTAAGATTCTTTTAATTTCTCATTTTATACTTATATTAAAATATAATTATTAATAAAATAATCAGTATTTTTATGCTCGTATAATTCAAAAACTAAATTAAAATTTAATAGATTTAGGAGATTTTTGATTTTCTTATTTAATTTCACAAAAATAGATAATTTTTATAATAATCATGAGTTTTTTAATTTTTTCTATTTAAATTTTGATTGAGAAATAATTTTTAAATTTTAAAGTCACGTTGAATCAATTATTTTAAGAATATTATGATTTATTTATTTTAATTCTCCACCAAAAAATAATTAATACATATAATCAATTATTTTTATATTAAATATAATTTTAAAAAAATAATTAAAATTTAAATAGATTATATTATATAAAAAATACATTGATAATAGACTTTTTCTTAAGTATATTAATTTAACACGTATAATTTTAATTTTGTCTTTTAAGACTGTATTAATAAACAATTATTATAATATTTATGATTCTTTGTATTTTATTTATAATTATCAATTTTATTAAATTTTTCAATTATAAAATATTTCATTAAAAATTAAAATATTTAAGGAGTCTTATGATTTTTTCTTTATTCTTACACTAAAAAGTAATTATTAATACACATAATAAATTATAGATATAGTAATATAATTTAAAAAATAAATTTAAATTTAATGTTATTTAAAAAACTTATAATTTTATCTTTTAATTTCATATTAATAAATAAACACTATAAATCTTTTTGATTTTTATTATTTATATATTCATTAATAAAAAATTTATAAATTTTAAACTTGAGTTAAATCAATTATTGTATGAGTTTTTTGTTTTTTTAATAGCATCACTAAAAAATAATTAATATATATAATTATTATTTTTATATTAAATATAATTTAAAAAATAAATTAACTAAAAATATTATAATTAAAATCTTATATAAAAAAAATACATTAATCTTTATAATATATATTTTATCGATTAAGATATTACATGTTATTTATAAATATAGGATGAGTAGTGAAAATATAAATTCTCTTCTTTACAATAATTATAAAATTAATAAAAATAATTATATAATATATTTGTTCTTAAAATAAAATTAGTATACACTGCTGATGAATCTAGTTGCATAAGCTAATTGAAGTGTGGGTTCACCCACCCTTTGTCTTTAAATATGGGACCATTTGGTCAGTATCTCTAGTCCCACACTCTCACTCCTCTGGCCGAAAATTCACAGATAGTTAAGAGTGTAGCCATGGAGCCAAGAGAAGAGGCAGAGGAACTACAAAAGCAAGAAGAAGAGCAAGTGATAAATCCATGGCAGGTATCAACCAAAGATGGAGGTAAAATTGACTACGACAAGCTCATCGATCAGTTTGGTTGCCAAAGGCTCGATCAGTCGCTCATCGATCGCGTTCAACGCGTCACTTCTCGCCCTCCCCATGTATTTCTTCGTCGTGGCGTCTTCTTTGCCCATCGGTATCTTTCATCTCCATCATATTCATTAGTGTCTTCTCTCATTGAATTTGACTGTAGCTGGGTGTGGCTTGGATGAAATTATGGACGTTTTTGTTTTGGTTCTGATAGGCAGGACTTCAATGAGATTTTGGAATTTTTGTTTGATTGTGATTGGCAGGGACTTTAATGATATTTTGGATGCTTTTGAGAGAGGGGAGAAGTTTTATCTTTATACTGGAAGAGGTCCTTCATCTGAAGCTTTGCATTTGGGTCATCTTATTCCTTTTATGTTCACCAAGTATGTTCTTTGTGTTTGGTTTGTGAGAAAGTTTCATTTTTTTCGTGGTGATTTATTTTTATTTTGTTCGATGAGTGGTTTCAGGTATTTGCAAGATGCTTTTAAGGTTCCTTTGGTTATACAACTAACTGATGATGAGAAATGCATTTGGAAGGATCTTTCCATCGAAGAAAGTCAAAGACTTGCTCGGGAGAATGCCAAAGACATCATTGCTTGCGGTTTTGACATTACGAAGACATTCATTTTTTCTGATTTTGATTATGTTGGTGGGTGAGTATTTTTCTTTTATTTTCCGGCTACTGATATATGAAATTGATCAATGTATTGCAAGGTTTATTATTCCTTCTAATTGACATTTTTTCTTAAATGTTTCTGTTACAATTTCACACTATATTTTACCACAACAAACCCACAACACTGATTCAGCGCAATATTGAACCAATGAAAGAAGTAAAAGAACCTAAAAATAACAAGAGACCAACCAGATTTAAAGTGGTTTGGCCCCTATACTATACGGCCTCATCCACTGGAAAGGGTAAAAATATATCCACTATAATTCTAGTGTTTTTATAGAGAAGAAACAAAATGGAATTACAGAGTTAAAAACATAACACGAACAAAGGAATGATCCTAACACTCAAACTTGTAAATCCTCACAGAATTCTAAAGAAATACATAGCTTAAACTAGACAAACACAGAGAGAAGAATGGAGAAGAAGAGACACATCAATGGTGCTGAGGAGAAGAGAAGAAAAAATGAACCGAGCCACTGGAAAAACCCTAATGGAGAAGGGTATAGATACATCCATGTAAAATGACCATTTTGTGCGTCGGCCTTATTCATAAATCTAGCGTAAATGTGCTTGAAAAAACCTCAGAAAACAGTCCACAAATACACATTAGTAGCCCAAGTGCCCATTACATAATAATACACAAATAATTATGTATTTAGCACATTTAATATATATGCATGCGAGTATGTTACATAACATTACAAATGTAATGTCTCATATTTAATCTCTTTAACACTCCCAATACCATAGTGTCACAAAAATTAACAATCCTTTTTGATCAACTTTGATTTATAAATTGCTAATTAATTTCAAAGTATAATGTGAATCGACGAGCAATGCTGAGTTTATAGCAAACAACTATAACATTAATGCCTTGTAATTTTCTGCCAATAAGTGAGAATTGATGTTGCTGTAAAGTAAAAAACTTTGGCTTCAATCCTTTTGTATTTTGCCTCAAATTGATGGCTTTGATTGACTGCTTTATATATATGTGTTTATTCTTTAAAGAAAAATGCCTCAAAAGTCCATTAAATTAGGTCATTTATATCATTTAGTTTCTCAAATTATAAATGGTATCATTTAGTTCCTTAGTTGTGAAAAAATGGACCAATTAAAGATAAATTATATTATTTTTATGATTTTTCTATTAAAATATTATTATCATTCTCTCAAGTTATTAAACTTGATTAAAACACGAGTCTTAAACAATAATAAAGTGACAATAAATATGAAAATAATTTTACAAAATGTTCGTTTTTATATTTTTTATTTGCCATTGTTTTATTTTAATATTTTATTGATTTTTAATTATTATTACAAATTAAAAAATATATTTAAACAACTTTTTGTTTGAATGTTATCGTTGTGGATTTTTTAAAAATAATATCATATTAAATTTCACTTTTTTCCTTATTAAACACTCGTATTTAAATCACGTTTTAATCACTTTATAGGAATTAATAATATTTTATTAAAATATTATTAAATTAATATAATTTGTCTTTTATTGTACTCTTTTTACATAATTAAGGAACTAAATAATAACATTTCTAATCTAGAGGGTTAAACAACTCAAATGATCTAATGTAAAGGACTTGCTTGGCACCTCACTCTATTCTTTATTGGGAGCATGTAAAGAGCTAAACAGTTAAGCATTTTTATGAGATATAGGAATAGGGAACCTGAATTAGCACCATCGTTTATTTTCAAGTCACGGAATAAATACAAATTTTTTCTCACTCCCTCTTTTTTGAAGGTTGCATCGAACTCCCTTATACATCTAAGTCCCACGACAATCCTTTGACTAGATAAACAAAACCCTGGCATTCAGTTGGCTGCTTTGTGCGATATATTTTATACTACATTAGTGATTTTTTATGTATTGTAATAATGGTTTACTGACTCTGTGTCAACATTTCTCACAGCGAATTCTACAAGAATATGGTGAAAGTTGGAAAGTGTGTCACATATAATAAGGTAATTTACTTCCCATAAATAATTTTGTTGTTGCATCTTCTTTTAGTTATTGAGATAATATGTATAATTTCATCAGAACTTCACTGTTCATTTTTTAAGATTGGCTTGTGATATCCAGGTTGTTGGTATTTTTGGTTTCACCAATGAAGATTATATTGCAAAAGTCACTTTTCCACCCATACAGGTATGTTGAACATCACATTCACTAAAGTTAAAGCAAATTGCAGTGACTGTTGTATCTCACACATCTTTTAATGTCATGAGCTAAATTTTGTGCTCTTTTTGAACTAAGATGTAGTTGCTGAAATGTCTCTTTCTAGATATTCTTTTCCTTTTAGTTAATAAAAAGGCAAAGGTTGATAATTGTCTAGGTTTGCTTCTGAAGATATTACCTATATTTTTCATTGTAGAATTTCGAATCAAGGTGCTTTGTTAAGGCTAAACCATGACTTGTTTTCTTCCTATAATGAACTCTTTTTGTTGTTCATATTGTTTCCACAAGTTTTCAATGAAAAAGTCTATTTACCACAAGTTGTGGTATTACTAACAGTTAATAATAAGCTGAAAAAAAGTGTCTTACTTTATTAGCCAATAATTGTCTCTCACATTAGTTATGGTTATACCACAATTTGTGGCATAAAGAATTGCTCTTTTTCAATGGCTATGTATATTGACGTGCAGAATATCTTCTGATTGATACATTTTGCTTTAATATGTGTTAGTGCAGGCAGTTCCATCATTTCCTAGTTCATTTCCACACCTTTTTGCTGGAAAAAACAATCTTCGCTGCTTAATTCCATGTGCAATCGACCAGGTATTGGTGTTTGATTTGCATTTTCTTTTGTAAATGCCCAAGTTTTTTTGGAACTCTTCCTCGAGCTTTATTTATAATGATCAAGGGGGCTGCATACACACAAATCTTAGTAGCACTATTTTTTGGTTGGATTAAGTATTATGACAATTGCAATCTTGTGGAATTGCATGTATTTTAATTTACGCAGGACCCATATTTTAGGATGACACGAGATGTTGCTCCTAGGATTGGATATAACAAGCCAGCATTGATTGAATCATCTTTCTTCCCAGCACTGCAGGTACTCGTGTGATTTAGTGCACGAGTCTCATGCTTTCAATCTCTAGCATTTCTATCCCATGCAGAAGGGTGTTCATACTTTTCCACTTGGTTGTCAGTTACGAGTTTCTTTTAATAAATGCAGGGAGAGTCTGGAAAAATGTCTGCTAGTGTTTCTACTTCTGCCATATATGTGACAGATTCTGCGAAGGACATTAAGAACAAGGTATGCTTCAAAAAATGTTCTGAGTTGACTAACTATTTCAATCTGCTCTTTTTTTCTATTAGTTTATTCACTTGTGCATTATTCTTGATTGTTCTGGCCACCATATGGGGCCCTATAATGCCACTTTGCATATGTGCTTTTATAGCCTTATCTCTAGGCCACACTCAATATGCATGAACCTGAAGCAGTTAAAAATGAAAAACTAGAGAAAAAAAGTTTTGATGGGCCTGTAAAGTAGATGCTTTCACTGCTAGAAAATGTGTACAATGATGAGAAGGGACCAGAAAATGAAAGAGAGATTATCAAGTCTTCCCCTTTGCTTTTGCAGTACATTGAATTGAATTTTTACCTTTTCCGGATATTTATGCAGATTAATAGATATGCATTCTCTGGTGGACAAGATTCTGTGGAGAAACACAGGCAGTATGGAGCAAATCTGGATGTATTTTTTTCTTCCTCTTTCTCCCTGCCTCCTGTTTATTTGCTTTCCAGTCGTTAAGCATATTTGTAAATATGCTTATCTCTTAATGGTTAAATTTGCAATGTAGAGGCAATATTTTTTTAAAAAAATCTCTTTTTATTCTTTCTACAAGTTTTGTTACTATTCTGCTATTGTGTATATGACCTATTGAGATGGATAATAATCAGGTTGATATATCAGTTAAATACCTCAGCTTTTTCCTAGACGATGATGCAGAACTTGAGCACATAAAAAAGGTAATGGATGCTTTATTTGAGTGGATTTTGATTTCTAGTGGCATGTTCTTTTTTACACAGTCCTCATTTTTTCCAAGATTTCTGTGAAGAATGGGAATTATGACTGCTTGGGTAAAATTACTTGTTATGTTTTTCTTTTAGGAGTATGGTTCAGGTCGTATGCTAACAGGTGAGGTAAAGCAACGGCTTATTCAAGTCTTAACTGAAATAGTAGAAAGACATAGAAAGGCCAGGGCTGCTGTCACCGATGAGGTAAGCTTATGGTATCCCTTACAATCAGCTATGATTCTTATTTAATCTGTCGCTGCTTTGGTCGGGTCTTATCTTATGAAGCTTGTAGGAATCTTTAGGATCTGTTTGTTTTTGCTTCTGACAGCAAAAAACGCTCAAGGATCAAACAAGAAAAAAATTATTAGAAGCACAAGTGCTTTAATGGCTTTGAAAGCACATTTTGTGTTTGTAGAATATCATTCTTCCCAATTTTTTTTTGAAGCCGCTTCTGCCTGAAACTACTTTTAACAAAAGTACAGCCACAAAGCTTAGAAAGCACATTGTGTTTGCAGAATATGATTCTTCCTGAATTTTTTTTAATTTACTTTTTTTTTTTTAAGCCACTTTTGCCTGAAACCACTTTTAACAAAAGCACAGACAAACAAACCCTTAGTTGCAGTGTTTAATCTTGTGTATAGTTGCACCTGCTACAAAACATTTCATTATCATGGATTGATATGGCTGTAGCTTATCTTTAGGTTACCTTTGGTATGAGTTATCTGAAGTATATGATTTTCTTCTTCTAGTCTTTGGTTAATTTTGTTTATTTATTGAGTAAAAGCTCTATATGTGAGAGTGGGAGGGGGAAGGGAGGGGAGGAGGAAAGAGATAGGGAGAGTATGAGTATTGTGTCATCCAGATGTCATTCTAAATTGACTGAAAGGATTATGCCACACTTGAGTGTTGTGTGCCTAAGCATTAGCATTCAATTCATTGATGCCATCAAATGGATTGCAAGTGAATGTTTACGGAGTGAATTATTATCAATTGAATGCATTGAAATGGACTGAATTTCGGTATACATTACTTACCTGTTTCCTGTTAGTTTGTCTTTGGACTCAATGTGTGGAAGAGTAGCATTAGTCAGCGACTAAGTTATTTATTGGATTTATTCCAAATTATAATATAACTTTTGTAAATTTATATATTGTTTTTCTTCCCTGGAAAGACTTCTAAGTCTAGAACTGTAGCATACTTATTCATATTGACATGTTTCCCATTGTCCTCTCTCAACAGATGGTGGATGCATTTATGGCTGTAAGGCCTCTTCCCAACATGTTCAACTAAAGTTTTATATGAATATTTCTCAGATCAGTATTGTCGGTCATCCAAAAATGTTTCATTTGTTTAAGTACCTTGGGATCCTCACTTTCTATATCGACTTGCGAGCTTTAGATAAAGTCACTGGGACACAGAGAACACATAGGCTCATTTTTCATTTGCAATGCTAGTGTCCTCTAAAGACCCATTTCATATTTCCCCCTTCTGTGACACGACCTGCCATTTTGGGGGAAATTTTAAATAAAAACTATTTTGTAACAGTATTCTGAAGAGAGTGGACACAAAGCTATGGATTTTATAGCATTAAGATGTATTATTATCTTTCCTTTGAAGGACTCTTGTGTACTCCGTTCTGTTTACAGGTGTGTTATGTTATAGAAATACTGATAATTTGTTTGTCAAATGATTCAATACACACAAACAAATCCCATTATGGTAGTACAGCCCCAAGCTGGGGAGGGAACTGCTGGAACCATGGTATCACATTTTGTGATATTTCCATCACCTCAGCAATCTTGCTCTCAAATTCGACAGTTGTGAGGGCATTAACAGCATTCCAATTTGTGCTCTTAAATGTATAGCTGATGTTTTTGCTGCATAACGCAGACAAAACCACAAAATGCCTCCATGACAGCTTTCGTCTTTCCGAGAGGATTGTTAGTCTAGGATACAATTTTCATGAATTTCCTCATGAATGATCATTATTCGTTAAATGTGCGAAGAAGTCTTATTGAAAAAAATATGAAAGCTTATTGCCATGCATCAACTGCTGAGATACAGTTTGATGTCAAAGTTAGAGACATAAATAGAGAAAGTAAAATACTACTTTATAGAGTACAAATGACTCAGAAAAGCTCTCAAGTGTAAAAGGCGAGTAGATTTCATAAGATGGAAGTATTATGAGTATTATGTCATTGTGCGCCAGGGTATACAAAAACAGGATAAATTCATTTTAAGTAAAATGTATACAGTTGATGTTTTATTGGACATTATTAATGAGACGAGCTGTTGAGTTAACTACAAAGCCTTCTGATGAGCAAAATCTAGTTAGGGCATTTGTTTTAAATTCACTTGCAGTAACCAAAGTTTAAACCTCTATCTCATATGCAATATTTATTAAAAATGTCAGTCCCAAATGATAACCAATTTGACGCAGGAGGGTATATCCCTTTGCTTACAGCGGTTGGAATCCACTCTATATGTATGAGATCGTCCACTTTGATTCATAAGCGGTAAGTTCAACGAGTTCATAACCATGATTTAATAATTCAATGAAATTTTACGATTTTATTTTTAAAGATAAATCCTAAAATACATCACACTATATAAAAAATGACACTCTTTATAAGTATATTACTACTTAACTTCTTAGATAATGTGGTCATATATAAGATCATAATTTTGCCTAAATTTTGATAAAAATGTGCTTGATAAAGATTGTCCTCTTTGATTCATGAGCGGTAAATTAAACGAATCTATAACCATGACTCGACAATTTAGTAAAATTTTACGGTTTTATTTTTAGAAATAAATTCCAAAATGCATCATATATAAGAGAGGACACTCTTTATAAATATATTACTTCTTAACTTCTTAGATATTTATATTACTAAACTTCTTAGATAATGTAGACATATATAAAATCACAATTTTACCTAAATTTTGATCAAACTGTGTTTGATAGAAATAGATCAAATTTAAGGACTTCAACCACATTTTACCAATCTTTTGAACCTTAGTTTCTCTTGAAATTCTGATTATCTGTTAATAAGGATCAAAATTGGTTAAATTATCATTTTTAAGGCATTCAAAATAATGATAAGTGATAATCTTTAATCATCCTAGTATGCGATTATTTACCTAATTAGAACTCAAATGTGACAATCCAAAAATTGAAGGATAAAATCTAAACCAAGTGAATCAAGGTGAAAAATACCACTCCAGACACAGCCTTGAAGAATTTGTGTTCAAACACAGTCCTCTCTAGATTCACATTGAGCCGAAACTATGAAGGTACACAAAGCTTATCATAAAAGTAAAACAATTGATGCAAACATTAGCTAATGATCCACAATAACTTCCCTTCAGTTAACTCACAATTAGCATATAGCAAAAGACCAAAAACTTCAAAAACATTACTAAAAGCACAAAGTTGATATTGAAACAAAACTAAGATTTGATTTGATACCATAGTGTTTCTTATTTATTTTTGAACATGAGAAGCAATTGGCATCCTCATAAACATTAACTTGTCAACAATTTACCCTCATTTCAATGTACAGTGCAACCGTTTTAGTGCATCTTCAGTTTCCTTTTGGCCTGATCTCGATCCCTTCAACAACAAGACCACCCTTCCAGTTACCATACTTGACCTCCAAAACACTCATTTCCAGTTTTCCTACTTGTCCTTCGTTGTAGAAGAACTCACCCAATTCAATTTCCAGCCACCCATCATCTCTCTTACTCGGAATCTCGCTGCGGTCTGGAGTTTCTCTAGGCACTGTCGTTTGAGACCAGAAGCGGTTACGATTAAATGCACCACCGAAACGCCTTGGTGCATTTCCATGCCTGTTCCTACGTTCTCTATCTGGATCCAAATAGACAGACCGCTTATTAGCTTCTCCCCCAACAAATCCAACTACAGTCTCTACAGTTGATGGGTATTCAAAACCATAAACACCTGGTGTTGCTTTGAACACAATGTAAGCAGAGTATAAGGTTGATGGTGACAACATTTCAACATCAATCTTGCCGCGAATCTCAAGCCAGCATACACTGATAAGCTCAGCCACTTCTCCAAACCTGTTTGAGATACATGCATCAATCAGATTTTTTTTAGATCAAATAGTATTTTGATATGTTTTGAACCTGGAAACGAAAAAGAAATAAGTCTAAGGAATCACAATTTTATGAACATAGTGTTACAAATAAGCGGCATAACATCGAGCAATGACAAAGTGTACAATGGATACCTAGACTCAGGTAATGGAATCCATCTCCAGTAAGCAGGAGTATCAGCCCAAATAATTAAGAGATCCCTAGCAGATATCATGTAGCATTTCTTCCCACTCCGTTTGTCCAGGAAAAAGGTCTAGACAATACCAAAAACCAATGAGATTGTTAAAAGGAGAAAATAAGATGCTTCAAAAACCATTCATTACTGTTCGAAAATTTCTTATTAGCTTGATGGTGGCTACTGTTCCTAAAAATTAAGAGCCTGTGAGTAAAATAAAAAATACAAACAAAAACTATGAAACTAGTAAAACTTAGATGCTAAATGCAGATAAATTTAAACACATATTTACAATGGCATTAATTATTACGTGTCATGTGAAATAATTTTCTTAAATAAAAAATAATTTCTTTATTTTAAAAATTATTTTGACCTGTAGCACCATAATCAGTATAATATAATTAGTGTAAATACAATTATTATTCATACTTTTAGAAATTAGTCAAATACTATATACAACATAAAAAAAGCATTCAACATCTACCAAATGATTTTGTACCACTGTCATTGATATTTGGTTTATAGAATAAAATCAAAACGCGAATTAAAATGAAAATGGAAAGAAATGTAAAGAAAACAGTTCTATTTGGTTTGACCACTGGATTCAAAGAAAGAATCAAAGAAAGAATCAATATTATAGTGTTTGGTTTATAACTAGAATATAATGAAAAAAAACATTATATATTACTTTTATATTCCTATATTTAATAAAATTTAAATAATATTATTTAATTATTATTTTTTTGTCATATAAATACATTATTGAAATTATTTTTTTCTAAATAATTATTACATAAAAATAAAATATATTATTTAAATTACTATTTTTTTAAATAAGATTTAGGGTTTTAAGGTTTGAGATTTAGGGTTTAGGGTTTAAAGATTTAGGGTTTAAGTTTTAGGATTATATTTGTGGGTTAAGATTTAAGGTTAAAATTATTTTTTTAAAAATAAGATTTAGGGTTTTGAAATTTGGGATTTTAGGTTTTGGATTATATTTGTGGGTTAAGGTTTAGGATTTTGGAATTTAGAGTTTAGGATTTAGGATTATATTTGTGGATTAAGATTTAAGGTTAAAATTATTATTTTTTTAAATAAGGTTTTGAGTTATATTTGTAGGTTAAAGTTTATGGTTAAATATTTGTGAGTTATTAAGGTTTAGAGTTAAAATTATTATTTTTCTAAATAACGTAGGATTTTGAGTTTTGAGATTTTAGAATTATATTTGTAAATTAAGATTTAAGGTTTTTGGATTTGAAATTTAAGATTTAATGTTTTAATCACGGGTTAAGTTTTAAGTTAAAATTATTATTTTTTAAATAGTGTTAAAGGTTTTGAAACCTTTAATTTAAAATTTAAAATTTAGGCTTTAAAGTTTATAATTATATTTAGTATCAGAATAAAATTAAAAAAAAAATCTACATGAGAATAAAATTATGGGATTAAAATTTGAAATAAGGAAATGACAAAAAGCAAGTACGACCTTCCAGCAATTTATAGCCAAAACATAGGATTGCAGAGATATAGTCCAAACACATAAAAATGGCTTTTTTACAACTTATTCTCTTTATAATGAATCAACCCGACTTCTACTCAACCCCAAAACTCATCGCGAACCTTACCAATTAAAATCAAAATTATAAATTCCACAATTTCTTAACACCATATTAAACTTCCCTATCAATTAGCAAAATTCGAACAGCAAAATAATAATAATAATAATACCCAAAAGTCATTAACAAAAATATGACAGTGTAAAAAGTCAATTACCTTTTTACCATCATCGATGAGGATGGGATTGTGACAAAGAGAGAGATAGAGTTCTTTCTTGGAAGGGAAAAGGGAAATCGAAGACACCGATTGAGAGATAATAGATTGATACCCAATTGGAAGAAAGCGTTCCCAAACAGCGTCGGATTCAGCGGCCGACTTGAAGACCAAAGAAACGGCAGATAATCGGCAAGCATCAATAGGACTAGTCAAAGATATGATAATGGCTATACAACCTTCAGGTACAACATAAAAGTAATCAACCGCCTCAAAAATCTCGATCAAACCCTTGTCTCCATGTTCAGCATCTGATTCCGTCTTCATCTTCATTTTTATTCCCCTTCCGATTCCCATTTCAACTTCGGTGTCATTTGCCATTCTGATGTGATGTGGTTGTTAATATGAATAAGCTATGCGCGTGTTTGAAGGATACATTATGACTTTGAAAACTGGTACTGTCAATGGTATTGGGATGTATAATGGTTGAGGTGTTTATATATAGAGGAGACAACCGTTGAAAGCTTAGCGGTTAAGTCTTAGAAGATACCGTGGCAATGCCAGAGAGACAGAAAGTCTAAAGTGTAAATCCTTATTCAGATTCCGGAGGTGATATTTATTAGTGATGGAGAGTTTATTCTATACCATACTTATCAGATCAATAAATAATGTGTGTTCTGCAGTTTATTTTTATAATTATTAGTTTATATATTAAAATTTTATAAAAATAAATTTTATAAATTATTATTTATTCTATTTTTTTACACTTTTGAAGAATTAAATATGTTTATTTAAATAAATTATAAGATTAATTTTTTTTTAATTTTTATAATAACATAATTAATAATTTTAAATTTTATAAATTATAAAATTAAAATAATTATTTCTAAAAATTAACAAATATTTGATACCTAAATTAATAATTAATAAACTAATATGAGTATTTGATAACAATTATCGGATCTTTAGAATATATTTTTTCAATAAATAATTGGACGGGCAGTTGTAAAGTTTCCATATATTAAAAAATTTATGTTAATTAAATTTTTTAATTTTATAAATTATATTATTTAGACTATTATAAGTAGTAAAAATTTATTAAAAATAATAAATTTTCTATTCATTCAATATTTTAATAATTTTATAATTTTTTTTAATTATTTATAAAATATTTTAATAATTTTTTTGATAAAATAATAATAATAATTTATTTTATCTTTTTAATTTATCAATAAAATAAAATATTAAAAAATAATATTATTTTATTCAAAATATTAACATTAAATAATTTATCATTTTTTTATAAAATTAAAAAATTAAATAATACATTTTTTAAGTGATTATAAGTGCTTATTTTTCTCTAAATATTAATATATGTTATTTTTGTTTAAAAAAATTATTTATCAAATTATAATATCGTTATAATTAATATGATAATTAATTATATATTAAAAAAATAATTCTATTTTTTTTGTAGATAATTATGTATTGTCTTAATTATAATTATATTTTAATTTGTAATATAAAGAATTGATGTATTAATTTAATAAGAAAGAGAATGGAATTATTTTCATTCTTTTTTTAATTTTAAATAATTTATTCTTAATTTTAATAATTAATTTCTTTTAAATTTATAATATATAATTAAAAATTTATTCTTAACTTTAATAATTTTTTTAAAATTAATTATTATTCATTTAAATAATTAATATTTTTATTTTAATTAATTATAATTTTTTAGTAAATTTACTAATAAGAAAATAACAAGAACAAAAATAGAATAATATTCATTCCCTTTTTAAATTTTAAATAATTAATTCTTAATTTTAATAAATAATTTATTTTAAATTTATAATATAAATTAAAAAATTATTCTTAATTTTAATAAATTTTAATTTTATATTAGTTATTATTTATTTTAATTAATTATAATTTTTAAATAAATATAGATAAAATGAATGAGTTTTATTATCTATTTTTTTCCAATTTATTAGTAAATGTGTGTACTTGTAAAAAAAAAAGTGAAGTTATTCGGAAAGATTCTCTCTCCTTAATTTATAGGGCCCAACACATATTGAAAAAAAAATATATATATATTTTGAAAAGACAATTAAGTCTTCGTTTTTAATAAAAATAATAAGGAGATATTATCCATAACATTTGAATTTAAGAATATAGTATGATACAAATTTATTTGGTATCTTTTATTAAAAGATAAAAATTAAAGAAAATGAACGAATCAAAACCTCTCAAGTTTCTAGCATTAAAACAATAACTTCTAAATTAATGTTACAAAAACGTATTCATTCTCGATATTTTTATTGATAATTAACATTGTTTAAATACTAAAAATTTAATAAATAATAAAACATCATGTTACTAAAATATTTTTTTAATATCTTTTTAAATAATAATTTAATATAAAATTAAATAATATAAAAAATATTAATTATAAATATAAAATATTTTTTAATTAAATTTAAACTTAAATTAAAATATAAAATAATAATTTTGATATGTTAAAATCAAATTCTAAAATCAAAGTCTACTATAGTTATTTTTTTATCTACACTGACCTAACAGTAGTCCATTTCTCTTTGATGGCTTCCCTCGCCTATGAGTATATAATATTATTAGACATCTTAATTTAATCTCTAAAATGCAACTTTTATAAATATAGATATTTGTAGTGATAAGTATTAGATGATACGAACTTATTTCTTATCTTTCATTAAAAAGACAAAAATTAAAAAAATTGATAGATTTATAGTTATTCCAGAAATCTATTACCACGAGTATTCGAAAAATTAAAACCTTTAAATTAATATTCTAAAATACATTCATTCTTATTAATAACTAACATAATTCAACAAATAATGAAATATTTTATTCATAAAACATTTCCTAAAATTAAATGATACAAAAGATAATAATTATAACTATTAGATATTTTATACTTTAAAGTTAAAATTCAAATATAAAATAATAATTTTAATATTATAACAAAATCCACGTCCACTATAATTACTCTTTATCTATATTGAATAGTTATTTTCTCTTCAACGAATTCACTTATCTATTTGTATTCAATGATTTGAGCATTTTAATTTAACCTAAGATACAACTTTCATAAATGTAAAAATTTGTACCGGTGAATATCAAATGATACAAACTCATTTAGTATATTTCATTAAAAAGAAAAAAAAACTAAAAAAAATTGATAATTATGATTATTCAAGAGGCAAATAACCTTTTAACTTTTGAGTCTTTCAGAAACTAGAATCTTCAAATTAATGTTCAAAAAAATATATTCTTTTAATGATAATCAACGTATTAAAAACTTAATAAATAATAAAATATTTTATTCTTAAAATATCTCCTCAATACATCTTAAATAATCATTTAACATAAAATTAAATAATATAAATAATAATAATAATTATAACTATGAGATATTTAATACTTAAATTTAAACTTGAAATTCAAATATAAAATAATAATTTTGATATTGTAATAATATACCGCGCTTTTAAAATGAACGTCCGCTGTGTTTACTCTTTATCTATCTATACTGACCAAACAATAGTTATTTCTTATTAGACGATTTCTCTTATTTATCAATATTTAATACTGTTGAACACTTTAATCTAACTTCTAAAATGAAATTTCTATAGATGTAGACATTTGTAGCGGTGAATACCAAATGATATAAACTCATTTAGTATCTTTCATCAAAAAGAAGAAAATTAAAAAAAATTGATAAATTTTATTAAGAGAAGTATGATCTCCCAAATTTTGAGTTTTTAAAATAATATTCTAAAAATATATTCATTCTTATTACTTTTATTGATAACCAATATAGTTTAAATATTAAAAACTTAACAAATAATGAAATATTATATTGTTTAAATATCTCCTTAATATCATCTTAGTTAATAAATAATATAAACGATAATAATTATAATTATCAAAAATTTCTTATTTAAATTTAAACTTGAAATTTAAATATAAAATAATAATTTTATTATTGTAACATTCTACCATGGTTACAAAATTGACATCCAACGATTGTTATTCTTTATTGAAATATTGAAATATGATATACTTTCCTCTTCGATGGTTTCACGTGTTAATGAACATCTTAATCTAACCTTTAAAATGTAATTTTCATAGATATAGATACTCGTAATGGTAATATCTGACTTTGATATTAAATTATACGAATTTATCTAATATCTTTTATTAAAAAAATTAAAAATTAAAAAAAATTAATAGATTCGTGATTCTTCGAGAAAAACCTTCCAAATTTATAGTTTTTGAGGAATGAGAGCCTTTAAATTAACGTTTTAAAAATATATTCATTCTCATTGATACTGTTGATAGGAGTAAAGAATTAAACCATCATGAGGCAATCTCATCCATGGCTTCATAAATCTTTTTCTTGCCATTAACTTCCAGAATCAGATTATACATTGTTCCAAAAACTACTTGTTCTTGAACCTTTATCAATCTCGTAAACTCTTACATCGCTTTCTATTTCTTATTTAAACAACCAAAAATCAATAAATATATAATAGAGAAATAAAATCATAAGAGAAAAAAAAATTAAATGTCATAGATAAGTTTTCAAAGCCATTTATATTGAGTACATTTTTTTATATACTATAAAAACATATATGTTTTTTAGTTTAAAAGTGCAATTAATGCATATAAATGATTACTGTATAGTGCAATCATATATATCAATCATTTGGGGATGGGGTGTCTTTTCAAACCCTACCCATATATAGATATGTAAATTTTAATTAAAAAAATACACATATATTATTTTTCTTACTAGTCAAACTCGCATGCGTTGTACTAGCTAATTTCTTATTTAATTGATAAAAAAATAAAATTTAAATTAATTAACAAAAATAATTATTTATATAATTAAAATAGATATCATTGTATAAAAAAATATATATGTAATTTAAAATTATCAATATTTTTACTACTATTATTACTTCATTACTTAAATTACTTAATTGATAAAAATTAGGACTTGAGATAATTAACCGAAAAATGATAATTTTTTATATTATTTAAGATAATTAATGTTACATGAGAAAAAATAAATAATTATAATCTATGATTTTTAATATTTTAAATTCATAATTAATTAATAAAAAATAAGAATATTAAATAAATTATATAATAATTAATTATTATTGTTAAATATATGGAAAAAATTATTCATAAATTTATAAAGCATGATTTATATTTATTTTAAAATATATAATTAATTTTGATAGAAAATAGAATAATATATGTTATAATGTAAAAAGAAAAGTTTTTTTTTCCGTCATTATAATATAAAAAGATATGGTTTTTAGATAAAAATAAAACTATTTTAATAACTTGTTTATATAAAAATTGAATAAAAAAAAAAGCCTCTTTTGTGTTGTCCTGTTGAATGGCGAAACGAGCAAGGTCATCGAGTTCGATGCTGTTTTGAGATGATGGATTGACTCCGCCAAAGATGATAACTGAAAATAGGAGAGAACTCAATATCATATTAAAATCCTTTAAGTTTGTAATTAGATTCCTTTATAAGAACACAAACATTATATTCCCAATTAATCTTTTAAAAAAATAATTATTATTATATTAACAATATATTTTAATAAAATAATTATTTTATTTTGATTTTAAAATAATATAAGTAAACATACTCGAAACTAATACCCTTATTTTTTAATTAATTTTTTTTTTTCAATTCTTGTTAAATTTTATTACTGATTATTAAATATGTCTTATTTTTTATTCACATTTAAATTGATTCTTAATTATGAATTAATAAACACAAGCTTAAATTTTTTTTTTGAAAAATAGATAAAAATAATAATTTAGTCACTTTAAAAAATAAACGAAAATTTCCTTTATTTTATTCCATTTTTATCATTCTCTTTAAAAAAAAGATAACTATTTATTATTAACCTAAAATAAAATCTTTAATAAAATTAAATGGAAAGTTAATTAAAATAAATAACTAAATTTATTACTTTTGAAGTTATTTGTTACCCTATTTTTTAAATTAGAACATCAATAATAGAATGATCTGAATATAATATTCATTGCACTATTGTATGAAGTCACAGTCTAGATCATATTTGATTTAAAAAAATTTAAAAAATAATAATTTAATTTATTTCGCATGTGAAGTAAATACAAGGAAATGAAATGAAAATTAAAAATAACTAATACTAATTTTCTTAAATGTTTGTTTTTTTATCTTTATATATAGTAAATAATATTACTATTTTTCATCTTCATGAAAAAATATTCTTTTTTTATACTTTATTTCTAAAATATTTGTAATAAATATGACTAAAAATTATTAAATAGTAGGAGAAATTTTTTAAGAACAAAAATCATAATATTAATATTAAATGAGTTATTCCCAACACTATTAATATTTAATGCTTGAGTTAATATTTTATTAGAAAAAGTAAATTTATAATTATATTTTTCAAATAATAAAAGTTTTTGTTAGTCATAAAATAATACACGTAGGATAATATTAGTTTTGTCATCAGTTAAAATAAATAGAAATTAAATAGTGGAGAACATGAATTAATAACAAGGGAGGATATGAGATTGAAAACCGTGTATCATAAGAAATTAATAATATTCTGAAATATATATATATATTTCTCTAATGAAATGGAATTATATTTTATAGCAAAAATAAAAAGTTTGTGAAATGGATTTTTTTTTGAAGCGACGTTGATACTTATAGCCACATAAATTAGATGTGTAATGAATATGCAAATATATTTATCGTAACAAGTAATATAATGATAAGAAAAGATCGTTTTGGAAAAAAATTATTTTATTAAAAATTAATTTTTAAAATTAAAAAAATACAAATTAATTTTTTTTGTTTTTATATTTTAAGGAAACAAAATTAAAATAATTAAAAGTAAATAACAATAATTAATTAAATCAGATTTGTTAACTAAGAAGATATATAAAAAAATATCTAAGAATATTTAATTCCTCAATTTTCTAAATATAATTATCAATTAATTAAATGATCAATTCAATTTAACTTAACATCTATTTCTCTCTCAAGTAAACTACACAACATGTAGTAATTAATTTAATCACACTCTTATATCAATTAAATTGCATACTACTCATTAAGTTTATCAATTATGAATCACATATATAATAATCACATATCTCTACCTAGAAACTAGTCATGTTATTTAATCAAGACAAACAATTAAATAATTCTCTAAAATCTATTTTATTTATTCTATAAATATATTGTTGGTCAAACAGTTAATAGCATAAAAATAAGATTAAATAATATAATTAAACTAAAATTATAATTGAGGTAAAATATTAGATCATCAAATGGTGAAAATTAGGTTTATAAGATTCCTAGATTAATAAATTAACTAAACATAATTTTGTCCAAAAAACTCATTTTTTCATAAAGAAAGACAAAAATTAATAAAAAAAGAGTAGAAGAAGAAATACAATCAATCTCTTGAATTATAGTACTAATTTTCTTTTGAATCTCTACTAAAATTATATATTATTTGTAATTTTTTTTTGTATTTTCTCTCTTTTTAGCACTAAAAATTGATCAAAATTATGCTAATGACGTCTCATTAGGGTTTATGGGATGATTAGATGCTTAAATATAACTTAGGTGCAATTTAGATAGTCAAATCAGCTTTAGATTAAGGGCTGAGATCAAAATAAACAAACTAATAGCGTCAATCAATTACAGTGCAACACATGGCACACGAAACTTATTGGGCGAAATAGAGCGCAACGCATGGTAGGGGAGACCACACAATGAGATTCGTGGTAACAGATGGCGTGAGGCACTGGTGGATCGCGGGGAGCAATCGCATAACGATACGTCTCAATGTTGTTTGAACGCGTAATGAGATTCATGGTAATGGATGGCGTGGCGCACTGGTGGATTGCGGGAAGCAATCACATGATGACACGTCTCAATGTTGTTTGATCGCGCTCTGAACTCGGATGGAACGTCGTGTTGATATGTGTCATACAACGCGTTCCTCCTCACATGTGGCAATTTATGGTTCATTGTCTCAGCTTGCATGGCTTGCCCAGTCAGTTTCTCTGCTTGCGTGGTAGGTCACGTGACAACTTCTGATTGATTATTCGTTAAAAATCCATTAAAATTTTAAAAAAATCACAAAAAAATTTAGAAATTATATTTTTACACATTTTCACTCAAATTTTTATATTTTAATAATTTTAACTCCAAAAATACTATTTATTGAATAAAATAAATAAGCATTAAGTAAAAAATTGTGTTAATGATTCTACTTTAATAGAGTCATAAATACTAAAAAGAGTGATGATTATGTCAATACTTACTTATTAGATTGGATATATATTATAGTAGTATATGTTATATATATTATAATCATAATTTTATAAGTAAATTATTATACATGTTATAACTAATTTAAGTAATAATATAACATTAATTTTTTTCTAAATTTAAAGAGTGAAGTCAATAAAAAAATTATGTTTCACAAATACAAAACAAAAGTATTTGAAAATGTATGCTTTTATTGCACAAAATGAAATTATATATGTTAATATATTTTATAATTATTGATAATATATAAAATAACTCATTGAAAATGAGGGAGGATAATGGAATCAGTGTTATGGGCTAACAATTGCATTTGACTACTATTGATTGGCAATCCAATAACAGGGTTGAATGACTAACCTCTAAAAATTTGTTTGTGACTAGGTTTGTAAGTTCGAAAGTTTTTTGCCTTTTAATCCATCTTAGTTCTTACTGATTTTCGTCACTCTGTTTTGTGTACTTCACTTCTTTGTTTCTAACGAGCGTACGTTGGACGTGACCTCTTTTATTTGTTTGAAGCGGAAAAAAGTAGGTAAAATAATCAGTAAAAATTTATATTTATAAAAATAATATATATAATATTTAATTTATATATTTTTATTATTAAAAAAAATAATATATTATTTTAAAATAATCTCTATAAATTAAATTGTAATTATTTAGATCATATTTATTGATATTATTTTTACAGTTATAAATTTAAAATTATATATATTTTTTAATTTTAATACCTATATGGGTGAGCCCGGTTACACCAAGTCAAAAACTTCACTTTGAACAGATCAAGTTGAATTTTTTAAATTTATTAAAAATCTAAAATTAGATCCTAAAATTATTGAGATTGGTTTTAATATAAATTTTTTTAAATTTTAATAGTTCTATAATAAATGTTATTAAAGTAATATATATATATATATATATATATATATATGATTGGAGTTAAAAAGATCGCTAAGCCAGACATAGTAAACTAATGAAAAGAAAGATTGGAGAGCCTTTATATAAGATATGTAAGAGACGAACCATACACAAAGTACACAAAGGAGGTATGCGAAAAGGATGGAAGAGAGTTGAACTTTTGACGCAAAAGCAGAGGCTTTCTGAGGTGGTAACTAAATTGGCATGCATGTGTTGAGGAAGCTTACAATGCATATCTAGTCTTTCTCACATTTTTTATTATTGCCTTTTTTTTTCCTTATCTTACTTTACATGTACTTCTCTACTTTAAAGTGTTTGGTTTTGAATTTATTATTTTAATGGTATCATTGTTTTATTTTAAATATTTTTTTATCTTTACTTTTTAGATAATATCTTGATGATAGATACATTTTATAAATATACAAATTTGATATAATTTTTTATTTTATTAAATTTTTTTAACATATAGGCATTTAATGAAATACATTTTTAATATTTTTTACTATTCATTTTAACAAAACATTAACAATTTATTTTGCATCCATATTTGAGTCTTTGAATATATTTTTAATGTTTTTTTACTTACTTTACACTTTCTTCAATCTCTACTATTCTTATATTATTTAGAAGCTTAACAACTTCATTTATAATTGTATACTTTTTATCGATGTTCATTTAATTTTATGCGAATTATGCGTGTTTTATTTTAATAAATATAATATGTAGTATTTAAATTTTGTATACATAAAAATAAAAAAATAATATATGATAGGCAGTTTCTTTAGTTTGTATCAAGAAAAAAATCAAATTGAGACATTGAAAAAAATAATTTGTATGTACAATTTAATATATTATCTTACATATCAAACTTATAGTCGTATTATTACAAGTAATATTAATATATAAAAGATATTTGGGTGAATATTTTGTTTGAAACTTAATAAACTTAACTTTTTATCATTGTTAGAATCATCAAATACATAAAAGAAAAAAAATAACAAGAAAAAAAATCTTGAATTGAGTTGATTAATAAAAAAAAACTAAATATAAGTGAAGTTGTTTAACTGATAGAGGTTAAAGAGAAAAATAAAATATCAAAAATAATTTTCAATTATATTAAATGAATATTTTTTATTAAATATAAATAACACTTAAATACCACTTAAAAAATAAAAAATAAATAAAAAGAATACTTAAAAACATTATGATACCGCCGAACTCTTTGGCTTTTGTTTTGATTACTTTCACTTTATTCCACATGTTGCTTAATCGACATCAAAAATACATTAACCAAAATATATTTAAATGAGACAACTACTTTTGCTTTGAATTAACTTCTTTATTCAATTTCAGTTTCAAATACATTTTATTTATATAACGGGAAAATATTATCTCAAATGCCCCAAAGTCTGTAATATTTTCAATTATATTTTTGAGGTTTATAAAATATCAAAAATATCTTTAAATTTTAATAATATTAATTTTTCATCAATTATTATTTAGATTATTATTTTTAGGTTTTGATACTAATTTTTTCCGATCGATATAATTTCTAATCGGATGTTAATATTAACCTAATTGATGGTATTTGTCTATTTATTGAAGGTAATAATTTGTATAAAAAACTTATTATTTTTTTGTATAAGTCTAATTTTATTCTATATTCATTACAATTACACAGTATATGTTTTTCATTATGTTGTTTGCTTAATTCTAATACTGAATCTATTATTTGTCTTTTAAATCTAATAGTTCTAATTTATTAAATCTAATAGTTCTAATTTATGTACTAATGATTCGATGTTCATAGAGTATTATCTTGATAAATCATGTGTTGAATGTATATTATTTTGTCTTATTCATAGTATACAAGTAGGTTTTTCTTGTGTACATACAATATATTTATAATCTTCAAAAAAGTACTATCCAAACATTAAGTTGTTGAATTCTTCTTCCTTATTCTTACATATTTTTGACTAAAATAATCTTTTAATGTCCTTGATACAAAATGGTCTATGATGCTTGTGATAACTTTAATATAATCTGTATATATATCTAATAAGATGTTAAATCTTTTAAAATTTTAAAGACAAGTTTTATAATCTTCATCTTTAAAATATTCATTTAAATGATAAAGATAACCTTCAAAAAATGTTTCTAATAGAATTAGATTTTTATCTTTGATTTTATTTGGAATTATTAGTTGTTTATTTCTAAAAAAATTTCCATTTTCTTGTTTTAGCAATATTATGTTTTGTTGTAAGAAAATATTTAAACATTCAAGATTCTTAACTGACTTAAATTTATAATTATTATATTTGAATTTAATGGGTCCACTACGATCTTCCCTTCTGTTCGTTTTCTTTTGTTACACATGTTATGCCTCAACTTTGCTTAAATCTTAACACCTTCCTAGAAATGGTGAGCCTTTTGCATCCATACATAAATGGTGTCCAATAGTTGACTTACTAAAGAAGAGTAACTGAACTTTATTTTATTCATAGAATAATAATTATTACAACTTAAAGCCAACTAAGAAGCTTGAAAGGGGTGCTTAGTTGCTCATAATTAATGGGTATAACATTATTGGTTTTGAGATTTCTAGATAGAGTGATTTTCTATGCTAGAGTGTTTCATAGTAGAGAGCTTTAGATTTCTATGTGTTCGTGTGTGTTCTAAAATGATAAGAAATGTTCCTTTTATAGAATAAGGAATCCTTGTTTATAAGACTAAAATTATTATTTTATCCTTACTTTAATAATTCATCTACTTTTCTAATTTAAAGTATAGCCATTACTTTTTTCCTTGGCACATGCTACCGACTAAGATTTGGGGTCTACATCTTTATTTCTTTTGTTGTCTTCTATTGACAATTTATTTTCTTATTTTTCTTTGTCATTTTCTACCGATGGATCCTATGATGACGTTGATGATTACACATCTTCATCTTCTCGATTTTTTATGCAGAGAATGCATTTGTGGTCTTTGGTGGCTTTTTTTGGCATAAAAGTAGAATATCTTTCTTGTTTCTTGACCAATTTTTAGGTTATTGCAATTAAAATTGGTTTCATATTTGGTAATTTTTTCATCATTTTCTTCTAACAGAGCCATGCTACTGTGGGAAATGATGATGATTTTACTAGTTGAATAATTTATTTTAATCTCAGTAGAATTGTCAATCTTCCTGAGTTCATAGTAAATTTGGTTTAACATTTTTCCTCTTAATACACAAAGTTCTTCTGTATTGAATTCTTTTTCTAAAAGTGCCCTTGGTTTTGGAACTTCCCTGTTTGTGTTGGAAATCCCTATCTTGATGAAGTGGTAGGGAGTAATACTTTCTTCCTTATTCCAATCCATTAATGAACTGAAGAATCTAAGATAAATAGGTTTATCACCTACTTTAATTTTTCTTTTGAAATTCTTGATTACTCTTTTAAATTTTTTTGGGAAATAATTTAATTTACTTAAATTAATTCCTGGATATATATTTTCTATTAGTCTTGTATAAAATTCTTTATATACAAATATTGGATCATCTTTTTCCAATATTTTGAATTTACTTCCCACTAGAAATTCCTTATCTATAGTATAGAACTTCATATCTTTAATATATTCTTGGGTAGATTTTCTAGCCAAATTATTGAGACTCAACCATTATGGTTTGCTGAGGTTTCTATATTGATCATTTTCATCTTCAATGATTGGAGTAGTTCTAGGAGATGTCTTCTTAAATAGTACTGACTACTTTACTATTTTTAATGTCTCCGGAGGAGATGCTTCTCTAAATAGCACTGGAGGCCTTGCTATCTTTCCAAGATTTATCAATCTGCTTAAAGTTGTTGGTTGTAGTTGTAGTGCTGTAGAATAATTTCTTACTATCTCCTCTAGAGTTATTAGTTTTGGTGTTTTGTAATTAACATAACTACCTTCAACTTCTATTCTATTGGTGACAACTCTATGAGTTACTCCACTAATTCCTAGAATAGATTTGCTAGCTTCTGCCCAGTTTTGTAAATTCTTGGTTTTGGGCCATTATAGACCATATAAACTTTTTTAGGTTCTTCTTTTTTTGTCTAATCTGCCCAATTGAGCTTTGTGGTTTCAGAAGTTTTTTGTGAACTCTTAGGTTCTTCATTTTTTAATGGAGATTCCTCGTTTGAGCTTCTAGTTTCTAGAGGTTGTTTTGAACAATTAAGTTCTTCCTGTTTTTTTCCTGTCTTCATAAGAGATTTCTTGAGATATAACAGCTCGAGTTGTTCATGTAGGATATTTATCTCCTTTTCCTTTATCTTGATTTTGATATCAAGATGTTCTATTCATGAAAGCATAAAATAGTTAGAGGTGCTAATTCTCTGGTAAGGGCATCAACTAAACTATTTTTATGGCCTGGAAGATGTTTAACATCAAAATTATAATGGTTGAAGTACTGTTACCATCTAACTAATCTTCCTATTTTTAATCACCCGTAATATTAGTTCTTAAGAAATAACCAAAATTCTTGTTATTTGTTCTAACAATAAATTTAGAGGTTATGACATATATTGCAAATTTCTTAATAGCTTTTTTAACAGTTAAATATTCTTTTTCATTACTATGGTAATTTAATTCTGAACCTTGGAAAGATTCTGATGTATATCTACAAAGATATTCATCCTTGTTATCTACTCTTACTTTAAGAACTACTCCCCAATATTCTTGTAAAGCATCTGTTTCAATTATCATCTTATCATCTGGTCCTAGATGGTATAAAATTGGTAAATTTTTTACCTTTACTTTTACTCTATCCATATACAGAGTATCTTCTTCTGTCCATTTCTAGATATGATCTTTTTTCAATTTTTCTTCTAATGGTTTTCTCATTCATGCAAGTTTCTTAATGTATGCTTCTGTATATGTTAAACATTCTAACAATCTTTGTAATTTGTTTTTATCTTTTAGTTCATTAGGAAAACCTTGAATATTATTTAGTATATGGGGTTGTAGATTATGTTTTTCATCTTCAATTTTCAATCCTAAGTATTTAATCTTTTGTTGAGCAAGTACTACTTTCTTTTCAGAAAGTGCAATGTTTTCTTTTCTACATTCTTGTAGAATATTGATAATATTCAAATAATGTTTATTTAATTTATTACTAAAAACCAAAATATCATCTATGTAAACAGAACAAATATATTATAATTTCTTGAAGGTGTTATCCATATGTCTTTGAAAATACATGGAGCTTGTTTCAATCCAAATGGTATAACTGTCAATTGGAATTGTCCTTAGGGGTAACTAAATGCCGTTAATTTTTGGGATTCTTCATCTAGTCTTATTTACCAAAATCCTCTTTTGCAATCAAAACTCGAGAAGTATTTCTTTTCTTTTATTAATGATAGTAGTTCTTTCTTTTTTGGAATGAAGTATCCATCGTCAATGGTTTCTTTATTGAGTACTTTAAAGTTTATTACCATTCTCTTTTTTCCTCTTCTTTTCTCAGCTTCTTTTTCAACTAAGAATGCTAAACTAAAGTGAAGTGAATTGATTAGTATTATGGCTTTTGATTCCAAAAGTTCTTGATTTTTTTTTCCAAATTCAATCCTATCTTCTGGAGTATAAATCATTGGTTTTACTCTTATGATTTTGTTAGGATCTCTTAATTTTATGTTGACTATTGTTTTAGATTTATTTATTTTGGATCCAAAGAATTTTCTAAACTGACCATTTTTAATAGTTTTCTAATGTCTATTAGGGCTTTGTCTTCTTGTATTTTATTGAAAATAGAGTTTTGTTTCTCTTCTATATCTAATGAAATAATTTCTAAATAAGGTTTTTGTTGGTCTTCTATCTCACCACTTTTTTTGCTTTTTATGTTGTTGCATAAAAATTGGGTTTGAGACAGTTAAAGCTTTTCTTATTTTGGAGATATAGATGATATCTCCTTCTTAGGTTATGAGACTTATTTTGTCAAAATGTTGTGTGAAAGGTTGATATAAGTTTAGGAAATTATTTCCTATTAACAAATCTATTTCTGTTTCATGTTGATATATGGTAGGAATGTGAAAGTTTTCTACTCCTATCATTACATGAGTAACTTTTAATACCTTATTAAGTTTTATTGTAACATTATTAACAATTTTTACAATTAAATCTTTTGGCGCTTGTTTCCAATTTTCTTCTAGAAATACATATCTACTCGCTACATACATACTAGCTCTTGTATCTATATATAAATGTAAATGATAAGTCCTATAGCCTTTAAATTTTAGTCCTACTTTAATGTAAGTACTATTTGGATTTATAATACAATACAAATCATTCATCTTCTGATGAAGAATATAAATAATTTGAGTGTTCATATTCTAAGTCAATTATTTCTTCCTCAATTTCTTCCAATAGATAGATAATATAAGTATCATCTATATTAGATTTCTCGATTGGTTCTAATTTCATTTTGAAAACTTATTCTAAGATTTTTGCTTTTTGTTGAAATTTCTTTTTAAATTTCTTTTTATGTTGAAGTCTGCTTGGACATTCGTTAGCATAATGTCCTTCTTCATTACAAATCCAACATTTGCATTTTTTCTTTTCTGAAGGGCAATAATTCCTTTTTTCATAAGGTTTATAATTTTTTCTTCCAAAATATCTTTTCTTTTAGTTTTCTCTATTAAATCTCTTTTTATATTTTTGGAAAATTTGTTTTTTGAATTTATATTTTTTATATTCATATTTTTGTTTATAAGATTTTATATTACATCCATATTTCCTTAGTATTCTAAAATCTCTTGTATCACAACACATTTTATCATTTTCTCTTATCTGTTTATATTCTTTTGTTTCTTGATATTTAATAATGATCTAATCTTTAAGGCTTCTTATTCTTCCTCTTAGAGTATCTGGTATAGTTTCTCTATTCCTTTGTTCCTAATTTTTTGTTAAGGTTTTATATAGTATTCCAGGTCATTTTTGAAAAAAATATTTCTTTATAAGTTGTTTGCATAGAAGGTGATAATTTATGATAATACATTTCATATTCAAAAATAAAAGAATCTATGTAACACATGTTACAAATTTTCATATTTGTTAGATGCCATTTAGCTTCATTGATTTCATTTTCATTGGATTCAGTGATAGTCATTCATTTATCTTCTTCAATAAATTATTTTTATATTTCATTTATTAATATATCCAAGTCCCTTTCTGTGGAAGCATTTCCTCGTATTAACAAATGTTGTTGATCTGTCAAGTTTGAAAACCAAACTTTAACATTTTCTGTCATTTTATATGCTATGAGCACTCTACAAGTTGAAGGATTTGTTTGGGTCGTTTGAGAAGTTTGTATGAGCACACTCATTCCACTAACCCATTCATCTAAGGGAAAAAGCATTAGATGAATGAGCTAGCGGTATGAGTGTACTCATATAAACATCCCAAACTACACAAACAAATACTTCCATCTGTAGGGTATTAGTAGTTCATAAGATGATAAGAAATGTTAGAGTTTGGTTTTTAAACTTAATAAACTAACAACATTTATTGATGTAAGGGAATACTTCCATAGGAAGAAGAGAATACTTAGATATAATAATAAATAAAATATATAAGAAATTTATTAGAGAAGATAAAAGAACAAGTATTACTACATCGTGTGAAAATAAAATCAATGAAGCTTATGCAAACAATTTATGAGGAAATTTTTTTCTAAAAATTACATAGAACATTACATAAGATCTTGACAAAAAGTTGAAATCAGAGAAATAGAAAAATTATACCAGAGACTTTAGAAGAAAGAATAAGAAGCCTTAAAATCTAGATAATTATTAAATGGTAAGAAAGAAAGAAAGAAATATAAATAAATAAGAGTAAATAATAAAATCTATTGTTATACAAGATATTTTAGAATACCAAAAAATATGTATGTAATATAAAATCATACAAAAAAAATACAAAAAATACAAGAGAATTAAATAAATATAAATTCAAAAAACAAGATTTTTAAAAATATAAAAGAAGATTTAATAGGAAAACCTACAGGAAAATGTATAAATATCCTGAAAACAAGAATTATTGACATTTAGGGAAGAAAAAATGCATATGCTAAATTTGTAACGAAGAAAGACATTATGCCAACGAATGTCCAAACAGACTTCAAAATAGGAAAGAATTTATAAAGGAATTTCCACAGAAAGAAAAAATCGTAGAAGAAGCTTTTAAGATGGAATTAGAACCAATCGAAGAATATGATATAGATTATACTTATATTTATCAATTAGATGAATCTGAGAAGGAAATAACTGACTCAGAATATGAATGCTCAGATTATGATTACTCTTCATCAGAAGATGAATGATTTGTATAATATTACAAATCTAAATAGCACATACATAAAAGTAGGACTTAAATTTTAAATTTATGTCAGTTATTATTAACATATATATATAGATACATAAGCTAGTATGTATGTAGCAAATAAACATGTGTTTCTAGAAGAACATTGTAAACATGCACCAAAAAAATTAATTCTTAGAATTGCTAATAGTATTACAATAAATCTTAATAAAGTTTTAAAAATATATAGATATAATGATTAGAGGAGAAAAGTTTCATATTCTTACCATATATCAACAAGAAAGAGGAATTGATCTATTAATAGGAAATAATTTTCTAAACTTATATAAAATTTTCACACAATATTTAGACAAAATAAGTATAACAATATTAAATGGTGATATAATTTATGTATCAAAAATGAGGAAAGTTTTGACTGTATCAAACCCAATATTTATGCAACAACATAAAAAGCAAAAACGTGGTAAGATAGGGTAGCAAAAACCTTATTTAGAAAATATTTTATTAGATATAGAAGATAAACAAAACTCTTTTTTTTAATGAAACACAGAAAGATAAAGCCTTAATAGGCATCAAGAAACTATTAAAATTAGTAAGCTCAGAAAATCCTTTGGATTTAAAAATAAATAAATCTAAGATGATTATGAACATAAAATTAAGAGATTTTAACAAGGTTATAAGAGTAAAACCAATGATTTATACTCCAGAAGACATGATTGAATTTGAAAAACAAATTCAAGAAATTTTGGAATTGAAATTCATAATACTAAGTAATTTACCTTATTCTAGTTCAGCATTCCCAGTTGAAAACGAAGCTGAAAAAGAAGAGGACAAAAGAGAATGATAATACTTTATTCCAAAGAAAGAAAAACTATTATATATCATTGATAAAAGGAAAGAAATACTTCTTAAGTTTTGATTACAAAATTGGATTTTGGCAAATAAGACTAGATGAAGAATCTCAAAAATTAACGGCATTTAGTTGTCCTTAAGGAAAATTCCAATGGACTATTGTACCATTTGGATTAAAACAAGCTCCATGTATCTTTCAAAGATATATGGATAACATATTCAAAAAATTAAAAAATATTTATTGTGTCTATATAGATAATATTTTTATTTTCAATAATGAATTAAATAAACATTATTTGGATATTATTAATATTCTACAAGAATGTAGGAAATAATGCATTGTACTCTCAAAAAGAAAACAGTACTTGCTCAACATAAAATTAAATAATTAGGTTTGGAAATTGAAGATAGAAAACATAATCTATAACCCCATATAATAAATAATATTCAGGATTTTCTAGTGAATTAAAGGATAAAAACCAATTACAAAAATTTTTAGGATGTTTGACATATGGAGAAGCATATATCAAGAAACTTGTAGAAATGCGAAAACCTTTATAAGAAAAATTGAAAAAAGACTAGATTTAGAAATGAATTACAAAAGATACTCTATATATGGATAAATTAAAGTAAATGTAAAAACTTTACCAACTTTATACCATCAAGAGCCAGATGATAAAATGATAATTGAAATAGATGCTTCGTAAAAATATTGGAGAGTAGTTCTAAAAGCAAAAGTAGATGACAAAGATGAATATCTGTATAGATATACCTCAAGATCTTTTCAAGGTCTAGAATTAAACTATCGCAGTAATGGAAAAAAATATTTAGTCATTAAAAGAGCTATTAAGAAATTTATAATATATGTTATAAGTTCTAGATTTTTTGTTAGAAAAGATAGTAAGAATTTAGTTATTTTTTAAGAACTAATATTACAGTTAATTACAAACAAAGAAGATAAGTCAGATGACAACAATGGTTCAACCACTATAATTTTGATGTTGAACATCTTCTAAGAAATAATAATAGTTTAGCAGATGCTCTTACTATAAAATTAGCACCTCTAACTATTTTTATGCTTTCAGGAATAGAGCATCTTGATATCAAGATAAAGATAAATGAAAATGAGATAAAATCCTACAAGAAAAACTCGAGCTATTATACCTCAACAAATCTCTATGGAAACAAGAAATAATAAAAAAGAACTTAATTGTTCAAAACAACTTTTTGAGTCCAAAAAATTAAAAAAGGAATATTCATTAAAATTTCAATCTAAAGAAGGTGAAACTTTTAAAGAAAGAATTCAAAATGAAAAGGAAGAATCTAACAGTTCAAAATAGAGTAAAATCTCTTAAACAAAAAAGCTTAATTAGGTAGATGATGTAGAAAAAGAAGAACAAAAAAAGATTTATGTGGTCTATAATAATCCAAAATCATGAATCTATAACAACTTGGTAGAAGCTAGTAAATATATTCTAGGATTTAGTGGAGTAACTCATAGATTTTTCATCAACAAAATAGAAGCTAAAGATAGTTTATGCTCATTACAAAAACACCAAAACTAATAACTCTAGAGAAGATAGTAAGAAATTATTCTACAACACTACAACAACAACCAATAACACCAAGCAGGTTGATAACTGTAGGAAAAATAACAAGACCTTCAGTACTATTTAGAGAAGCATATATCCTAGAGACATCAAAGATAGTAAAGCATTTAGTGTTATTCTGGAAAACATTCTCTAGAAATTCATTAGTCATTAAAGATGAAAAAGGCCAATATAGAAACCTTAGCAAACCACAATGCTTAAGTCTTTACAATTTAACCAAAATGTCTACCCATAAACATATTGAAGATATGAAGTTCTACCCTACATATAAGGAATTTCCTGTAGGAAGTAAATTCAATATCTTGGAAGGTGCTGATCTAATATTTGTTTACAAAGCTTTACATGCATGACTAAAAGAAAACATATATTTAGGAATTAATTTAAGTGAATTAAATTATTTCCCAAAAAACTTTGAAAGAGCAATGAAGAAACTTGAGGAAAAATATTAATGTAGGTGACAAGCCTATTCATCTCAAATTTTTCAATTAACTAATGAATTGGAATGAGGAAGGATGATTTAGTCCTTACCACTTCATCAAGATAGGGATTTCTAACACAAATAAAGAATTTCCCAAACCAAAGGCACTTCGAGAAAATGAATTCAACACAAAAGAACTCTGTGTACTAAGATGTCAAATATCAGGCCAATTTACTATGAACTCAGAAAGATTGACAACTATTTTGAGATCAAAGTAAATTATTTAACTAGTAAAGTCATCATTATTTCTCATAATAACATGGCTATTTCAGAGGAAGATGGTGAAAAAATTACCAAATATGAAACCAATTTTAATAGCAATAACTAGGAAATTGGTTAAAAAATAAGGAAGGTATTCTGCTTCTATGCCAGAAAAGCCACCAAGGATCATAGATGCATTTACTGCATCAATGATCAAGAAGATGAAGATTCGTCATCAAAATGATTGTCAATAGAAAACAACAAAGAAGAATAAAAAGAGGAACTATCGATAGAATATGATAAAAAAAAATAAAAATGTAGTCGCACATCTTAATCGATATCATGTGCCAAGGAAAAAAACAATAGCTACCATTTAAACTAGAAAAGAAGACGAATTACTAAAGCAAGAAGAAAATAGTAATTTTTGCCTTGTAAACAGAGATTCCTTGTGCTATAAAAGGAATCTTTATTTTCATTTGAAAACACATAGAAAAACAGAGCACACACCTTTGAAAAAGACACAAAGCTAGCATAGAAATACTCTCTATCTAGAAATCTCAAACCAATAATGATATACTCAGTAATTATGAGCATCTAAGAATACCTTTAAATTTCTTAGTTGGCCTTAAGTTTGTAATAATTACTATATTCTGGAATAAAATGGAGTTCATTTACTCTTTCCTAGTAAGTCAAAATTGGAAACCATCTATGTACGAATGTAGAAGGTTCACTATTACTTGGAAGGTATTGAGGTTTGAGAAAAGTTGAGGCATAATTAGTGTAAGAAGAGGACACGAACACAAGGGAATACCATGATGGACCCATTAAATTTAGGTATAATAATTATAATTTTTAAGTCAATTGAGAATCTTGAATGTTTAAGATAGTTGCTTATACCAAATGATAATATTGATAAAACAGAAAAATGAAGACAAGAATATCACAATATTATGATAAGGAAAATTAGAGAACATGAATTAAACATGAAACAACCAATCTAAAAGAACTAAAAATATAATTTTATTAGAAAAGTTTGATAAAGGCTATCAAGATTATCACAAGCATAATAAATCATCATATTTTAAGGACATTAAAAGACTATTTTAGTCAAAAATATGTAAGAATTGAAGAAAATGAATTCAACAACTTAATGTTTGAATACTATTTCTTTAAATATTATAAGTACATTGTATGTACACAAGAAAAACTTATTTGTATGTTACAAATAGGAAATGTGCACTCAACACATATGGTTTATCTACACTTTGATAACTTAGTTGGTACATCGAAGTTAGATTAACTAAAATTTTGTCATAGTAGTCTCTGGCGATCTCTTATCCCACCCCACAAATTGGTATCTCAGTCATAAGAATATTAATAAAATATGATTAAAAAAGTTAACACCATTAATTTTGAGAACATCAATGATATTAATCATAAAATCTAGAAATATTTTTAAAATTTTTTACAAACTTTAAGGACATAAGTGAAGATATGCTAAACTTCAAAGCTAATTTAGCTATATATATATAAAAAAAAACTAAGAAAACAATATTTTTCCAATTAAATTATGTTATCTCACACATAAAGCATTTCAACTTAATGAAAATACATGTGAATAGAAAAATGCATGATTTTATAGTTGTAAATCTTTTTTTATTTTTTCTTTTCTCGTGACTTCAAAATTGTGAATTCGAGACTCACTTGATGCATTATTTGTAACCTGTCCTATTAATATTTGTGGCTTTAAAAATATTCTTCCTATTTCTCTTAAACTAGAATAGAAGTAACTTTTATCTAAAGAAAAAATAGTATTTGTAATTTTCTCACTATTAATGGTCACTTTAAAAATCTTCTGCCTATTCTCTCTTTCAGTTAGATTAGGTCTAACTTTTATCAATAAAAATGCATTATTTGCAAGTTTTCCCACTAGTAATTGTGACTTTAAGAAACTCCTCTTTATTCTTGTTAAGCTAGATTACGAGTAATTTGGATCCAAAAAATTACTCATATGCTTATAACTTATAAGGAGCAAAGATAAATATGTGTTTAAATGATGCTAACTACAATAAAATTGAGTATTTATTTTGGTTTTAAATTAACTCAAACCATGTTATAAGTCGATTTTAAAATCTCAATTTGCGTTGGATTTTTTTTTAAATGACGCATATTTTTACAATAATTAAGTTAAAAATTAATACAAATTTTAATCAAGACCAACTTAAAAAATACAATGCTTATCCTAAAATTACCTAAATCTTCCTTATATCTTATATGCATACAATTTTTTTCAATTTAACAACACACAATACATATTTATAATTACAAAAGAAGTTCAAATACTAGTTTACATTCATTAATAAATTTAAAACTGGTTATAAAAGGTATAAAGTTCCTACTAAATGCATACATTCATCTCATAATAGTTAGCTAAATAATGAAAGAAATTTTCTATACTTAATCGTGGTCATCTTCATCATCACCAACCATGAAAGATAAAATGTATCCATCGACTTGCTCTTGTATGTAGGATTTATTTTAAGCTATTATAAATGATAAATAACCACTATTAAAAATGATTGATGTAATATGTAAAATATTTATAAAATAGAACTAAAGTTAGAAAACTTAAATGACATTCCATCATAGGTTTTGATAAATATTATATGATTTTTTTCATTAATTTCATGAAATAAAACCCATAAAATCTTATACCAACTTGCTTGAGACACTATTAATATTAGTCTTATGTTAGTCAAATATATACTATTTAATTCAAATTAATGAAAAAAGTTAAATGTTATTTTATGAATTTAAATATATAAAATTTTCAATTAACTTATACGTCCATATTGTAAGATTTGTTTTGTGACATTTTTTTTTTGTCATACCAAAATCCAAAGAATCTATATAATAGCATGTATAAATATATGCTTCATACACAACTAAAATCCAGTGATAATTATAATAACTAAACCATAAAAATATAAGCAACTTTGTTTTGTTAATCCTTGTAATAGCAATTTTATAAATATATATGTCAAAGTAACTTTTGATTCAATTGTAATGATAAACTCTATTGCTTATTCTTGTATTTCAATTTGATACTTATTCATTTTCAATTTCATCAACTAAGAATGCGTCTAAAAATATGCATAGATGAATAATTTCATTTTGTATAATCAATTCATCATACAACTTTCTCTATTGAATATAAGCAAAGTATATAATAAAAATTATAATTATTTATCAAAATTATATATAAATGTGTTTTAAATGTTATTCTATCTAGACTTGATGATATCTTGGTCAATACAATCTATATCAAAGAAAGACATTAAGTAATCAATTGTCATATTTATCTCATCAAAATTGAACCCTTAATTCAATACAATCTATATCAAAGAAAGACAATATATGAGGTCAAGCCACAAATCAATCTTTTAGTTATCTTAAAATTTCAAAAATAACTATTTAAATTAGCTAACAAGATGCACTAAGGATCATATGTTCTCTCCATAGTGATCTTATAAATGATTTCAATAAACACTTGATGGATCACACATCCTTACTTTAGTGCTATCGATCCAACATCAGCATACCTCTAATTCATTACATTTCTCATTAATCATCCCTTATTCTAAAATCATAACTAATATATATTAATGATTAATATTACCATTTAAATAAAATATGCAATTTTAAAGACTTATTTTACGCCGTTTTTTTCTCAATTATGTTAAAAATCAATGCATATTAATTTATTTTATTTTGTTTCGATTTTATGGAACAACTTAAGCAAAATTTGAGTCGATTCTTTCTAAAACCAACGCAAACAAAAAATGAAAATAGCTAATTTTGTTATAATTATTATTTTTTTAAATAACTACAGTATTCATGTAGTCAGTGGGATTGAAAACCCAAGCCTTCACAACTTTACAACTCTAATCGGAGAACATAAGTTGATTATTGGGTTATGCTCTACTTTTTTTAATTTAGGTATTTAATAGTTTATTAAAAGAATATATATATATATACACTCTCTACATCACAAGCTATTGGATTCCATGGTTAATACTTACTTTGACATATTTTAGGTGAGGGTGGAAGAAAGATAGGTGAATCAGATAATCCCTCTACCTTGAATTCATATATAATATATATGCCTCAATTTTCTTTTCACAAAATTTTTTTTGGTCATTAAAAATAATAAAGATATATTTTAAATGATATATTAGTTATTGATTAAATAAAAAAATTGAAATGTGAGATTATTTATTAAGAAAAATTAATTAAATTATGAATTTGTGAATATTGAGAAAAAAATATTTTTCTAAAAAAAAAAGAAAAGAAAAAACTCCTTAGGTAGCTACAATGTGCAATATTATATGTGCAATCTGTCAGTAGTTAGGAGAAATTCACAATATATATCTATTTTTAATAATATTAGTTATCGGTAATAATTGTTATTATTTTAAATTAAAATAAAAATAATATTTTTTTTAATTTTTTATATTTTTATTATAATTAAAAAACTTACGTTAAAATATTTTAAAAATTGATTTACAATAACTCTTAAAATAAATAAATAAATAAATAATTTATTACTTTAATGATAAATAAATATATAATAGTAATTATTTTATGAACAACATGAATCCAAATATAATATAAAGAAGAATGATTTACTACAATATTAAAAATACTTATATAACTTATTTAATAAATAAGTCAAATATAACAAAATACATATTAATTTATTTAATTAATATTTTTATTAGATAAGAATTTAATCATACAATCAATATTATTTGATTGAATGTAATAAGTAATTTTACTTAAAAATAATTTATATTAACTAACTCTTTTTTTAATTGATATAAAATATGATATGATCTCAATATAAAAATTATTAATTCAATAAAAATATGATCTGTTTATAAGGAATCTGATTGAACACTAATTAAAAAAATAATCATTAACTCTATGAATTATCACACTTAATGTAATAAAAATAATTATATTATAAAAAATAATTATTCATAAAAATGTATTTATTATATGGATATTTTGATATTTATTAGTGTTAAAAACTAACAAAAAAACATAAAAATATATTTATTATATATATATTTTGGTATTTATTTGTGTAAAAAATAACAAAAAACTAATTAATCTTTTTAATATCTAAGAAGTTAATCATACAATAGGCATGACTTGATTAAATTTAATAAGTATTTGTACTTAAAAATAATTTATATCAACTGACTATTTTTTTTAATTGATATGATCTCAACATAAAAATTATTAATTTAACAAAAATATGATCTTATAAATGAATTTATCGAACACTCATTAAATAAATAATCATTAAGTGTATGAATTCATACACTTAATGTAATAAAAATAATTACATTATACCAAATAATTATTCATAAAAAAAATATTATAATATGAATATTTTTTATTTATTGATTTGAAAAATAACAAAAGCATAAAAATATATTTATTACATAAATATTTTAGTATTTATTGATATAGAAAAAGTAAAAAAAAAATTAATTAATATTTATACTACCTAATAAGTTATCCTTATAATATATATGACTTGATTGAATTTAATAAGTATTTTAATTAAAAATAATTTATATTAGTTAAGTATTTTTTTAATGATATGAGACTCGACATAAAAATTATTAGCTCAACAAAAATATAATCTTAATATAAGTGTATTGATTGAACATGATTAATTATTAACTCTATGAATTATCATTCTTAATGTAATAAAATCAATTGTATTATACAAAATAACTATTCATAAAAATGTATTTATTATATGAATATTTTGATATTTATTAGTGTAAAAAAACTAATATAAAAAATAAAAAATTATATTTATTATATAAATATTTTGATATTTATACGTCTAAAAATAACAAAAAATAAACAAAGATTTTTGATCAAATCATTCACGCTTTTTATATATAAAGATAAAGATTATAAATTTTTTATTTATTTTAAAAATATTTTGATATTTATTTATATATAAATAAAAAATATATTTATTTTAAAGATATTTTAGTATATTAAACATTTTATGTATATATTTACACACTTAAACACATCATTTTTAAAATTTATAATTAATATATATTATTATATTATAATACAATTAATATAAAAATTCTCATTATAATTTTTGTCTAAACTGAAAAAAAATGACATTGCTATCATCTTTTTATAAATAATAGCTGGACACTTATTCAGTCACACACATATATCCGTGTTTTTTTTATTGTTGGGGTATTAATTTGTACGGATTGTGAGTAGTATGTATTTGTATCATATTTTTTATATTATAAGTGTTCTTATTTTCCGGATCGATTCACATATTGTTTTATAAAAAAATTAAATTATATTTTACATATTTATTTATTTATGATGATAATAAAATTCAATATAATTACAAACATAATAGAATTAATAATTAATTTTAATTAAAAAATAATATAAAATTAAATTATATCATAATTTACTTATCAATTTTTTATTAGATTTAATTATATGAATACAATTGTATTTATTAATAATATTACACTAAATTATTTATAATTTACCAAAAAATTGTGATAAAAATAGTTTCTCTAAATTATAACCCAAATTACAACCTCATTTCACTGCCAATTTTGAAAATGTAATTTTATATAACACTATTGAACACTAAAATTACTTGGATGGATAATTTTCTAATCATTCATGAAATTTTATTAAAATTAAAATGAAATAATATTAAATGGTATAATACTATTATAAAATATTATTTGCTATTCGAAACAAGAAAACAGAAGTAAGAAGAAAAGTAGATAAATAGATATGAAAATTGAAATAATTATTTTCAAACTAAATTTAAAAAACCCAAACCAAGACAAATAAAACCTTCAAAATGTACACCATCCAATTATAAGGCAAATTAAGTATCTCACAGTTTATTGTTGAACAACCAATAAAACTAACATGGCTTTCTCGTCATCATCATCTGTTAACCTTGTGTTTCTTGTTCTGATCGACCTGCGAGGGGGGCCTTCAATTTGGTTTGAGGGACCCATTCATGCAGGCCTTTTGATTTTTCATTTCTTATCACGTACATTAATTTGTACAACTTCAGGCTTAATTAAGAAGCGATATCTATTGATAAGGGTTTGGAGACATGGGTTGTTTTCCATGTTTCAGAAGTCAGAGAAGTAAGAAATCAGTTAGCAAAAAGGAGGAATCAGAAAGCAAAAAAGGAGTGCCTGTAGCTGAAGCCAAAGATGGTGAAGGAGAAAATAAGTTTATAAATGCAAAGACTTATAATTTTCGTGAATTGGCCACTGCAACTAAAAATTTCCGTCAGGAATGTCTTTTGGGAGAAGGTGGTTTTGGAAAAGTGTTTAAAGGAACAATTCAATCAAGTGGACAGGTTATTATTAAATTTTTAAATGTCTTTGTTTTGATTTCATATTATTTGTTTTAAGGAATTTTTTATTTATAATAATTGACATTCTATTAATTAATAAATAGTGCCAGAATTTATTCAACATCTCACGTTTTTTAATTTAATAACCAATCTAATATTAATACTTTACTTAATACATACCACAATTTATATACATAACATTACTACTCTTTGTGTTTATAGGTAGTGGCTGTGAAGCAATTGGACAGGCATGGAGTCCATGCAAGCAAAGAGTTTCTTGCAGAGATTTCAGCTCTGAGTCACTTACACCATCCAAATTTGGTCAATCTTGTTGGGTATTGTGCAGATGGAGATCAAAGGATTTTGGTTTATGAGTACATGTCTGGGGGTTCTTTGGAAAGCCATTTACTTGGTATCATCATAGACAATTTTCAAAAAATCTTCAAAAATTTAAGGCCCAAACTGTTATTACTTTATAAGTTATGCATTATCAAAAACCAATATTTTGAGACATTTTTGCAAAATCTCTACAAAGCCATCTATTTTTTGTTTACTAAATTCATTAATATGTTTGAACCAGTTATATTTCTCTCCTCTGTTTGAACCAGTTATTATTAACATGTTTTGAATATATGATACATGATTACTCAGTTTTTCCTAGAAGTATTTGCTTTCTGTTCAACCCATCTATAAAATGGCAAGTGTTTACAATTTTTTTTTTTTTTTTTTAGAAAATCGACCAAACAAGAAGCCACTGGATTGGTTTACAAGAATTAAGATAGCTTCTGGAGCTGCTAGAGGACTAGAATACTTACATGAGCAGGCAAATCCACCAGTTGTTTATGGCTATTTAAAAGCTTCAAATATATTGCTAGATGAAGAGTTTAACCCAAAGCTCTCTGATATTGGACTTACCAAGCTTAGCCCTTCAGGGGATCTCATACAAGGACCATCTAGAATTATGGGTACTTATGGTTACAGTGCTCCTGAGTATACAAGTACTGGTGAAGTCACTTCAAAATCTGATGTCTACAGCTTTGGAGTTGTTTTGTTGGAGATTATTACTGGAAGAAGAGCTGTTGATACTACTAGACCTTTTAATGAGCAAAATCTAGTTACTTGGGTAAATAGTTATTCATTGCTTTCTTTCTTATTCTTTAACTATGCTACCCCAACCCTTCATTTTTCACATAGTGTTTGTATCCATCCTATACGTTGAGTCCATGTAACATAACTCTTCATTTGCAATTTGAACCTTTGATTCATCCTAACATTTTTATTTTTTATGCATGTGTTTGTGCAGGCACAACCTTATTTTCGAGATCCAAAGAAGTTTCCAGATCTCGTAGATCCGAATCTTCACCGGCAATTTTTAGAAAAAGATCTAAACCAAATAGTTGCAGTTGCAGCAATGTGCTTGCAAGAAGAAGCATTGGTCCGTCCCTTGATAATTGATGTCGTAACAACTCTTAGTTTTCTCACCACAATTCCTCCAGAGGGTTTCTATCCTCCTCCAGAAGCAATCCCAAGTGAAAATCAACAAGACTCTTATGATCAAGATGATGGAAAAAGGAAAAGTTTAAAAGATGAGGATACATATTCAAAGCAATCAAAAAGTGATGTTTTAGCAAAGGATGATGATGGGAAGGAATCTGATCACCACGATGACAAAAGTGAAGATGAATTCGAAGCAATTAGTACAAAGACAAAAGAATTGGATTCAAAATCTAACCAGAAAAGCAGAGTCAGTACAGATGAAGAGAGTGATGCCTCAAGCTATACAAGCAGCCCTAGATCTCTTGATACAAGTGTTTCTACAAGAAGCATTGATAGCAACAACACAAGTGCATCAAGTAGAAAGAGCTCTAAAGGATCACAAGGGCTGTCAACAGCTTTAGACCTTAAAGGAAAAGGAAAGAGTAGCAAGAAAGCATCAGTAGAAAAGAATGAATCTTTCAGTCAGAGCAGCAATTGGGGGGATCAACTACGACAACAGACGGGAATGCTACTCTTAGCAGTAACATACAACAAAAGCCGCAGCCTGATATGAAAGAAGGAGAAAGTAATCATTTATAATGAAAATTTCTTTCTAGCTTTAAAAAATGACCTGGAACAGATTCTGCATATTTAGTATAGTGGCTTTTTCTTCTTAAACTAGATCTTGAACCAGAGGAAATGTATAGGGTGATGACACAAAAGAAAGAGTGTTACTTTTAGTATTTACAGATTTATGCTCCTTGTGTATAAAGCTAGGCCATTTATAGATATTTTTGAAATGGCAAATATGGTGATCACATCTTCACTTTTAATAGTAACTTTCCAAGGTATTTTGAAGAATTAATTATCAGGTTTAAACCACCAAGTACTTAAGAAGAACGAAGGATTACGTGTACGCTTCAAAGTAATATTCCTATTAGGTAATACAAAATATTGTTTAGTCGGTGGCATCAGTATCCATCCAAGAGAGTTTACTATAACAACAAAGCACCAAATTGCATTAAAAAAAAAAAGTACTCCTGTTTACAATAGCGTAGGTTGTGAATGCCTTATCCTGCTAAAAACAGTTCACCGCACAGGCAATTCTCCCATATCACTCTTAAGTCATCCTTAAGAGTCTCAGAGATCAAATTAGTATCAGCATTTTGTTCCTGAATATACGAAAAAACGTGTCAATGATTTTGATTAATAGCCAAGAATTTTATGAGAAATTAGCTTAAGCAGAAACAATCATTTGTTCTCATGAAGTTCCAAAAGAACTAATTTCTTAAAACAGAATTATTAACTCATATTCAATATGTACACTAAAACTCACAAGTAGGTAAATCGATTGACAGGAAACACCATTTGTACCAGCAATAAAGATAAACTTACCTGTAACATTGAAGCTACCTTTTTCAACTTAAGAGAAACTTCTCTGGACGCTTCCCCAGTGCAGGTTTTAAAATTAAATCGATCAGCATGTCTTACCTTCAACCTCAGTGATGGACTTACATATGCCGTTGCCATTATGTGCCAGACTCCAACCACAGTATATTTATCTCCAGAAGATGTCATGCAGAGTGGCCATCTCAAGCCACCCTTCACATCTGAATCTAGGATAGCAGAATTGATCAAATCTCTAATGCTTTTCATGTCATCATCCTGGTGAGCACAGAAAGTAAAGAGTGATCTTTCCTTTCCTTTCTGGAAAACCAATGCTCTTAGTTTTATATAAAAGCAAGTTGCTGATCAAAACTTAGTAGAGAGTGACTTTACACTAAGAGAAGACAGGATTCTTTTAGTGCACAGCATGAGTCGCAGGTCCATATTCTTTTCAAGGCATGACATGTCCGTGACCATGTGTCGCACCTGGTTGAGTTCAATCTGACATTGAAAAACATATTTATACCAGAACCAGCAATCTTAAGAACAAAGTTCAGAAATTGAGTAAACAAGACAAGGAACTCGGTACATCCTACTGTCCAGCAGGAACTCAGTACATTCTACACATCATTTATTGAAAACAGGACAGAGTCCAAGACCGAATATAGAAATTGAATTAATCAATACTTGTATCTTCCCATTATGTGGTTGGTCTTAAAAAAAAAAGCACTATAGTGATTTGACAAAGGAGTAGACACAAAACTGAAACTTACCTTGTAGATTTGAAGCTTTCCACAATCTCCAATTACACTACATTTGCAAGATATAGTTGCATCTGGTTGTGTGGCGTCAGTTAGCTATATAGAAACAGATGTAACTTGAGGGAATGACGACCAGTAATAAATCTTTGATAACCAATCATTCGGACCAGCATCAATTTAGTCCTGTCATTCTTTGATAGTGATACTTTAATCCCATTTCTTTTAAGATGGGTAGATTTAGTCCAGTGATTTGTAAAGAGTTAACTTAGTCCAATTTTTTTAAAAAATGATATTTTTTCAAGGCTCTTGAAAATATAAATGAAAACCAAAAAACTTCCTCTTCCCCTCAAAAAATTACGATCTCTCTCTCTCTCACACACACATCTCAATATATCTCAATCTTTCTCCTCTTATTTTCTTCCATCTCATTCTATTTGTATTCCTCTAATTTATTTATATAAGCATTACAAATTTTATTTTTAACTAAAAGTTGTTTGAATTTACAAATTAGGAGAGAGAAAAATTTATATTTTTTTTAACGAAGAGAAAAAAAGACTTCTAGGAGAGAGACCAAGAGAAACTTAAATAAGAGAGATTATTTTTATTTGAGAACAAAAAGTGTAAAACAATATATTTTTTTGGGTTTTTAATGTTATTGTAAAATTCAGAATTCACTTTCTTATTTTCATTAAAAGACACTACCTATTTATATATAAAGTTAGGGACAATCTTAGGTGATATACACCTAATACACAACTAAGACACCTAATACACAACTAATATATTCATCTAGTGATAGACACCTAATACACAACTAATCATCTTTAACACTCCCCCTCAAGTTGGAGCATAGATATTAATCATGCACAACTTGTTACAAAGATAATCAACCCGAACCCCATTTAAAGCTTTCGTAAAGATATCTTCTAGTTGTTCTCCAGTCTTCATATATCCTGTAGAAATCAAACCTTGCTGAATTTTCTCGCGAACAAAATGACAATCAATTTCAATGTGTTTAATTCGCTCATGAAACATAAGATTATAAGCAATATGAAGAGCAGCTTGGTTATCACACCACAATTTCGCTGGTACTGAAGTTTTAAGACCTACTTCATCCAAGAACTGATATATCCATATTATCTCAGACGCAGATTGTGTCATAACCCTATATTCTGATTCTGCACTCGATCATGACACAACATTCTGCTTCTTACTTTTCTATGAGACCAAATTTCCTCCAATAAAAATACAATAGCCTGATGTGGATCTTCTATCCACTTTTGAACCTGCCCAATCTGCATCTGAAAAACATTCAATATGAGTGTGTTCATGATTTGCATACAAGATACCACGTCCAGGTGCTCTTTTCAAGTAACACAAAATTTGCTCTAACGCTGTCCAATGAGGAACTATTGGGGATGACATAAATTGGCTAACAATACTGACCGGATATGCAATATCTGGAAGAGTCACGGTAAGGTAATTCAGCTTTCCAACCACCTTTCGATATCTCTCAGAATCTTTAAAGAGTTCTCCATCTCCTGTAAGGTGGATGTTCGGAGTCATTGGAGCACTACAAGGTTTTGCTCCTAATTTTCCTGTCTCAGTTAATAAGTCCAGGACATATTTTCTCTGAGATAGAAAGATACTTTTTTTACTCCTTGTGACTTCAACACCCAAGAAATACTTTAGCATCCCCAAATCCTTCGTGTGAAACTGAGTATGTAGGAAAAACTTAAGAGATGAAATTCTCGTAGTATTACTTCCAGTAATAACAATGTCATCTACATACACAACTAAAAGAATGATACCAGCTTCTGATTGTTTGTAAAACACAGAATGGTCAGACTTGCTTTTTATCATACCAAACGTTTCTATAGCTTGACTAAATTTTCCAAACTAAGCACGAGGACTCTGTTTCAAGCCATACAAAGATTTACGGAGACGACAAACTTTCCTAGACTCCCCCTGAGCAACAAAACCAGGAGGTTGCTTCATAAACACCTCCTCTTGAAGATCACCATGAAGAAAAGCATTCTTGATATCTAGTTGATGCAAAGGCCAATGGTGAGTAGCTTCCATAGAAATAAACAACCGAACAGATGACAATTTAGCAACAGGAGAGAAAGTGTCAAAATAGTCCACTCCATAGGTTTGAGCATATCCCTTAGCAACAAGACGGGCCTTTAATCGAGCAACTGACCCATCTGGATTAACCTTAACTGTGAACACCCATTTGCATCCGATAGCCCGTTTCCCCGAAGGTAAATCAACCAAGTCCCAAGTACCATTGTCATCCAACGCATTCATTTCCTCGATCATTGCATGATGCCAACCAAGATGAGATATGGCTTCGTAAACAGTTTTAGGGATAGAAATAGAATCAAGAGAGGCAATAAAAAAGCAGGAGGAAGACGACAAGCAATTATACGAAACAAAAGAAAAAATAGGATAAATACATTGACGTTTACCTTTGCGTAATGCAATAGGAAGATCATCGTTCAGGACTGGATCTGATGACGAAGGAGCAGGTGCAGGACATGAATCAGAAGGTCTATGTCTGGAGTAGACTTGAGTTATAGGAGACCTAACAGGAACTGGATCAGAGACAGGTTCAGATGATGTGATAGAATAGACTAACAAATCATCATCCTCCCCCTGACATGCAGGAGGAGGAGAAGACGAAAAATAGGGTATCTTCCATGAAGGTAACATCAATTGAGACAAGATATTTGTTAAGACTAGGACAATAACATCTATAACCTTTTTGGAGACAAGAATAACCAAGGAAGATACACTTCAAAGACTTAGGATCTAATTTAGTAACATGCGGACGAACATCCTGAACAAAACAAGTGCTACCAAATATCCTAAGGTCAACTGGAAATAGTGACTTATTAGGAAACAAAATTTTGTAAGGAATCTCACCATGAAGAACAGATGAGGGCATGCGATTAATAAGAAAACATGCTGTTGAAACTGCATCGGCCCAAAAAGGTTTAGAAACATTCATTTGAAATAATAAAGCACGTGCAGTTTCGAGAAGATGTCTGTTCTTACGTTCGACCACTCCATTTTGAGATGGAGTATCAACACACGAAGTTTCATGAAGTATGCCATTTTGAACCATATAAGATTGAAACAAAGTTGATGTATATTCTTTGGTATTATCACTTCGCAAAGTACGAATTGAAACATTAAATTGAGTTTTAATCTCAACACAAAAAGCGCAAAAAATAGAAAACAATTCAGAACGACTCTTCATTAAATATAACCAAGTTACACGAGAATAATCATCCACAAAAGTAACAAAATACTTAAATTCAGGTTTAGACAAAATAGGACAAGGACCCAAAACATCAGAATAAACTAATTCAAAAGGAACACTAACACGTTTATTAACTCTTGGATTTGAACTAAGACGATGATTTTTTACAAATTGACAAGACTCACAATCTAATGAAGACACCTTACTAAACTGAGGACAAAGTTTCTTCAGTAAAGGAAGAGATGGATGACCTAGTCTACAATGTGCCTCGAAGGGAGAGGTTACACTAGAGTAAGCGACAGATTTCGGTATTAGTGTGTCAAGAATATAGAGGCCTCCAGACTCATCCTTTACCAATAGTCTTCTTCGTCATAAGATCCTGAAATAAGCAACGATCGGGAAAAAATGAGATGCAACAGTTAAGATTGCGAGTAAACTGACTTACACAGATCAAATTAAAGGATAAGCTAGGTAAATGTAAGACAGACGATAAAAGAAGCAAAGAAGTGGGAGTAATTAGGCCAGACCCAAGAACACGATATGATGACCTATCGGCTAAGGTAACAGTAGAGGTAGAAGTGTGTGACTGAAGAGTAGAAAAGAGACTAGAATTACCTGTCATATGATCTGTGGCACCAGAATCAATAACCCATTTGGAAGATGAGAAAATGAGACACGTATTTGATTTACTTGAATCAGCAATAGTAGTGACAGAAGGTGATGAAGACCTTAGTGATTCTTGATACTGTGAGAACTTGGTAAATTCATCTGCAGAGATAAGAACCAATTTTTCAGAAGTATCAGAAGTGGATGCAATATGAGCCGAGTGATCTTTCTGATGCTTGTACTGAAACTTTCTACAGTCATGTTTCGTATGGCCTGGTTTGTGACAATAGTGACATACAATACCTCCTAGGTCCTGTGGTCGAGTTTCAAACCCGTGCGAGCCGTCCTCTTTGTTTCTGTTCATATAAGTTGACCGTCTATGCTCATAATTATTACTTCGGCTGACCAAAGCACCATTTAATTGAACAGGTGAAGGTGGAGTGTCTTCTATACGAAATACTTGACTAAACACCTCTTGTAAAGAAGAGATCTCAGAACCAGAAAGAATCTGGGACTTAGCAGTCTCAAAAGTAGAGGAAAGACCGACAAGAAAAATCATGACCGCCATTTGTTCCCGTTGGCTTTGTTGAACCTTTACATCAGGCTAAAAGGCATCAAACTATTGAGCTCCTCATAAGTCCTTTTAAATTCCAAAAAATAATTTAAGTGACTGATCTTGTTTGTCTGTATGGTAAAATGTTTTGCACACCTCATATATGCGAGAAAGATTTCCTTTACCAAAATATAAGAAATCCAAATAATCCATCAATTCCTTAACGAATTCACAATGATTGATCAAGTCAATTACATTGCTTTCAATAGAATTCCGAATCTGCAGAAATAAGCGAGCATCGTCTCTAAGCCATGTCTGCTTTGAATCATCTTTAGGAGGATCATTAGTCAAATGAGTATCTTTGTCGATACTTCTCAAATAAATTCGAATGGTCTTGCTCCAAGCCAAATAATTCGAGCCATTGAGCTTATGGTCCGTGATTTTAGACATCACAGACACCATATCCGTTACAACATTAGATTTCTTTTCAGCCATAACTCTTACAAACGACAAGGCAGCAAGCAAACGAACAAACAAAATCCAACAACAGCAGCGACCAAACACGCAGCGAACAAGAACACAAAATTGGAAGAACCTAAACCTGAACAATCACAAGCGATGAGTGCCAAACCACCATAGATGACGCAGGGGAACGGCGGAGAGCGACACGAGGTCGACCGGAGAAGAATTCTACACGGACTCACTGTCATGCGCCGGCGCATGGAAAGATGACAGAAAGTCGCGGTGGCACGTGTGGCTCACTCGCGGCTCGTCTGGTGACCGGACTTCGGGGTTTGGTTGGTCGACAACTGGTCTTCCTCCCTGTGCCAGCGGTGAGAAAAAATGTGCATTCCAAAAGGGTGTTCCGAGTTGGAACTCAAAAATACACCAAATCCTAAATTGTGTTTACCCAAAATCAGCACTTAATTTGAACGAAAAAAAAAAATTTCTCAAATTTTGTAACCCAAATGCTCTAATAGCATGTAAAACTCAGAATTCACTCTCTTATTTTCATTGAAAGACACTACCTATTTATATACAAAGTTAGGGACAATCTTAGGTGATATACACCCAATACACAACTAAGACACCTAATACACAACTAATATATTCACCTAGTGATAGACACCTAATACATACATAATACACAACTAATCATCTTTAACAGTTATTTTTATAAGTATTAAAAAAAAAGTGATACTTTAAAATAATCATATTTTACCCTTGAAAAATATCATTCAAAAAAACAAAAGGATTAGATTGACTCTATTTAAAAATTACGGAATTAAACCTACGTAACTTTAAACAAATGGGATTAAAGTGCTTTTATCAAAGAATTTCAGGACTAGAGCAACCCTAGTCTCCAAGCATTCAAGAAAGTTCACCTTCACATGATACATATCTTTTTTCCTTTCAAAATCAACTCCAACCTTTAAAGCACCTTCCTTTAATATGTACTCCATATATGAATCAGAAACAGTTGTATAAAACAACCTCCTCAATTCTCTCAATGTCGTTAAAGTGGCTGATTTGTTTCCGACAGATTCTTGTTTAATTGAATTCCTGGACAACAAGCTTTATTTCAATTTTGTTCATAATACAATCAAATGTAAATGGTAAGAAAGAGAATATACTTGTCTGTCAAAAATGTAGCATAAAATTATGGGGATGTATACATGTATTAAGAATCAATTAGAATCTAACATTCATTAAGAAACTAAAAGAATATATATATTGTTTCCGATGACTAAGAAAAATTGATATATAAGGGATCCCAAGGTTAAAATAAAAATAAGACACTACATTTTTATATCCATACAACAAATATCTAATATCTTGACTATTCATATCACTATCTTTCTTTTTCCTTAATGAGTTAATGTATCTGAATCTATAGTTGAAAAATGCTATTTTGAGACGAGCCTGGCTTAAAAAAAGTTCCGATGCGATAACCTCAGGTGATAAATTAAGCCTTACACCTTTATGGTTTAAGCCTTAAGTCTTAAGACTTTTGTGCCTCAACGTGATTAAGGCTTTAGCCTTAAATGATTAATTTTTAAATTTTGTTCAAAAGTTTTCGTTAAAATCCAGACTTGGTTTCACAAAATTAAAAAATGTTGAAAGCCATAGATAAGAAAAAAATAAAAATAAAAATATCATAATCTTATGAACAAACGTAATTAGAATTGTTTTTTTAATATTTTTCATCTTTCTTCACCTATCACTTTTATTTTCTTTTACCTCCGACAACTCCAAATTTTATCAGTTACTAAATTGCAGCATTGCAAGTCATATTATCTCTCTATTTGACTATGTATATTTATATTTTTCCTTCTGCTCCAAATTGATATTTGAGCAATAGAACCACAACTTATATTTACTTTACGTATTTTATGATTATTTTCATTATTAATTACTTATATTAATATTTTAACATTATTTAAAATAAATTTTGAGTTACTTTTCATAATATTTATTACTTATTGGATTAAAAATTACTTTCATTAATATTTAAATGTTTTTTAAAGTTAAAATTTGAGGCTTACGTCTCAGACCACCTTGAGGCTTAATACTCGCCTTACTTAAGGAAAGCAACTCAATACTAAAAATAACTTTTTACAATATTATCTAAATCAACATTTTTTGTATATTCATATCAACAAATGAAGTACCAGAGGCCAGCGCAGTAAACAAATAAAAATGGCTTCACTTTAGTATATGAAAATTATATGCATATGAAAAACATTATGGTACTTTGAATTCAATCATGGGCAACCCTGTCAGACACAAGTATTTCATATGTTGGTGAAATTTCTTGATGAAACTTGTATGTATCAATTTGGTATTAAAAAAAACCTGTATGAAGCTTGACTAAGCTTAAGCTTAAAGAAAATAATATTGGTAACATGACACTTTAATCACTTTATTTTCACAAATTATACAAATTAATCACTTTTCTAAAAATTAATGCATAAAACCTTACTATTGTCCTTTTTTACACTTTGGTCACTACTTGCAAATTTATTTATTTTTTATCATTTTTTTGGGGAGAAAAACTTAGGCAGAATCGAATTGAACTTTACGACCATGAGACTGATAGATGTTTGAATAGAAAAATGTCTCAAAATATTTTTTAAAAAATAACTAAAATTAGCCTAAAATGAATAAAATGTCAACAAATATAATAATAACTTGACTAAAACACATTAATTTAATGATATTGAGTCCTTTAGGTCTTGTAATTATATAATTTATACATTTTAGTCCTATAACTTTTTAGATGAACTTTATTAATCCTATAATTTAAAAACATGATTAATTAAAATTATGATTTTTTCATGAAAAAAATTAAAAATACACACACACCAAGCACCCCTCTCCCTCTTTTTCTTTCTCTCTCTACTCATTCTCTCTCTCTCTTCTCCTTCTCTCCCTTCTAGTTTAAAGCAAAGTGATTAATATGTCTAATTTGTGAAAGTGACTCAAGGTGCAATTTTTCCAGTAACATTCATCAAAATAAACTTAATTTCCAGCATTCATTAAAAGAAGAATTGTAATTGTAATTAATTAAATTTTCAAGTTAACCACTAAATTATAAAGCAACACTTAATAAGTCAAAAGATAAAGCAACACTTAATAAGCCAAAAAATAAAGCAACACTAACCCATGAAAAAGAATCTTTCCAACTCTAGCAACCAGGCTTGGTTTTACTTCAACATTTTGGGACCCCATCTCATTCCTCAAACTTTGAAAAGAACTTAGCAGGTCTTCAAGCACATTTTCAGCTATGGATATCCATGGAGGTCGGGAACAGTTCCCACACCCTATACCACTTTCTGCAAAGCAACTTAATCAAACAGATCAATGTATTCTAAAATTTACAAAATAAAAAAATAAAAAACAAAAATATCGAAAACCAAAATACTAACGTTCAGCTACATCATGTTTCAATAAAGCCAATGGCTTTCCACCGAATTTGTTCTCAAAGAACTCCAACAAAACAGGCTCCAAATGAACACTACTTGGAAACCGGTCATTGTCTTCCAAGCCAATGGCAAACCAAGTGGATATAGCTTGGGCTGCATAGATAATCTTTCCAGCCTTATTTGAATCTTTTCTTGATGAGCTCAATTTTATATTCTTTTTGAATTGAGGAACAAGCAGTTCTGGAGTCGGAGACTGCTTCCGTGAGTCCTCTGAATGTCGTTTGTGTGGGGGAATGTAAGCCATAAAGCTGTATTTTATTTTTGCTGTAATACAAATGACCATAACAATGAATAGAAAGAAATAGAGTGTGAATATTGTTGCAAAATGAATAAATCAGCACACTAACCACATATCAAATCCACTTTTACTCTCAGTACAGAGACACATGTAAAGCATGTGGTATACATGGACAACCAATACAAAGAATACATGTCTTCTATTAGATGGACAACCAGTACGCATGTACAGCTAAATATTACAAAATTTATGATATCATAAATGAGGTGGCGTTATGGCGGAATGAGATTGACTACTGATTTAATAAGAGCCCACATGAGTTTTTTTTTTTTCCTTTTTCAAAGGAAATCGTACCACCTTATTTGCGATCATAACCCATGAGTAATTGAGTAAGTAAACATGTTTGCACATGGATAATTAGCTAAAGCCTAACCCCACGTTTGGTTGGAGGGAATGGAATGGAATCAGAATTGATTCCTTCCATTTTGTGTGTTTGGTTGGACGGAATGGAGGGCGGAATGGAATCGGATTACCAAAAGAGAAGGAATCACAATTCCTTCTCCCACCTTTGGTAATCATTATTCCATTCCCATCTAAATTTTTTTTTTCCAATTTTACCCTCACCTAAAATATAACCTTAAATTCAAATCCCAAATTCTCAAACCCAAAATTCCAAAACCCTAAACCCTAAACCCAAAATTCCAAAACCCTAAACCCTAAACCCAAAATTTCAAAACCCTAAACCCTAAATCCAAATCCTAAAATCTTAAAACCTTAAACCCTAAACCTCAAATCCCTAAACCCTAAAACCCTAAACCTTAAAACATAAATCCCAAAACCCTAAAACATAAATCCCAAATCCCTAAACCCTAAACCCTAAATCCCAAATTCCAAATCCTAAAACCCTAAATCCTAAACCCCAAATCCCTAAATCCCAAATCCCTAAACCATAAACCCCAAATCCCAAATCCCTAAACCCTAAACCCTAAAACCCTAAACCTTAAAACATAAATCCCAAAACCCAAAACCCTAAACCCTAAACCCCAAATTCCAAATCCTAAAACCCTAAACCCTAAATCCCTAAACCCTAAACCTTAAACCCTAAAACCCTAAACCCCAAATCCCCAAATATCTAAACCCTAAACCCTAAAACCCAAATCCCCAAATCTCTAAACCCTAAACCCTAAACCTTAAAACATAAATCCCAAAACCCAAAACCCTAAAACATAAATCCCAAAACCCTAAACCCCAAATTCCAAATCCTAAAACCATAAACCCTAAACCTTAACCTACAAATATAACCCCAAATCCTAAATCCCTAAACCCTAAATCACACATCCCAAACCTCAAAACCCTAAACCCTATTTTTAGAAAAATAATAATTTTAATAATATATTTCTTTTTAATTAAGTAATACTTATTTAGAAAAATAATGATTTCAATAATGTATTTTGTGTGACGAAAAAATAGTAATTAAATGACATTATTTGAACTTTACAGCATGTAGGGGTATTAAGGTCATTTACAGCTTTTTTCATTCCATTCCAGTGGCAAACCAAACACTATAATCCTGATTCTGAGCTTTATTCCAATGGTCAAACCAAACAAAATTGTTTCCTTTCCATTCCATTCCATTCCGATTCTGATTCCGATTCCGATTCCATTCCACGAACCAAACGCCACCTAAAGGTAGTTACTTTAAAGTGAGTATCTATTTTCTTCTTAGATTTTTCAAGCTATCACCCGGATTCCAGAGGTTTGAGAAAGATTATGAGCTCTCCTATCATCTAGTAGAGTAAGTCCACAGTAATGCCCTTTCATTTATATCAGTAGATTCACTAGCAACTGGAGAGTACTCGCAAATGATAAAGAAATATAATATTATATAGTAATAAAGGGTAATTCTATCCTTTTATATTGTAGAATACAGGATTATAAAAAATATAATATATATAGTAATTATAATTCTTTTAAAACGTATGAGCAATGGCTTCTATCATTAAACGCATTCTCTTCATCTTCCTATTATAACTCTAATTAATTCTCCTCTATAACATTTCAAGTCTCATCCACTTCACCTTCCCATATGCACGTAACGTTTTATATGCACTTAATTACACCTCTCCCCTATATATAAACCCGGCAATAGTTTCAGTACTTCACCAATCATCATCAAAAGAAGCCTATCTGATATATATACATATATTTCTTCTTCTAAAAATGTCTTGCATTCAAAAGGTTATTTTATTAGCAACTATTCTAGCTCTGACTGTTCCACTGATGGTCAATGGTGCTCGACCTATAAGCTTCGCATCCAACTTAAAAACAAGGCTGAAATTGGATGAGGAACAGACAAACTGTTGGGACACATTGTTTGAGCTCCAAGCATGTAGTGGAGAGATGATAATGTTCTTCCTCAATGGGGAGACTTACCTGGGTCCAAGCTGCTGTGAAGCCCTTAGGACTATCAAGCACCAATGTTGGCCGACCATGATGAGTTCCTTAGGGTTTACCACTGAAGAATCTGATGTGCTTGAAGGTTACTGTGATGAAGCCGCTTCTCATAACTCTCCTCCATCTACTCCATCCACTCTGTTCACACCACCACCTCCATCTCCTTTGTCCAATACTACTACTCTGCCTCTTAAAGCAATTGATCCCACTGGAAACTAGCCTAGCTAGCTAGTATTTGCTATGATCTTCGAAATAGAAAAATGGACAATTAGCTAGCTTTGGTAATTTGAAATAAGTAAGGTCTTTTAGGGTTTTTATTGACTCTGATTGTCTTGTTTTGCAGCCATGTATGGAAGTAATCTTAAATGAAAGTTTCCCTTTTTTTAGTTGCTAATCAACCCACACATGAACAACTCAATCGACTTTAGCAACTTATTCCAGTCACCTTTATAAAATGTTTTCCTTTCCCTTTCAAATAGTTTGTCATCGACCAAAGGCTGTACCCAAATCAAACATCTAAACCCTAATCATGCAAAACTGAAAGCAGCAATTTTTTTCCTCAAGTCAAATGGTAATGAAACTTCAAAAGCAACATATCACAAATACAAAAAAGCAACATATGACAAATACAAAAAAACTTCAGATTTTGAAATCAAAGTAACTGTAATCCTAGTTCTCCCATTTAATTTTTTTTTTTTTTAAATCCTATTTTACTCCTTAATGAAACTGATAATCAGAGAAATTGCCGCCCAGAATGATATATTTTTGGAATCTATGGCCGTTAACTATCCTACTGCAATAAATTTCAGAGTGCTCATACCTTGATTGTTGTTAATGAAAGTGTTGCGTAGTACACAAAAGTAAGGACAAATGAAGAGTGATAACAAGAAAGAAGAAACCTTGAAGGCGACCAACCATGTAAAGTGAAACAAAGAGTCTTAGTGGAGAAGGAAGAATCTAGGAAAGTTTGATTAAATACAAAAATATTCTTGTAAATATCAAGCTAATAGTTCCTAGGAAAAGGGTGGGGTATACTAACTACTTTATCGCCAATTTTTTATGATTTATTAAAATTTATTAACTTGTAAATCTGATAAATATAACATCATTTTTTATTAAGCGTAACAAAAATGAAGTAGTTGACGTTTTATGCTTCCTATGCATGAAAAAAAAAATGAAGATACTAGTTATTTGTTCATTGCATGTTTTTTTTCATATATTATTATAAGAAAGATTATTATTTAATCAAAAATTTCAAGTAAAAGAATGAAAAGATAAAGTAAATTTATTTAAAGTAGATTTATTATTACTTGGTAGAGAATTTGAAAAGTATTTCAGAATATTTTTAAACCTACAAGAAAAGTCAAAATTTTCATTAACCATCACCTTACTTTGATCATGTTTTGATGTAATTTTTCTTTGAGTTTCCAAAATTTGGTTGTTATATTAGGTGGATCAATTTTTGATCTTTTGTGCTTTAAGTATTTGCTCAGATCTTATTAAATCTTTCTTATTTTAATGAATTAGTATTTAGTTAAAAGTTTAATTGTATTTTAACTTTTTAGTTGTAATTGTTTTTAAATTCCAATTTTCTATTTAATATTAAATGTATGGTGTGATTTTAAGTTATTAATAAAAGAATATTTTAACCCTTACATTAATAATACATAGTATAAATTTAATGAGTAAAAAAAATTATATTATTATAAAAATATATCAATGTCATTTAGATAACAAAAATTAATATTTTTTTTGTTAAATCTCTGTAATTAACAAAAATAAAACCAAAATTTAATAATTTGATTAAATGTATTATTTAAATCGATCTTGTGACATTTATGTAAAAAAAAATTATTTTTTTACCTAAATAAAAATATAATATACATTTATATAGTTCTATTAATTTATGCTAATTTTTACAGTTACTAAGCGTTAGGCTCAACCAATAAAAGCCAACGAACCACTGAAAACCAATAAAAGACTGTTAGGCTAGTTCGAAAATTCTTTTTTTATTTATTTATTTATTATAAAAAAAATTTAATTTAAAGAAATGTAGAAAAATGATGATAAGGTGAATCATAAAACGTTTGAATGAAATTTTTTAAGAAGAACGTTATCTCTCTCCGGGGCAGTTGAATCGGCTCTTTAGAAAATTTAACAAATCTTATCTACAGGTTTGTTATATAATAAAGGTTATCATTATATAATTTGTTTATTTAATAGTAAAGCTAAATCTTATCGTATAAAATATAATTTGTTTTATATAACTTCATTATTTTTAATAAAGACATACCTTTATTTTTTAATTATTAAATAATATATTATAAATTATTATTTTTATAAAAATAATTACATGAATTCATTAATGAACTTATTATGCTCTGATTTTGAACTAGATAAGTAAGAAAAAATAAGTTTATTATTTTATCATATGAATTATTATGATATTTTTTTTATAATGATAATAGATTTATAATACTTCATTTAATAGATACGAATAAAAATTATATTTTTATTAAACATAAAGAAAGAACCTTAATTGTAAAATATAAATAGTAAAATTATGTAAAATAATGGTAAGAGTCTAAACTATTTTTGATATTTAATTTAGTTTGTACAAATATTTCATTTTAAAATATATATCTTTATTTATTATTTTATTTTATTTTATATTAAAAATGATATTTTTTTAATTTTTAAAATAATAAAAACATATAAAAATGAAATAAAATATTAATAAATAAAATTTTATAATAACTTATTTTCATATATGAAAAATATAAAAAGTAAATTAAAATAAGTTATTTTATTAAAATATTTATTATTAATTTTATTTTTTATTTTATATATATTAATTATAATATAATAATATTTATATTTAATTAATTTTTTTTATAAAATATAAACATGTAATAAATAAAAGTAAAATTTAGGTGTGATTACAACTCATAAAAAAGAGTGGCTTGAAAATTATTTTTCTTTCACAATTAAAGATTTAATTAATATTTAGATTTTGATAAGTTAATATTATTTAAAAAATTAAATTATTTTTTAATTTTTAAAATAATTATTATTAAAAATACAATCATAACTCAATTTAATAAAATAGACGTGATCGAATTCATACAAACTTAATAACTACTTACACACAAATAGACGTGATCTCATAATATTATAGGAAGATTTTTTGAAGATAAAACATAAATCATCTATCAAATTAAATCTAAGTCTAATATCACGTTAAAAACTATATTATTTAATTAAGTTTTTTATACGAAGAGAGAGAGAGTGTGTCTTAAGATAATAGCATTTCTCTTACTATTAAAGTACCCAAACAGAACTAATTTAGTCTATCTGACCACCGTTTACTTTACTTCTAGTATTTTCTTGGGCTTAGCTAGACGGAGAGGATCTGAGAAGAGAAATGGCGCATTCAAAGGGAGGAGAGAGAAGGGTGTTGATGCTTTGTGGGGACTACATGGAAGACGCTGAGGCTATGGTTCCATTCCAAGCTCTGCAGGCTTACGGCGTTATAGTGGATGCTGTTTGCCCTGGTAAAAAAGCCGGAGATGTCTGTCGCACTGCCATTCACGAGTCTTCTGGCCACCAGGTTCAATATCGCTGTTCTTTCAGATCTCAAGTTTTGATCTTTTTTCCAATACCCCATTATTATTTTTCTGTTTATAGATAAGTATGCTGCTCTTTTTCCCCAAATTACCAACTGAAGCATTAGTTAGGAGTCTTGTGCTTAGATGTTTATTTCTGCCCTAGAATTGGAAATATTAGTTAGGAGTCAAATGAGCTATTGGTCCCATTTTAAGCTTTTTTAGAGCTTCAATATTGATAACTGATACAGCTAATTGCTTATGAATGAGTTAAGGGAGATTTATTCCATAAGGTTTTAGAGGAGCTTACCACTTCAATGTCGTATTTGAGCTTATATGTAAGTGTAACGACCATTTATGTATCTGAATCTCACCATCCGTTTTATAGACATTAATGTTTATAATCGGCTTAAAGATCAGGTAGGCCTTAAATTGGAGCATATTCATAATCTAAAGAGTGAACATGGTCAATCTATAAGGGCCAATTTTGTTTTCCTATTATAATTGACCTATAAGTTTGATAAGTTGTACAGAATTTTCCTTTCCTTAAACTCGATTGTTTGCTCTTTTCCCCTTTGATTTGTTGCAGACATATTATGAGAAACGTGGTCACAATTTCACTCTAAATGCAATGTTTGATGACATTGACTGTAGCAAATATGATGGGTTGGTAATTCCTGGAGGACGAGCTCCTGAATATCTAGCTATAGATGAATCAGTTTTGGAAATTGTGCGGAAATTTTCAGATGCTAAAAAGTCTATTGCTTCTATTTGCCACGGACCGTTGATCTTAGCAGCTGCAGGCTCTGTTAAAGAGCGAAAATGCACAGCTTACCCACATGTGAAACCTGTGCTCATTGCTGCAGGTGCTCAATGGGTAGAACCTGAGACATTGGCATCATGTGTTGTTGATGGTAATATAATCACTGCAGCTGCATACAAAGGACATCCTGAATTCATTAACCACTTTGTCAAGGCTCTGGGGGGCAACATAACTGGTGCAAATAAAAAGATCTTGTTTCTTTGTGGGGTGTGTTTTCATTCTCTTTGTTGTTCGGTTAAGCTATATCTTTTTAGGGAAATGATTTGGTTTACAATTTTCAGTATTTTCCATTTAAGGCAGTATCACTTATCATCATTCATCTCCTTTCTCTGTTTGCAGGATTACATGGAGGATTATGAGGTTACTGTACCTTTCCAATCCCTCCAAGCTCTAGGGTGCCATGTAGATGCAGTTTGCCCTAAGAAGAAAACTGGCGACACCTGCCCAACTGCTGTCCATGATTTTGAAGGCGACCAAACTTACAGTGAGAAGCCAGGATATCTATTCATTTTAACAGCTGATTTTGATGGAATAAACGTCTCAAGTTATGATGCACTTGTCATCCCTGGAGGTCGAGCTCCAGCATATTTGGCATTGGATGAGAAGGTCATTGCTCTGGTGAAGCACTTTATGGAAGCTAGGAAGCCAGTTGCATCCATCTGTCATGGACAGCAGATTTTAGCTGCTGCCGGTGTTCTTCAGGTAGTATTTGACATAATCTCTTTACTGAAACTTCATAACATATTTTGTTAATACAATTCTGAGGCTCAAACATTTCTTAACTGTTACCATTATATTTTTTTTCATAATGAAAAGTGATTCCTATGCTTTGTGTTTATGATAATTAGGAATTTGAAAACTGAAATGTGATCACCTGCAACAGATACTAAAGTAGGAAAGTTGGAAGCATTGAGAAAAATGTATAGCAACATGATTAACAGCACGATAGCAAGGAACCTGGCCTTTTTTTCTCAAGGCTGTTTTACAAAGCATTTGCTACAATTTCTTATAAATATATGAACTTTGAAGTATAAGTGGATCATCACTTGTGTTTTGATTCGACATTATCTTTCTAGCTAGCACCCCTCGGTCCCTCACATGAATATAGTTTGAAAGGTCATCACATGGAAAATTTATCATAATAGAGAGTTGTTGGAATTTGAAGACAGGATGTCGTACTCTTATTTAATATCGAAGAAGTGCATTCTAATCTTAGCCTCAAAAATAATTTTTTTTCATTATAAATCTGTGTCATTCCTTGTTTTAAACTATAGACATGTTTTATTATAAGTTGTTGGGAAACCAACTCTCTTAAAAATTGAAGCTAGTAGTAGAAGGTTCAATTATGTTTTTATACATCCATCACACCCCACAAGTGTTGGTTCTATGCAACATGTAAGTCAAACACCTCTAATTCAATAATGAGGGTTTTTGGGCCTTGAATACATTACTTCCAACTGTAATACCATCCAATTTAGGAAAATCTCAATCCATGGTATGATATTTTTCGCTTCAGATCATAATTACGAGTTCAGTAGGTCCACGGTTATGATTCACTAGTTTACTTGTGTTGTTGAGGATGTGAACAGTTGACGGTGGTAGTAGATATGTTGCATCTTTTCCTTCATGCTCATAATCTTTTTTGTATGACTTGCTTTACAGGGAAAGAAATGTACTGCATACCCAGCTGTGAAGCTTAATATAGTTTTGTCTGGTGCAACATGGTTGGAGCCTGAACCGATACACCGTTGTTTCACTGATGGAAATTTGGTTACCGGAGCAGCTTGGCCAGGTCACCCAGAGTTCATCTCTCAATTGATGGCATTGCTCGGAATTCGGGTGACATTTTAATTGCTATACCCCACTGTATCATCCATCGTACTTGTCATAAGTTTTGTGCATGTGCAAATAAATAAGTAACGCCCGAACAGCCGGTTCATTTTGTATGTTGTATTATGCAAGTTAGCTTGCAAACAAAATGTTACTTCCTATAGATCCTTCAGCTTTTGTAATGCAATTTAAAGGGTTAATTTTTTTAGTAATAAAAAAAATCAAGAAATATAAAAAAAATTGGCAAATATTTTTGAAAAAACAACAAAAAAATAGTTTTTTTTAAATTTATATACATAGAAATAGTGCTCTTTCTAATTAATTCGTATATTTTTACAATTAAAATTTTTTGATAAATTATTTTTTAACGTTATTTAGTTAAATGTTGTTTAAATTAAATTAAAGTCATTTAGATTCGATCAAAGTTTAAAATAATTTAATTAGAATTTGTATAATATTGTTTTCATGTTATTTTTATTATTATTGGGTATTATTTTTTATATAATTTCATTGTATTTCTTTAAATATAAAATATATTGCAGAAGTACTAAAAACTTCTCACCCGTGACAAAGCCAATTTAAATCAAGACTCATGATTTACATGGAAACAACCTCAATCAACATTAATGTCTCATTCCTTGGTCCTTGGTACTCAAATAATTAATTCTCTCTCAAAAATTGAACAACAAAATATCCTTAAATATTTTGATTAAACAAATTTTAAATTTGCATTCTCTTACTTTTTATAAGGTATTAACTGCAAAAATTTAAAACTTATTAAATGCAAAAACTATAAATTCAAGGTTTCAAAACCAGGAATAAGGTAAAGTAAGAATACCTCTATTACGTTTGAATTAATTCCTTTTTCACAATCTTTATTCTCAAAATTATCCTCAAATTTTATCATAACAATAAGAAAATTTATTATCAAATATTTTCCTACAAATATAATGAAGATTAAGGACGAAAACTTGAAAAATTTAAAAAGTAGAAAAATGCAAATGAAAAAAATGAACCGTAAATTTACGACTTAACATATCAGAAGTAAATATAAAGGCAAAGAGTGTATGGAAATACTTCAAGAGCAGCATTAAATTACTCTCAATATCACTTACGTATTATTTTTAAAAATCTAATTAATTATCTTCCCAGCGGTAGAATTGCTTTTTTTCAAAGAAAAAAAGATGGTTTCAAATGACACATGGTTGATTTTATCAATGAAGCAACTAGCGGCAGCCGAACCAAATCCCAACTGCCTATGTTGTAACTATGCATGTTGGTCATATCTACTAATGCTCCAAGTCCGTTGACAAATAATGTTAGCTTTTGAATAAAAATTTGGGAGAAGGGTGCAGTGGTATTGTAGTTTTGGGTAAGTGAGGATTTATTCATATAGTTTTTAATTTGAGAATTTTAGTTTTATAATTTAAAAAAAAATATTCACTTTATTTTTAAATGTTTACACTTTAGTCTCGAAAGGTTGCACATAATTCATCTAGTTTTTTAATAAAATACATATTTTTTTTAAAAAAATTATAGGATTAAAATATTCTAATTGAAAACAATGAAACTAAAACACTCATTTTGTAAAAGCCATGGAACTCTTGCATCACTATCATAAAATCATTTAGAAAAAAAAAATATCTCAAAACTTATAACAATAAAATAGCATCCAATAATATCAAACGGTGTTAAATTTGACTGCATTTAACATCAAACATATTGAGTAAAATAATGTTAGAAGAGAAAATTTTCTCTGATGTATCTTATTCATTTTTACAATGGTATAAAAAATATCATATTTATTTTTTATCTATCTTCCTACTAACTGAAGGAAATTTGAAACAATAAAGAAAAAAAACATCATTATGTCATGCAAATAATTACATTGCATGATCAATTTTTCTATCACTATGCAACATAATCATCTGCGTGGTCCTCATATAATAATTCTTGAAGTCTTTCAAAATATATGAAATTCATTGCACCTCACAAACTATTGCAGCTAAGCTACGATATTCTGTTTCAGCAGAAGACCGAGAAACAGTAGTCTATTTCTTAGTTTTTTAGGAGATGAGAGATGGATCAAAGAAAATGCAAAACCCTATTAAAGACTTTATAGTGTTGAGATAGGATGCCCAATCAGCATCACTCTAAGCTTGTAAAGGAAGACCATTGTGACTAGGATAAAATAACTCTTAGGATGAGCACACTTTTAGGTTTCTCAATAAATGCATAGCTGCATCTCAATAAGTCTTGCAAGGGGTATTGACAAATTGACTTAATTGTTGTACCGAATAGCTTAAATCTAATCGACTGATGTTCAAATACAACAGCCTGCCAATTAAACACTTGCATTACCCAAAAGTCAGATCTATTTATAGTTGGTCAGTCCCCTACGACATGGCTTCTCATTTTTCATGAATATGTCTCCCCCTATGCTTATGTGAGTTTGACTCGCCTTTGACTCTACTTGCTTCTGACTCCCTATGAGCCATTTTACGACCTTACTTTTTCGAAGGGTTGGCAGGACATGGGAGCCTCAACTCATGCATCGGTTTACCGAAATCACCTCTACTATGCCATTTCCTTCTCTTCAAAAGGCGAGCATTTTCTTTAGCTCAAGAATAGGATAGCCCTTTTCAGTAACCAATTTCTGACCTTTGGGAAAAGGTGTCTTTGTTGATTTAGCTCCAAGAAGACCTTAATCAAAAAGAATATCTAACAGATATTTTCGTTGGTTTATGACAATTCCAAAGGACCATCTTGCAATTTCTAATTCAAGAAAATATTTTGCATAACCAAGATTTTTAAGAGTAACACTACTACAAAAATGAGTATTTAAGTCGATACATAAAGTCAGTTTTTTTATAAAAAACCGACTTTAAATTGGTTTAAAGTCGGTTCGGTGTAGAACCAACGCTATCCACATAGGATGTAGCGTCGGTTGACGTGTCGAATCGACGCTATGCGTGGACGTAGCGTCGGTTCACCATGTCAACCGACGCTACGCTACGTGGATAGCGTCGGTTCCAAGTGTCAACCGATGCTACGCTACATGGATAGCGTCAGTTCACCACGTCAACCGACGCTACACTACGTGGATAGCGTCGATTCACCACGTCAATCGACGCTATGTCCATGTGTAGCGTCGGTTCACCACGTCAACCGACGCTACGTCACCTGGAACCAACGCTATCCACGTAGCGTAGCGTCGGTTGACGTGGTGAACCGACGCTATCCACGTAACATAGCGTCGGTTGACACGTGGAACCGACGCTACACACGTGGATAAATTCTTTTCTCTTCTTTCTTCCCAGACAGAAACTATTTTCAGCGTTGCAGAACTCTAAAATACCGAAAACCTCATCCACTTCTCCTTCACTCTTTCTCATTTTTCGGCCACCTACGACTATCATTTCCAACACCGGTTAGTGAGTTTTTTTCCTCTTTAACTAATCTTTTAGATCCCCTATTATTCATATTTTTTTTCTGTTATTATGTGTATAAATTTTTGTATTATATATGTAGGTTTGTATTATAACATAAGGAGAAGAATATGATGATCTTGAATAAAATAGAACAAAACCATGGTAATTTTTCTACTATTAATTAATATTTTATTTTTCAAATATTTGTATTATTTGAACTATTTGCTAAACTGATTTTGTTTTTTTTTTCTGCTCGAATACAGGTTTTTATTTGAGTATAATAGAAAATGAATAAATTAAAAAAAAAAATTAAAGTCGGTTCACCGCGTGAATTGACTTTAAACGTAAAGTCGGTTCACGCCTTGAACCGACTTTAAACTTTAAGTCGTTTAATTTAAAGTCAGTTTTTAACCGACTTTAATGCCCATTTTTGTAGTAGTATGAATTAATGATCCAAATGTTTCTTAACCAATTCGATCTCCTTCTATGAAGTTCCTATTAGAAGAACATCATCTACATAAATGAGCAAAGCTGTAAAAGAAGATTCAGTTTCTTTAATAAATAAACAGTTGTCATGAGTTGATTGTATGAATCCAAAACAAGTTATTTTCTTACAGAATTTAACATTCTATTATCTTGAGACTTGTTTGAATCCATCTTTTCAATTTGCAAACTTGATTGATTTTAACCTTGTTGTATCCTCCAAGTGGTAACATATAGACATCTTCGTTCAAGAAGCCAGGTAGGAAAGTATTGTTTATATCTAATTGATAAATTGGTCACTCTTTAGAAGTTATAATAACAAATAGAATTCGAATCATAACAATTTTAGCTACAAGAAAAAAACTTTTAAAATAATCTATTCTTTCAATTTCATTAAACCCATTTGCAACCCATATTCAAAAGCTTTAATTATTCAGATTTTCAGAGTAATTTCGTGGTTGCTATTAATATTTGATTGTTTATACGATTTTTAATTAATTTTAATTGAAATTTATTCGATCACGTTTAATTGAAATTTATTCTATCACTTTTAATTCCCTACATTCCAAAAATAAAGTGTGTGTTTCGATTTAATCGAAAATATCTACAGATTCTCACGCACTTCTTTTGTCGAATTCTACATAAGTTTATCCATAACTCACCAAACTTTAATATTTTGTTCTGCTAATTTCATTGGTCTCTACTTTAAATTTTTTTCTTTCCTTCGAACTCAAAGTTATCACTTGTACTCTTCGTATATATTACTCTAATTATTCATCAATTATTGTATTCAATAATAAAATATAAAACTTCATGTAACCCATCCGTCCATTCTTTAATTTTTAATTTTTGATTCATTTTTTTAAAACAATCATTTAAGTATAGTTTAAACGTTTTTGTCATTTAAGAACTATAACTCATTGGTTATGGTTAAAAGTTAATATTTGTGCCGATACTTTGATGAAAAACACGGTTATAAAAAAATGTGTTATAGTCCCTAACCTCAACACACAATTCCAGCGCAATACAAGATCTAATTTGAGTATTTTAAAGAGCTTAGAAGTTCCTAACACATAGAACAAATCAATTTTTATTGTTTTGGAGCTTGAAGAACAATTTCAATGTTGGAGGTAAGATTCGTACTTTACTTATTTTCGATCCTTTTAGTTTGTTTGTTCTGCATTTAGGTCGATAAATTTTTCTTACATTTAGCATCAGAACTCATATTACCTCTGTCTTAATTAGTTTACATTCATTTATTTTTTGTTTTGTTTCACCAAGTACCTTGAATTTGGGTTTTTATTTTGCTCAGTTTTGATGTAAATGGAAATTATAAATTATTTCAGTATTGATATTCTAATGATTCTGTGAATTAAAACTTGAAAAATCATGAAAAACATCATTCCAATTTGACGTTTCCATTCATTAGAATGATGTAATTAACTTTTTATTTAAAATGAAATTTTTGATTCATACTAAGATCATGAATCATTTGAAAATTCAATTTTGAGAATTTTGATAAAAATAATGCCAATTTTTGTCGTTGAAATCGCGAGAAACCGTCGAACCTCCATTCGGGTCGTGTGACACAACTGGAGGTTGAAGATGAAGGAAATGACTTGTTGTTTCAAGAAGAAAAAAATTTATATTTTCGAGAATCAAACCTGAATCTAGGGGTGTGCAAAAAATCAGATCATCCAACTAATCCGATCAATCCAATTTGATCCATTAATTTTTTTCCATTTGATCCGACCATTGGATCAGATCAAATGGAAAAAAAAATCAATCCGTTAAGTTTGGATTGGATGACGGATTTCACTATGTATCATCTGATCCTATCTTATCCGACCAAAAATACTTAAATATATATTTATATTTTATATATTAGTCATATTCTCATTGGTAATTCTTATATTAATCATATTTTAAAGTTTCTTTTAGCTCAAATAAATTTATGTTATATGAAAATTTAATTTTTTTATTCAAAAATACCAAAAATGGAGTTAATTAAGTTTATTAGTCAGATTGATCAGATTCAACTAATCCAATTCGAATAGGTTACGGATTAATCAGATTCAACCGATCCAATCCGAATAGATTACGGATCGGATTTGAAAGGTAATCGGATATCGGTTACGGATTAGGATGTTTTAATCCAATTGGATCGGTTACGGATTAGGATGTTTTAATCCAATTGGATCGGTTACGGATTAGGATGTTTTAATCCAATTGGATCAGATCGGTTGCGGATTAGGATGTTTTAATCCAATTGGATAGAATCAGTATAAAATCAACGATTTCGATCCGATGAACACTCCTACCCAAATCTCTTGCGTGAAAGCCAAGTGTACAGGGCTTCTTATTATTATATATTCAGAATTTGATTTTTATGTTTGGCTAATTTTGATATTAAAATAAAAATATATAATTTTAATTTGATTAATTTATTTAACTTAGGTTTATCATGTGTAAAATATTTATTATACATGTGATATTTGTTTAAATAATTTTTGGCACATTAAAATTTATTTATATTTAAATACATTATGCTAAAATTATTTATTTTGATTTTTGTATGTATAAATTTTCTAATTAATTATATATATAAAATTTGGTTAAATAATTTATGCATAATGAAATTAATTGTTAATGACTCTTTATAAATTTAATTTATGTTTATATTATTTATTTTGCTGGTATAATTTATTGTCATTTCTTTATACATGCAATCTTAAGTTAGATAATATTTGTACATTTAGAATTAAATTAATATTGCTTATGATTTTATGCAATAATTAAACTTAAGGATTTAGTTAATGTTTAAGTGATCTATGTAGTTTAATTAATTAGAGAGTAGTCACAACATCTGTAATTAATTAAAACTATATAATTAAGTTTATTTTATGAACACATTTAGAAAATAAACATTAATTGTGATTAATCATATGTAATATAATAAATTTTATCCCACATAAATTTTTATTATATTTTTTTATAATTAATTAGGATAGAATATCAAATTATATTTTCTAATTTATCCACAGGGATTAGGAAAAAGAACATAATTTGATAGTTTTATTGTAAAGTTAAGATGAATCTAATTGAATTAGAATTTTAACTCACAAGCAAGTTTTATGTCACTAGTTTAATATTTTCCCATAATTTACATTAGTAAAGATGACTTTTATTTAAGTCTCAAATTTTAATAAGCATATAATCTTTTATTACAGCTTCACAACCTGTAAATTTCTCTGATATTCATCGTAATATTTTCGAATTGAAAAGAGATACTTATAAAGTATGGAAGGAAAGAATTCTCCTTCATCTAGGGTGGATGGATATTAACTATGTTATTAGGAAAAACGAACCACCTAAAATTACTAAAACCAGCACTATAACAAATACCATGATTTATGAACAATAGGAACGATCTAATTGCATTAGCGTGATGTTCATTAAGACTAAGATCTCTGCTAGTATTTGTGGTTTTGTTCATCAGCATAATAATGTTTGGGACCTACTAAAAGCCATTGATGATCAATTCGTCACTTCAGATAAGGCTTTGGCAAGCACCCTTATTATGAAGGTATCTTCCTTAAGACTCACTAGTGTGAAAGGTATGCACGAGCACATTATGCAAATGAGGGACACTGCAGCTCAACTTAAGAATCTTAAGGTTGAGATGTCAGAATCCTTCCTGATGTATGATGAGTGCTCAAAAAGCACTAAAATTATCATGATTTTATGCACATTAATTGATTAAAAATATATATTTATATGTTTTATCATATATTTATATAAATTTGTCTTTTTCGGAATCACAGGTGTTTTTATTGTTTTTCAGGTATTTTCACTTAAAAACGTAACTTAAAGACTCAAAGAGGAATACTGGAAGTAATATATCATAAATATATTAATAAATAAATGGGGAAAGGTCAACAAATATGGAAAAATTGGACAAAATGGGTCAAAAGGGTCAAAAATGTCAAAAAGGAGAAAATCGCTGCTGTCAGTGCTTCGCTGGCTGAAATTCCTAGCGCTAACGCCAGATTCTGCTACGCAAGACGCTTTCACGTCTCGCTGCGACAAGCGCTTCGTCTCTTGCCTGCATCGCCATACAGATCTTCTCAAGCTCTCACAGACGCTCATAAGGCTAAGCCGCTGTTTTCGCTACATGCATCGTTTCACAAGGCCATCGCTGCCCTATTTTCGGGCTCTATTTTTACGCATGACGGTACATTATACCATTACGCTGACGTCATCAAGATGACGCCAAGAATTACTACTCCGCTGCTTTCACATTTTTTTTTAACATTTTTCCCCCACTTTTTCTCTCCATCCTCACCTATAAATACACCCCTTCTCTTCACTTCATACCACACCTTCAAAACACACTTCTCTCTTCTTTCTTTCTCTCTCTTCTTTCTTTCTCTCTTTTCTTAGATTTTTAGGTTTTTTTAGTTTTTCTTAGTTTTTAGTTAATTTCTCTTAGTTTTAGAGTTCTTTCCTTTTTGGGAAGAACTAGTTATGTTTTTGTAATTTATTAGCTTTTTTATTCAATAAATGGGAGTGCAAATTCCGCTTGGAGGTTTTCCAACAACGGGAATAGCATCGAAGTTCTGTAAGGATTTTATTTTCTTTACGCTTATTTTTTATGCTTTATTCTTACATGTTATATTTAATTTGTCCGTGATTAAATTTAACTCACAAGTTGTTTATAAAAATGATGTAATAATAACGTTGTTATGCTTCACAAATATTAAATAGGTAAAAATCTCTAAAATGAATTGATTTTATTTTTATTCAAGATTTTATATTAAGAATGTTAGATAGAAATATATTATTTTTCATTACAAACTTAAATCTGAAAATTAGATTTTAAAGTTTAGTTATCCGGTCGATTTAGAGTAAGGTTTTTATTTGTCAAGTACAATCGCCTCCTAGTTGTTAAGTTTCATTTCAAAAGTTTTTATAAGAATTATTATCTCAAAATGTATTGACAACATGTTTTGAAAGAGGGTTTTAAACTTGGAAAGTTAGTACTGATAACTAAATTCCCTTAGGTTTAATTTGGACACCTCAATAAAGTTTAAATCGTCTTAACCCCACCAAAGGTGGCATTTAAATGGTTCATTTTCAATCTCTTAGAAAAAGGAATTAATTTAATTAACTAAATTAGTTATCAACCCCACTCATAGTGTTAATTGATTTGTTTAGTTAACAAAGAATATCTAACCCCACCAAAGGTGGTATTCATATAAAAAAGAGAGAATCAATAAATATCAATTCATATCTTTAATAACCTAAATAATATGAGCAAACATAATTAACTTAATTATTATATACATAAATACTCCACCATTATAAATGATAAAATTTGCATAAATGTTTATCAATCTATGTTTATTTTTTATGTAAGTAGATTAAAAACACAAAACCCCAAAATATCGTGATGTGGATGTTTAGGATTTAATTTCGTTTTTAAAAGTTTGAATAATAAATTAAAAACCACATACATTCCTTCCTTAGATCGACCTTGGGAGTATACTTATCATTTTCTACGAAATGATTCGTGCACTTGCGAGAGTTTTATAAATAGAAAAAACCAACAAAGACTTCCTATTCTCACCATCAACGTGTATAAATCAAGCAAATAAATATCAAAAACAAATCAAAAAATAAATGCTTTGCTAAGAACGGCACAACCACCTTACTTTCATTTGGTGACAATTCCTAGGTCTAAGAACAACCAACAAGGAACGATCAGCGCTTGTTAACTTAGCTCATGGATGGGTGATTCGAGCCAATGCTCTGACATCAGTTCACTCTCAATCTACATTAGCCACATTTCATCGTGGTGCTACTATAATGACCTACAAGTCGCCTTGTCCTCAGCGCCAAATCTGTCATTACGAATTGTGCAAACGCTCGTTATTCCAGATCATTATCTATTCTTGTTCATTTTTTGTGTGGAGTAAATGTCTCTAAAACACGAGATAATTCTCCTTGGAATAAAATGAAGGTCTCAAATGCCAACTATAGATTAGAAAGATTTGAGTTTCCATAGACAATGTCAATTGTTTGGAAATAATTTTTTATGTAAGAGATTCTAGTGATTTTTAGAAAGAAGTAAGAATATTGACAAAATGAATAGATCATGTATTTTGCTCATTGAATGAGTGTATATATAATATCTTAGGTACATGGTAGGTTATATATTCAACGACTTGGATACATGATAATTACGTGATTTGATAACATTACATACGAACTAATAAGTAGAAAATAGGTCGTCATAAGCATTCACATAGGTAGATCGTTACATACAGATCGCTCTAGGTTTTCAAGTAGATTTTCTAAGTCACCCATAGAAGGGAAGGATCGAGATCACATTAGGATCTTACAATTTCACCAGGTCTTAATCTCTAAGACCTCACAGCATAAAAACGAAGTACAATTGTTTGGCTGAGTTGTATGTTTTATCGAGCTCGTTGGGCTCAGACTATTGTTAAGTCATTCTTATAACCTTGTTGTATTATAATAAGGTATTGACATACATTAGGTCGTATATCTGTTACATATTTAATATCAAAAAAGAATACAAAATTAACTAATTCAAAACATAATTTTATTAATTAGATTTAAAAGAGCAAGGCACAACAAAGCTTGAAAAAGATGTGAGTAATACATTATAAAGAATACAAAATTAACTAATTCAAAACATAACAAAATAGTATTATTCCAATCACAATAAGTTGCTTAGTTTTATGGTGTAGACTATGTTTATTCTTGTTTTAGAACTTTTACGCAACTTCAACTCTCAAAAGTAAAACATATAAGCATTATTTGTAAGATAATGTTGGTGTAACTATAATTGAGGCAATAATACCACCACCTACTATAATTTATACATTTGTACTACATTTTTCAGTTTCATCTATATTAGTGAAACTAGCTCTCATCAAATATTTATGAAAATTCTCACATTCTTTATTTGCATATGTAAAAGGTGTTCGAAGCTCAGTATAGATCTGCATGCATATATATGTAAATAAGTCTTTTTCTTAAAATTCAAAAGATAGTTGTTGACAAGCTTGATTCTATATTGGAATCAAAATACACTTATCTTTTGTTGTTGCGATGCATGATCTGCATTCTTGATTACAGGGTTTAATCATGTCACAACCTAATCAAATTCATCTTGAATTGGTTCTTTAAATGATACACAAGAATTGATCTAACGTAATAATAACTTTGCATAATTGGTACATTATGTCTAGCATCAATTTGAGGTGATGGTGTTACAGTGAAGTAGTCATGTTTGGTAATGAATGCCATAGGTTTGGGAGTTAGATTTATAACGATGACTTGTAAATTAACCATGATTATCAATACACTTAATGAAGAAATAAGAGGAAGTAACGAGAGTTAACTATGATTAGAAAGATGATGTATTCCTTAACATGAATAACATTCAAGGACGTATCTTTTTAAGGTAAAAAAATTAAATGTAATGGGAAATCGATAAGTGATGCTCTAAATTAAATATTAATGATATTAAATGTATAAAAATAAATCTAGTATTAAAATTTTGTATGAGTTAATTTCCTAACAATTTATAATATTAGAATTAGAGGTTTGTGTTCAAAATCTAATTAATAACCATGATTTATTATATTATAATTATTTAGTTTATATTTTATATAAAATCAACATTTTTAATAAAATAATAAATATATAAAAATATTATCGTTAACTTTCTCACTAAATTAAACTTTAAGTAATTATTGTAAAAGCACATGCAAGTATTTAAACGCTATTTTACATATTAATAGCATTACAATATTGCAAGTGGTATTGTTTTGTTTAATTAAATGACCAATACTTTTTTAATTGATTTTTAGTTAATAAAACCATGAATTTCATTTAAATAAAGACCAAGAGCAGGACTAAGTATGTATCTAATTGCTTATACTAGCTTCCCAATATTGTTTGCACATAATGAATTTACAAATCTACAAATGATCGTTGATCTAATATATGCCAGCAGCTTATACCTACATTAAGACCAAAACAAAAGAGGAGATCCTAGTATGAACAACCTCCCTCGACCACATACAACAACAACCAAAAAAAAAAATTAAAGTTCTAATATCAAAATACTACTCGTATGCTTCCAAATTTGATTATTTGGTTTTTTGGTCTAGAACTGTATCAATATAAAGTTTGGGAAAAAAATTAATAATGTTATAGTACTAATAAATAATAAATGGTAAAGATAAATAATTAACAAGTAATGTATTAATAATTAAAATTAATGGGTGGTAATTTGTTAGTATCTATTAGGCAATCAAATCACTCCTAACTGATTGTTATATCCGTATGTGAAAGTTAAGTGATCTATAAATCAATAAATAGAGTTTGTTTGAGTTTGTTATCAATTCTTGAAAAGGTTGTCATGATATCTAAGTTTTACTAGAGTTATCACTGTGTTATCTAAGAGAAAAATGATAGTATGTTAAGGTTATCTAAGTTTTACTAGAGTTTGTTTTTTAAGTAATTGTCATGATATTTTTTAGTATTAGCATATGAAGAATATTCATCTTTTTTTAATATATACCATTTTTATTCCTATAAACAAATATTTTATACTTCCTCACATTTAAAATAAATATTTTTTAAGTAACAACTCCATTTATAATTGAATGAGATTCGAAACTAAAATCTCACAACTTTAACTTTTTTTATATAAAAGAATCAATGTTTGATTTTATAATTTTTTCTATAATATTTTATTAGATTTATTTTTATAAAATAGAGATAAACATAAGAATTAAAATATCAGTCTTTATGAGTATAAAAAGTATTTAATTTTATAAAACTATTGAGAATAGTTATCCATTAATATGCGAAAACAAAAAAATACTTAAATTTATTTTAAAATCTTAAAATTAAAAGTAAGAACTTAAGTTGATTATTTTAAATAATAGAGTATCTAATACAATAATTTTATCAATAAATTATTTATTAATAAATTAAATAAATATAAATATCTTTTTTTTATATTCATAGACAATAACTTACTTGTCTATACATGCATGCAGAGATATACTAAGCTTTGCACATCTTCAACATATACAGATAAGAATGGTAGAATTTTCATAAGCAATTGATGAGAACAACTGGTTCCACAAATACATTTAAAATGAAAAAGTGAAGTGCAAATGTTAAAATTAAGGCCGGTAGCAATGTTACTGCTCCAATTACTATCGCAACAACATTATCTTACAAATAATCATTATACGGTGTTTAGTTGCATGCTAGGGTAAGAATAAACATATACTTCACCATAGAACTAATTAAGCACAAAATACTAATTAAGATGTAACTTATTGTGATTAGAATAATACCCTATTTGATAATTGTTTTTATTTTCCTTGATTATTAATTTTACTAATTTGTGGGTTCTTGAATTACCAAATATACCCTTCATAAATCATGTATGTGTGCCTTTATTGTGTTTCATGACGTAAAATATATATACTTATCAGTTTAAACATTAGACGAAGGGAGGGAGTTAATGATCCCTCCTAAAAGGAAAAGCAGAAAAATGTACTTCTAACGTGACTCAACTACAATTGTTCCTCTCATTTACTATAAGTATAAAGAAACGGGTACAGTGTCATTTGCGCAATAAATTTTTATTTAGGAATTGTGTTTTTTTTTCTTTTAAAATATTTTTAAAAAGTAAATAATTTCCTTCTTTCAATTTAAAATTTAAAAGATAATACAGTAAGTTTTATTTAAACACAAAGACTATATATAACTTAGCAAACAAACAATCAAAAAATATATCTCACAATTAATTATAAATTCTTATTATATAAAACAATATATTTTAATTCTACTAATTGATTTTATAATCCAATGAGTTAAACTTATAAAATGCTCACAATTACACCTAGGACTATATACAATATCTCTCATATGATGCATTATAAAAGCTCATATTCTTCCTGTTGCCTTCTTATGGTACCTATAATAATATAAATATACTTAAAATATAGTAGTTTAATTTATAAGTAATCTAAGATAATAAAAAAAACATAAGTTATTCAAAAGCTGTCGGTGGCTTGAACAGTATTTGATATGTTTAAGTATTAACTTTGATGAGTACTAAAAATAAAATAACTTAAAAAAAATATGAAATTTTTAATATTTCAATACAATGTGAAACAAACTACTTACTATTTCACTATATTTTTTCACCCAAAAAAAGCAACCATGTTTCGTTTAAAAATAACGAGACGGGTATATCATGCCAAACAAGAGGTGTATAGCTTAAACTGGAAAAAGAAGACGCATAAATTAATATAGATAATTATTAATCTTAATATCTTTAATTATAAATATAAATTAATTTATATAATTTAAATATGTATTTTTATACTCTTATTACAAGCCAATCAACTCATTATTAGTCCCTGTTAAAAGAAATAAATATTGTTTGGTTATTTTGTTAATAAATCATTATAATTAATAAAAATCAATATTTATTGAATTAATATAGATAAATATTAATTTTAATACTTTAAATAAAAAAAATATAAATTAATTTACATAATTTAAATATGTATTTTTATGATCTTATCAACGCATATAGTAACAACTACCATTGATTTCTTATTCTCTTATAGGCTCATGACAATTTTACATGAATGATAAAAAAAGGACAAAACTATCGCCTAATATGAGATAAAATAAATTAATTCATAAATTGCTAATAAAGCATAATGTATTTACAAAAAAGAAAAAAAATAATACCATAAACATGACATATCTATGTGGGATAAACTAACTCAAAATATTAATAATTCAATATGTTAATGAGTGTGACATAACAGAGTGATGATGAAGGGGAAAAAAGCATCAAAACTCAGCTACTAGAGCTATAAATCTAAGACAGTAGTTTTTTTTTTTTTTTTGTAATTTTATGTAAACCTTACTTTTACTTGTATTTTATTTAATTTTTGAATAATAAAAATCCTAATATTTTTTTCTATCTAAAATTATGCTTTTAAATTCTACATAGTATAAATCTAATACACAATAATTTTTCACAGATTAGGAGTGACTTTAACTCATCATCACTCTCAAATATTTATAAAATATTACTTATTAATTAAGTTAAATATTATAATAAAATTATTTTTCAAGTATTAATTAAGTTAAATATTGCACTAATTTTTGTTACTTCGTAAAGTTATTTTTCAAGTATTAATTTGAAAACAGTGTGAATTAGACTTGGACCAGGGTCTCTTATACTGATTATCCACTATAGATATACCAACAATGGTCACCCCTTCAATTGTTATTAAATAGTAATCTCGATATTATAATTGTTAACTGAATTCTGCTGCGAAAGATTCAACATTGGATAGAATACATCCACGTAAAATGATACTAAATAATCTTAATACATATACAATCATTATCATGTGGTGAATATATAGATCAATCTGCTTGAACCGCTCCACCTAAAATCTCGAGTTGGCCCAAATTGACTGATTCTATTCAGCATCAGATTTCTATAATCTATTTCATCTACTCATCTTCTATATAGATTAGTCCGTCTGTCACAGCTTGATTATTCTAAATATATCGCATACCAAAATCTATACTGCACAACATTATGATCTTATGTAAACCAGACCAGTTGGTGGTTACCGAGCCATACCAAAATGGGAATTATGGTGGTGGATCCAACAATGCAGAGGCATCAAAGTGACCGACGACCCCTTCGCTCAAAAGCCGCATTGCAGCTGTCTTTGAAAATTTCCTTGCAAATAAAAAGCAGGCAATGGAGGTAGAATTAGCACGGCACCATTCTGTCCGGTACTCTGTCTCGTAATAAACATGATTGATTTCCTGTAGATCAACAACATGAAGAGAAAAGCCCAAGTAAATATAACACTCCAATCTATTAAAACGAATATCATAGAGTATTAGAGTGCTGCTAAAACAAAGAGTGATACGTATATTCGTATCAATAACCTTTATTTCCTTGATCTTTTTGGGGCTTGCATCTGCATAGTTAAACGTAAAGGGATGCCAAGCTTTGTTCTCCATCTTAGTTGCTGACAAGTTCCATGATGTAAACGTAACAGTTCTTCGTTCAAGTTCACTTTCAAGCTCACTCATCTAAGGAGAGACATAAGAAGGCGAAAAATAATGATTCTGACAGCCAGGAACGTTAAAATAGCCACAATAATTCATGTGTGATAACATACAGTGAGATCAAGCAAAAGGATGACGAAGGACTACCTTAGTACCTCACTACATCTGGTAAAACAAAGGCAGAAATTATAACTTACCGCAAGCAATGTTTGTACGTAGTGTTCGTCTGGGATACAGTTGTGCTGCTTCTGAAGTTTCTGCATAAGTATTCAAAGGAAACAAATGTTGAGCAAATTATTTATGGAGATGCTACCATATTCATCATTACATCCTAAGTGTTCACAATGATAGTCTAGTGACACTGAATAAACTACTAAAATTCTTCAACTACGCTTACAATATTCAGCTTTCCCTTCCGGGAGTCAACAGGTGGGCGCCTCTGCAAGGAGTGAAGCACTGAAGTCAATTTCAATCACCAACACTGATTAAGGTTCTTTTTCATTTTATTTAATGTAACAATTTTGACATAATTACACAAAATCTAAAGCATGTTTCAACGGTTCTGTTTTCTCCTGAAAATGAATTACATCAGAAGAGGCATTTATAAATGCATCAAAATCCAGTTAGTTCTTTCTTTTTTCCCCTTAAATTCTAATATGAGAGATCTTATTTCCATGAAGACTACATCGATCCTTCAATTTCAATCCTGGAACTATTTACAATCATGTTAGATTTTCGAATTCAAGAGTAAATTTATGGTCTGATGAAATACATAAGGATATAATTATTGCTTTTAAAACAGCATAAGGAAATATCAAAGAATTTATCATCCAAAAGTAGGGAAGGTAATATAGAGAGTAGAAAAAATATATCAACAAAATTCAAGACAATATTTCTGGCTACATACCCTGCATAATTTTTTAAATACTCGCAAAACACCCTCATCATCTACAATGACTTCAGCATGTCTCCGTACCAAAGTAATCCACTGAAATTACCCAATCAAATTCAAGTCAAGGGCAATATAAATCCAAAAACTAATTAAAACTGGAGGAGTAATAATTAAAACTGTGATGTCTGCTGAAAGATTAGAAATGATTACTTTTATGGTGTTTCCATTGGTGATCTCAGAATATTCCATTGCTTATTTTTGGTACAAAGGAAAGCCATTTGCATTTGTTTGTTCGAAAGAAGCAAACGAAGGCTGCTAAGCTTTCAAATACGTGTATATTAACATAGATTAATCTATGAACGGATCAAAACTGCCTGTTTTTGACTAATCCAAATCCCATTCAATCTAAATCAAATTTAAAAAATTTCAATCTAAATCCGATCCGATTACGTAATTAATCCGAACTAATCCAAATACAAACAAATCGGAACTATTCTGATCAGATAAGGTCAGATTGATGTTAAAATTTATTTATAACTTATTGTCGTATATAAAACATGATATACACCACCCTTATATTTTAAATTGAATTTATTATATATAATTACAATTAAGAAAATCAAAAAAATCAACCATATATCTATACAACTATTGAATTATTAATTATGACATATATAATATTTAAATATTAGATATTATAAAATAAAATATGCATTTTTTTTAATTTAATGGTAATTCGGTCCGGATCGAATACAGTAGATTATAAAATCTATCAATCCAAATCTAAACGAATTGTGTATTTTTTATTCCAATTGTAAAATTTATCGATCTAATCCGATCCGAATCCGACAGATCGGATTGAATTTATCAATTTAAACGAATTGATTAGATTATTTGTTCACTCTTAGAATAATGTGTCCAATTAAACTACATATATAGTTTAAAAAAAAGAACGACAGCATCACATCAAGCTTAAAAAAAAAGATAAAGTGTATCATTAGTCTCTAAAATTTAACTAAATTTACACAAGCTTAATCTTTAAAATGTAATTTATTTTGTTCTCAAACTTTTAAAATTTTATACATAGATCCCTAAACTTTTAAATCATATAATTTAACCCCCACACTTTTAAAACTTCACACATATATCCTAAATTTTTGATTTACAAGTATGTATTTTAGTAACCAAGTTAGTATAAATTAAAAAATTTGAGGACTAAACTATAAGATTTAAAAGTTTAGGAACTTATGTGTGAAATTTTAAAAATTTGGGAATAAATTATACGTTTTAAAAGTTTAAACACCTACGTGTGAATTTAATTAAAGTTTGGGAATCAATGGTACACTTTAGTCTTTAAAAAAACAAAAACAAAGTGATGCTTCTAAGTAATAAAACTTCTAAATGAGAATACTGATTGAAGTGGGATTTTGTCTAATATAGGCTCTAGGAGAGCCAAAAGATTAAAAGTGTACAAAAGTTTAGAAGGCTCATTAAAATCAACTACCTGTTGACAACTAGTATGAATTATGGTCTATTTTGGTTGATTTTAATCTTTTCGAATGATTTTGGTTGATTTTGTTGTGAAATAAATTTGATACCATCGTGTTACATCACCTTTGTCAACTCAAAATCAAAAAGGTGGTCTAAATGGATGGAGGTGGCCAGTGAAGACAAGGAAGGGATGAATGACGATGGTGCTAATGGTGGGTGACGCCACTAGTAGTTGTAGAAATAGGAGGAGGTGGTTTTTGGGGAGGATGGGAGAAGAAGAAGGAGAGATAGAAGGGAAAGGGTTGAAGGGAGTTTATTTTTAATCTTTTCCATAATTTTGGACATTTTTAAACTTTACCTATTGATGCACTTCTTTTAGACTAAAAGAAGTGCATAAATAGGGGGTGAAACAGACTTTGAGTCCTCTTAACCTGAGATCCTTTTCGCCATTTGCTTTTTGGTATTATGGGTGACATTTTGGGGTTGTAGCGGCCCTCCTTTGCATCAAGAAAGCTAACAAGAAAAATAGACTACATAAATAAACAGCTTTTTTTCAAAAATCTACAACCAGGTCCAAAATAAGAGACTTAATGCAAGCAATAATCAAGTTCATGACCATCTAATAAGAAAATATGTATCAGTGTTTGGAAGCTCAATAATCAAGGACATCCATATCTACCTGTCCACGAAACTCTTTGGAGATGCCATCAGATAGTTGTATATATAGCTAAAGTTGTAGAGAGGAACACAACTGCAGTAGAATAAATAACAAATAACACCCTATTAGACACTTAACTTATTTATCACAAAATTTCTTATTATCACAAAAAAAATTATTGCATTAAATTATGTATCATTAATTTAAAGTAGAAAAATCTTTGAAACTTCCAAAATTTATATGAGACGAACTAATAAGAGAATTGGATTCAAAGAACAAACGATATAAACCTGTCAGAGAGGAGAACCAATCTCTGATTTGCTGGATCCTCAAGAGCTGTTGCGAACAGTAATCTCTCTGCTTGTATCATACTCGCTTCTCCCCATAACACCTGACAATAAACAAGCACTCACACTTCAAATTGGCTACAAGTTTTGCAAAGTACCAAAATTTAGAACATGACACCCCAACCCTAAACCCTAAAAAGTAACTTTTTGTTGCCATATACTCTTAGAGAATTAAACCTGATTCCACTTTTGTTGTCCAGTAATTTCAAAGCAACCAAACAAGAAACATCTTTAAATTCAATAAGTTGATTGAAGAACATCAAGTAATAGATTACTAATATAAGAAATTTTCTACTATTCAGGAACAAAAATAACGACAGAGGAAACTCGGTTCAGTTAACGGAATGCTGAGTGACAGAATCATGCAAGGAAACCATGAATTTTCTTAGTTGAGAATTAATCACCTGAATACAATCCTGCAATTGTCGGCCATGAAAGAAACGCGACCTCGTTGTCGACTCATCAAGAACAAAGCCAGGAGCAGAGTGTACATAAATCGAGAATTTCGCCACGTGAACATCCTGGAGAAAAGAATTTCCAAGGAATTCCACTCAGTTAATTTTCCTGAAAATGGTGACAGAAAATTGAGAGACAGTTAAAAGAAATAATAAACCTCAAAGAAGGCGTCCCAGAGAAAATCAAGGGGAAGTTCACGGCGCACTAGAAAAAGGAAGGCGATCTTTGAGGGACCGAAGAAGACGTTCTGACGAGAAATACGAGATCTGGCGCGAGAAATTGAAGAGATATCGGAGTCGGACTGAGAATGGAGGCTGAACAAGGCCACAAGACAGAGGACGGTAGAGAGGAGTATCACCAGCTTCCAGCTCAACCAGATAACATGGCGCCGTGCTATTGGTGGAGCCTTCTTCATCTTGGCTCCCCCAGGTTCCAATTTAATACAATGGTTTAAGAAAATAAGAAGGCAGTAATAAATAGGAATTTTTAAGAATAAAACTTGATTTTAAAAACAGATAAGATGAGAGGGAGAGAATTGAAGGATTGATTTTGAAAGTAGTAAGCAAAAGGAAGAATAACAAAAACACGTAAAGAAGAAGAATAAGCATTTAAGTAAGATGGTGAGAAATGTATGAAGAGGCGTTTTCGCGTTTGTTGTACAGCTCGATGGCTTTGGTTTTCAGGGAAGGAAGGAAGGAAGGACTATGGAGGGTGACCCCAAAGTACATTAGCGTCATCAATCCTTCGTAGTTTACATTTTCCCTTTTTCAATTATTTATCTTTCTTTTTTCCATTGTTTAAACTATATTGGGTTTCTAGTTATTCTTGTAATAAGTATAGGTTTAATACATTTTGGTATCAAATTGATTGAAATTAACTGATTCTATAATTAAAAAAATAGGTTTAATAAATAAAATATTACATCAAATTTGGAATGCTCATATTTTTAGAAGCATTTTTGGGTTTACATTAATTGAAAAAAAAATGCTAACTAGTATACAGTTAATATATAGTTGTAATATTAATTGACACCAAAAAAAAAATAGAAAATCAAATCCTAAGCACAACCGTCTTTGTTTCCATTCTAATATTTCTTTTTCTTACACTCCTGTTTTCGTTCATATTTTAATTTTTTTCTCACCCATAAAATTTGCAAGAACACCATATGCTTGTGTGGATTTTTAGTATTTTATTAAGATTTCTTGGTTTGTAGTTGATTCACGGCTTGTAACTGACGCTGATCCCGCCTGCTCATTCGGCTTTTACGTATTTATAAAACTCTCGCAGAATGCATTTCGAATCATTTCGGTGTAAAATAATAAGATACTCCCAAGGCCGATCTAAAGATGAATGTATATGGGTTTTTAATTTATTATTTAAACTTTTAAAAACGAATTAAATCCTAAACATCCCGTCACGATATTTTGAAGGGTTTTTGTTTTTAATCTACTTACATAAAAATAAACATAGATTCAATAAACATTTATGCAAATTTTATCATTTATAATTAAGTGGAGTATTTATGGATATAATAATTAAGTTAATTATGTTTGCTTTCATATTATTTAGGTTATTAAAGATATGAATTGATATTTATCGATTCTCTTTTTTATATTTAATACCACCTTTCAAGGTTAGATATTCTTTGTTAACTAAACAAATCAATTAACACCTATGAAATGGGTTGATAACTAATTTGGTTAATTAAATTAATTCCTTTTTCTAAGAGATTGAAAATGAACCATTTAAACGCCACGCTTTCAAGTTGTATTACTTTTAAACTTTATTCAAGCGCCATTCAAATTAAACCTAAGAATTTAGTTATCCGAGTACTAACTTTCAAGTTTTAAACCACTACCGAAAACACGTCATTAATACATTTTCAGATAATAATTTTATAAAAACTTTTGAAATAGAGCTTCACCTAACTACCGCGATATTATCACCAACAAATAAAAGAAAGCACTACTCTAAATCGATCGATAACTAAACCTTAAAATCTAATTTTCGATTTAAGTCAGAATGAAAAATAATATATTTCTATCTAACATTCTTAATATAAAATCTTGAATAAAAATAAAATCAATTCATTTTAGAGATTTTTACCTATTTAATATTTCTCAAGTAAGCATAACAACGTTATTATTACATCATTTTTATAAACAAATTTCAAATAGTTAAATTTAATCACGCATAAATTAAATATAACATGTAAGAATAAAGCATAAAAAATAACTCAGAAGAAAATAAAATCCTTACGTAACTTCGACGCTATTCCCCGTCATTGAAAACCTCCAATTTGCAGACTCCCACTTATTGAATAAAAAGCTAATAAATTACAAAAACATAACTAGTTCTTCCCAAAAAGGAAAGAACTCTAAAACTAAGAGAAATTAACTAAAAACTAAGAAAACTAAAAATCTAAGAAAAGAGAGAAAGAAAGAAGAGAGAGAAATAAAGAGAGAAGTGTGTTTTGAAGGTGTGGTGGCTGTTGAAGAGAAGGGTGTATTTATAGTGAGGACGGAGAGAAAAGTTGGGGAAAAATGTTAAAAACCATGTGAAAACGCTGAAGGCATTGCCGACGTCATACCGATGACATCAAGTATTTACATGAGGCGTCAGGCGCAAAAACGGGGGCGAAATGGCGTGGCGCACGCGAGGCAGTATGGGCGCGGCGGAGCAAGAGATACGCGCCGCGCGCGCGGACGTGGGGCGTGCTGCGCTGGTCCGATGACACTGGCGGCGGGTTTCAAACGGCATGCCGATTTTTCTCCTTTTTGACATTTTTGACCCATTTTGTCCAATTTTTCCATATTTGTGACCTTTTCCCATTTATTTATTAATATATTTATGATGTATTGCTTCCAAAGATTCCTCTAGTCTTTAAGTTACGCTTTTAAGTGAAAATACCTCGAAAAACAATAAAAACACCCGTGATTCCGAAAAAGACAAATTTATATAAATATATGATAAAACATATAAATATATATTTTTAATCAATTAATGTGCATAAAATCATGGTAATTTTAGTGCTTTTTGAGCACTCATCAATGTACTATATCCTTAATGATCTCCCACATTAGTACAGGCCATTCAAAATCTCGTACAACACACATAAGGATAAATTGTCAATTAATGAACTAATGACCATATGTGTTCAAGAGGAAATGATGCTTGTTATGGAGCTTGATGAAAGTGCAATGTTGGCTACAACCAGTGGGAAAGGAAAATCTCAAAACAAATAGAAATGGAAAGGGATAATTCCATCTCAAACTGATATTAAGAAATAAGCCAAGTGTTTCTTTTGTAAAAACAAGGGACATATGAAGAAGGAATGTATCAAATTCTAGGAATGACTTGAGGATAAAGGTAATCCAACCTTGTTTATTTGTTATGAATCTAATTGGTTAATGTTAATATTAACACCTAGTGGATTGATTTTGGATCTACAATTCATGTTGCAAACTTCTTATAGGGTTTGTGAAACCTAAGGAAGCCAAGAGGAAGTGAGCAATACATTTTATCCAACAACAAGATGGGCTTACATGTGAAGGCTGTAGGGACATGCAATTTGATTTTAAGTAGTGGTTTTGTTTTAGAATTAGAAAAGACTTTTTATGATCCAAGTTTCTTGAGAAACTTGATTTCGATTTCAAGACTTGTACCTTCTGTTATTCTTTTCACTTTTCATAAACATGTTTCAGTTTGTTTAATAAATTTGATTATGATGGAAATGGTATTTTGTCTGATAGTATTTACTATATTAATTTACGAAATAATGCTAATCATAACACTATGCATGTTCAAGGTGGAACTAAAAGGTGTATTATTGGTGATGACTCTTCTACATTATGACATAAAAGATTAGGACATATCTCCATAGAAAGAATTAAAATATTAGTGAAAGATGAGTACTTATTACTCTCGATTTTATTGATTTTGAGACATGTTTATACTGTATTAAGGGAAAATAGACTAACAAGTCAAAGAAAGGTGCCAATAAGAGTTTAGGCATATTAGAAATCATAAATACTGATATATGTTGTCCAGACATAGACATACAAGTTTAGAAATATTTTATCACCTTTATTGATGATTTTTATCGATATATGTATCTCTACATGCTTTATAATAAGAACGAAGTATTAGATGCCTTCAAGATATTTAAGGCTAAAGTAGAGAAATAATGCGTAAAGAAAATAAAGCTCATGAGATCAGATAGAGATGGTGAATATTATGGTAGATATATTGAGAATGGACAAGTGCCAGGTCCGTTTGCTAAGTTTCTTCAAGAGCATGAGATAGTTTCCCAATATACTATGCCTGGTTCATCAGATCAAAATGGTGTAGCAGAAAGGAGAAACCGAACATTATTGAACATGGTACGAAGTATGCTTAGCTACTCCAATATTCCTAAATTCTTGTGAACTGAAGCTTTAAAGATGACTATGTATATATTAAACTGAGTTCCTTCTAACCAAGGTTGTCTCAAAGATTACATTTGAATTATGGAAAGGTTGGAAACTGAGTTTACGATATATGCTCGTTTGGGGATGCCCATCTAAAGTGTGGATTTATAATCCACAAGAGAAGAAGCTAGATCCAAAGACCATTAGTGAGTATTTTGTTGGATATGTTGAACAGTCTAAGAGATATAAATTTTATTGTCCATTTCACAACACTAAGTTTATGTAATCAAGAAATGTAAGGTTTCTTGAGTATGACCTGATTAGTGGGAGCGATTAAATCAGAAACATAGATTCTAATACTGATCATTTAAAGTCTCAACCTTCCACTTTAGGAGATAGATTGATTGTTGTTCACAACATCCCTCAAGTACAAGCTGGTGTTGAACAACTAATCATTAAAATTCCACAAGTTATTGATAACATTCCAATAAATCAGATTATTCAAGAGATTTCTGAAACTTCTGAACAAGAATTTGAACCTCATACTTCCCAAGAAGATGATGGTGCAATATTAAGAAGATATATTAGAACAAAAAATAGACAATTTCTAGTGATTATGTTATGTATCTACAAGAATTTGACTGTAACATTAGAGTTGAGAATGATCTCGAATCCTTGTCATAAGCCATGAGTTGCAAAGAGTCTAAATTGTGGTATGATGCTATGAAGGATGATATGAGTTCCATGAAGAGTAATAGAGTCTGGGACCTTGTTGAGTTGCCTAATGGTGCAAAAGTCATTGGATGTAAATGGTATTTTAAGATAAAGAAAAACTCATTGGGTAATGTTGAGAGATACAAGACCAGATTAATTGCTAAGGGATTCACTTAGAAAGAAGGAATTGATTATACAAAGACTTTCTCCTTGTATCTAAGAAATATTCCTTGTGTATTATATTGGCATTAGTAGCCCATTTTGATCTTGAGATGCAACAAATAGATGTGAAAACAACATTTCTCAATGGATACATAGAAGAATAGGTTTACATGAAACAACCTGAAAGATTTCTCTTTAGTGATGGTGAGAATTTGGTTTGTAAGCTTAATAAGTCCATATACGGACTAAATCAAGCATCTCGCAAATGATATTTTAAATTCCATGGAGTAATTTCTTCATTTGTATTTGTTGAAAACCCCATGGATCAATGTATTTACTATAAGGTTAGAGGGAGTAAGAAATGTTTTTTTTGATTTTATATATGGATGAAATTTTGCTTGCAACCAATGACAAGGGTTTGCTACATGAGGTAAAACAATTCCTCTCTAAAATTTTTGATATGAAAGATATGGGTGAGACATCTTATGTCATTGGTATTAAGATCCATAGAGACAAACTTTGAGGCATCTTGGATTTATCTCAAGAAACCTATATCAATAAAGTTTTAGAGAAATTTTGAATGAAAGATTGTTCACCAAGTATTTCTCCCATTGTGAAGGGCGATAACTTCAAATTAGACCAATGCCCAAATAATGATTTTGAAAGAGAACAAATGAAGAACATTGCATGTGCTTCTGATGTCGAAAGCCTGATGTATGCTCAGGTTTGCACAAGGCCTAAGATTGCATTTGTCATTGGAATATTGGGACGACATCAGAGTAATTCAGGTTTGGACCATTAGAGAGTTGTAAAGAAAGTGATGAGGTACGTTCAAGGAACCAAGGACTATATGCTAATATATAGACAAACTGATGATTTATAAGTAATTGACTACTTTGATGTGGACTTTGGTGGCTGTGTTAATTCACACAAATCAACATCTAGTTACATTTTCATGCTTGCCAATGGATCCATGTCTTGAAGGAGTGTGAAGCAGTCCTTGATTGCTACTTCCACTATAAAGGCTGAGTTCATTTCATGCTTTGAGGCTACATCACATGGTGTATGGTTAAAGAGTTTCATTTCAGGGCTTATAGTAATTGACTCTATTTCTAGGCCATTGAGATTGTATTGTGATAAATTAGCTGATGTGTTTATGGCTAAGAAAAATAAGAGTAGTAGTTGAAGTAAGCACATCGACATCAAATACTTGACCATAAGAGAATGTGTTAAGGAAAAGAAAGTGGTCATTGAGCACGTTAGTACTGAGTTGATGATTGTTGATCCTTTTACTAAGGGCATGACACCGCTGAAATTTAAGGATCATGTAGAAAAAATAAGACTTGGTTATACTATGTAAAGGTACAGTTTATTATTGAAACTCTATATTACCATATTTTCTCATATTCATGTGCACTTTAATTTATTTGAGAAAATATATTTGTATAGGACTAAAAATATAAGATTTATTCATTAAGTTTTGTTACCACATAAATACTTGAGAAACTAAATACATTGTAAGACATTGGAGATAATACTCGTTCTTAGAGGACCTAGCACCACGATTCATGTGTTTATTTCTCAAGAAAGATAATCGATGGGATTAAGTTAAACGTTTAGACCAAATGGGAGAATGTAACCGATCTGTCCATTCTCCAATTTTCAATTTTCAATCTATTTTTCTTTAAACAAATTATTCAAATATGGTCCAAATGTTTCTACCATTGAAGAGTCATAACTCATTGGTTATGACTGAAAGCTGGTAACGTTGTCAATACTTTGATGGGAAGCACGACTATAAAAAGGATGGTATAGTCCCTAAGCTCAACACGCAGTTTCAGCGCAATACACCATCTAATTTGAGTGTTGTTAAGAGCTTAGAAGTTCCTAATACATAGAGCAAATCAGTTTTGATTGTTTTGGAGCTTGAAGAACAATTTCAATGACGGGAGATAAGATCATTATTTTACTTGTTTTCGATCCCTTTAGTTTGTTTATTTCACATTTGAGTCGATAAATTTTTATTACAATTTAAACCAATGACTAAAATATTGACGATATCGTCAACATTATCGTGATATTGTATTTTTTTTTACACATTTTAACATTAAAACATAATATTCATATTTTTTGGTTAAAATGTTGAAAATATCACGACATTATCGAAAAATTATTGCCGTCGAGAAGATGTCAATAAAAAATCATATTTTGTTAAAATATCGTAGATGATGTAGATATTATTGCAAAATTGTTGACAAAATATTAACAAATATCGATAAAATATAATTTCATATTAATTTTTTTATTTTCTAACTAATTTTTATTTAAATTTATCTATTTATAATTTTCTTTTATATTCAATTAAAATATTATTTATTTAAGATAATATTTTATACTTCTTTTAATATATTTTTTTTTATTTATACCTGATTTTTATATTTAATTTAATAATTTTACCTATATAATTATTTTTTTCATAATTTAAATTCTATTATATAACCACGAGGTTTATTCATTTATAATAATATTAAATATTACAATCTCAATAATTATTTTAGATTTTAACTAGTTATTATGTAATAGTTTTGACTAATTAGTTGACTTATTGATCAAATCGAATGCAATAATTTTTATAAATATATGTATTAAATAAAAAATTAGTTTACAAATATAAATAATTGATTGTTTTAATATTTTATAAAGATTTACAAACAAATTCTATGATTTCCATATAATTTTCATAGTTTTCTTAAATAATTTCAAAATTTTTATCGATAATAATAATATATTTGATATTTTTGTAAAATTTAAATTTTGATATTTAAATCTACATCAACATTTTAAAATTTGGTCTCAACAAGTTATATGGTGCTCTACTCAATTATATGTGATAGGATATTTATCTTCTTATTATTTTTAATCTCTTTATTATATTTAAGTTTTTTTTATGTATTTGTTAATGCTAAATGTAAATAACATCTATGTCTAGTCTGGGTAAGAATGTTAAAAATAATAAATATCAAATATTATATATTTTTTGTTAGTTCATGAATCATAAATTGGAATACTATTGTAATCTTTTTTATCAAGGGTTTTGTGTGACTAAGTTTTAATGTTGTAATATATATAAATATATCATGAAATAATAGTACGCTTTCACCATTCTCTACTATTACTGAATTTTGAAATAAATGAGAGTTAAGACAGTGACTATGAAATGTCAAAATCTCATAATAACAAATTTTGAGAGTTAGTTACGTTATTTGTTTACTTTTTGGTTCAAGGAGTTAGTTATGCTATTATTATTTATTTATTTTTTGGTCACGGATTTAGTTATGTTATTGCCTAGGCAATAAAACGGAACAATGCCCTTAGCCATAATTAAAAATAATAATAAAAATATCCTCAAAATTTATAAAAAAAAAAATTCAATAATATTAAATATAATTTAATTAAATAAATTTAAATAATCATAATTTAATTTAAACGATATATAATTAAATGGTGATCAAAATAAAATAAGATATAAGATGATTTTTGATAATATATAAAAATATATGATATTTATGTAAAAATATATATTTTTATTATAAATTTTAAAAATGATAATTTATTATTTTTCTATCTATTTTACGAGCTCGCTTATTAGATTGTAGGATGTAGTGGCAAGATTTAACAATGTTTATGTTACAACTTGATCACTATGAGAAATAGAATATTCAAAGGTGTTCAAGCAGGAACAAAATAATTTAACAAACTGTACATGTTTAATGTGTGTTTCCAATTAAGGGTTCTAAAGAAAATAAAACAATTTAATTAAAATTATTTAATATAATCCTTAATTTTGAAATATTACAATAAATTAAGAAGGATCTACCCTTTCTTAGTCAACAAATTGATTACCAACCTCATATGTACGCAGCAAATATCCAAATTTGTACTGTATGATTATATCATTATAAAAATCTATTTATTATAAATACGTAGAAAATACAATTTATACATACGACGTAATATTATTAATACATAATTGTATTCAATAAAAAATTATCAAGTTTATAACTATTTTTTTTTTCATTTTACAAATTATGTAGTCTAAATCTGTTTATTACTGCCCTATACATCACCAATTGATTGATAAAGTTAATGACAGTGATATAAAGGCTTATGCTTGGATCAACCCATGTATGCATACACCACTCGGTTGGCTTCTTCTAGCTATTAAGTGTCTCTAACATGTTTCTGGTCATGGTTTGGCAGGTTGGTCGGATCATAACCCGAATTAAGTATAAGAGGTATTTTTTTGAACCTAATCCAATTCGCATTGGGTGGTGGGTTAATAAGGATTTTGTCCACTTCAAAACGCAAACAGACTTATTTTGCAGCAAATAATGAGTAACACCAACCATTACTTTATAACCCAATCAATCCTACCACTATCTAGGCTCTTGACTTCTTTCTTTTTCTCCCTAAAAATCTTCTCTCTTGATTCCAAGATATAGCTAGCAGCCACTTAATTTCCTTGTAAAATTTTCAAATTATTTCATTTAAGTAGTAGAGGTGGTAATGAGATATTGATTTAAAAGCAATACTATTACTCTATTTTTATATTTCTATCATAAAGTTGTTTTATTTTAAAAGAATTTTCACTAAAACATTCATATATAATTATTGAAAATAATTATAAATTTAAATAAAATAATCATGATAATTATTTTTATTGTAAAAACGATAATGAGATATTGATTTAGAAAGAATATTATCCTATCTTTATATTTTATCATAAAATCGTTTCATTTTATAAAAATATTTACTATAACATTCATATATAACGGATTAGATTTATCTTAATGTTTTATTTTTCATAATTAAAATGAAAAGAGAGATCGAATCAATAACTAATATTAATATTATAAGATTTTCTCCTTATATCGACTTTTATTATTATTATTACCCTTTATTGAAATGGTTGTAGATGAATTAACTTGATATTGTTTTTCCCTGTTTGTTAGAAATTATGGAGCTGGTATATAAATAAATCCATGTGTCCAAACTATAACCATTAAACATTGGACACCTACAAATTTGAAGCAATCAAGGCAATGCCAGTTCAGTTGATAATGGAAGCCAATCACAAGTAATCCACATGTTATAAAAATCCACATGGAAATATAAGGCACACTTTATTGCATTAATAAAAAATAAAAATTATAATTGTTTTGAATGTAAGTTTATGTATCATTAATATTTTTTTAATTTAAAACAAAAATTACCTTTATCTCAACTTGACGTGGCAGAAATTAAATAGATAAAATAATTGAATGTACTTTCATAATTCAATTAAGTTTTATCAACCAGTCGTTGTTATCTACTCTCAACTTTGAAATAATAATAATTAAAAAAAATTGCTTAATTCATCTAATATTTTTAAGTTTACTAACAAGAGTGGGAAGAAAAAGTGAAGTGTGTTGGGGATTTGAAGTTTAAATAAGTGTATCTCATGTTATTTTTATAAAATTAATATTAAAATTATATTTTGATTATTAATTGATAAATTAGATTAAATTTTATCACGTGATTAATCATTTAAGATTATTTTAATCATTTTTATCACCTTAATATCTTTAATAAAATTGTTAATTTTAAAATATATTCAAAATTTTGATAACATTTCAACAAAAAAATTAATTTTTTAGTTAATAATTAAAATAAAATTTTAATATTAATTTTATGAAAGTAAGAAGAGTCTCGTAGTCATTAAAAAATTATAAAAATTCTATATATGTATTTTATTTTATGTAAGTCATAGGACGTAGTTTCAATACTTAAATTTTTTTAAAAATGTGACAAGTTTATTAATTTTTGGTACTTGAAAGTTGAATTCATTTTCTATGAATAACAAAAGAGAACGAGTAATTTAAGTTTGTTATATTTAATGAAAATGTATTTTAATTTTTTACTTATTATGTATGATATAGTACAAATATATTGTTATTGTTTTTATCAAAAAATTACAAAAAATTATTTTATAAAGATGATAAATTATTATTATTTTTACTCTTGAAAAAAATTTGGTTAACTTAGAATCTTTTGTCAAAAAGTTTAGGGATTGATTTATTGATATTAATTTAAGGATAAGTAAAAAAAATTATTTTGTTAGGGATGAAGTAGAGATAGTTATTGATTATAATAATTTGCTTTGAAATCCAAGTATGCATTGCTGGAATTTTAAGAGCCTGAAAAAGTAGGTAAGATGAACATGATAGCTAGTAATCCTTCGTAAAATGGTTGTTAGCTAGCTGAACTGTTTCTTCAGCGTTTAGTTAAATTTCATGGACACGTTATATTCTTGAAGTCGTTGGTATTATAAAGTCTCTAAGCTAATAATTTCCCCATTTAATATCATTTATAATATCTTTCGATATAGTTTATGCTTTACTTTGTAGCAATATATATATAACACATTTTATAAAGTTTTATGTTTTACTAAAAAAATAAAAATAAAAATTCATGTATAGTATCTTATGGTTCTAGTCATTTAGCATCAGCACATAAAATTCAATCTTTATTTTTGGGTAAAGAATGCTTTAATTTTAAGTTGCTTAATATTTAATTTTTATGCATTTGGTTTAAAATTTGAAATTAGCTTTAAGTTGAATTTTAAAAGTACAAAAAAAGTAGGATGATTAAAATGTAAAAATTAAAAATAAAGAGATTAAATTATAAAGAAAAAATAAACAGATAAAAGTGAAAAATTAAAAAATAAAGGGTGTAAAAATATTATACACTAATTCTTTTAAATTTAAGTAAGTAGGATCTAACAATTTATTTATACTTTTTAACATTTTCTTTCAAGTGTACGCTACTTTATTTTCGTAAAGATCTATTAATTGAACTTTTTTCAAGAATGTTTTTTTTAATATGTTATAATGCTCATCAAATTTGAAAATTTTAATTAGCATCAGGAGTTGTCATATTGATTCGATCTCGGGACCTTATTGTTCTAATACCATGTAAGAATTCTAAACAGATTCTAGATACAAACATTCTAGAATATATTACAAAAATATTTAGATCTACATCATACTAGATTATTGAAAATTTATGGATTCAAGTGAGATACTTAGATTTATTGAAAAAGATCGCCTATTATCATAGATATATTACAAAAATCAATCACGAACAAAGGGATAGTTTTTGATTTTCATCAACCAAATCACTTAAGTTTCTCAATGGGATCGTCGTCTCTCTTTCAGATGGAGAAAAGAGAAATTATTATATGATTTGGTGTATTGGAAACCATAATCAAAATAATCTTTATATATTGTTCAATTGGTTCTTATAATCCCTTAATTAAGGCAAAAAAAAATTAATTTATACTAAATCAACCTATATTAATTTGAGCAATCTTAGAGTTTACCAAAATTTGACTACTTAATTTTTATCTACTATATTAAATAGTTAATATAATTCAAGAAGGAAAATAAATGTTGTCTAATTTAGTATAGAAAATATAATTTCTTAACAATCTCTCGTTTGGGTAACATATTATTCCTAAATCAATTATATCATAATAATTTCTTAGACGTGCATCTATATGCTATTTATATTTAGACTTTTCCTTAAACAATACAGTCCATCTAATATACTAGTAGTAGAACCATCACGACTTCTATCATAATATAATCGTGATCAAACCACGATGATCACCATACTAATATACTCAATGACATAGATCAAATATGGATGAGAGGTATGAAAATTACTTACAATATGATCTTAGACATGCCTATTTTCAATTGGTCTTTTTTTTAGTTTTTATTGAGATTAATCCAAAGTCCTTAATGTAATGTGAATATTGCATACAAAAAACATAAGTAAACTCAAAAATAGAATCATAAACTATCGACTTTATTTTGCAGAAAACTAAATATTCCAATATCTAAAGTAAAATCCACAGAACATAAAAAATGACTCCCATTAAACTAAAGTATTATCATAAATAACACTTATATGATCAATGTGCTCGTGAAAGATCTTAGGTGTTAAGCCCTTTGTTAATGGATCTGCATAGAATCTGTTCCTATATGTTCTATGAAAATATATCAATCCTGAACTCTCTCTTTAAGAACTAGAAACTTGATGTCGATAAACTTTGACTTCATTGAGCCTCTGTTTTTATTGGAGTAAAGAACGATCGAGTTATTGTCACAGTAAATCCTCAATGGCCTATTAATGCCATCTATCACACATAGTTTAGTGACAAAGTTTCATAGCCATATCTTGTGGTTGGATGTCTCATAAGGAGCGTTTGTCATCTTGGCATCCCGTGAAATTAGAGTTAGAGAACCAAATGTTCTTTAAACTATCTTATCTTTGATAAGTGAGCATGTATTATTTTATTCTCCTAAATAACACATCATAAGTTTGGTTGTTTTCTAGTGCTGCATACCTAGATCACTTATATATCTTCCCAAAACTCTTACTATAAATGATATGCCAAGATGAGTGCAAACTTAAGCATACATCAAACTCTCTACTATTGAAGCATAGGGAATACTTTAAATCTTTTTCCTTTCAATATCATTGTTGGGTCATTTTTAAGACTAAACTTGTCTCCTTTAACCACGGATGTGTCTCATAGTTTATTATCTTTCATGTTGAATCTACTCAGAGCCTTATCTATATGGCTCTCTTGTGACAACTCAAGGATACCTTGATAACAATCTCTTAGCATCTGAATGCTTAATACAAAAAAAGTTTTATTAAGATCTTTCATCTCAAATTTATTTGCAAAAATTTCTTAGTTTCGTGCAATAAACCAATATCCCTTTTAGTGAGCAGAATGTCATTGATATATAATACAAGAAAAAATATTTTTACTCCCACTGAGCTTGTGATATACATTGTTTCTTCAATTTCTCCATTGAGAAACACAGTCTTGACATCCATCTAATGCAACTATAGATTAAAATGAGCCATTAATGTCGTTAAAGTTCTAAAAGATTCTTTCAAAGATACTAGAGAGAAATTCTCTTTGTAATTTATGCCTAGATTATGAGTAAAGCCTTTGGTAACTATACATGCCTTATATCTTTTGACATTACCCTTCAAAATCCCTCTTGGTTTTACATATTCATTTACAACCAATGGGCTTTGTACCTTTGGGTAACTCAGCGAGATCCCAAATGTCATTATCTTTTATAAACATCATCTCATCCTTCATGTCATCAATCCACTTTTGAGGGTTAGAAATGTGAATGGCTTGATAAAATTTGATCAGATCATCCTCTGTTAAACCAACGCCATCCTCATATTATTAAAGAAATATGATATAATCATCTAGAATTACACTTATCCTCTCTTTAGCATATCTCATTAATGGTACTTCTTGACGTTGTTGAATTTTTTCTATAAGTGATGCTTGAGGAAGAATCTCATTATTGTCTTGGTCCTGAACACCGATACGTATAGAAATCTTATTATATTCTTTTTCAAAGACAACATTCTTTATATTTTCTTTCCTCTCAAACTCAATATCCTTAAGAAATCTCGCATTTTTTTGTTTTAAATAAGGATCTTATTTTGGGATTGTATAACTTGTAATCTCGAGAGTGTTCAACAACTAATGAAATATCAGCTAACCATCATTAAGTCCAGTTTTCTTTCATGTGGCCTATAAGGTTGTTCCTTAGTTGGAAAACCTCAAATGTTTAAGTGCCCAATGCTTGGTTTCTTGCGTATCTGAAGCTCATAAGAGGTTTTGGCAACTGTTTTTCTCGATACTTTATTAGGGATGTACATTACGATCTTTAAAGCTTCTCCCCAAAGCAAATCTAATAAGGAGGAATGATTAATCATATTTCTTACCATATCCTTAGGTACAGAAGCTAAATTGACTTCAAAACAAACTAAAGCTAGAAGCATATCCTTTTTACACTCCATGGGGCGTATTTGGAATACTCTTTCATGTGTCTAAGCTTCTTGCAGAAATAGTAGGAAAACTCATAATTCTGCTTCTTTTGTTTCTGTTGAGAAGAACCTTCCATAACAACCATAACTCTCTTTCTTTCTTATTCTGAGAGGTTGATGCAAGTGAGCATTTTTAGTCTTATCCCGCTACTCCTTTCTTCTTTTTGCACATAGTGAGATATAAAATCATTGAGGGACCATTCATCTTTTTGAGTGTTATAACTCACTTTGAATTACCCAAAGTGTGAAAGAAAAGAGATCAAAATCAAGTACATGAGCAAATTCTCAGTTAGCTCTAACTTATGTGACTTGAATTTTGATGCGAGATGAGATGGAGATGTACTTTCTTATGTTCTCTTTGCTCATATACTTCATCGTAACGAGTTTAACTAAAAGGTTATTTGCCTCCTACTTTTTTGTTTTTGACAAAATATTACTCAATCTCTTCTAGTAACTTCTTGGTACTCTTGCTTTGAATAATAGATCCCCAAAATACTTCAGAATAGAACGTTTCATAATCATTATGCACATTCGGTTAGGCCAACCTTATTTTTTAATTTTTACCTCATTGGGATTTTTCAGAGTAACAATGGGCTAATCTCATTGAATTGCAAGATCTAAATCCATACAACTGAGGACAATCTCCACGTTTTCTTTTCAAATTTTGAAGTTTATCCAATGTAACATTGGGATGTTGCTAACTCGAGTAGGAATATTCATAGCAATAACAACAGAAATTATGCAAAGAGTAAAATAAACACGGACACTCATAGAAATAAATCAAAACATGAATAAATAATCTAAATTGAGGATCATCTCAAGATACCTGTACAATATTAATTCCTAGTCTTTGGACAAAGAAATTGACTATAAGTGATACTTTTAGTGCAATGATCAAATATTGATAATTAATATTGTCAAACAACAGTCTTTCTTTGGATCGATTATTGTTAACATGAAAATAAATAAAGAAATGTTTTTATAATCGTCATGTATTTATTATTATAAGTGCATTGTTATTTGACCAAAATGTTTTCCTTTAGGTCGAGCGCAATTTGCATAAATAACTCCAGACAAAACATCTATATATTTTTAGTTAAATTAATCTTCACAATAATAGTTACTTTTGTAACATGTTATTTTAATCAATTTAATTAAAAATATCAGATAAATTAGGTAAAATAATATAACAATCCTATAAAAAAATTGTATTTTTTATATAAATAAAGAATCAAATGTTCTACCTTGTAAATAATAAAATCACTTAAAAAATTAATAATATCAAAACTATAATATATGAAACAAGAATAAAAATCTAGATATTAGAAAAAATTATCTTAAGAAAATAAATAATAAATTAATTGACAAAATATAAAAATCGAATGAACATACTTTAATCCCAAATCAAAAATAAAATCTTAAAATTCAAGGAATTTCACACAAAATATAAATATTATATTTGAATAGAATATTCACAAATACTAATAATCTAATAAACATAACCGTTTTTATAACACCTATTGGAATAAATCATACTGAAAGTCATAAACATATTCTAAATACAAATATCCTAGATTAGAATACCAAAAAATTTAAAATCTATATCATGTCAGATTATTAAAGATTTATGGATTCAAATAAGATACTTGGATTCATTAAGAATGATCGTCTACTATTGTAAAAATACTATGACAATCGATCATAAACGGATGAATACAAACGAAAAGATAGTTTGTGATCTTCCTCAATCAAATTGTCTTAGTTTCTCAATAGGATTGTCATCTATCTTTTAAACGAAGAGAAGATAAATTATTTTATGATTTATTGTATTGGGAACCATAACTAATAGGATCTTTATATATTGTTCAATTAGGATTCTTATCATCCCCAAATTAAGATAAAAAAAATTGATATTTACTCGATCAATTCATATTAATTTAATCAATCTAAAGACTTATTAAAATTTGATTACTTAATTTTAAGTCATTATATTAAATAGTTAATATAATTGAAGAGTGAATATATACGTTGTCTAATTTAATTTCCTAATATTTCTTTTTACATTTTTTACTTCTTCACGAGTATTAGCGTTATATATTATATAAAACAAATATTTATAAGTCAATAATTAATATTATTATATCATAAATAAATAAAAAAATACCTTAAATTTTAATACTATTCTAATAATATGTTGAAAAAAAAAGTAAGAAATGGAAGTGGAAAATGTGCAAATAATAAAGGAAGAAATAGATTATTTGTATAATTTAACCTAATTATATGACTAAGTCAATTTTTTTGATAAAGATTAGATTAAAGTACACGTATTAAAGAATATATAATTAAAGTATTCTTTTTTCTTAAAACAAATCGGATTTTATATGCTAAATAACCACGAAGAACAAATAATAATTAATGAACCCTGAAGGAGGAGATACATAATAATTTAAATCCCGGTCTTATAGCTTTTAAGCCTTATTACATATATTATATTTGAAGTAAAATCCTCAAATTTTTCCGATCAAACTCTCATAATTATTATTAATTTAAAGAATAATGTACGAGTTTATTGTCATTTTTTTTAAATTATATTTTGCGTATATTTTGTAACTAAAATTTTAAATTTGTTATACATTTAAATGAATTACGTGACAACAAAGTTATTAATAATAACTTTAAAATTAAAATCTTGAATAGTTGTTGGTGTAAAATAGATTTTTGACGTAGGGTAATATTTTATTAAATTTAGTAAATTACAGCTCAAATTAACACCTAAACTAAACGCTCAAAATGAGTATGGATTTAGACCCCATTTATGTCGCTCACATGGAACGTCCATCCCTCTTTATATGGTCGCTTTCAATATTTTTCCTCACTGAAATGTAATGTGAAAATATTATAGCTACAGATCAAAAGCAACCTAATAAGTTAATAACGTTTTAAGTAATTAATAAATTGATTTATTAATAAGTAAAACAGGATTGTTTTTGTCTTCAGTATAATGTTTCAGTAGTAGCAAAATAATAATAAATTGGGCATGGACTTGGCCGAATAAAAACTTAATACATAATTAGTTCATCACTTCATCTCAAAAAGCTACAGTTCTGTTTATTGATACCTAGAATTTCATTATGTCATACATACATTTACTATTGTCAAGCTCATATATTGGGTTCTCACTCAAGCTTCTAATAGCTAATGTATTTTAAATGTATGATTTGGTGGAAAAAAAAAACATTTAACTATAACTAGAAAGTTGATTCTTTTTAGAAAGAAAAAAAAACAAAAGGTTTATTAAACAGTGCCTTTCATGATGTCCATTTCAAAGCCTAGCTTCCCCTAAACTAGGGTTTTACAAATTGATTGAGATGCATTCACAGCTCACGTGACTGACGAAGATGATTTTTTTTTTTTTTTTTTTGTAAACGATAATCATCCATTTTGAGCGTGGGGAGTAGGATTGGGAATTGAACCTTGAATCTTTGGTTAATGACACCACGAATTTATCAACTAGTACATTGAACCTTGAATCTTTGATTAATGATACCACAACTTTACCAACTAGAACGGCAAAGATTAGGCACCTTTGAAAACGATTAGATGACAAAACCGAGCTCATGTTTTTTCAAACCCAGCACCAACCCAACATACATGGCTTTAGAAATGTTTGTCAGTACATCTTTCTTACATTACCGAACAACATGTGTATGAACTCACATTTGTTCGCTTAATTGCTACTCGTGAAATTATAGCTATCAAATGAGTTCAATTAGTTCAATTCATTTATATAAAAACTAAAATATAAAGCTAACAAACAACTTATTTAATTTTTTTTATTAAACTCATTTAAATTATTTTAAATATTTATATCATGTTTGATAATTATTTCAATTTTTAATTTTTAATTCTTGAATTTTAGAATTAAATTTTCATTTTCAAAAGATAAAAAATTTATTTAATAACCAATTTTTAGTTTCAATTTTAAAAAATAAAAATTTAAAAATTAAGTATTAATTATTTGATAATTAATTCTTAATTTTTAATTTTTAACCTTAAGTTAGTTTAAACAACTCGTTTAAGCTCGTTTGATTTCTCTTAATCAAACAACTAATTACAATAATTTTTTTATATGACTTATTTAGTGATCTAATGATAAGACTTAATTCATGGTCATTATTTCAAATCATACATTTAAATTACAATTATTATTTGATCTAAACAAATCATGAAGCAGTAATTAAGGTATAATTTTGGTTAAAATCCAAAACACTAACCCAATACAATACAACAACACATAAATTATTTTTTAATTCATATTAATTATTAATTATTATAAATAAATAAATTTAATAAAAATCAGTCTATTTTTCTATAACATAAAAAAAATGTGAATTTAGACAAGAAAAAGAACACGTATAAACACGACACTCAAAATAATAATGGTAGCAATAATAATAGCAAAATAAATAAACTCAAAAAGGGGTAATGACCAATCACCATTTGGATAACCACATGCCACTTCAATGCATTACACACAACTACTTCTACTGACTACTGGCTACTGGTTTGCCTTATTATCATTGAACCATTAAAGACTCCCTATCTATATAAACCCTTTTTTCTATACAAGTCTTTGCATATCAAATCAAGCTTATTGGGAGTTATTAGCTCTTTCTCAACTCCCTTAAGCATCCAAATCAATTGTCATTTTCTTTAGCCATACCATGGCTAGCTCATTAGCTGTTTTGGGTTCATTTTTTGTTTGTAGTTTAGTCATGGTATTAGCAACTTTTGCTCCTAATGTGGAGGCTCGTGCTTTCTTTGTATTTGGTGACTCACTTGTTGATAATGGCAATAACAATTACTTAGCAACCACTGCTAGAGCCGACGCTTATCCTTATGGCATTGACTATCCAACTCGCCGACCTACAGGCCGTTTCTCAAATGGCTTAAACATTCCTGACATAATCAGTACTATTGCTGCTTTTTATATATCTCTGACTCTTAGCTAGTCTTTTTTTTTTTTCAAGTTATATATGTTTTTAATTACATAGGATGTGTGTATATTCCTTTCAGGTGAAACAATTGGTTCAGAATCCACACTGCCGTACTTGAGTCCCGAGCTAAATGGGGAAAAGCTACTTGTGGGTGCCAATTTTGCTTCTGCTGGTGTTGGAATTCTCAATGACACTGGAATTCAATTTGTAAGTCTAGCAAATTTTTCCAACATTTGTCTGCAGTTTACGTTTGTTACACATATTTAGTTTTCCTTTTGGAGAGTTAATGCTAAGATTAAGTATAAAATTAATTAAAATTGCAGGTTAATATAATAAGAATGTTCAGGCAATTACAATACTTTGAGCAATATCAGCAAAGAGTAGCTGCCCTTATTGGAGCTGAACAAGCTACCCAACTAGTGAATGAAGCACTTATTCTCATCACAGTTGGTGGCAATGACTTTGTCAACAACTATTACTTGGTGCCTTTTTCTGCAAGATCTCGTCAATATGCTCTAACAGATTACGTCAAGTATCTCATCTCTGAATACAAAAAACTTCTCACGGTAAATTAATCGATTAAAACACATTAAAAATACAATTCCTAATTTTGATTTGAAAATGTTGATAAATTTCTTTACCGATCTAGGCCTAAATTACATATTTTTTCGAGTTTGAATAAAAAAATGTTGGTTATAGTGTACTATTTATTCTTAAATTTTAATTAAATTTATACATAGTTTTTCAAAATTTTAAAACGTACGATTTATTTATTAAATTTTAAAAAAATTTACACATACATCTCTAAATTTTTAAACAATGCGATTTAATCCCAAATTTTTTAAAATTTCATATATAAATCTTAAATTTTTGATTTACATGTATGTATTTTTTTACTGGTCTCCAAACTTTAAAAAAAAATGTTTCATAATTATAATTCCATATTACTTAAAAAAAACCCAACAATTTTGGTCCCATTTTTGCTCAAACTTAAAAAAAACTTACAATTTTTAGCCTAAGTCCTCCTTAGTATTTAAGTTTTTTTTTTTAATATTTTGAAATTAATGGAGTGCAAATAAATATTAATTCAGAGAATGTATGAGTTAGGAGCACGAAGAGTGTTGGTGACAGGAACAGGGCCATTGGGTTGTGTACCAGCAGAATTGGCAATGAGAGGCATTAATGGACAATGTGCACCTGATCTACAAAGAGCTGCTGAATTGTATAACCCCCAATTGGTTGATATGATCAAAGAAATTAACAGTGAGATTGGTTCTGATGTATTCATAGCCGCCAACACAGGTTTAACCCACAGTGATTTTGTCACTAATCCTGGTGCATTTGGTACGTATCTAGTAACTTCATATGGCTTTTCATCAAATTATAACAAGAAAAAAAATGGACACAAAAAAAAAAAAAAAAACTTATCTTTCTTAAGAAGACTCAAATATCCTCAAACAACATATATTTGATAGAGGTTAGCTATGAAAACACAAATCAATTAATTATGCTAACTAGAGTATAATTACTTTTCAACATTTTAATGTTTTTTGTTATTAAAAAATGACAACACATTTATTTTATTTTATTTTTATTTTTATCACATATTTATAATTTATCAAGACATTGATGGTATCAAAATTAACAAAAAGTAAAATAAAATTCTTAAAAAATTAAAATTGATTATTTGGATTGTATTATCACATTTTTTTAAATAAAAGTAATAAATTATTATAAAAATAATAAATCAACTAAATTATTCATACCTATAAAAATAAGAATTTCTATTTGTATTTCTCTTTTAAATTGCCTGAACCCCCTCATTTTAGAAGAGCAGATGAGCTCTAAGGCACATGTGAAAATATTTGCTTAGATTGCATTTGCTGAACAAACCCAATTTCTGTTAGTGGCAGAAAAAAATCCAACCAATACATTTATGAGTTTTATGAAGACGAGTAGATGACTCCCTCAATATCATTTAAGTTTAGGCTATAACTTTAAAGTATTCTAAGGGACTAAATATCTCACGTGAAGTTTCAATAAAATAACTTGTTATCATCTTAAAAATTTAATACAGTAAATAGGTTAACTCATACACTTATAAATTCATAATTTTATTGATATTTTTTCGATATTTATTTTTATTTCTCAATAAACTCTAATTGTATATATTATTGAAGGCATGCAGGGATTAACAGAAAAAGCTAACTTTTACTTTAATTTAATACATATAATTATAATTTAATTGAGCATAAATTATTCATCAATTATTTTATTATTCTATACATTAATTTTATAATAAATCAATAATTAAGAAATTACTTAAAATATATATTATTACTCTTGAAGAAAATACAAAAGAATAGAACATTACTCTAAAAGGCTAAATAGATGCACTTAATATTTGTCATGGAGTTAGATAAACATAATAAAGAGCGTTATTTAACATTAATTTTTTGTTACACCAAACTAACAGGTGTTCACATAACTTACATTACATATACCATAAATCAATTGCCATATTAGTGTATTTAGACAATTATGATCAACTACTTTTATTTATTATTAATTTTATTTAATCACTAATATGACATCAGCTTATTTTATCCATGATACATTCAATGACACACACAATTATAGTTAATTAATATAAATGGAAGCTCCTAATTAATTTATTTTTAATTAGGATTTGTAACATCAAAGGTAGCTTGTTGTGGACAAGGACCTTATAATGGATTAGGGCTTTGTACAGCATTATCAAATTTGTGTCCAAACAGAGACCAATACGCTTTTTGGGATCCATTTCATCCATCTGAGAGAGCCAATAGACTGATTGTTCAGCAAATTTTGGGTGGAACAACGGAGTACATGTACCCTATGAATCTCACTACTATTTTGGCCTTAGATTCCAAAATTTGAAATCCATTAATTTGGGTTTATTAATTTCTTTCCCATTAGGTTTAATATTATAATTATAATTTTTATCCTTTCTGGAAAAATAAATGAAAGGAAAAAATATTTTAACTGGTAGCACATTTTATATTGAAATATATCAAATAGATCCTTATCTCGTCGGATTCATATTTATTGAAATTCAGGTTTTGTGTGCTCTCTAGTCAAACTGTCAAATTACTTTGTAATTGTTTTTTTTTTATTTTTGTCTTTTTTCCCTACTAGCTTTGTAATTGGTTGATGAATAATTATTAATGTTTTCTTTATTTAATATAATAATATATAATATACAAAGACTCGACCACTGTTACTTATAAATAGCATTCATCGTTATAAAGAAGACATTTATTTTTCACATATTATTTATTAAAAATAAATAATTATTAAACACATACGTATACGTGTAAACTCTTGTGGGGCTCAAAATAGACGAACGAGTATATATATAGATGGCGTTGTTTTATCTAAAACTATTTTAAACATGATTTTAACTTTTATAAATACTAAAGAATCAATTATTCGAAAATTAATAGTTCTTTTTACTAAAAAAAAATTGCGACTTAGATAAAAGATAGAGACATCATTTATAAATTTTTTTCACGAGCCTTATATCAATTCGATTAAGTCAATCTCACGAACTTAAATTAAGAAAATTATATAATAAAAATATAAAATAATATGTTCAATTCAACACGCAATTAAAACATTCAACAGATATGAAATTTATAATTTGTAGTAAATATATTAGTGAAGGTGTGTCTTAAAGGTTCCAATCTAGACTAGCAACAAGCATACATAACAATCAAAACACAGTATGTGAGACATGGATGCATACTAATCAATACAAGATTTTTAATCACTTTAAGACTTCATATGTGAGAATATATTCGGTAAATAATAATTGTATTCTCACAACATACTATCAAACTAAACATAACAAATCAATTAAAGAATCCAATACCTAGGACACAACTAGGATAAAAAGATAGATTTCTTAGAGACTTACATCAAAATCACATGCTTATAATAGACATAAGAAATATAAATTAACTAAAAAATAAACAGATTAATCTAACACATTATAAGTAATGGTTAGAAAGTTGTAGTCATGTTACGTAGAAAAGAAAGAAAGCATGTTATAACATATAATAAATGAGCTTTTTAATTTAAGTCTACATCTAATATGTTAGAACATATATGATAGAAACTCATAGTATATTAACTAACATATTGATCATGCATAACACTATTGAAGAGTACAAGACCTGATACACAATCAGGTTAAAGAGATTTTGACTTTTTAAGGACTAAACTCAAAAGCATAAATCATAGTGAGACAAACATAATTGTGTACATATAAACAAAGACATACAATATCATAAAAAAACAAATACATAATTTAATAAATGGAAAGCAAGTGATGAATATTAAAGGCTATCTTATTAGAGTTTAAACTTCAGTATATATGAACATATACCATTTAAACTCTAATTATATTAACCACACATTCGAGCATACAAAACACAATATATATAACGAGGTAAATCCACATAGAAACTCTATCTATGTGGTAACATCTTCGAATTGTTTAAGGCAAACCATTCAGTAGTAAATAATTCTCTAATCAATAAAACAATTATAACTCTAATAGAAAATAAAACCACCAATACCTCTATCAAATGAGACCTTCGTCCTAACTACTCATTGTTGCTTTTGCTTGCTGCTTTTGTAATGACCTGGTTCAATACACGAACACGACTCACTTCTGGAGCCAACACCACCCAATGTGGTGTGATCAAAAATCACAGATCAGTAACAAAAGTGTAACTACTCCCAATCTTAAGTATCACCCTTAAACTCAAACAAGCTATCTCTTATTGCACACAACAAAAGATATAAGAACTCAAAGCATTTAACTTAACTCACTCTCACAATGAGGTTCTCACAAATAAATAGTTGCATCCAAGCAACTCCCAGTCAACACACTGCTCACATACAACCTAGTTACAAACACCGTCTCGAGAGCTCAACACTCATAAGCACAGTTTTGCTCATATAATCACAAATGACTACTACTAAACAACACTCGATGTATTAGTGATACGAAACCAAAAAAAACGAGTTTTAAATTTGACAAAGCTCTATAATATTTTTTGGATACAAAAATAAAGAAGATATAGGGTATTTATAGAACTCAAATTTTCTACCACGTTACCACCTATGGTGAGGTCCTTGGCGAGGTGGTAAAAATTCATATTTTTTGTTCCAATAATTGTCGAGTACTTTTTATAAATGCATGTACCCGAAACAAATCAAAAATACAAGTGACAACGTTAACGAGTGAGCGTACATACTACCAATACATAAAAGATGACAAAACATTAGATAAAATAAAATATACATTATTTTTTGTATACAAGATGCAAATACATAGATACAAGAATAACCAGAACTTACAAAAATATATATATATATATATATATATATATATATATATATATATATATGTTTAGAAAACTCTCTCTATGGATGAAAAATAGGTAGAAATTTTGATAAAATTATAATATAGATCTTGAAATGGAATAAAAATCTTTGTCATCTAAAATGATAGTAATATCGGTATAAATATCACAAAATTGATTTTAATATATATATTTTGTTATATTTTTAAATATCTTTAAAAATATCGAAAAAAATCATTTAAATAAAAAAACGTTTTTTGCTTTTTTTTTAAATCGTAGCAACTGCCAAGATTCTTGCCAATATGAGTTGTGATATTCTTGTACATGTAAAGAATATAATCATTATATATTTATTTATTTATTCATACTTTTTCTACTCAATTAATTATGTTTCTTAATACCATTATACTCATCATCATTTATAAATGCACCATATATTTATATATATATGGTTGGTTTCTGTGACTTTTCGTACTCATCTTTATAACTACAATATATATAGGTAATTAATTCTCTTCCTACAGTTTTACATATTTATAAAGCCAATAAGTCACAACAATTAAGTTAGCATCCATATTATTTTTAAAAACATCTATTTATATATAACATCTAACAATTAATTATTATATATTCTTAATACCTTCATACTCATCATCATTTACAAACGCATTATATATATATATATATATTAGTTGGTTTTATGTGGCTTCTCTAACTCATCTTTATAACTTCAATATATATAGCTAATTACCTCTCTTCCTAGCGGGCTTTATATATTTATAAAGCCGAAAAACCACAACAACTAAGTAATCATCTATGTGATCGTAACAACATTTATTTATCTATATCATCTAACAATTTAGAAGAATATTTTAGAGTAAAATATCCAACGTAAAGACACGATCTTCTAAATTTAGGAAAGAAAAATAATACATGTAAATATTGTAACCTTGTAATACAAATTGGTAAAATTACATGTTTTCAAATATCAATCCAAAAACAAACTTCAGACCACGTCCATATGTGCCTCCATAAATGAAGTAAAAAGTTCTTAAAAAAATCATAAAAAAATCAATTAAAATTATAACAAAAACATATGGGATAACATAGGATAAAAGGGAAAAACTTATTACCAACAAATAAAATAGGTGATGATCATGGTGAAACTGATATTGATATTTATCTAATTGATATAACTCCTCATGAAATGGAAGATTATCAAACCACAATTCGTCAATCAAAGATGACATAATGAAAAAGAGAAGGAAGTAAAAATTGAGAGATATTTAATATAAAAAAAAGTAATAATTCAAAAGAGAGTAGAATTAACCAACAAAGTATTCCACTTTTGCATACTATATCTATATGGGAGCCATAAGCAATGGCCTATCTTTGTACAAATATGAAGATGCAAAACAAAAAAAAAGGATAAAAAATATGTTTATAGATAATATTCAAAAAAAGATGTGTCAATTTCAATGCTAAATTCTTGTTTATGAGAATGTAGCTCCGATCAAGGCTTATTCCCATCATTTTGAAAACATGATAGCTAGTGTTCAACAAAAAATTACTTAATTTTTTTACTAAATGTTATAAATTATAAATAAAAGTTATTCTTTAGCAAATTTTTTACAAGATACAATACAAATATAGAACATTATATCACAAATTTTGTGAGAAAAGATTATATAATATAATATTATTATAATTATTTTTATTATTAATATAATAAAAAATATAAATTTTATTGAATTAATTATATTTTAATACTTAAATATAATTATTATTAATAAATATTTGTTATCTTAGTAATAATTAAAATTATAATAATATTAGAGATATTTGTTACAATGTAATCTATTTTTTAATTTTTTTAATCTTAAATAAATTATTTTTTAAAATGTCAATAATTTTTCATAAAAAATATTGTAACTATTTAGTAAAGTTTTTAATAATTTAAAATTTTATAATTTATTATTATTATTATTATTATTAATTATTTTATAATAAAAAATTTTACAAGTTATTTGGTATAAAAAAATATATATATTTTATTAAATAAATATAAATTATTTTATTATTTTATTATTTTTTATTTATAATAAAAATAAATTATTATTTATTAAAAGTTAGTGAATAATTATATTTTAAGAAAATGGGGTGCTTGGAATTAGGGAAAAAGAGAGAAAAAAAAGACAAAAATATTTTTTTATTAAAAAAATGGGGCTGTTGGAATTAGTGGAATGAGAGTTAAGAAAAGACAAAAAAAAATGATTGAAAAATTATTTAATGAGTTATGATTTACTCATTTTTAAAATAAAACCTAATATAGTTTTTTTTAAAGTATTGAATGAAATATGTCAATTATAAACAAAAACCCATGAATGAAGGTGGTTGTAATTGTAGTAAATAAAGTGAGTGGTAGTTGTCATCAAAGAAAATGAAAAGAAAAGAAATAAATAATAATTGTTACAATTATCAATCAAACTTACAAGTAAAATAAGTAATTTTATGTATCCAATATCTAAAAACATAAAATTATAAATTTTTAAAATATCTTTTCACGTAAAGAAACTAATTATATTCTTCTATCAGAAGAGAGATATCTTCTTAAAGAAAAATATTTAAAGTGATTATAAATCTTTCATCGTAATAAATTCTTCTTAGACTTTACTCGTAGAGTATTCATAATTAATTTAAGTTAATTACGTAAATATTTATATTTATTTTATCTTATTTTTTTAATTTTATTTTAATTACGAGTTAGTTTTGACCAATAATTTATTAACAAAAATTAATTATCCAAACTTAAAAATTTAAACACTTAAATGTGATGCTTGAAATTTATTGAAATAATCTTAAAGAAAATTTATATAAATATATGATCAAATTTTTATGTTTATATGCATATATAAGAAATTTATATGGGTTCAATCGGTGAAAAAAATATAAAAACATCTTATGCATGTTTGTTTTTTAATATTAAAGATTTTAACTATATAATTTCTATACAATTATATATTCGTTATTAAATAAAGTCATATCGTATAATCTAAAAATAGTATGATTATGTAAAAATTTTATATGATCAGAAAATGTGGGTCTAATCATAGACACATAATTTAATCTATTTGAAATAATTTTAATTAAAAAAGTATATATTTTGATTTTTTATTTCATATCAAATTAAAAATAATATATTTATTTTTAAAATATAAAAAAATTAAATATTAATTTAAATAAATTTTATAATTAAAATTATTTTAACTATAAATTATTTTATTAAAATATTTATAAATTATTTTATTCTATTATATTATACAAATTATCATTAAATATTATATAAATTAATTATAATATATTTTAATACAATATAGTATAATTTGATAAATATTATATAAATTAATTATATTTAACATATTTAATATAATTTACTAAATATTTTAAGATATTTATAAAATGGGAATAACTTAAATTATATAAATATTATTACCCAAACAAAAGCAGACGATTATTATAAAGTACAAAAGCAAAAAGCCTAAACCGCCTCCGGCTAGCAAGTATCCGTTAATCTGCCGGACATTCTTATCCAATTCTACTCTCTCTCTCTCGATGTCCAGCTTTCTTTTCCAAAGCACACATTATTTCACCAACCGCCTTAACACTATCCTCTTCCCCTCCTCCCCCAAACCAAACAAAATTTCCTCCTTCGTCGTTTGCGCAACCACTTCCGTTCCGGAGAAGCGAACTCGAATCCGAAAGAAACGACAGCCCAAACCCAAGGACGATGATGACTCCACTGCCGAGAATGCTCTTCGCTTCGTCTTCATGGAGGAACTCATGCAACGTGCTCGGAACCGTGACGCTGCCGGCGTCTCCGACGTTATCTACGACATGATTGCTGCTGGCCTCACTCCCGGCCCTCGCTCCTTCCATGGCTTGGTCGTCGCTAACGCTCTAAATGGCGACACTGAAGCCGCTGTAAGCAAATTCAATTCAATTATTGTCTTTGGAAATGATTTTTGGTTGAATTTTGAGAAATTGTTGACCAATGATTGCAATTCAGATGCATTCTCTGAGACGAGAGCTGAGCACGGGGCTGAGGCCTCTTCACGAAACGTTTGTTGCATTGGTTCGATTGTTTGGTTCTAAAGGTGGTGCTACTCGAGGTTTGGAGATTCTTGCGGCGATGGAGAAGTTGAACTACGACATTCGCAAAGCTTGGCTAATTCTTGTTGGTAAGATAATGCATTGATTTATCTTGCGTTATATCTTATTTGATTCTAGGATGCGTTCATTGTGTTGATGTGGTTGTTTTTTTATTCAGAGGAGCTGGTTCGTGGTAATTATCTTGAAGATGCGAACAAAGTGTTCTTGAGGGGTGCAAAAGGTGGCTTGAGAGCTACTGATGAGATTTATGATCTCTTAATTGAGGAGGATTGCAAAGTCGGAGATCACTCGAATGCTTTAGAAATTGCTTATGAAATGGAGGCAGCTGGAAGAATGGCGACCACTTACCATTTCAATTGTCTACTTAGTGTGCAGGTGAGATTTTATATGATATACTTGTGTGCTTATCAGTGCACTTGTTTATTTGTTTCTTTTCCCCTTTATTGGAGCAGATTAAAAAGCTTAATTTTTGTATTAGGAGTAGTTGTAAAGTGGTATTGCGCCTGCAAATTTGTATTAAAATTACAAGTGTAACTCTTAAAGATGGTTGTTTATTTTGCTTTTGCTAATATGTGATGGACTAACTAATATGTTTTTTTTTTTGGGGCGCTTAAAAATTTAGGCTACTTGTGGAATTCCCGAAATAGCCTTTTCAACGTTTGAGAACATGCAATATGGAGAAGGTTTACTCTTTTTTTTGCCCTCCCCTTTGCTAGATATTTTGTATGTCTCGTTATTTGTCACGTGTTTTAAATCCTGCTTGTGCTGAAGTTTATAATGAGAAATCATGGAACAAGTTTTCATTTTTTTATTTTTTATTTTTTTTATCAGGACTTATTTTACCTTTTATTTTTTATTTTTTTATTTTTGTATTTTCAAACATAATATTGCATTTATTATTGACAATATGGGTTCTAAATTGATGGCTCAACATTTCTGTCTAGTTGGTGCAGAACTTCTCAGACTCCTTAGTTTGCAAACTTTACATTCTTTTAATTTTTTGGTTTTTTTTTTCTTCCTTAGTATCAAGATATTTGTGCTTAGGTTTTCTTTTGTTGACAGATTATATGAAACCTGATACAGAGTCATACAATTGGGTAATCCAAGCGTATACTAGAGCTGAAGCTTATGACAGGTAATTTATATATTTCTGCATATGTAATCCCAGCTAATAATGTCTTTTAGTTTTCTGAGATTCAAATGTCTCTCTCTTATGAAGTATTCCAAGTTTTACTTGTCTACATTCCTTTTCTTTGGTACTAGACATTGTGGAACTGTAGTTCATTGTTTAGATTGTTGAAACTTATGAAATCTCAACTATCAAGTTACGGTATGTTATATCATATTTTTAGATTGTGGAACTGTAGTTCATGTTTAGAGTGTTGAAGCTTATGAAATCTCTACTATCCAGTTACTGTATGTTATATCATGTCTTTAGATTGTGACACTATAGTCATTGTTTAGATTGTTGAAACTTGTGAAATCTCAACTATCAAGTTACTGTATGTTATATCATTTTTTTCTTATTATACATTGGCTTAAGAATATGATGTGTAGGGTGCAAGATGTTGCTGAATTACTTGGCACGATGGTTGAAGACCACACACGTTTGCAGCCAAATGTGAAAACATATGCGTAAGCATTTTAATATTGAGTATTTTTTCTTACAAAGAGGTCTTTATTAGTTTTTCTCATGTAACATTGCTAAAGTGTGGGCCTTCCTGACTAAAGTAAGATTTCGTGAACATATTGTTGGCTGCAATGCACTTCTCAAAGTTGATAACATGTCTTTGTTCTCAGGTTGCTAGTAGAGTGTTTTACCAAGTATTGTGTTGTAAGAGAAGCAATACGACATTTTCGTGCTCTTAAAAACTTTGAAGGGGGAACAAAAGTTTTGCACAGTGAGGGGAACTTTGGAGATCCTCTTTCTTTGTATCTTCGTGCTTTGGGCCGAGAAGGTACGCATTCATATTTTGTTTTTATTAATCCTTTCACATCTTAAATTTGTAGGGATATGATTTCTTCTTCTTGCTTTACATCCATGCATTGCATTCTCTAACCTCTATTCTTTATGATAAGAAGTTTGTAGGCAATATAACATCCAATTTGAGACTGACCATTCAGGAGAATCAGTTAAATACATTCTCAGAAAAAGATATCATCATAAAACAGATGTGATATGTATGATGAATTTTGGACTTACCACAAAGGATGTTGCCTGTGAATGTTTATATTACTAAATAAGCTTTTATTTCACATCCGTGCATGAGATATCTATAGTAGCATTAAGCTTGACAAGTATTGTAATTAAATATCTAACGAGGTTTTTACTGGGGATTGCTTCTTGTTGTTTTGTTGTTCAAGTATGTACAAGTTTAGTTGAATTAACTGGTCCTTGTTATATTATTGAGGTCAAGCAATCTTTCTTTGCATTCTTGTCGTGTGTTACAACCTAAATTCTTCTGGGATGCTAATCGTGTTTGTATTTAGGAAGGATTGTCGAATTGCTCGAAGCTTTAGAAGTTATGGCCAAGGATAATCAACCCATTCCACCACGAGCCATGATCTTAAGCAAAAAATACCGAACACTAGTAAGCTCATGGATTGAACCTTTGCAAGAAGAAGCTGAGCTTGGATATGAGATTGATTATATTGCCAGGTGGATTGTTAATCCTATGTTCTAGCTGCATTTTTTTTATATATTTTGAATATTCTCATACATAGGAACAATTACAAGATTGTCAATTATTCTTCTTACTCAAATAGGTAACCTATACCTATATAAGGGGTGAAAACGTCAACCTATAGAATTTTTTCGCGAGCTCTATATCAATTTGGCCAAACAGGCATCACAACGTGAATTAAGCAATTAACATAGCAGAAGTACAAAATAACATTCTCAATTCAACACACAACAAAAACAACCTCCAGTAGGTGACCGTGTGCCTCACAGACTCCTGTTCAGACTAGCAGTATGTATAAACATAACAAACATCACACAACATGCAAGATAGTCATACATACTGAAAAGTTGTAAGGGATTTCCTATCTCTTCAAGACCTCGTATGTGAGAACATATTCGGTATATGATGATTGTACTTTCACAACATTCAAATCATATATTACATAACAAACCAAAAAGAGTTCAACACCTGATAGATTATTAGGGTAAGAAGATATAGACTCCTTAGAGACTCACACTAAAAATGCATGATCAAAAAGCATAAGTAATAATTAGAAAGCTATGGGCACGCTACAAAGAAAGGAACGAAAGCATGCAACAACGCAAAACAAATAAGCTTTATAATCAGTCTTAATCTATTATGATGGAACATACACGATAGAAACTCAGATTATATTAACACAATAGCAGATCATGCTTAAAAATAAATATAATTAGGTAGACCCACATATAACTCGATAGAAATTATAAACTCAAATACCTTTATCAGTCGAGACATCTGCCCTAACTGCCTATTGTTGCTCTCGCTTGTTGACTCCATAACAACCTGGTTCTTCACACAAATCTGGTTCTCCTCCAAAGCCCACACCACCAAAAATGGTGTGATCAGTAATCACAGACTAGTAAAGTGTAAAGTGAATAAGAAAATGTTGTACGAATGCAATCACCAGCCAACACACGGCTCACAGCCACACAAGCTCCTTACATAAGAAAAAGTTGCACGAGGGTAACTACCAACACTAGAAGATACACGGCTCATAAACAACTCACTCACAAACACCTCTCGAGTACTTGCCACTTACAAGTACAAATCACTAATACCGAATAACACTCGAGATGTTAGTGGTGATTTGAAAATAGAAAAATAAGATGTCAATTTGAAAGAGATTTGCTACATTTTCTGGATACCAAATAAGAATTAATGGGGGTAATCTATAGAACTCAAATTTGTCACCTCACCAACCACCTCACCAAAAGTGGTGGCGAGAGTGGTGGCAAACTTGGTGACGAGGTGTTAAAAGTCACATTTTTTCGTTCCAAAAATTACCGAGTACTTTCCATAAATACCCGTATCTGAAACGAACCAAAAGCACAAGTGATAACATCAGCGAGCGAGTGTGCTCCACTTAGCATACACATTACGAAAACCAACCCCGTGGTGTGTGTAAATATGCTTGCATACAAAACGTTTCTAATTATGTGTGTGTTTATTACCGATCCGCAGTAACAAACCTTACACAGAGGAGGACAAATATATTGAGTAAGAATAAAATAGACACCGTACTTTGTACATAGGAAGTCAACACACATACGCGAGTATAACATGACTTACATATTTAAATTAAAGTAAATCTATACTCTTGTAAGATTTTTCTGAGTTTTATAAAGATTTAATCTATGTTCATGTACTTACCTTCCTTCGTAAATGAATTAGATATGTTGCAGAGGGTGGGCTAACTGGTGAACGCAAACGGTGGGTTCCTCGGAGAGGAAAAGTGCCTCTTGATCCTGATGCTGAAGGTTTTATATATTCGAATCCTATGGAAACATCATTCAAGCAGAGGTGTCTTGATGATTGGAAGATGCACCATCGAAAACTGTTGAAGACTTTACGCAATGAAGGAATTGCTGCTTTAGGGGATGCATCTGAATCAGATTACATCAGAGTTGAGGAGAGGTTAAAGAAAATTATAAAGGGTCCTGACCAGAATGTTTTGAAGCCCAAAGCTGCTAGTAAGATGATTGTATCTGAGTTAAAGGAAGAATTAGAAGCACAAGGTCTGCCAACGGATGGTACTAGAAATGTTCTTTACCAGCGTGTTCAGAAAGCAAGGAGAATAAACCGCTCTCGTGGTCGACCCCTTTGGGTCCCTCCTATTGAGGAGGAGGAAGAAGAGGTCATTTATATGTTATAACTTTCTATTATCTTATTTTTCTTTAATTACCTCATTATCATCGATGGTTAAATTTTTTATTTCAGCATTAGGATTGATCTTCTAGATTAATATAAATTTTACTAGGAGGGATCATTATTTATTTTATTTTATTTTTTTCTCCATCCCTTTCTCTATTTTAATTGTTAGTAGCAATATTATCTCTTGTTGGATTTGTTGAGTGCCTATTGATAAAAAATGTGCTGCATGTGGTAGGTTGATGAAGAACTGGACGAGCTAATTTCACGAATCAAGCTGCAAGAAGGAAATACGGAATTTTGGAAAAGCCGCTTCCTTGGAGAACATCTCAGTGATGATCATGCGAAGCCCACAGATATGGACAAAACAAAGGCTGCAGCTTTGTTGGTTGATGTAGATATAGAAGATGCTGAAGAAGAGGTTGAAGATGATGAGCCTGAACCTGAGGAGGAAGAGGAGGTAGAGGAAGGGGTAGGTGAGGGTGAGGGGGAGGTTGAGGGTGAAATAGAACAATCTGTGAGTCAAGATGTAGAAACTGTAAAGAATAAGGAAGCTGAAGCTAAAATGCCTCTTCAAATGATTGGGGTTCAGTTGTTGAAAGATTCCAATGAAACAACTAGAACATCTAAAAAATCAAGGAGGAGAGCTTCTAGAGTACCTGAGGTATGATAATACCTAAAGCACACTAGTTGGTGTCAATTTTGTATATTTCAGCTATATGCTAATGTTACGTTGTTATGTTTTCAATCATGGCAAGTGGTAACAAGTTTCACATTTTCAGTAATATACTATATATAATGACTTTTTGCATATGATTGCAGCCTGATGATGATGATGATTGGTTCCCTTTAGATATCTATGAAGCATTTAAAGAGCTCAGGGAAAGGAAAGTTTTTGATGTCGCTGATATGTATACAATAGCTGATGCTTGGGGTTGGACGTGGGAGAGAGAACTAAAGAACAAACCTCCCCGTAAATGGTCACAAGAATGGGAAGTTGAATTGGCAATTGAAGTAATGATGAAGGCAAGTTTCTGCAACTAATGCATCCATCATTTTCCACCTGCAAAAGCTAATATTTCACTCCTTTATAATGAATGTGTCATTCTTCTGCTTGATTTAAAACCATTCTTTTTTTACCAATTAATAAGACCTTGATCTCGAAGTATACCTTGATTATATAAAATAGGAAATCCTAATGGAAATTGGAAACATGATTTTAAATAAAATGGTAGAAGTTTATTTAAACTTCTCTAACATTGATGCAAATCCAACTCTAAAATAATTGGATGGTTATCACTTATCTAATATTTGAATTTAGATTTATCTTTTAATTATTTAGATTATTATTTAGGATTTTATTAATGAAATAATTAGTTCATTTATCTAGTTTTGTTAATTTAGTCTCATAAATAAGACTAAGTATTGTAATTATTTGTTAGACTGGAATATTGAATTGAATATCTATTTCTTTTTCGTTATTTTTGTTTATCTTTTGTCTAATTTCTATTCCTCAAATCCTAACCTTGATTCGTTTGAAATTTCTCCCATTTCGTCTATCTCTCTATATGTTCTACGTCAAAAATCCTAAATGATGTTATTCATATTCTCCTTCATTTATGTTTTTTAACTTAGTATTGGACTGCCTTCCAGGTGATAGAGTTGGGTGGAACACCCACAATTGGAGATTGTGCCATGATACTGCGAGCAGCTGTAAAGGTCCCTCTGCCATCATCTTTCTTGAAGATTTTACAGACTACACACAATCTAGGTTATGTCTTTGGAATGTAAGGCCATGTTTCTTTATTTAAACCAGTAGAAAAGTAAAGCCTTGACTATAGTGGTAAAAACAGCTTAGCTGCTGACTTTGCTGGATCTAAAAGCTTCTCTCTTATCCTGAGTGCATTATTTTGCTTGTTCGTCTATTTGGCATTCAATGGGTGGGGATGTGAAACATGAGCTTTAACATTAATAAGGTTTTGACATGTCATTTTTTTTAAACCGCTGACATGTCAATTTTTGAAACTCTTCTTTGTATCCTTCAATCATAAGTTCTCACAACTAATTTAAGTTGGCTCACCCAGCCACAACATCATTTCACGTATTACAAATATTGTTTCTGTTATTGGATCATTAACTTCTCCTTTGTTGCAGTACCCTCTATGACGAGGTCATCTCTTTGTGTCTTGATCTCGGAGAGCTAGATGCAGCCGTTGCAATAGTTGCAGATTTGGAGACTACTGGAATTACTGTCCCAGATGAGACCTTGGACAGGGTCATTGCTGCAAGACATTTGAATGACAACTCTGCCAATGATGCACCAACATAGTTGGTTTCCATTCTATGGTTCGATTCTGGAATCAGGAACGGGCCATGGATAGTACAATCTGCTGAATCACAGTTGAATGGCAATTATTTCAGTGATACGTCAACATATTTTGGCTTATTTTACAAGCCATTTGCCACTGGTCATGGCTAGTGGGTCTGCCAGCATAAGCATTTTGAGAGATGGAAATCAACATCAGTAGTATAGTGCAAGTGTAGAGTATGAATGTATGAGTGTAGCAGGTGAATTTGCCAGCGTTAGCAATTTTGAGAGCTAAAAACCAATGTCAGTAGTGTAGTGAAGTTGTAGGTTACGAGGGCAATTGCGAATTTGCGACAGTCTTACTGTTAAATTCATCTTTGTTTTGATTTTTGCCTTGTGTTTTATAGTAAATTAATCCTTATGATGATTCACGGTTAATATCTGATTAACGAACTAGATAAAATTAGATATACACTAACCAGTAAAGTATGCTTTAAAACAGTATCATAGCTCCCACAAATACTTTATCACGTGGAAGAACCACGATGATTCAGAAACAATATTAATATTTAAACAAACAAACAAAATAAATTTTGCTGTTGCTCCCTTTTTTGGGTATCCGATATTGGTTTTCAAGATAAGTGAAGCTAACCCAAATCAAATTTAGTTTTATATGTAAAGTGTTTCTAGAAGCCATGAGTTGTAATTGGGATTGCTTTAGACAAAAAATTGCAGGCAGTTTTAGCGACCCAAAACATGATTTTCCTTAGGGTGGAAGATATCTTTTGTTTTTTTTTGCTTGATCCTGAAGATTTACAAGGAAAGTGGAGGTGGAGTCATTATATCGCAGTTTAGAATAATATATGAACCTAGGATTTAAACAAAAAATTGTGTTAATTTTTTTTTTTTGAGAAAACTATGAAAATAGTAATTATAAAATTTATAATTATAAAAATAATATTATTCGTGTTTATTTTTAATATTTTTATTATTAAATTTTTTTTCGCATCATTTATTTTGAATATTGTACGAGTTAAGTTATGATTATTTATATTCATTTAATATTGAATACCGTTTAATTGAATCACGTTCAATATTATTAGGGTATTATTTTTTATGATATAAATTTTAAAGAGGTTTTAAGGTGATGTTTTTTGTAATTTTTGATGAAAAAATTATACATTTTAGTTCTCATAGTATTAAAATATCAATAAATAACCATTTTTTTTCATTAGAAGGCAGGGTGCTCCATATTAGTTAACGGCAAACTCTAAATATCATATAAATATGAGACGAGGTGTCCGAATTTGATAAAATAATATTCTTAAATATATAAAATTATAACAAATGAGATTATTAATTTTTTTCTTTTTTACATTGTGATAAATTAATATGTATTATATTTTTGTAATATATATAATAATGATTTTAATTAAAGTTGAAGTTCAGTCCCATAAATTTAAAATCGCAAGTATCATGCTTACAAGGAACTCAGTCAATTACATTTTTAATTTACGTTGGCATCCTCCTCCTACAAAAGTATATATTTGGGTTAAACAAATATATATATATATATATATATATATATATATATATATATATTTGAAATATGGATTAAACATATTGAGATTTTAATTTCACGGATTAAAATGAAAAGAATAATTGTATTGAGACAAAAATAAACGAAATGACTGTAAGGCGAGAAAAAATGAACATTTAATCCTACAAAATATAAATATATATATTTTATTTTTTTTAAAATTTAAAATTTAAGACTACTATCTCAAATAAAAAGAATAAAAGTAATAATTACTTGATCGAAAGAATGAGACTGTGCCTTGCACGTTTATACATGGGATTTGATCTTGGACAAACTCATCTCTCATTGGCTCATCGTGCCCAAAATGTGCTTAATTGTGCTAACTATGCTTTAAAAATGTCATTTTTTCAATGTGATGATTTCTTAGAAATACGAGTTTTTTTTTCCATTAAAAGTGAGTCTTCCAGACAATACCAAAAAGGAAATTAAAATTATTTAAGATTATTTTGTATAAAAAAAGATTTCTTTAGAAAATTAAAAAAATAGATTATTTGGCTATTTATTGCATAAAAAGTAGAAAATTGCTAACCACACAAAAATTGTATTCTAAAATTGTGCTCCTATTGTATTAATATTACCCATTCCAAGTTCATATATTTTTAATACCGTGAAAAATAATTTTTCTTTTAATTAAATTATATATTTAAAATAAAAAAGTTAGTACGTTTGTTATTGCAAAATAGTCATTAATTATTTTTAATTAAAACTAATTGTTCCTATACCATACACTAGTGGCTACTGGGTTCCCTTTACACTTCAGGAGGAATTATTCATTTTTTCAATAATAAATAACGTGTATATTATATTACAAACAAATTATATTAATAATGATTTTAATTTTTTTTTAAAAATAATAATATTATTACAGTTATTTTTCTATTATTATAATAAAAATATATAAAATAATAATTTTATTTCTACGATTACTTCTTACCTTAATGCAGTGTACTAATAATAAACTAAATAATCATTAATAATTAATTTATGATTATATCATCAACAATTTTAAAGTATATTATGTATTTGTTAGAGAAATAATTGTACTAAGACTAGTTTGGAGTGTAAGTCATACATACTGATAATTCTCCAGGTCAGGTCCATACAATCGCTAACTAAGCAGAAAATTTACAATTTGAGCGAAAAAGGGCAAATATTTTGCAATAAATATACACTAGCAATAACATAATAGTAGATAGTAGTACTTAATACAACTAGCATTTTCCGAAGACGTCTCGCTCGGGATCTTGCCGTCTCAGCTCTTAACAAAAGCAAAAATAAAATGTCACTACTCTAACCGTTCGAATTTGGTTTCTCTGCTGAAGCTGAAAACAATCGAAATGCGATTATTTGATTTTGTTTTTGTCAGATCGTGAAGAAGGCTAACTATTACTCCATTATTTCATGGCGGTTCCAGTTGAAGAAGCCATTGCCGCCCTCTCTACATTTTCACTTGAGGTATGTTGTATTCATCAGCCTTTACATAATTTGCTTCTATTGTTCCTTTTCTTAGTCTAAATTTAGCAACGATTTTTTCAATTTGCTATGAAAATGTGATTATTATGTGTTATATATGAAGAATATTCATAATGTAAGATTTTTGTGAGCTTTTATTTATTTATTTTGAATTTTACTATTTTAAATAAGATCTTCTTACTGAAATCTTTCAGTATCTTCTTACTGAAATCTTTCAGTGTTTTATTAGATTTTTCAGGCCAACTTTACGGATTTGAATTGAGAAAATGAGTTCATTTTGTATGTATTATATAATTCCTCAGATGAGCTCAATCTGTTCTATCTTTTCTGATTTTGAATTTTGTAGGATGAGCAAGCAGAAATACAAGGACCAGGAGTTTGGGTATCTAGTGAGAGAAATCAAGCTGCTAGTCCTATTGGTATGCTTTGTTTTTAAATGCTTTCGGTTTCCAAACATCTAGTATTTACTCTTAGCATGTTAAAGAAAGTATAAACTGAAGTGTTGAATTTGCTATATGATAAGAAATTTGATGCTATATTTCTTCCATTTTATGTTCGATATGTAGTCTGGATAAATGCTTTAAAACCATAGACAAACCTAATAGAAAATAAAGAAATTAATTTTCACGAAGTTAGTGATTTTTGCAAATGTTCAACCAGTTCTAAATCCTTTTGCAATGCATGGTGTAGTAGGAGTATAAGATTATATAGCCCTTTGTTCTTTGGGTTTTTTTTTTTTAAAGTTTGTTGGGCCTTATGAATATATGGATCTCATGGTCAAGGATTGATTTTATGTTTTCTCCTTGCTACTGAATAGATAAATTACTATGGAATAAAGTCTCTTTTATCTCTCTTTCAAAAGTGATTCCTAATGTTATCACTTTATATTTCTAGAGTATAGTGATGTTTCTGCATACCGCCTATCTCTATCAGAAGACACAAAGGCTCTCAATCAGTTGGTATGAAGTTCTTTTATATTCCTTTTACTTTCTCCTTGAGAACATAGGAAGTATTATGTAAACTTGGTTTAAGCAGGTTATCTTTAGTCAGCTGGCATGATCTTTTTGCCCCTTCTCAGTATAATTTTTATTAATTTTTCTACATGGTCTTTCTTTGTTGATTTGTCCTAAATTTTCTATCATTGCTCAGAATGGCCTCATCCATGAGGGCAAGGAAATGGCATCAGTGCTTTATACATATCGTAGCTGTGTTAAAGCACTTCCTCAGGTAAAGTTTTGCTTTAGTTTGGACTAAATATCTCTTTTTATTCAATGTAATTTTGCTCTTTAAGCCATTATTCTTTTAAGTGGCACATTTATTTGTTTTGGAAGGGTATACAAATAGAATAGCTGTATTCTTTCATGCGTGCACGTGAAATAAGTGTTCATTGTCACTAATGTGTTTAAACCACATATCTATGGTAAAACTAATAAATAATAGTTCTTGTTAAGTGACTCTGCAACTCCCATGACTGTCCTCACATTTCTAGATTACCAATGTCTGTCTTTGATGGAAATTATTTAGCTTCTAAACTCTCTAGCTTTTGCCTTCATTTTCTTATGCAAATATATCTTTGGTGACAATGATGTGGCAGCTTCCCGAGTCTATGAAACAAAGCCAGGCTGAATTGTATGCAGAAACTTATCAAGTTTTGGACTTGGAAATGAGTCGGCTGCGTGAAATACAGAGATGGCAAGCATCAGCTGCATCTAAAGTATGGACTCTTTAAGATTGTAACCTTTTGTTTCATACATTTTTTTTGTTACAGGAGTTAAATTTTAACATTAGCATGAACATTAAATTGTACAAACAGCTTGCTGCTGACCTGCAACGATTTTCTAGGCCTGAGCGGCGCATTAATGGCCCTACAATAACTCACCTCTGGTTTGTAATAACATCCCTTTGTGTTTTGCATTTATTATTATTATTATTATTATTTTACGAGGGTAAAACAACTAGTCTGTATAATGCTTCTTTTTTTTGCCTGTTTTGTTACTATCTTGTTCACAATTAGTGGATATTTAACTTATGTTTGAGTTTGAGCTCCATCTGCCATATGTTATGATCTTTATGTTGAACCACAACATCATAAGATGATTTCCATTACCTGTCTTTCATCTAATTTTTCTTCGCTCCAGGTCCATGTTGAAGTTACTTGATGTTCTTGTGCAACTTGATCATCTAAAAAATGCTAAAGCAAGTATACCCAATGATTTTTCTTGGTACAAAAGGTAAGACTGTCATTTGTTACGTATCTCCGCATTCATGCTTTACTTCTTTGTTTTCATTATATTGGTCCTGTTTCCTTATTGCTTTTCTTTAGGGCTGGTATTTTGAAATCCTTAGCAACTCATTTAAAAACACATGTTCTAATACTATGTCCTCTTTGTCACTGCAGTATTTTATAATTACTTGTATAGTTTGAATTTCTTCTTCTTCTACTAGTTTGAGTGTTGGTCCAATTTAATTGTTGTAACTTTTTATCTTTACAGAAATCGCGTTTCTTCTAAAAGAAATATCATTTTGTTTAAAATTGGGTTGTAGTTTTACATCTATTTATTCTATGTTTCTAACCATGGATCAAAATATTAACAATATCCTCGATATAACCCAAAACAGTTTCTTTTTGTTTTTGAAGGATACAAATATGGAAAATAGAGGCAAAATATTTTTGACAAAATACCTCTAAAATATCAATTTTTTATTACAAAATTGTTAATATATTCGAAAATATTGTGTTACATGTAATATTTTTTGTTTACTCAATATCATATAATATTGATAATATCTTCAAAATTTCAGTAAAATTAGCATGGATATCTTTATAATTATCGATATTTTAGTCCTTGATTCTAACATATTGGTCTTTTATCAGGACATTCACTCAAGTTAGTGTTCAGTGGCACGACACTGATTCGATGAGGGAGGAGTTAGATGATTTACAGGTGCATGATTGTTGCCCTTTATTCATGAAATTTAAGCTTAGGAAAGATGCCCTCTTTTATTCTTTAGCTGGTATCCCCAAAAAAATTAGAAAAAAAGTGTTCCCATGATCCATATGTACAATATTTTACAGCCTCATTAATTGGAGTAACTTTTCAACTGCTGCAGATTTTCCTGAGCACAAGGTGGGCTATCTTATTGAATTTGCATGTTGAGATGTTTCGCGTGAACAAGTATCCAGAGTTGCACATGTTTTAGATGATAGCTTTTATATTCTTCTCCCCCTCACTGCCCCCCATTTAGATGATGGTTCATTGTCATTACATATTATATAATGTGAAGAGAAAAAATTGTTACTTGTTAGTTTGATTTATAATTTTGGCGAACTTCCCTCTAGAAGAGCGGTAAAGTATAGCATTAGTGTTCCTGGTTTAATTCTCCCACCCCAAATATCTCTTTGTAAAAAAAAAATTGTCAACACCCTCTAGAAGAATGGTAAAGGTTTGACATTTCTATTGCCCCACCCAAGTATCGTTTGATTAAAGAAAATTATATAATGTGAAGGGAAAATTAGTTCTTGTTATTTCGACATTACTTATTGACTCAAATTTTTACGTCTTTTTAATTTTCTTTGTATTAGTTAGTTACATATAAATAAGTGATAGTACGTTTCCATTCCCATTTGAGTACCTTGACTTGATATAGTGTGGAAGACATTCTTCAAGTTCTCATAGTATTCACTGTTGAGTCATTGGAGCTAGATTTTGGACTTTTATTCCCAGAGCGGCACATTCTTTTGCGCGTTTTGCCAGTTCTTGTTGTTTTAGCAACTTCTTCAGAGAAAGATAGTGAATCTTTATACAAGAGGGTGAAAATCAACAGAATGATAAATATATTTAAGGTAATATATAGTGAATAAAAGTGGCTGTCACATGGTTTATTTGAAAAGCTTGCATTGTTGATTTATTTGTTTTCTTTTCATTGCAGAATGATCCTGTCGTTCCTGCATTTCCAGATCTTCATCTTTCACCTGCTGCAATCATGAAAGAGTTATCAATGTATTTTCAAAAGTTTTCAACACAGACCCGTCTTCTCACTCTTCCATCTCCTCATGAGCTTCCACCCCGTGAAGCACAAGAATATCCTGCCATCTTGTACATGTTAATGCCATCATCTTTGATGCTTTCACCCAATAATATACTGTTTGAGCACCTGCTGATGCTTTGTTTATAGTTTCTTACCAAGCTTGTGCTAGATGTCATATGCTAAGATAAATCGTACTGATATAATTTATTTTATTACTTTATTTGTTGCTATCATGAAAATGGAATATTTTGGAAGTGGCCATTGTTTAGAATTTTTATATTAATTGTTCCTTTGGGCAGCTGAATATGGTAGAACTGTTAAAAGCAACAATATATACAATTAAGGACTTAAAACTAATTATCTTTATCCTCATCGAGAAACTTGTCTACCTTATTGTTTTTTTGGCTGTGAACTATTTGTCAAGATTTTTAACATATGTTAGTAGCTGTGGATGTTACAAATTCACGTCATAGATGAACTTTAGCTGTTGTGGATGTGGGGTATCGAAATTAACCCCTGAAAAGTTAGATATATATTGCTTGGAAAGTTCCCATAATATTATTATTTTCAGTTGCATCTTCCTTGCAAATCCTTCATCCTTGACATAATTACCTATCAGAGGCAATATCTGATCATCAATCACATTGGATCCATCCGTGCTGAGCATGATGATTTCACAATTCGCTTTGCTTCTTCCATGAGCCAGGTACTTCCTCTTGTTCAATGCCCATCCTTGCAGCATATATCTAATTTCTGTTTTCTCATTCATCACTTTTTTTCTTTATGCAGCTTTTGTTGTTGAAATCAACAGATAATGCAGATATTGAATGGTGCAAAGAAATTAAAGGAAACATGTATGACATGGTTGTTGAAGGTTTTCAGCTTTTAAGCAGATGGACTGCACGCATTTGGGAACAATGTGCGTGGAAGTTTTCTCGGCCGTGCAAGGATATCATTTCTACAGAATCAAATGACAGTTCAGCATCATTCTCTGATTACGAAAAAGTATGATATCATGCATATTATGAAAGAACAATTTCTCATTATAACATGTAGATGTGATATCATGCATATTATGAAAGAACAATTTCTCATTATAGCGTGTAGATGTGCCATCTAGATTCTGATGACCTTCCAACCCATCACGATTTCTCTAATTTCAATATAGGCTAGTTTAAAAGCCCATTTCATTATGTACCACATGTCCCCATTGTTTTTCCCCCGAACTCCATAGACACTTTTGAATTTCTTTAGAGACTGCAAAAGCATGCTCCTGAGTTTTTATATGGTTTATGTATTGCTGATATGTTAGGCCTAATCTTTATTATGGTCACTGGACTAGTCAACGCCATTCACATCATTAACAATTCTAAGGTCTCAAGTTATTAGTATTGACCAGCCCATCATACTGAAGCTCTACTCCTGATCCATTAGCTAAAGCTTGGATCCATGTGCTTTGCTATTCATATTCAGCCTATGTGTGAAAAAACCTCGATGATGATGCATTGTAATTTAAAATTGGTATTAGTTGATGTAAATTGAGTGGGGGAATATTTATTTTTATTTCTTATGTTTTGATTATACACCGGCCACTAATTTATAGTGGAGATTTTACAAAGGAAATAAATAAATAAATCTAAAAACTCTCTAATAATCAGGAACATAAAAACAAATAACAAATATTTGAAATTGTAATTGTTTTGACCTCTAACTAATAGGAAGGAAAAAATCCCATTGGTTTTGGGATTTCTACAATCCCCCTTAAGTTGGATCATAAATCTTAATCATTTCCAATTTTTGAGAAATCATCGAAACTTTGTCGAGGTAGCCCTTTGGTGAAAACGTCGGTTGCTTGTTTCTTCATGAGAATATAAGTCATATAAATGATTCCAATTTCAACTTTTTCTTTGATGAAATGTCTATCCACTTCTATATACTTAGTCCGGTTATGTTAAATTGGATTGAGTGAAATATTGATGGTAGTTTTGTTGTCATAATAAATCTTGATGGGTGTCATGGTATCAATTTGTAATTCTCTCAACATTTTTTTAACCATTACCCTTCACATATCTCTTGTACAACCGCTCAAAATTCTGTTTCTGCATTGCTTCTGGTTACTATGTTTTGTTTCTTGCTTCTTCAAGTTACTAGGTTTTCCCAGACAAATGTGCAATATCCAATCAGCATCTGTATATATTTCTATATCTATGCCTTCATCCTTTTTGAAGGATAATCCTTCTCCTGGAGATTTTTTGAGGTATCTAAGGATTTTATGTACCGCTTTTAAGTGATCTTTTGTTGGTGAATACATATGTTGGCTAACCATACTGACTGTAAATACAATGTTGGGTCTTGTGTGGGATATGTAAATCAATTTCCCAATTAACCTCTGATATAGTTTTTTTCCCAACTAACCTCTAATATAGTTCTTTGTCGACTGGTTTTTCATTAACTTCTGTTTTCTTTCTTGCTTTGATTAGGGTTATTAGGTTTGCTTCCAAGCATACTAGTCTGAGCTAAGAGATCAAGTATATATTTTTGTTAAGATACTCTAATATCTCTTTTTGATCTAGTAACCTCAATACCCATAAAGTAGCGCATTTGTCCTAGATCCCTTACTTCAAATTCCGAAGCTAGAGTTTTCTTAAGTCTCTCAATCTCGGTTATCTTTGGTTATGATAATATTATCAACATAAACAATTATAATTGTTTTTAACCCTTTTGCAATTTGTTAGAAGAATACAGTGTAATCTGACTGACCTTATTGGTATCCTTGTTCCCTTTATTACTTTTGTAAACCTATCAAATCATGCTTTAGGTGACTATATGAGGCCATTGAGAGACTTGTCGAGTTTACATGTTATGTTCTTCTCTCCCTGTTGACAAAACCTTGGAGGTAGCGTCATGGAGATTTTTTCTTCTAATTTTTCATTAAGAAATGCATTCTTAATGTCAAGTTGTTGAAACGTCCAGTCCAAATTTACTGCTAGTGATAATAGGACCCGAGCTGTATTTAACTTGACAACTGGTACAAAGGTTTTAGTGTAATTGATTCCATAAGTTTGAGTAAACCCCTTAGCAACCAGTCGTGCTTTGTAACGTTCCACAGTCCCATCAGCTTTGTATTTCACAGTGAAAACCCACTTGCACCCTACAATTTTGTTTTTCACTTGGTAGTTTGACTACATTCCAAGTGTCATTTTTTTTTATCAAAGCCCGCAATTCTTCTATTACTATTTCTCTCCATTCGGAAATTTCCTAAGCTTTTTCAATATTTTTTTGGAATGTTTATTTTATCAAGGTTAGATGTAAAGGACTAGAATCTTGGGGACAAAGTTTTGTAAGACAAAGTTTGAAATAGGATAGAGAGTATAAGACTTGGGTTGTTTTCTGAGAGTAACGGGTAAATTATTAGTAGTAGATTCAGGATTACTTGTGTTTGAAGGAGACTCAAGGATATTCGGAGCTATTATCGGTTCGGGCTCTCGTAGTGTTTCAAGAGTGAGATTCTTCATGGTTTTTGTAGTCAATCGTCGTGAGTAGACAAGTATTTTCTTGTTCTTTTGTGTGCATGCATCTTTTGGTAAGTTCAAGTTTGGTTCATTAGAATTGAGTATGTTTGGATCAGGAAGAGTGTTTTGGAAAGGGAAGATCAAAGTTAAACAATCGAGCTTCACTGATCTTCTCCCCTTGAAGAGAAGGTTGTTGAAAATAAAGTGTGTTTTCAAAAAAAAGTTACATCAAGACTAGTGTAGACTTTTTTGGTAGACGAGTCGAAGCATTTGTAACCCTTTTAATAGGAGAATATCCTAAAAATAGACACTTGAGTGCCCTTGGGTTTAACTTGCCTCGATTATGAGGATGAATATGTAGAAAAACCGAACAACCAAACACTTTGAGAGGGAGATAAGAAAAGAGACGAGAAGTTTGAAGACAATGTCTGAGTTTTTGAATAGGTGTTTCGAAAGAAAGAACAAGATTTGGCATTTTGTTTATTAGATAGGCAAGCGTTAGGATTGCATCACTTCAATACGTTTTTGGCATATGGGTAGTAAACATTATAGCACGTGCAACTTTTAGGAGATGTTTGTTTTTTCATTCAGTAACTCCATTTTGTTGAGGAGTGTTGACACATGTACTTCCATGTATGAGATAATTTCCCAAAGTTGTATTGAAATATTCGATACCATTATCAGTACTCAAAACTTGGATTTGCGTTTGGAATTGGTTTGTATCATAGTATGGAAATTGATAAAAATGTTACGAACATTAATTTTCTCGTTTAGTAGATAAATCCAACACATTCGGATATGATCATCAATAAAGGTTATAAACCACTTTGTATGTGTACGGGTCGGAGTATGGGAAGGATCTCATAGATCACTGTGAATGATAATAAATGGTTTTGATGGTGTGTAATTGTGTTTTGGAAAATACGTGCGACGATGTTTTACAAGTTCACAAATTTTATTTTGTAAATCAGATAAATTTTTATTTGAAATAATAGAAGGAAACAACCGTTTTAGATATTGAAAATTAGGATGTCCCATTCTGTGCCATTACATAATTTCACTATCTCTAGACATAGATGCAGAGCTACAATTGACAATTTGATATTGTCCATTCACATTAGATTACTAAAAGTAGTAGAGTCCCTCACATTTTTTAGTACAATCAATCGTTTTCCCTAATGATAGGTTCTAAAAAATAAGAAGGGAAAAAAAGTTAGTAGAACAATTTGAATGTTTTGTTCACTGACTTATAGACAGTAAATTGCATGATAACTTTAGAATGTGAAGAAGAGACTCAAGAACTATAGAGTTAGAAATTTTTCTACACCTTTTTCCTTCAATTGGAGAGAGTTCCATCTAACTTTTATTTTTAAGTTTCCAACACAGGGTAAATATGAAGAGAAAAGGTAATACACATCAATCATATCATCTGAGGTGCCTGAATCAATAATCCAAAGTGTTTTAGTTCGTTAGGTGATACTTAAAGCTTTTAAAAAGTTACATTTATGGGCTAGTGAACCTGAAGGAATATGTGCAGATGACTGACTAGATGTTTGAAGGTTTGAAAATATTTGGTAGAACTACTCTTGCTCTGGCTTGAACACTCCACTAGAGGCAGCTTTTTCCCTTTGAAATTCTGTAGAAACCTGATAGTGTTCGTGTTTATTATTGTACTGTCTTGGTTTCCAATTTGTCGGTTTATCATGTATCTCCCAACATGTATCTTTCGTGGTCATTTTTACGACAATGCTCATACCAAGGATGTCTTTTTGTTGACTCGGATTGGAATTATTTTAAGGCCCATTTGAAGGCCCACAAGACAACAAGTCAACAACCCAAAATTTTCTAATCTAGTCCCATAATTATCAGGCCTAGCTCCATGTTTGGATAGCCCATAAGGCCCATTTTCGAATCCAAGAGTTTCACGGGTCGGATTAGGCTTTGAAGGCCCACGGTTAGAATGGGTTTACGGTGGATTAAGGGGCTTGAGCCCATGACTTCCTGGGCTAATTACGGCTGATAGAGGCTTGCACACATCATCTTCGGTGCCGTTCCTCATGGTAAACTTGTGCAAAGACTTCTCAAGTGGTCGGTTGAGGTCGTCGGCCAAGTATTCTTCCTCTAATCTCATCTAGTTCACAATTGAGCCCTGGGAGGAGTTCAAAAACTCGTTCGCTTTCGAGTTTCAATTTATGTAGTACACTGTCTTCTTTGCACACTCATCTTTTCTCCTAATGTGTGTCGAGTTATTGCCACAAGGTAACCATCTCCATGTAATAATCAGTCACATCTCTTTTATTTTGTTGCATTCTCCATAGTTTGGTTTTGATTTAAAAAATTTGTGAATAATACTCCTCGTCTGAATGCTTTTCTCGTATTACATCTTAGATATGTCTTGCCGTCACTAGAAACAAATATGTCTTGCCGATTGAAAGGTGTATGGAGTGTATCGGCCAAGTCCTAATCATTCAGCTTTTAGACCTTGCCAACTAATGGGTTGGGTTGATTAGGCGCAGGTTCTTCTGCTTATTCATTGAGGTAACCAAACTTTTCTTGACCATCAATTATCAATTTGATTGATTGTGTCCACTCATGGTAATATTTTTCATTGAGTTTTTCGACTGTGAGTTGGAAGGATGAATTCTCGAAACTTCTAGAGCTCATATTTGGTGTTTCTAGTATTTCTCAATCAGAGTTTTCTGAGATTGATTTTGGGACATTGTTGTTAATCTCAGTCATCATATGACAAGATTAATAGAACCTAGCTCTGATACCATGTAAACTGATTGGAGAAAATATTTATTTTTAGTTTTTGTGTTTTGATTATACACGGACCACTAATTTATAGTGGAGATTTTACGATGGAAATAAATAAATAAATCTAAAAACTTCCTAATAATCATGAATAAAAAAACAAATAACAAATATTTGAAATTGTAACTGTTTTGACCCCTAACAAGGAAAAAATCCCATTAGTTTCGGGATTTCTACAGTTGAGATTCTGATGAAGCTGCCGTCTGAGTTGTCATTAAACCATTTCTCATATATTTGAAGAAACTGCAATTAGTGCATACATCAGACAATGGTTTGTTAAAATTAAGAATGCATGCTACTCCAAAAGACATTAGACATCTAGTTTTGTGTCATCTGTCTGCTTGAGTTTTCCATCATATGTTTGATGACAGTAGCTTTCTTTTTGCATCCATCAGGTAGTACGATATAATTATAGTTCAGAAGAAAGGAAAGCAATGGTTGAACTTGTTAGCTACATAAAAAGCATTGGGTCGATGATGCAGCGGTATGATACACTGGTAGCTGATTCTTTATGGGAAACAATACATGCTGAGGTGCAAGATTTTGTGCAGAATACACTGGCCACTATGCTGCGAACTACTTTTCGAAAGAAGAAGGATCTTTCTAGGTGGAACTCAGACAATACTTGTTTTTTAAATATCAAGGGTTAAGATGATTAAATTGTTTTTCCTTCTTATTACACCCCTAGAGAATAAAACAATGAATCATGAAATGAAATTACTTTCTAATATTTTTAAAGCTAATTTTCAGAAACCTGTTGTCATGTAAACAAGTTCCTCTGCTGGAATATTCTAAATTTCTTATCTGTTTGTGTTAACTATCAGGATTCTATCTGATATGCGGACCCTTTCAGCCGACTGGATGGCAAATACAAGCAAGTCAGAAAGTGAGTTACAATCATTACAGCATGGAGGTGAAGAAAGCAAAGGGAGCTTTTTTTTCCCTCGGTCAGTTGCACCAACAGCTGCCCAGGTTTTTCTTTTATTGAACCGTTCTCAATTTAAGATATTATTATCCTCAGTTTGCTAAGGTTATTTGAAAAAAAAAAATTCAAGGGAAAAGATCAAAAGTGCGATATTTTTTTTATGAATGCACGGTTTTATACCTTTACAGATCTTCAAAATGCCTTCCCCATTAAAGGCCATAATGCCTGCTTGAACAAAGTAGTAAACATGCATGTAAGCCTGTTGCAGGCTAGGGCTTGCACATGTATACATGCGTCATCTAAATTGCTATTATTCACCATGCTTGCATGAGATAATATATGCAAGTACATACATGCATATTTTAAGTGTATGCATCCTGGTGTATAAATGCAAAAAGGATGTATGGTTTTTCACTTGGAAAAATTGTCAAACAGTTGTTTATTGACATATTTATGATTTCTTTGCACTGAGATTTAGCTTATTGATATTTTTATCCCTCCTATTTCTAGATTCACTGCTTGCAGTTCTTGATATATGAGGTGGTGTCTGGTGGTAATCTTAGGAAGCCTGGAGGACTTTTTGGGAATAGTGGATCTGATATTCCTATTAATGATTTGAAGCAGTTAGAAACCTTCTTTTACAAGCTGAGCTTTTTCCTTCATATATTAGACTACTCAGGTATTTTGTTTTCTAGTTATCATTTTTTTTAATTTGAATGGAACTATAAATGATTTGTTCTTCATATTATGCTTCAAATTGAAAGGACTCTTAATTTCTGAATTCATGTTCAGTGGCTACCATGAGCTGTAATAAAACTTAATTCTGACCTTCTATGCTATCTGCAGCTACTCTTTTAACTTTGACAGATCTTGGTTTCCTATGGTTTAGAGAATTTTATTTGGAGTCGTCTCGTGTTATTCAGGTACAACTTTTAGCTCATGAAATTATGCTGATAGTTCTAAGATACTAGAGTCTAAATTTTTATACTTTTGCAAGGAAACCTCTGTTCCTTTCACGTGTTATTGCACATGGACATGCATCCAACTGCATTGGGAAGTCTGTTTCAAAACTTAGCCGCATATGAAGTAATTTCTTGTGGTGATAGCCTTTCTTTCTTTTTTTGGCAAAGGACAAGTGTAGTTGGATCCTTTTTAAGGTTCAAGTCATTTATGATATCAACTATAACATTGTTAGCATAGATGACAGGACACCACTGACAGCAGCATATTTCATTTGTATTGATTCTTCTCATCCTTATATATGCTCTTTTGTGCTGCTAATTGCTGTCTCATGAATATGCTAATTTGCATGCAACATTGAAGTTGAATCCCTTTTCTTACAGTTTCCTTTTGCTTTATTCGATCCCAGATTTAGCAAATTTGTTGCTGTTGTGCAGTTTCCAATAGAATGCTCTCTTCCGTGGATGCTAGTAGATTATGTGCTTGTGTCACAGAACACAGGCCTTCTTGAGAGTGTTCTGATGCCATTTGACATATATAATGATTCAGCTCAGCAAGCATTGGTTGCTCTTAAGCAACGCTTCCTTTATGACGAAATTGAGGCAGAGGTCTGTATATTTTAGAACTGATTTTTAACACCAAATTTTCTGATGCGGTATTTGAGTTTTAAGTATGTCTATTTCTTAATATAATCTGCTAATAAATCGTACAAGTAGTATTGAATGGACAACTGTTGCTCCCTTATCCCTATGATTTTCTTAGGCTCTGCATATTTTTGCTTCTTTATTTTGCTAATATTTTTACAGGCTTTATTCACAAAGCCATCTCCAGATACTTATTATTATTATTATTATTATTATTATTATTATTATTATTATTATTATTATTATTATTTCTGATTGTTTCAGGTGGATAATTGCTTTGATATATTTGTTTCAAAAGTCTCTGAGATTATTTTTACTTATTACAAGAGCTGGGCAGCGAGGTATATGTCTTTCCTCTAGAGAATTCACCTATGCAGAAAATAACACTTTGTGTTGGAGAAAAATATTCAACACTTTTGGTCATATCTTGCAGTGAACTACTTGATCCGTCATTCCTCTTTGCTTTAGATAATGGAGAAAAGTATTCAGTCCAGCCTATGAGGTTTAGTGCTCTACTGAAGATGACAAGAGTGAAGGTGAAACTAATAGTGGTTGCCGGTTTCATTTTATTTTCTTTAAATGTTTGTTGGACATTCTTCGAGGCTTCTGTGAGTAAATTGATCATTTTTGCCGGTGGCTTTTTTGTTTCTTATAATGTCTCACTCAGTATCTGAACCTTCTTCATCAGCTTTGAATTCTTTTGGTGGCCAACTTTTAGCATGAATTAGCTTCATCACACGTTGACAAATTCAGACCAGCCTAAATGGTCAGCCACAGTAGTCAGGTCATAAGTTCCATATAAAAAAAGAACAACAAAGTCGCAATAAAGTGCATTTCTAGATAGAATTTTGGCAAGAGGGCAATAAGACGGGAGATAGAAAAGCCGTTCCTTTGTAATTCAAGGCTGTTTTGGCATAGGGATATTTGGGAAATGAAGCAGGGGTTGGTAAAGAAGATAGTATGCAGGTTCACTTTATGTCATTGCATTAGATTAATACTTCGCAGGAGGCCTTGTCTGGATTGAATTGGCAGCAATGCAATGTATGCGGTAGACCAGTTTAGTTTTGGGAGCCCTATGCTTGAAATCAACTTTGTCAGTGCAGAATTATTTCTGATAGTTTATGTCTGGGGTGCTATTTATATCAACAGAATTCTAGTAAAATACTAATTGAATCCTTGCTGAATGGACAATTGTGACTTACTCTAAATATTGCTGCTGCTCATAGAGGGAAGACAGAGAGGTCAAGATTATGCAGCTTGAATGGGTGATAAGGCAGGAGAATGCCAATATGTTAAGGCAGCTACAGACAAGAACATGATAATTGCTTGAATGAATAACATTCGTTCTTAGCTTCCATAAGATGGCATTTTTAAACTTCTGCAGGATTGCCAAACTCTATGTTTTCTTTTATTTGGGGGAGGATATGTTCTGTACTGCAGAAGTAGTTCATAAGATTTTTTTTTTTAAATAAATTATAATTTACTTAATTTCTCTCATTGGTTGGCTATGGTAGATAAAAGGATATGAGCATGAGTGCAAGACGAATAGTTTATTTTACCAAAAGAGCACCAAGTACTTCTGGCAGCATGGAAGTTGCCTTTGCAACTAATATTCTAAGCTGTCATGCATTTCATCACTATGATCAGATGATTTGGTTTTCACTAAAATACCCAGCTTTAGTGATACTTGAGTCCTAAAATAAATGGAACTTTGAGATAATAGATAGATATATTATTATGTAATTTGTCAGAGAGCAAAGTTATCTGCTTGTCTATTGTCCTGTTATTTCATTATGATACTTATGTCTTTGCAAATGCTTCCTATAAATATAGGATTATTTTAATGTGGTGCCTTCTCTATCTTGGACACTTTCTCCAACTTTAATTATTTTAATGTGTCCAGTTACTTGGAAGGACGATAAATTTGAGAAGCTTGATTGCGCAACGAATGAATAAAGTTTTCAGGGAAAATCTTGAGTTTCTCTTTGATCGGTTTGAGTGTCAAGACCTATGTGCTATTTTGGTAAGAAATTTCGCTTTTATCACTTAGTTCTTTCTTGCTATGGGAAGCAATTTCCCTTTTCATACTATTTAACAAAGAAAAGATGTAATATTTTGGCTCCAGGAATTAGAAAAGCTGGTCGATATCTTAAAACATGCCCATGAACTGCTATCAAAGGATCTTTGTATAGACTCGTTCGTTCTCATGCTGAATGAGATGCAAGAGAACGTGTCTCTCGTGTCATTTTCTAGTCGACTTGCTTCTCAGGTGTGGTAAAATTGTGCTTCCTCTGTCTCCTATATGCTAGCTTTGTGTCTGTTTTTTCTTTTCATTTTTTAGGACTCTAGTCATACTTTTCATCTTTCAATTGTTCCTTGTAGAGATAGTTTTACTCACACTGAACGTTGGCTTATCTATGATTGTTTTGCATGTCTTAATATACTTCCATTCATTGTAGTAAGTTGTGGCCTTCTTTTTTTAAAATATGAAAGAGAATTCTAGGCTGATGACCCCATCATTTTGTCTGATCAGTTTGCAAACCAACTCATTGAGAAATAACATTGATCTTACAGTTAAGCTTCATAGGCTTTCTCATTGGTTTGGAGATTTCAATGCATAATTATCCTTTATTTTATTTGTTATGATTAGTGAGATGAGTTTCCATAGGAACTGAAGAACCCTTCATTTCATTAGCTAAGGAATATTTATCTTTATAAACATTACTTAACTTTTATTGTAGAATGAAAAATGTAATGTGTATTTTCTCTTTATATAAATGACCCTTAGTTAGAAACAAACTTTTATTTTCTGAGCTGTTCATTGTCAGATATGGTCGGAGATGCAAAATGACTTCTTGCCAAACTTCATCTTGTGCAATACAACCCAACGTTTTATCCGTTCATCAAAGGTTCCTGTTCAAAAGCCATCAGTTCCCGATGCCAAGCCCAATTTTTACTGTGGTACACAAGTAAGAAACTATTCTGGAAAAATTGCACCACGTGTCACTTTTCTTTTGCATTTACAATACTTTGAATTGGTGTACTTTAAGTGGGACACTTGTCACTTTTTTTGTGGGCTTCTTAGTCTCTTTACTTTCCATTTTTTTCTTCATTTTTTTAGGACATTTTCATTATCAAACATCCAATGACCTCATGCTAGTCATAATCTAATGGATTCCATCTAAGTCCTCCCCCTCCCACCCCACCCCAACAACAAAAACAAAACCCCAAAAAAATGACAAAAAGAAACCAAAATGATAAAAAAATGACAAGTTTTATACTTGTTAAAACTAAAGGCAATTGTGTCATTTCAATGTAAGGTGATTGAAGTGTCCAAAAGTCAGACTGTCAGGGTTTCCAAAAGAGAAAGTGTTTCCTTTGGTACTAAAACTATTGTATTAATTTTAATTTGCTACCAAATAATTTTTGTGTCAATTTACTACTAATAGTATTCTGGTACTATATCGTTCAAATTTACTGGCATCATATTAAATTGATCATATGTTCAAAATTAAGGTTGTTTTCGGAATTCAAGCATATATGTCATGTGAGGAGCACATGTAAATTAAAAAATTGAGATTTTTTGTCCATATTTGAACACATGAAGGGCTCTTAGATCCTAACGTTACCCAAGACCTGAATTTTAGGGATGAATTTGAGGGCTGAGTTGAAATTTGGGGGCATTAAGGGATTTAAGTGAGGTTAGGCTCTGGCTGTTGATATAGAACTTCAATAAATAGAAGGAAATGTTTTCTCTGTTTTTTTTTTATTTACACGTGCTTCTGCTCATGCTTAAATCCCCAAAATACCCTTAAAATTTCTTCATGTGCTAAGCACTTGATCAATTTAATGGGATGACCAGTTAATTTGTATGGTATGGTAACGAAATACATATTTGAAATACATTTGAATACTATTAGTTGTAAATTGGCATAACAAATATTTTTGGTAGTAAATTGAAACTAAAAAATAGTTTTAGTACCAAATGAAATGTTTGCATGTACCCAAACTATACCCTAGTCAACGTGTCATTCCATATGTAATATGATTTTTATATTTCACCACCTTAAATTTGTTGCTGACTTGCTTCTATTATTTATAAATATTTTTTGCTTAATATAGTGAGAAGCATGGTAGACTACGTACCTTTTCTGTTTTGGTCATCAATGATGACTTGGATCGTTTTGATTTGAGGCCCTAATTGGAGTTGTTTTTTTTTTTTTTAGCAAAGGCTACCCTGAATTGCAGACTTCCCTATGTTCATGCTATACATAAGTTATGTAAGGTTACTCGTGTATAGGTTGTACATGAGTTGTATACACCAGTACACAGACTATACCCACAATGTTGGGACACTTTTGGCCCAAACTCCAAAAGCGCATTTTTAGGGCCCTAGCTGGATTATTATAGCCATATCTTTGCTTTATCAAGATTAATCTTTTCTTGCTTTCGTGCTGTAGGATTTAACTGCAGCTCATCAAAGTTTTGCCCTCTTGCATAGTGGATTCTTTGGAATTCCCCACATGTATTCTATTGTCAGGCTTTTAGGATCTAGATCTTTGCCTTGGCTTATTAGAGCACTTCTTGATCATATATCAAATAAGGTAGGGTGTGCCCCGAGGTACTCAATCTGTCAATTTATTGTTGATGTAGAATCTAAATTAAATTACTATGGTAGTTTAAAGTTGCATAAATGCCTTTTTAAATTTTAAACTGCTTTCTTGCATATAGTTTGTTACAATTAGCAATTGTTCATGTTTTCCTATTGTTATCATCCTTTGGACACAATTTCCTAGTTAAGTACTTGAAAATTGGTAAGCAATCAAAAATTGAGAGAGAATCACCTAAAAAAAACCCTGTCATTTCCTAATGTCCCTTTTTCCAGACATTAGTAAAAAAACATGTTGGAAGGATCATCTGTTTCTTTTTATAAAAGAATAGGTAATCTCAGTGTAGTAGTTAATAATGCAGCCTAAGTTCTAATTTTTGTGGTTGCATTGGTAGTCACATCTTTACCTCCATCTTGCCCGATGAAATCTGTTTTTGTGATGATGATTACTGGAAATTTTGTGCACTCTGATGAGTCACGCTGATTCAAATCCGTGTTTTTTTAATTTGTTTTTAATTTTTTTTATAAATTAATATTTCATGTGCTAGCTTTCACACTTCAAGAGACCCTTTATAATACATTTCGAAATTCTTCCGGATGGCAGCTTGTCTTGCACTCTCTGGGATAATAAGTACTTTTTTATTTTCTGTGAACCTGTCCGATGATAAGGAATGTTCTTTGAGTACATCTTTTTTTCCCCTTACAAGCACCTGCATTTGTATTGACACATAGTTATCCGTATTGTTGTATTAGAAAGATTCTTTTATGTCGATGCCTACACCATATAATCATATGTTAAATTTCAACCAAACTAAAGTTTAATGTTCCGTCTAACACTTCATTTGTTTGCTCGCTTCAGATAACTACACTTGAACCAATGATCACAGGATTGCAAGAAGCATTGCCAAAGTCCATTGGGCTACTTCCTTTTGATGGGGGCGTGACAGGTAGATGGTAACACTTCCATTGGAGTGGTCTACAAATATCTTTGGTTTTGGCAAGACTTGCACCTCATCCTCCCTTCTCTTCTTGAGGAGTATTTGGCTCATTTTTCCTGGTTTTCCTGTAAATTTTCTGTTCAGGTTGTTTGAGGCTTGTTAAAGAAAGTCTTAATTGGGGAACAAAGTCAGAGTTGAAATCAGAAGTTCTTTATGGGATAAAGGAGATTGGAAGCGTACTATATTGGATAGGGCTTCTTGATATTGTAATGGTTGGTTTTCCATTATTTTGAGGCTTGCGTTTTGAATAAGAAAATGGAACTTACAGTTTAGGTCCATGTGTTCTGTGTTCTGCTATGGGTTTTGTGGAAATATATTCTAATGCAGGCTAATGTGATTCAGACAAGGCTTCATCAAAGTTTTACATATAGAATTTGTTTAAAAATTGTCAGCATTTGATTTGATATTACTAATTAAATTTTTGTTGGCTTTTTATATTTGCAAAGAGATTTATGTTGTAGTTAAATATCAATATTTCTAGCTGCTTTTCCTTACTGTATAATCTCATTGGCTGAACAGAGAGAAGTAGATACCTCACACTTCATGCAAATTGCCCCTTGGTTGGGCATGTTTCCTAGCACAGAGGGGCAAATATTACATTCCCAAGATGAAGATAGCCCACTTGTAAGCCTCTTTAAATCAGCCACAACTGCAATTCTTTCAAACCCTGGATGCCCAAACCCAAGCTCTTTCAATACTCTATCAAAACAGGCAGAAGCAGCAGGTTTTTACACAATTTTATTTCCCCAATTCTCTCTCTCTCTCTCTCTATATATATATATATATATTTTTTTTTTTTTTCTTTTTAATTTATCAACTTTTTGAAAGTAGACAACACAATTCAAACATTTAATCATGTTTTTGCTTGAAGACTTTAGACATTCTATTTGCTTTGGGTCATGTCCCATGTAAATTTAGGAACTTTGTGCTAGTACTTTGGAATGGCTATAGTGATAATTTAATTTTACTCATGATTTAACATGGAACTGGAGTTTCACCCAATTATACACCACAAGCTTGGCTTTTTCCTGGCTCAGGTAGTGCGCATATCAGTACTGCAGCTATTTAGCATTCAGCATTTAGATCATCATGGCAATATAACAAAAAGAAGGGAAATTATTTTTGGGAGTATGCAATGGAAGATAAAGATTACATCTGACAGCTTTTAGTGAATTTATTGAGACTGTAAGCTTTACAGATTGACTTGGGGATGTTGAATTTAGGGGAAAAAGAAGGAGAAAATGAACAGGTGAATTAGTGACAAGGAGGCAAGGAGCAATCTTTTTTTATAACACCTTGAAGCAGTGTATTGATCTGTCAGCGATAGTTACTATGATTCTGGAGTTCTTCATGGATACACATTAACTTATGAGAATTATATACGCCATTTGAAAGACTGGTTTTTTTTCTCCCCTGCAGATCTTCTATGCAAGGCAAACATAAATACTGGAAGCATACTGGAATATGCCCTTGCTTTCACAAGTGCAGCTCTAGATAAATATTGTAGTAAATGGAGTGTTGTTCCAAAAACAGGGTTTGTTGATATTACAACTTCAAAGGATTTCTACCGAATTTATAGTGGCCTCCAAATTGTAAGATAAAATGAACCTTTAGATTACTTTTCTAAATTACTGTCATTTGTAATTGTTAGAAATTGTTGGGAAACCAATTTTCTCAAAAACTTAAGCTATCAAGAAAAGGATCGACATTGTTTTTATATATTTATCGTTCCTTACAAGTGTTGACTTATTAAGAAAATGATCAACATTGCTTTTATACATCTATCACTTCTTTATAAGTGTTGGCTTTATGCACTATATAAGTCAAATACTTATAATTCAATAATTAGGGTTATTGGGCCTTTAACACAGGACATTTAGTTCTGATACCATGTAGAAGTGTTAGATACCAATTCTCCCAAAAGCTCAAGCTTATAAGAGGTGGACTTGACAATTCATTTATACTCTTTAACAATAATCCATCTAATTCCTTCCCGGGGTTTTTGTAATGTTAGATGGTCAAACTTTTAAGTGGCTTAAATTTTAATTTGTAGTTTGGATATATTAAGGCATTTTTGTGCAGTCACAGTTGGGCATATAAAGAAATTACATTACATTAAATAAGCTAATTCAGTTGTTAAAAATAAGGGTAGTTTAGTACTTTTATAGTATCAACTATATCTACCTATATATAAGAAATCATTATACTGGTGACAAAGTCATTATTCTTACAGGAGTTCACAAAATCTGGGATATCTGTATTACTGCTGATGTATTCTGACTCTTCAACATGTAGGGATATTTAGAAGAGTTAGTTCATGCATCGTCAAGAAATCATGAAGAGCTGGGTGACTCAGTAGCTTGGGGTGGTTGCACCATAATATACTTGCTTGGTCAGCAGTTACATTTTGAGCTCTTTGATTTTTCATATCAAGTCCTCAATGTTGCAGAAGTAGAAGCTGCGTCAATGACACAAACACACAGGAATCCTCCGTCCACCCAGGTATAATTTTTTTCTTTCTTTCAGAAAATCCATTTATCTATGAGCTTGGTTATGTTCTTGTGGTATACCTAGTGGTCTGATGATAAAGCTTACACCGCAATCATTTCAAATCACAAATTCAAATCACACCATATATCATTTTATGTATTAAAAAAATTGTAGCCACTTCTGGTTCCAATTTTGCTTTTCATTATTTTACCTCCCTCTGGTGCCTTCCATTTTATTGGCTTACTTACAAAATTGTGTATGGATTAAAAGTTGCAAAAGAACAAAAGCAAGTGTTTTCCTTTGGAAATCAATTCTGATCCCTTATTCAAGTTACTTATAACTTCCAAATTCATAGTCCGGAGCAACTCTTTGAAAAAATGCATGTGATTTATTGGACGGATACTTGAAATTTTTGTGCCCTAGACATGTCCCTTCCATATGAAACTAGTCACAAACAAAAGGATAAAGTTAACTAACACCATTAATCCATTATCATATTTGTTCCACAAATTGAGGATAAATTGTCAATTAAAATAGTCATCATCAAATGAAAGGCTTATGTGAATTGAATGCATGCTATAGTTTTCTTATGCATCTTTGATGTTGTTCTTGACTACATAATATTAATGTGGAGTAGGGATGGGATGCCCTAATAGAGTCGATGAAGAAAGCAAGGAGGTTGAACAATCACGTATTTTCCATGTTAAAGGCTCGATGCCCCCTTGAAGACAAAACTGCTTGTGCTATCAAACAAAGTGGTGCTCCTTTACATCGAATCAAATTCGAGAACACAGTCTCTGCATTTGAAACACTACCACAGAAAGGAGTCTGAATGAATTTATTGATACCATCATATTTAATTGCCTTCTTTCCTGTAAATTCACAGCTTGTTGGTTTAAGTGTGTAGAGTATTGGAATTCTATTTAGGGAACTCAGGTTTAATATGAATTAGTTTTATTTCAAAAAAATGTTTCCGTAACTGTTGATGTTACCTCTATGTTTTTCTTTTTCAATATTTATAGGTTAGTACAGTTGGTCCGTAGTTGGGTTGGCAGATGTAAGAGTATAAGTTCGAGCATTGCCTTGGCGTTGAAATGATATTTATTCCCCCATACGTAGATATTGAGCGATAATGTTCTTATTATGTCTCCACGTGTAACCATACTATACAATGAATCAGCGAAGAGTCTAACATGTTAATAAATAAGACAGGGAGCCATATTTTTTTAAGGAGGATTGGAATATAAAATATTTAAGGATTGAAAAGAAAAAAAACTAAAATTTAAAGATATACTTAGTTGTGTTTGTTTTTTGGAATGTAATTGAATTGAAATGGATTGTGAACGAAAATGTAATGAAAACAGTATTATTTAGTTTTATCACTCGAATCAAAAAAGGAATTAGCATTATAGTGTTTGATTTACAATTGAAATAGCATAGAAAATACGGTATATTATCTTAATATCTCTATATTTAGTAAAATTTAAATAATATTATTTAATTATTATTTTTTTGTCAGATAAAATATATTATTGAAATAATAATTTTTTTAAATAATTTTACTTTAAAATAAAATATATTATTAAAATTATTATTTTTTAAATAGAGTTTAGGGTTTTTAGGTTTGGGGTTAGGATTTAGGGTTTAAAGTTTAAAATTTAGAGTTTAGGATATAGGGTTTAGTGTTATATTTATGGGTTAAGGTTTAGGGTTGTATTTGTAGGTTTATTGTTAAAATTATTTTTTTTTAAATTGAGTTTTGGGATTTAAATTTTAGGGTTATATTTGTGGGTTATATAGATTAGGGTTAAAATTATTATTTTTCTAAATAAAGTTTAGGGTTTAAGGTATAGGATTTAGTTCTTAGGTGTTAGTATTTAGGGTTATATTTATGGGTTAAAATTTAGGATTAAATTTTTTTTTAAATAAGGTTTGTGGTCAAAAAATTAAAATGAGAATAAAATCATGATTCTAAAGGGGGAGAAGAAATGATATTTTAAAAATTGATTTATTTCCATTTTTACTTTTTAACATAACTAAACATAAAATTGAAATGAATCAATTTGAATTTCATTCTATTTCAATGAACAAAACAACAACTTAGAAGACAAGATGTATAATTTATAGCTTTAAAGTTGCAATATTTTTAATATATATTGTTTTGCATTTTGACAATGAAAGGTTTAAGTAGAAACAAAACCTAATACATGAGAAGTAAAAAAATAATATATTTCAAAAATTAAATACAAGAGCCTGATAAATGTTTTAAATATTGTGAAATTTTACATCAAAATAAATGATAAAATATTGTTTAAATAATATTCAATGAAAATAAATTTAAATAAAAAATATATAGAAGAAACCGTTGATCAAACAAAGAAAAAAAAGCTAAGGAAATCATTATGCTTTATATGGGAGAAAGCTTATTGGACGTACTATTGTTTTGTTTTCTATTTTGTGGATTAAATTGATGTTATTTATATTAACTAACCAATTAATATATAAAATATTTTTAAAAATAAAAGTATTTTTAACAATAAGATTAACCTTATTTTATAGCCCTACCTTGCATCCAAACAAAAAAAGGAAAAAATGTGACATTAATTTTGTTATAATTTTTGGATCAAACATATCTAATTTTATTATTTATAAAATTTAAGTATTATAGTATAAAAATAATCATACTTATCATATTATAAATATTTAATTTTAATAAATTAAAAATATTTTTTTAATAATTATAAAATTAAAATATTTGTTTTTATAATAATAAAATTCTTTATATTTAATTTATAAGTCATGAATTTAAAATAGTCATTTTTGAAAAGGAAACGGGACCTTTATTACCTTCAATCCATTCTATTATATGTGAGTAGGTATATTTTAGGAGAAATCAATTGAGATATATCCAGCCCGTTTGTATTTTAAATTCTTTTCATTTTCTTTATTAATTTAACCGACAACTAATTCGTATAAATCAGTCGAGGATACGTGTCAATAATTTAAAGGATTCTTCGGCAGACAAGATAAACGGTCCAGATCACCCTTTACTTCCACCGCCTTCGCTTTTTCTCCATGTTTTCCCTTCCTCTCTCATCCGTGCCCAATATACAAAACCAGTGACAATTGTCGTTATAGTAAAAAGGTTCAATTGGCAAAGAACAATTTGGAAATTGAGCTCTTAAGTTTAGGGTTTCGTGAAAGATCGAATTTTGGATGGGCTTTGGTTTGATTTGGGGTTGGAATCGGGAATAGGAGAAGTAGCTATGGCGATGATGTCCGTACAAGGGGATGTACGACAACATCAGCAGCAGCCTCAGTTGGCTCTATCCCGAGCTCCTAGGGCTCCATTTGGGTCCGATCGCGAAGACTCTTTTGTGGTGAAGTCTGAGCCCTCTTCGTCGCTCGGTTTGGGGTCGTTCAAGGGTCCTGACTCCCGCGAAGGTTGATTTTCTCAGTATTTGATTTTATTTGTTTCGTTTTCTGTTTAAGGTGTTCCAAAGTTGTTGAATTGTGAGAACGAGATAAATCTCTGAAGGACTGTAGCGAAGTAGTTCTGTTAGCGATCAATTTATCATTAGAAATTGTTTTAGGGTTTCTCTTGTAATTCTTTGTTTTTATAGCATACCAAATTTTAGGGAATTTCAATGAATTTTACTTTTAGGTATGTTTTAAATTGTTGAACTGTTTGGAATTGGGGCTAAGGATGATATTGTTTTGACGATGTAGCTGATGAAGACTCGCATTTGACCCATGCACATCAGATGTACAAAGCTGGAAATTACAAGGAGGCGCTAGACCATAGCATTACCGTATATGAGATAAACCCGATGCGCGCTGAAAATTTGCTTCTTATGGGAGCCACATATTATCAGGTTTTCTTCCAATTCAGACCTGAGATTTCCATGCAATTGTTGTAGTCATTTTGTTGCTCATTATAATTGCATGCTATTTTTTCTATCCGAATTGCTGGGTTCAATTTTTATCTTGATGATAGGTAATTGATATCCAACCATAAATCTTTTCTGGTTGCAGTTGCATAATTTTGACATGTGTATATCAAAAAATGAAGAAGCTCTTCGAATTGATCCACATTTTGCTGAGTGCTATGGCAACATGGCAAATGCATGGAAGGTGAAATAACCATTTGTATTCGGCTAGTTGATTAAATTTCTTGTTCCTCTTTCGTTGCATGTGAGATTTTCATTATTTAAAGAGTTTGCTTTCCTAAATGCAGGAAAAAGGCAATATTGACCTTGCAATTCGCTACTATTTGGTTGCCATTGAGGTTTGTGCAACCTTGTAAACCGTCAATCTTTTAATCTTTTTTGTAGTCTGGTTTCTGTTATTAAAGTTGTCATTTTTTATTAGTAGATTTATATATTAATATTTTTTTTCACCATACAGCTTCGGCCCAACTTTGCTGATGCATGGTCAAACTTAGCTAGTGCTTATATGCGTAAGGGGAGACTGAATGAGGCAGCTCAGTGTTGTCGTCAGGCGCTTGCACTTAATCCTCTTTTGGTAAAATTTACCTTGTTTATTCTTGATTCGATTTGTTTCTTAATTGCCTTTTTATCCCAGGGCGTGGTAATGTCTTTAGCATCGGAATTTTTTATAATTTGTTTAATCTGTCAATTTTGACACAGGTTGATGCTCACAGTAACCTTGGGAATCTAATGAAAGCACAAGGATTGATACAAGAAGTAAGTCCAAATGAAGCACATTCCTCATATTTCTAGTGTCTTTGTATATAGAGGGTACATGGGGGGATCTATATTCCTAAGCTTTAAGGTTTTGGCATCCTATATTGGTATTGTGTATATGCTTCATTATTCTCGCTTTATATCTTGGACATGAATCATCAAAATGATGCAAGAGTTATGCCTTGAAACTTTATGCAATCAATCCATTAGTAACTTGGTGCTCAGTTTCTGGTTATGCCATCAATCCAAACTCATCTCTTGCTCAAACCATATATGGGCTTGGTGAGATTGAGAAATATATAAATTGTCGTACTACTTCTTCCCAATGAAGTCAGTGATGGAAATAATTCATGTGTGAAACTGTGCATGTGTTCACAGCTCGATACAGAAATGGTTGATCTTGTTGTAACTGGCGTCTCCAAGTCTCTAAATAATCAGACTTAACATTTTTTTTGCAGGCATACAGTTGCTATATTGAAGCGTTACGCATACAGCCAACATTTGCTATTGCATGGTCAAATCTTGCTGGACTTTTCATGGAGTCAGGTGACCTTAATAGAGCCCTGCAATATTATAAGGTATGCACATGCTTGTGTTAATTCATATACTTTATTTTCGTACTATGTTTTTTTTTGGTTATGTTCATTTTTAGTACTTATATCAAGCAAGCTTTTCTAAATCTTCAAGTTAAGTGAGCTTCACAACTAAAATTTTCCTTCTGTGAAATTTTGGGTTTCAGGAGGCTGTAAAACTTAAACCTTCATTTCCAGATGCTTACATGAACCTTGGGAATGTTTATAAGGTAAGATCCATGCCTTAAACTGCATGTGTCTGGACTGTTCTTGGAGAAAAAACAAGATCTTTATTTTGTCTTTTCCAGGCTTTGGGAATGCCTCAAGAAGCAATTATGTGTTATCAGCGTGCTTTGCAAACAAGACCTAACTATGCAATGGCTTTTGGTGAGTATCATTCTATTATGTATATTATTATTTGTGCCATGCTTTTGTTGTAGCTAGTCAAATGAGTTCTAGGATTTTTCCAGCTATTGAGTTAGCTCTGATCGCATGCTGATCTGGAATCATGAGCATCAAATTAGCTCTTTACTCCAAAGTGTGAAAGTATTTCTTGAAGTTTTGGGACCGATTGATTCTTGTACCAAAAGAAATAAAGGGTTGGAAGAGGGGCAGATATGGTAGTTTTGGTTTGAAGGTATTTGTTTGGTAATTTAATCTGTGAGGTGAAGAGAACAAGGACAAATTGAAACATATGTCCAAATTTTTAAATGGCATAACCGTAAGCAAGAGTGGATATCTGTTTCAGCCTTTGAATGTAGATTTAAGCTGGCAAATATTATTGGGTTCTTCTCTCCCTAAGTGAGACCTTTTATTCTTACTGTTGCGTTTTAATAATTGTTTCTTCTTTTTAGTTTAAGATATCATTCATGTGTATTGGAGAGGAATATGGTGGTTTAAGCTTTTGAGGTGAAGAGAACAATGGTAAAATGAAGAATATATCCAATTTTAAAATGAAGTAGTCCTTCAATATATCTAATTCTTTTTAGTAGATACAGATGTCCAAACCACACAGGGAATGTGAGGACTAATAGAATATGAATGATTGTCACGTGGCCCAATAAATCCTGGTTTCTTGAATTTAAGATTTATATGTTCTGAGTTCATTTATAGTATGGACTTGTTATTTAATGTTATATTTGCAGTAATTCCAAATGTAGACCAGGTTTGGGTGATATATATATGACTCTCTGCTGTCTATTTTCTGACTACTAATTATATCAAATTCTGAAGGTAATTTGGCCAGCACACATTATGAGCAAGGGCAGCTAGATTTGGCAATATTACATTATAAGCAAGCCATTTCATGTGATCCAAGATTTTTGGAAGCTTACAACAATTTGGTTGGTTACTTTGCTGCCTGGATGACATTTAGATTTTAAATTTTAAGTGTAATTTTCGTTGACTCATTTTCTTCAACCACTTTTAGGGCAATGCTCTTAAAGACATTGGTAGAGTGGAGGAAGCAATTCAGTGCTATAACGTATGTATAAGTCTCATCTTGCTATCTTGGATTCATTTCCAACCGCTTGGGTTAAATTGCATATTCCCGAATTTTTTTTTTGAAGCAATGCCTTACTCTGCAACCAAACCATCCACAAGCGCTGACTAACCTTGGGAATATTTATATGGAATGGTATGTGATCAAAATTATTTATGTAACTTGGTAAACATTCATTTGACATTTAGATAGCTCCTGGTGGCGGCATTGATTTTTTACAAATCTCAATACTATATGTGCAGGAACATGGTTTCTGCCGCTGCTTCTTATTATAAGGCCACTCTGAGTTCTACAACTGGACTTTCTGCTCCTTTCAATAATCTTGCCATAATCTATAAGCAGCAGGTACTGTTTGGAGTAAAGATGTGAAATATTTCATATTTTTCGGTAAATACCCGACTATTCATTATAAAGCTGTGTGATGGGAAGAAGGCAACTAAACAAACAATTTGCACCCCTTTCCCAAAAAGCATTTGTTTTATTTTTCTGAGAGATGCTGTCTGAAGTTTTCCCTCTAGAGAATGCTCACTAAATTCTTGATTTTCTTAAATCTTCACCTCTATCTTTTCGACATAGGGAAATTATGCAGATGCAATTTCATGCTACAATGAGGTTCTTCGCATTGATCCGTTGGCAGCAGATGGGCTCGTCAACAGAGGTAACACTTACAAGGAGATTGGTAGGGTAAGTGAAGCAATACAAGATTACATGCGTGCAATAGCTATCCGGCCGACTATGGCTGAAGCTCATGCAAATCTGGCATCAGCATATAAAGACAGGTATATTGTGACTGGCTCTCTTCCACTTGTTATGACTTGGTTTCACTATATTTTTATCTTGTTTGGTTCCTTGTGAAGCTTCTTTTAGGAATTTAAGTGCCCTTTAGTTGTCTACTTTTGGTCAGTCTAGGCCAAAGTTGAAATACATTTCTGTTGCATTTAATCCTTTCTGTTTGGAGGATTTAATTGAGATTTCAGATACAGTGATATTGGAAGCTTATAACTCAATGCACATTCTGACTCCTCAGGTCTTCTGAGAAGATATATTAGTTATATTCTATACAAAAACTTCTGTACCATGTTAGTTCATTGACAGGAAAAATTCCTCAATGGTTGTCAAAATGATCTCTCCTTGTAGCTCGAGTTAAGATTTATGTATCTTGCAGTGGGCATGTGGAAGCTGCTGTTAAGAGCTATAGACAAGCATTGCATCTTCGAACTGATTTTCCAGAGGCAACTTGTAACCTTCTACATACATTACAGGTTCAATGATTTTCCAATAGTCGTTGTTAGGCAGTCTTAATATATTTAGTCAGGATACTGTCATTGTTGGGGGAGTTAGGTGTTTCTGTTTCCAGTAATAAGGATGCCTTTAAACTTGAAAGCAACTAATTTAATTTGATTGGTTATTGCAGTGTCTCTGTTGCTGGGAAGATCGTGACAAAATGTTTGCTGAGGTTGAAGGGATTATCAGGAGACAAATTAATGTCTGACATCATGACTGAATTGTCCTTTTTCTTTTGATCTTTCTACTTAAACATAATTTCTCAGCTTATGCAAGTATTTTCCTGCTTCAGATGTCTCTTCTTCCCAGTGTACAGCCTTTCCATGCTATTGCCTATCCTATCGACCCAAAGCTTGCCCTTGAAATCAGGTTAGACTCCTTAAAGTTGACTTTTTATCTTGAGAGTGGTCAATAAATTATTAATCATAATTCTCTCCACCTTTTTCTGGCAGTCGTAAGTATGCTGCACACTGCTCCATAATTGCTTCCCGGTTTTCTCTTCCCCCCTTCAACCACCCTACTACAGTTCTTGTGAAGCATGAGAGTGGAAGTAAGAGACTAAGAGTTGGGTATGTTGTAGAGTCTGTGTACTGAAATTGCACACTTTTATTTTACCCAACAATTTTGAAAGCTATTATAATCGTTTTGAGCTGCAGATACGTCAGCAGTGACTTTGGGAATCATCCCTTGTCACATCTTATGGGATCTATATTTGGCATGCACAATAGAGAAAATGTTGAGGTTTGTTATCTTGTAAATCTCATCCCTGCAGCTATTGGTCCTTTCCATTTGTTTCTTTTCTCCATTGTTTGTAGTGATTATCATATTTTTCTTATAGGTGTTCTGCTATGCTTTAAGTGCAAGTGATGGCACTGAATGGAGACAGCGTATCCAGTCTGAAGCTGAGCATTTTATTGATGTCTCTGCCTTGTCTTCGGACATGATTGCCAAAATGATTAATGAAGATAAGATACAGATTTTAGTAAACCTTAATGGTTATACCAAGGTATATTGCTTTTAATAACTTGTTGGGAGGGTCTGCTTTCTTTATTTATGCTTTTTCTTATTAACAACAGTTGCAGACGAATGAGTATAATTGCAGGAGGAATGGTCAGATTGACACTTTAAGTTATCCTATATGTGCGATTTCATACTTGTGCACTTAACTGCTTGAAGTAATTGGGTCTTATGCAATTAGGTATTTTCAACACTGTTTAAAGACAAATAATGGTCAAATATTATTTAACCACATGTTCCATGCAGTATCCAGCCCACATAGTTTTAAGTTAATTTTATGATTAAAAGTGAGTGAAATTGCATAATTGGTGAAAGCTCAAGTGTCAATGTCACCATTCTCCCTAATTGTATGTGATTGCCTTTAGCTGCTTGTTATTGACTTTGTTTAAAATGTTTAAATATCCGTCAACATATTACTTAGCTCTAGTTCACTGTTTGAATTTAACTGTTTGGCCCTTTAACCACGCAGGGGGCAAGAAATGAAGTATTTGCTATGCAGCCAGCACCTATTCAAGTTTCATACATGGGATTTCCTGGGACCACAGGGGCAGATTACATTGATTACTTGGTCACTGATGAGGTAGGATAGGGACACTTCGGAAGCATTGATTTTATTTTTATTTATTTATTTATTTATTTGTTGCTAATATTTCAAAGCATTGGCTAACTTCTCCATTCTTTTGGCTGACCTATTCTTATGCTTTATGATGTTACATTCAGTTTGTTTCACCTTTACGCTTCGCTCACATCTATTCTGAAAAGATCGTTCATCTTCCCCATTGTTACTTTGTGAATGATTATAAACAGGTCAGTCCTAGGTTCATTATGCAAAAAATTTATGTTTATTATATTTTTGACAGCATATTTAATTTGTTTTACTAGTTTGGAATCTTATTATAATATCATATTTACTATCTTCGCAGAAAAACCAGGATGTTCTTGATCCTAAATGTGAGCATAAGCGTTCTGATTATGGCCTGCCCGAGGATAAATTCATTTTTGCATGCTTCAATCAGTTGTACAAAATGGATCCTGAAATATTTAATACATGGTAATATAGAATGGTCCTTAGCTGAAGCCTGAATGTTCCTTGGTTTCATGACGATATTTAATCGTGTTTCTTCATTGTAGGTGCAATATTCTTAAACGTGTGCCAAACAGTGCACTCTGGCTCCTTAGATTCCCTGCTGCTGGTGAAATGAGACTTCGAGCATGTATGAATAGTGGTCTTACTGATGTGTCAAGCACCATGAAGTCCAAAGTATTTCTTCTTTTGTGAACTTACTGTAACTGTTGGATTATCCAGATGCTATTGCTCAAGGAGTGCAGCCAGATCAAATAATTTTCACAGATGTAGCTATGAAGAATGAACATATCAGGCGAAGTGCTTTAGCGGATTTGTTCCTTGACACGTAATTTTTTTTATCCTTGTTCCTTCAATAATATTCTCATTCTACAACTCTCCCCCCAAATTTCTTGATACATTTAGTCTTGTTGAAATTGTTTGGCATCTGAAGTGCTGATGGCTTGATTTTTCACTTGTAGGCCTCTATGCAATGCACATACTACTGGCACGGATGTTCTATGGGCAGGTTTACCAATGGTAACTCTGCCTCTTGAGAAGATGGCCACTAGAGTTGCTGGATCACTTTGTCTTGCCACCGGACTGGGCGAGGAGATGATAGTTAGCAGGTAAAAGCATTTCCAAATGACATTGAAATTTATTTACCGGCATTTTCGACGTTTTCCTCTTCAAATAGGTGTACTACTCATATTCATTTTCTCATTATTGGTAGAGATATTTGATTAATGTAATGCTTCCTCTTCATATCGTCTTAAGTTCTTAACTAGATCAGTTATTTATTTCAACTTTTTCTTTAATGTTGCATCCTAAACATTGATATCTATTTGTCATTACCCTCAACTCTTTGATGTTTGTAGTATGTAAAATAAAACTTACTCGTGATGCTTATTACTTTATTTACTTCAATAAATAAAAAAACATTTTCTGGTTTAAAATCTTACAGCATGAAGGAATACGAGGATAAGGCAGTATCTTTGGCATTGAATCGACCAAAGCTTCAGGCTCTAACAAATAAACTCAAGGCAGTGCGTTTGACTTGTCCTCTATTTGATACAACACGCTGGGTGCGTTTTATTGAATGTTATATACCTCCCAAGAAGTTGATTTTCCTTTATGATAAATGAAACTTAAAAGCTGTGAGATTGTTTTGCAGGTGAGGAATCTGGAGAGGGCTTATTTCAAAATGTGGAACCTGCATTGCTCGGGACAGCGCCCTAAGCATTTTAAGGTCATTGAGGATGATTTAGAGTGTCCTTATGATAGATGAAGAGAATCAGACGGGATTGTAAATAAAGTATCAATCGAGAGTATGGAGATACAAAAGTTACTACAAATTGATTACAATGATACTTTTATAATATATTTTACTATCTAGAAATGAATGCTTTATTTATTTTGGTCACCTCCTCTCCCTGTATCATGACCAAAGCAAATTGCTACAATCTCCCCGAGACTACCCATAGTTCTGCAAGTTCTCTATGCAAGTTTCAACTAGTCTCCACCTAACCGGGTTCCTGGTAGAATGTGGTGTTTTCCGGCTTCTAACCACCAGACCTAAGTATCGTTAAGTTTCATGTCTTCTCATTCTCCCCAGCTCACTAATATTACCGTATGTGTGTCATTTTTCGGTTTGCTTTTATCAAAGATGACTCAAACAGGCTTCTTTTGATTTTCGTTCTTCTAGCAGTGACTCAGATGGTGGTTCTCTGTTTGAGGGGCTTTTATTGTGGGTATAATCATGGTTATGAGAGGGTATTTTGAAAAAGCTTCGAGGCTATGACCTGAGGTGTTAAATTAAGGTTTATGTCTTTGGTTTGAGGTTTATGTTTTAAGGTTTCTATGTGATTTGAGGGTTTTAAGGTTTCTATGTGATTGAGGGTTTAGTCTCGAATGATTAATTTTTAAGGTTGGTTTATGGATTATTCATAGAATTTTCATCTAGTTTAACATAATTAAGAAGGTAGAAAGTAATAAATAAGAAAAACAAAAAGAAAAATATCATAATTTTATTTATAGATTTTCCTAACATTCTTTGATCTTCCTTCACAGTTTCCCTCAGACATCTCCACCGGTTAAGTTAGGTTAATTTTCTATTTGATTATTTATATTTGTATTTTGCATTTTATTTATATTATATTATATATATGTATTTTGATTTTTAATCAATAGTCACAATTTGTACTATTTACTTTGTATGTTAAATATTATTTTAGTTAAGTTTAAACCTCACCTCAATATTTAAAAGAATCTTTTACACTTCTGTGTTTAGTCTTTTTATTAGATTCTTGTGAGCGGTAATGATATGATGGATCTTGGATTCAATGGCCATATGGGCAGTGCAATGCGAAGGTGATCCTTCAGCGGTTAGGTAGAGCCCTTGTTTCATTAGATTAGGTAGCTGACTTACCTTAGGCTCAAATGTACTTGGATGGACTAAGCTCCTACCATGAATTGCTTCGCAGCCATTATAATTGCCATTTGCCATTGTAGCACGTGTGTGGCCCAGCCTATAAGAAGCATGCAGACTTGACGTCATCTCTACATTTCTTCAATATATCATTAGCAATCCCTCATGAGTGTGGCTCGCTTGAATGTTGAGTTTCTCTGTTGCCAAATTGTTATCTTGCCAAAAATTTGACTTTATTAAACAAAGTAAAACGTACTGGTTCAAAATGTTTTGGCGTTAGTTTTCTTTTTATTGATACCATAATTATGTGCTTACACTCAATTAGTAATAATGATATTGAGTAATAATGATATATCACGTGACTTTTCGGTTCACTTCGATTGCAAAGACTTTCTTCTTAAGCACATTTCTCATCAACACAAAACAAGGGTTTCATTCATTATAGGACTTAACTAAATGTCTCTCGACACGAGTTGATGACAATTCATGTAGTACTTGTATAAAAGTCAATACCATCTTGTTATGGACATGGTTTTTTGTTTTGATTAGATATTGGTATCGAATTAAACCACATGTTTCACCACTTGTGCAAGCTCTTGTCAATTCTTTTGAGTTTCAATCTTACAATCGTACTCCTCAAGCGAAGTGTTTCACACGTTAGTTGGGTCCTTGATTTGTACCAAGGGTGAACACTCATGGCATGAACTATCAGGATATCTAATCATGTTTGTTCTCATGCTTTTGCACTCCAACATCAGTATGGACTCAAAGAACTGCCTTCGCTTTTGGCATTACTTCGTAGATCTTTGAATTTTACCCCTATACATGAAATTTCAAATGTGGATCTTTTAGATCATTAATTTCATTCTTGTCTCACTTAAGTGAAAGGTTAAGAGAATAAAAATCCTTTTTTTTTCTTTTAGCCGGGGAGTAGGTTGGTCATAGGTACCATCTATTGGTAAAGTGGAGAGGACCTACATGACCCAATCATGCAAAGGCCTTAACAGGGCTTGTAACAACAGACTAACAATTGCAAAAGTCTATAGTTTCCCACTTCCTTCAAGCTTACGCCAAGCATCTTACCTAAGGCGAGCAATGGATGTCTCTTGCTACTAAGGTGAGAGCGTCCAATAAAGCCCTATTTCATAGGTAAGATTGGGCCATCATGACCAGTGGTTGGATAAATCTCCCAACTGACAAACCAAACTGAACTTATGTTATGTATGTTCCATTTATATCTTTTTCAAGGGAGTCTCAAAAACATTCTAGAAGATTTGTATGTTCAATGAATGATTGGTTGAGAAAGTTACATATACTTTATGGTAATATTCTCAATTTATTTATTTATTTATTTTAACTAAGTGAGATTTTATTAAAAAATTTAAAATACAAATACAAAGAAGATCAAAATTGATTTTTTTTCAAAAAAGAAACTAAAATTGGTCGGTAGTTGTACTGTAAGATGTATGAGGGGTTCTTTTTATTTAATGAAAATATGAGAAATAAAATAAGTTAAATAGGGAGAGGATGGTGAGAGAAGAAAGAAAATGAAATTTTTTTTAAGGATCAAGTAAGAAAACGACACTCATTCAAGAGCTTTTTTCATTCTCATTTTTCTCTAAAATTTAGATTAAAAAGGAGAATTTTCTCTCTAGTTCTCTCTACTTTTCCGGGTATCACTAAGAGAATCCTATTCACTATAATTTAAGTTAATTTTAATGTCTGATATACTTCGTTGACATTTTATAGTCTTATCATATTGCTACATCCCTGTTTGAAATATTTGTGTGAAAGCAAAAATTATGTCATGTCCTCTAAAATAAACCCTATTTTGTATTGAATAATGTTACAACATATTTTATAACTATTATTTATACAAACGAGTTTTCATACTTTTTTAAAATTTTAATTTTTTAATTAAAATTAACTTTTTTTAATAATAAAAATAATCATTAAAAACTAGAATTCTAAACATTAATTTAAATTATATATATTTGTTTCGATCAAAAAATTTCTAAACTTTAATATTCTTAATAAAAATTTATTATTTATAGAATAATAAATAATAAATATAATCATTAACTTAAAAATTAAAAATTAAAATTTTAAATCATTATTTTGATCATTTAATTAATTTCTCAACTTTATTTATAAAATTAAAATAATTAAAAATTATATATAATTAATTTGATGCATCTTTAGTGCTCCAAACCCAATACCAATGATTATACATACCTAAAAAAGTATTACTTTAAGAGTACTTAATTTTTTAATATATATTACATATTTTCTGTACCTACTTATGAAACATTGATATAAAAAAAAATTACGCTGTTATTTTCAAATATTTAACAGGGTAATAAAGTATTACTATTAAAAATAAACTATATATTATATATTTATAAAATTGCTAATTATTTTCTTAAAATATCATAACGTAAATGTATTATTACAAATATAAATAATTCTTTACTCAATTTACAAGTACAAATTTTTAACTACAATGCACGTATTGATGACTAGCACATTCTAAAAGAGAGACAAAACTTCTGAAATGTTTTTATGAACAATTGGACACTTAGACTAAAAAAAACCTGCGTTTGTAATATTTGCTGCCTCAAACCTCTCATTTACCTGAAATAAAAAAATACCAAAAGGTTAAAACAAAAAAACAAAAAGAAACATAGAAAGAGGAGATTGTAAATACCATTTTTAGAGAATAACTAGAGTCACTCCAATAATGAACATGAATGAAAGGAAGAGAGCAGCATGGCCCTTGATAAAATCAGCCACCAGTTGTATATTTGTGTTTTGACGCCAGATATGTTTGAATGAAAAAGAACAAAAAATGAAACTAACATCCCAAAATGAAGGCATGAATTTCAGCCCAATTAGAGACCGTGTAGAGAGTACCACTCAATCCTTTCCAATTAGAAGACCTCCCTTCCACAGATTCTTTCTGTTTCTTAACCAAGCCCGGAAACAACGGAACAAACGAAACACCAAACTGTGTTGCCACTCTTCTGAGGCTGAAGCTTGAACCAATAACGATACCTACATCTGCTTCAAGCAGACAAAGCAAGTCACCCACTGAGTCTCCAATGTAAACAGTCAACTTTTTGTCCCCACTACTATTCTTTAAGATTGCATCAAATGCTTGAACCTTGTCAATAGGCGACTCCATTTTCTTAATAATTTCACCAGTGGATATAGAATCTTCATAATCGAACTCATTTGCATGTACATTCAGTTCATGTAAGCCCCCTGTTTCAAAAGAATGGAAGGGAAATACAAACAACAAATATGAAACATTCTTAAAGATCCACTAACTGACATTTTAAATATACAAAAATTGTGTATTTAATAAGAGCAATAAAAAGCTTCAACATAATGCCGGGACAAGAATAGACGCAAGCCTCCAATAGATAGTTTCAAAACGTAAATATCAAGAAAAGAAAGGGTCTAAAGACGAATGCTAAAAACTTGAAACTACTACAAAGAACAAATAGTTGAAACACTCCATCAATTCCACAAGAAGTGTATCAAGAAGAAATCCAAACTGACTTGCATGCAAAGCTGAAAGAAACACTATTGTCTGTAGGTACTAAGATACAAGCATATGAAAACTAGAGTTGACTCTGACATTCACAAAAACTAGTAAGCCATATATTTATTATTTTGTTCATCTTTGGGTTAACTATTTTTCCTCTTTTTATAATGTTCTTTTTCCGTTCTGTTTCAAAACCAAAAAGAAGCTACAGTATACTGGAATATAAGCTCTACTAGGTGAACTCATGCACAAATGCAGTAAATGTCTTACATTTATCAGTAAATGAAACATTTCATAGAAACAATTTATGTAAATATTGGCATCAAATATAACACTGCCATGGACCTACACAGGCATCTCATTTCCTCCGGGACAACACAAATGTTTATAAAAAAAGTTTTTAAATTTGTGCAAATAAATAAGAAATTGGCTTGACTTAAAGAGGAAAAAAAGAATAAAAAAGAAAAAGAAAAGTCAAGGAAGAAGAGCCATACCTGATGAAAAGACTGACCTAATAAGATCACCACACCAACAATAAGACAGAATATGGACATTTGCATTTAACTTTTCATTCTTAACAACATTCTGAAAGAAAGCAATGCAACCATCTTGAAGGCCGAGGCGTTCACCAGCTCTTTTTATGTCCTCAAGATTCAGACCTTTAAGAACATTAGATTCTATGACTCTATTATTTGCCCTTTTCTCAAAATCCGAAAGTTGCGCAAGTGCCTTGCGCAGATCTTCATAGTTAAATTCCACTGCTCAGAAAAAAGAAAAATAATCAGGGGGAAGGCAATCACAATCTGGTAAATCTCATCCAATGTTTGTCAAGAAAATTCAATCACACTAGAAAAACTGACTCAGTTATTTAGACGCATCGAACATGACATGTCGAAAAAATCATTATACCTTTTTCGGTTGGCATGATGCATTCTATGCATTGCTCGTATTCTTCTGTGAACTGAGTAGAAAGAATACCCCATGTGTTTCTAAGGTCAGCTGATGACATCCGAGCAATCTGATTTTCAGGTTGATTTTGAACAGGTTTAGGTACAGTCAATATTGCAATTTCTGCCAAAATGGCAGATGAATCGAGAACAGTGCAAGTCAAATCAAAATCAGAAAATATAATGAGCTGATCTTCCAAAGGGTTATGCTCTTTAATCAAAGGAACTACAGTGGGCTGAAGAAGTGGCTGAGCCGAAAAGAACTCTATTTCGAGTTTCATGGCTTGCTGATAAAGTTTTTCAATGATATCAAGCTCCTGGCCTGTCAAAGAGACACTCAGCTTATCAAGCAACTCTTCAGTTTGCAGAGCTGATGCCTGAATTCAAAGATAAAAATAGTTGAGCTGCCGGACTAAAGAAAAAGTTTTAGCAATGAAAGAACATCCAGTTGTAATCCGCAAAGTATAATCATATAACCATGACAAACAAGGTAGATAAGCTCCATTATTCAAAAAGATAACAAAACCTGGAAACTTTCAGATGCATAGTTTTCAATCCACTTCATATACAGGTGACCATCTCCATCAGGATCTATAAGTGACTGAAATTCCTTACCAAGAAAAGCGTACAGCCTCATGCACGGAGTCACAGCACCAAGGGTGTAAGCAGCAACTTTAGTTTTCTCAAATGGAGTCGCAAGTTTACCAGGAGCTTTTATCCCTTCAATCTTTCCTGAAGCTGTTGCTAATAAGAAATCTGTGTACTTCACTGTAGCAGAGTTGATACTACCCTCTTTAGCAGGGTCCAAACCCCATTCCTACACAAATTAAATATTTCGATGACTGACAATAACTGATCTAAGTCAAAAGAAAACCCCCAAGTCATGAAGGAAAAAAAAACAACAATCAGAATATCCATCAAGGCCAGTAGCAATTGACACTACATGGTTAAAGTGGTTCATTCACCACAAGTGGCAGAGGTTAAAAAAATAATATCTAAATAATCAAAAATGTATTAGACAAGGTGTTGACGACCCCGCTAACAGCACCAAAAAAGGAGTGTGTATTCAAAAAAAAAAAAGTAATTGGTTCATTCACCACAACTAGCCTGAAAATACACTAGCATGAACCAACACTACAAAATCAAAGAGTAAAACGACAAAAAGTTGAAGTCCTTATAGCTAAAAATGACAAAATAGAGAATTATGCACTCAACTCAGAGCCATCCTCTTCCATAGCAAGAGTAAACAAAAGTTTATTTAGCGATTCAAAGTCTAACCAGAGTGATACTTCCTACTAATCAGATTAGAATCCTATGAGCAGGTAAAGAAAGGGGAGAAAAAACTGAATCATGACTAAAACAGGCCATTTTTTCAACAGTGATCTTTCTTCCACAGTCCTCCATAACTAGAAAAAAGTAAAATTCAAACAAAGAGAGAGGAACTCTTGAAGTCTTTATAAATCCTTACCTGTAAAAAAGAATCATGCATTTTTAACTCCTCTAAAACAGCCTTCCTCAAGTCAGAGATTGCAAGTTTTGCATCATCGTCATCTGCACACTCTTCTGCTAATTCATATCTAAAGATCGAGAAAAAAAATGAAGAAACAAACAAACATATGTATAGCTGGCTCCAATCTTCTACATCAAATCTCAGTAAAATAAAAACTTTCAAAATCTCAAAACTGCCCCAACAGACTCATCAGCTTAGTTTTCATATAATCATGACCCCCAACTAGGTACCCAAAAAAAGGGAAATATTATAGAGCTTTGACGAGCAACGATTCAATTTCCTAGAGAAGTACAAACTTGTTCAAATAATATAATCAGTTAATTATAAAAAGACAAATAGAACTATTCGGAACAAAATAAAAAAGAAAAATATCTAGGATATGAATATTCAGAATTTTCCTGTGTGTGTGTCTGTCATTTTTTTGTTGTTGAAGGGATATACATCTCTTGATTTAAAAATTTAATAAATAGCCAAAGCAAGCTTAGCATATGAATATTCAGAATTTTCCTTTCCACTTTCTCAGCGCCCAAATACCCGCAATTGCACACACAGAAAGAGAGAAAGAAACATCAAATAACAAAGTACAATGAAACTGGCTAAAAGTGCATTAATTATCAGAAAGAAATTGATTAATTCTTAAAAACAAAGTTTCACATGTCATGTCTCGTAACCTGTCGGCTGTCGCTGCATTTACACAGCACCCACGTGGAGTTGAAAAAGACTAAGAAAACCCTATTTTTGCTTAAACAGCTCAGAAACCACAAAGTGCATATCGAGTTTGAGTTAAGTTCAAAAGGGCCATTAACGTTATTTATGGAAGTCAATTCTAAATCTTTTTGCGATCGCATTCCAATTACAAAAGAAAATGACTAGACAATACTTGTTCTATTTTCTGTTGAAGCATAAAAGGGACAACCAATAATCTTTATTCCTCGACACACTTCGTTAAATCCTAAGCATCTATATAAATAAAAAAAATAGAACGAATAAGAATCAGAGCATATTCTTGATTTTATCCATATTCACACAAACGAAACAACTCATCAGATTTCAGAATCTACACGAAGTTATCTCCCAAGCAACCAAATAAACTGAACAATAATTAGAAGAAAACTCACGCTTGAGCGAAAGCTTTAAGGAAATGAACATCTTGGGAGATGTAATGCCGGAAAGATTCAATCCTTAGGTTGCCAGAAGCCAAACAGACGGCGAAAGGAGTGTAAGTAGCAAAAATCGATTCTCTCTGGAACTTGATCCAGAAGTGACGGCTGAGGCCGAGCTCGTTGTCGACGGTGGACTTGGCCGACTTCGAAGGTGGTATTGACATTGCGGATACTGGAGACATCGATCTCGGTGGAGCTGAGTCCACACAGTAGGATCGGAGCGAGCTGGAGAGATCGAATCGGGAGAGGAGGGAGTTGGTGGAAGAGAAGAGGAAGGTGAAGAGAGGTGATCGTAGTGGGGTTTTGATTGGGTGTAAGCTCATCAAAACGAAGAAGAGAAGAAATGTTTTCCTCTGTAAGAGAGAGAGAGCGTGAACTTCAATTTCTGTGTATGAGTAGGCAGTTGGGTTTTTTATTAAAAATGATCTCTTGTTATTTTTTATATTTTATTAATATAATTAAAATATTAAAAATAAAAAAATAACTATAAAATTGATATATAGTTAAAAAAAATTGATATAAAGAATAATTTAATGAACTATTATTACTAATAACACAATATATTAAAGGTTAATTTTTAATTAAAAATCACTTACTAAATCTTAAATAACGTTTTTCATTGCTTTTGATCATTTAATACAAATAGATATTTTATTCAATAGGATGAATTATATATTAATCTAAAGATAATAATATAAATTAATAAAAAAACATTATTATATATTAGATGGAATAGAAGAAAGTAAGAATAATCTAAATTTTTATTTTTTATTAATTAAAATTATTAGATAAATTATTCATTAATTTAAATTATCATATTAATATTAATCAACAACTAATAAATAATTTAAGTAAATATTTTAGTTATTTTGTTTTAGATATATTAGTTATTTTTTAAATAATATAATATTATTTTATTAATAAAAAAATTTAATATTTAATTGTGATAAAATTATCATTTAAATTTTTTCCCTCGTTTAAGAAAATATAACTAAAAAATAATGATATTTTTAACTTTATAATTAAAAATAATTTAAAAATAAGCCATAAAGCTGAAAAAACTTTAAAAATTATTTTTTAATTAAATATATTTTTATTATTCTATCATAAATTTTATTAAAAATAATATTTAAAATTTAAAAATTATTAATAAATTTTGAAATAATAATTTATGAATAAAATGGTTAAAATATTCACTTAAAACAAACAAAATTACTTTGAAAACCACGTACTCATCCTTAATTTTTCAACAATGATGCTTTTGTTTTATTTTTGAAAAAGTTATTTAGTTTTAATCTATTAATTTTTAAATAAAATTAATTAAATTAAAATTTTAAAAATATAACTTACGTTAACTATATCACTCTCTCTCCTCTTATTTTTGCTATATTCTTTCAATTTTGTTCTTATTATATTTATATTGATGTATATCTAACTCATTTATATATAAATTTTAAATTTATTTTAAAATTTTAAAATTAATAAATTATAAAAGAAAAATTAATATTTTTTAATAAAAATAAATAATGAGACTCATAGGAGATACTCAAATATGAGATAAATTATTTTCATTTGAGAATGAAAAATAATAAAATAATATATTTTTAATGTTAATTTTAAAAATATTATTTTTAAGAAAAAATTGAATTTACTCTTAGAAAATATCTATTTTTTAAAAGAATTACATTATATTAACTTTATCTAATAATTATTAGACTATTAATCAACTTACAAGAAATGTGGTTACCCTTTATCAAAAAATTACAATATTAAAGTTACCTAGCTAGAACTCGTATGGGAGCTGAATACGGGTAGCAACTCAGGCCACACTCTAAAACTTGAATTCAATCCGATGCTATACAAATTATTGTTTTTATTTATAATTAATAATTAAATTTTTTATACTTGTAATAATATTATATCTTTTTATTATTATAAATAAATAAATTATATAAAATAATTTTATTTTTTATAATAATAAAAATATGTAAATTTAAATTTAACAACACTAAATTATATAAATTTTCTTTTTTATAAATCAAAAAATATATTTAATAATTAAAACTTATTAGCTCAAATAATATTACATGAAATACATAAAATGAGAGAAATAATTTTACAATAACTAATCTTTTGAGTAAATGATAAATTAACACTAAATGAATAATTATGCACATAAAATCCAAGAAGATAATACAACTCATTTCACACATGTTACGTTACAATAACTAGTTAACAAGCATCTGATCTACATCGTGTGTGTCTTTTATAGCACACTTACTATAATGGCGTGTGAAAATACCTATTACATTCTCAAATCTATTTTGATATATTTGATCAAAATATTTTTTCTTCTCTTGTGAAATATTATGAGAAGTCAAAGAAAGGGTCTCCAAATGTGCCCATATCCATAACATTTTTTATATTGTCTTTTGCTTTTTTGAATTTGACAAAACTTGTTTCATCTTTTTATTGTGTTTTTCATTACATTAGTTATGTCATCTCCAATTTGCTTCTTCAATTGAAATTAAATTACGTTTGCAAGTTAATAAACAAATTAATTAACAAAAAACTAAAACACACAATACATAATTATCATGTATAATATGACACTTTTATTCTAAGTGCATAGCAGTTAGCTCTCTCTTGGATAATATAGATTTACTAATACCTGCTCACAAGTTATGAATATAATATAATAGTTATTAATATACTCTCTTTCAAATCATAATCTACATGTTACTTTTATATTATTTATTTCCTTTCTAAAATTTTAGTTGTGATTTAGTTTGTTAATATGAACATAGCAAAATGAACAAGTTATGACTTGTTCAAAACCTCTATGAATTTTGAGATAATGACTTTCTATCTTATTTTGAATGAAATGATGTTTTTTGTAAAAATTACAATATGATACGAGAAGAAATATATTTCTCTAATTTTAAGTTTTTAACCAATGATATAAGTTACAACATGTTATAGCTTCTTCTTTTTTATTTCGGGTTAACGAACTTGTTAGAACATATCCCAAGTTCACTAAAATTCAAAGAAATCCTACTTCATATTAGAATCTATTCAAAATTCAGTATGATAACTCTTATTTTTCTATTCTAAACCAACTTGTATAAAACAAAACATGACATCTATTTAATATATAGTATTCAAAACCCACCACTTATATAACCATATAAGAAAGGTGATAATCAACTAATAAGTGACACTTGTCTATCATATAATCCTTTATTATTAAAAATGTTACATAATAGTTTATAAGACAACTAAGTTACTAGAGAATTAATTAATCACCAAACAACTCAAAAAAGGAAGAGAAATCATGCAAAATAAAATATGTAAACTAATCTTGATCTCCTTCTAAGATAATTTTAAGCATTCAATCAAAAATTATTATTGTCTGAAGGGAAAAAATTAAAAGAAAAATAAGATCAGTAAAAATGCTCAATGAGTTTACAAGATTCGAAAAATAACAATTGTAGAACATATTTATTTAATCTTTAATAACTAAATTATAAAATTAATACAAATCAATACATGAAAGTATACACAAATTTTATTAAAAGTTTGAATAAATAAATGTAACTTGAAGTGTATTTATGTATATAAAATATCTGTAAGTAGTTTACATGTAATAATTTACTAAAAGAAAAACCTCATCAAACTCGCACTAAGGGAAAAACTAGTCATATGTATACAGAGTTCTTTGCACATGTAGATGAAAAAGTTTTAATTACATGTATGTTTGTCATATGCACAGGGGCCTATTAATTATTTACTTATTTATTTATTTTGTTATTGTTGAATTTGGAGAAAGATGCTTATTTGATGGTTTAAAAATAATAATATTCACTAATATATACAATATATTGAAATATTGATGTTTACATCTGGATATAAATTTGAGTATAGAATTTTGAAATAACATAATATTAATCTTCTGAAATGTCAGTTGAATATAACCTTATATATTTCAAATCAAAATTTTTATTTATGCCATAAATTTAAATAAAACTTCTTAATCACATAAAAGTCAATTATTTACTTTCTAAACATAAAATACTCATTTTTTAATAATAATAAATAAACTTTTAAAAATTTATTAAACTTACTTATTATGAACACAATAGACAAGATTTGAGTGGTCCATTCACTAAACCAAACAAATTACATAACTCAATAACGATCAATAAGTACCGTAAAAATGTCACTTGTTATTAATTTATAAATTAGATAATTTATAATTTTCAAACGAATAAACTTTCAAAACAAGACAACTTACACTAAAAATTAAATTTTAAAATAAAGTTCTATAATTTTCTTCAAAAACCCCATAATTTTTAAACTAATATCATATTTATTAATTATTTAAAATTATCAAATTTATGAATTACTTAATTATTACTCATATTTATTAAAAAATTAAAAAAATCCAAGATTTTAAATTTAATTCTTTTCTAAAATAATTAATACATACAAATAAATCATAAGAGACAATAATATATTAATGAAAATATTAAATTCATATTCATTCATGAATTAAAACTATCAAAAATTATTATCTTGACATAAGTTTTAAAGAATTATTTAATTTAAATACTCTTAAAATAATGAATACTAAAATGAAAAATTATAAATAAATAAAGAAAAAAGAGAAATTTGATTTAACACCTCAAATGTTACAAATGGTGAGAAATAAGTAAGGATGACACGGGTACGAGCAGAGATGGTTTTTGATATAATTGTTCCTAAATTGAATTATAAAATCTGTATCAAAAATTACTCAAAAATCGTTACGGTTTGGGGATGATTTTTTACCCATGGATAACGGTTTAGGACGGTTATTAAAAAATATCCAAAAAACCGTTTTTCCAAATTTTTTAAAAAATTTCTTAATAAACATTAATTATTAATTAGTATATAATTTAATTTAATACATATATAAATAAATTAATTAAATATAATTAATTTCAAGTACGAACAAGTACGGTTATCAGTATATCTGTATCCGAACTGTATCCGTTATTTTATGTTCGATTTTTTCTCGAAATTGTACTTATTTTTAAAATTTATCAGATAAAAATCAAACCGACAGTTCGAATTGTAGTTTTTTTTTTCTACATTCCTAGAAATAAGCGAGAATTTTGTAAGAAAATGATAAAAAAAAATACGAAGATGCCGAAAGACTCTGTTCGATATCCTCTTAGTTTGGCAGAATGGCCTTATTGACATTAACCTCCGTAAATAAGCCCCACATGTGTGTGGTGGCTGCTGTCTCTGTTTTTTTTAATAACAATATATATATATATATATATATATATAACAAAGTAATAAATTAATTTTTGACTAAATAATTAATATTAATATTATTAATTTTAAATAAAAAAAATTTAATCTCCTATCGTTAATTTAAAAATATTAATGTTGAATTATAATTATAAGAAAAATCTAATAAAAATAAGTAAATAAATATTAAAAAATAATTTATATAATTAAATTTAACAAAAAAAAAATTAGGGTGTTACAACTCTACCTCTTAAAAAAATTTCTTCCTCCAAATTTATTAGTCTAACTAAAAAAGTTTTAGATACTTTGTACAAATTAGATCTTTTGGATTCTTCTATTACATGATTTATTCAAAGAACTTTTACTAATGGATTGTCATGTTTTAAAAGACCTAATCCTTTCTATCAAGAACTTTTACTAGTTTTTTTTCATAGATTATATCTTAATTCAATAGGTTAAGGTTTCAAAACATGGGAAGTATCAAATACATACTTTTTGACCATATCAATACAATATATCACTTTTTATAGACCTATATATTGAGGACTCAACTTGTTTCATTTCCGAAATCAAATAACAACTTTTCATGAAAATAATTTCAAAAACACTCGATCTTTGACTTTAAATTCAACATCTATTTTTTTAGATTTGCATAACTCTTTTGTCGATCTTGAACAATTTTCAATCTTTTTTTTATTATTCAAACCTTATCACACATCATGTCAACATATTCAGGATGTAGAAGTCTTTGTTCATCCACTTCATCCCAATATATTAGTGTTGTGCATTTCCTATCATACAAAGCTTTGTAAGGAGCTATTTTAATATTCAAATGGTAGTTATTATTGTAAATAAATTTCATTAGTGGTAGAAAATAATCTCAATTGTCTTTAAATTGTAAAGCATAAACACGTAATATATTTTCAAGGGTTTGAACGATTCTTTCTAATTGGCCATATGCCTGTAGATGAAATGCAGTACTAAATTTTAATTTTGTTCCCATGGTTTTCTATAGACTTAGCCAAGACAAGGATGTAAAGCACGAGTCTCTATTCGACACAATAGAGACTATAACACTATGTAATCTGACAATCTTTTTCAAATATAATTTAGCTAATCTAACTACTGAGAATGTTTATTTTATTGGTAGAAAATGTGTTGATTTAGTCAAACTATCAATAACAATCCAAATGGAATTATGACCTTTTTAAGTACGAGAAAGTCCTATTGAGAAATCCATAGTGATGTGTTCCCATTTTCATTTAAGAATATGTTGTGGTTGTAATGGTTAAAGGGTCTTTGGTGCTCTGCCTTCACTTAATGGCCTGTTAAATACCTGGATACAAATTATGCTATTGCTCGCTCGATTCCTTTCCACTGATAATGGTTTTTCAAGACTCAATACATTTTAGTACTGTTTAGATGCATGACATAAACAAAATTATGACCTTTTTCTAGAATCTCTCTCTTCAGGTTCTTATCATCAAGAACACACAATCTATTGTTAAGAACTAAAGTACCATCATCTCGAATAGTCAAGTTCATCCATGAATAATTTTATAGCTTCTTTTTCAATTGGAATAGCATGGGGTCTTGATATTGGGCTTCATGAACTTGATCAATTAAATTAGGTCTCATCCAAAAACTAGCCAACAAAACTCCTGAGTCATCAACTAATAACTATATATCAAGATTTTTCAACTCAATAAGTAAAGTAAAATACCTTATCTTTAAATGAGTTAAGGAACTTGTTTATTTTTCTCCTAAATGCATTTGGAACCACATTGGCCTTTTTTGGATGATAGCCAATCACACACTTATAATCTTTGATCAATTCCATTTATCTCCTTTATCGTACATTCGACTCTTTTTGAATGAGTAAATATTTCAAACTTTTGTGATCAATGAAGATTTGACATTTTTCACCATATAAGTAATCTCTTCTTATCTTTTGCGCAAAAACTATTGCTATCAGTTCTAGATAATGAGTAAGATATTTGAGTTCATGCGGTTTGAGTTTTCTAGAAGCATAAGCAATGATTTTACCATAATGCATAATGACACACCTTAATCCTTGGTAAAAGGCAACAATAAATACTATGAATCTACCATTTCTTAAAGGAAGAGTAAATATTGGAGTAGAGGTTAATTGACCTTTCAATTCTTGGAAACTCTTTTTGTACTTATCATTTCACTCAAGCTTTATATTTTTTCTTATCAAGCAAGTTAATGGTAATACAAGCTTTGAGAATCCCTTGACAAATCAATGATAGTATCTAACTAATCCCAATAAATTTTACACGTCAATCACATTGGAAGTTTTTTCCCAACTAAGCAGCCTCTAAAGACTCAACATAGATCCCTTCTACTGATATGATATGCCTCAAAAATATAACTTGTTCAAACCAAAATTGGTACTTGTTGTACTTGACATATAATTTTTTTTTCTTTTAGTGTTTGCAATACAAATCTAAGATGATCTTCATACATCTTTTTATTTTAAAAATATACCAAGATATCATCAATGAAAACAATAACAAATCTATCCAAGAACAGATGAAAATTTTGATTCATGAGATCCATGAAAGTGACTGGTGCATTACTTAAACCAAAAAGTATGACTAAAAATTCATAATGACAATAACAAGTTCTAAATGCAGATTTTAAAATATCAAATTCCTTAATTTTTTGTTGGTAATAATCAGACTACAAATCAATATTTAAGAAAACCTTTGCACCTTATAGCTCGTAAAAAATATCATCGATACGAGGGAGAGGATACTTGTTACGTATGATGACCTTATTTAGTTGTCTATAGTCAATACATAACCTGAAAAATACCATTTTTCTTTTTCACAAACAAGATAGGAACACTTCATGGTGACATACTTGGTCTAATAAAATCCTTGTCCACCAACTCTTACAAATATATTTTTAACTCCTTCAATTTTGTTTGAGTCATTCAATAAGGGGCTTAGGAAATTAGATTTGTGCCTTGAATCAAATCAATAGAAAACTTAATTTTCCTTTCTTGGTAAATTAGGAAGTTATTTATGAAAAATATCAAGAAAATCTTGAACAATGGAAATATCTTGTAATTGAATCTCTTTAACACGAGTATCAATAACACGAGCAAGGAAGGGTGAACACCCTTTTTCAATAATTTATTAGCAATGATCAAAGAAATTATACATGAAAAAAGCATTTGACGCTCCATAGTAGAACTAATGCAAGATTTTTCAATAACGTTGAAAAATACCTCCTTTCAGAAAACAATTGATAAAGACATGGTGAGAAGTTAACCAATTCATTTCCAAAATGGTATCAAACTCAAGGATTTAAGGGGATTAGATTAGATAATAATTCTTTGTAACCTATTTTAACAACACTATTTTAATATACATTTTTTATTATCATGAACTCTCCAACTAGTGTAGCTACTATTAAAGGTTGTTCTAATATAACCAAACCAATATTAGAATTAATATACGCTATAAGTATATGAAAAGAAAGAAACTGTAGTACCAGAATCAATTAAAACATATGCATCATGGTCAAAGATAGACAACGTGCCCATAATCACCTCTAAAGGAGCCTGCGCATCTTGATGGTTGCAAGATTCATCAATTACATATGATTCTAATTCTAAGTTCCTCAGAATTTTCAAGATCTGATGTTTCCAGATTGTGTAATTATAGTTATCCAATTTTAGAGCTATTAAAATGTTATGGAAAGTGAAGATACTTTGATCTGCTTGAGTTAAAGCTCTCCTATCATCATCAGAGTTTGTAAATGCAGGATTTACAACTTGTGGTGGATTGTTAATTATATCGTTAGATCGTGCATGTTTCCTCCATGGAACAAATCTTCAAGCTAACCGAGCATAAGACTATGATACCATATTAAATCTTAATTAGATCAGTGATTAAGAATTCATGATCTTCTTCAGCCATGGTGATCAACACAAATGCAAGAATGAAGTTGAAGAAAAGAGCAGCAGTGAAGAGCAATTGAGAGAAGTTTTGAGAAAGATCAGAGAGAGAATTGAGAGAAAATGTAGAGTATTTGTGATGTAATTTGTTTTGAATTTCATTCATGATAACTATTGTCTACACCTTATATTTATAGACAATTAGTAATGAGAACTGTTACATTTTAGCTTATTTAATCTTTTATTTTAGATGACTAATGCATTGTTTAATATCTAGCTACAATTAAACTAATCATGATAGTGACATAGATCATGTAAATTTGATGATCACGCCTTGAGCTCCACTAGCAACCACCCATGTGCGTCTTGAGCTCCATCAGCACTACCAATGTGCGTTTCAAATGAAATATCAGCTAACTAACTTGGTTGGATCTCCTTGTGCACTATTAGAGACACTCAATTGCAGCATGTTCACTGTTATTCAATTGCTGCATATTATGTGCATCTGTGAGTGCATGGTGCACAATTGTTGCTTGGGCTACATTGCTTTTTGTATTTTTCTCTTTTGCTTGTTTGTTTTCAATATTTCCTACATATAACTCTAGGCTCTAGACCTCTAACATATAGTTATGTTGATGCAAGCCAAGATAATTTCTTAGCATCCTTATTTCTTAGTTTTGGTTGTTCGACACAATATTAATTCATATAAGCTTCCATGAAATAACGTCGCACAATTTCCTTTGATAAGAAACCAACTTCATCCTTAGAACGTGTAGCACTCCCCGTTTCAGTTTACTTGCTATTCTCCAACATTAGTGGGGAATCTAGGATTTGAATTCAGGAGGAATATCATATAAGTAAGAAAAAATAATACTAATTATTTATCAATTATTACCTATTTTTAATTTCAAATAAGTGTAAATATGTTTAAATTATTGAGTTTGTAGTAATTTTTTTTAGTATTAAAAACTTAAAATGTAAGAGAGACACAATTCAATTTTATGTACGTGATAATATGAGATTATTATTAACCGTGATCGTAGACCTATGATTACAGTTTTAATAACCGAGGTCATAAGATATATCTATGACATCGATTTTTCAATAATCGTAGCCATAGGATATGTCTGTGGCCTCGATTTTTCAATAATCGTGATCATAGGGTATGTTTATTGTCTTAGTTTTTTAATAACCAAGGTCATAGAGTATGCATAAATAAAAAAAATATAATTAGTAATTACAATATTAAAAATAAATATAAATTACAATATTAAAAATCATATTATATTAAAATTAAAAGTATTATACATTAAAACATAATAAAAAATTACTATTACTATTATTTAATTGGCCCAAAACTTTAGGCCCAAACCCATATAAATAAAACCCTTACTCTTATGTTATATATATATATATACATTCCCTTGCAGCAGATGAGAATTGCCGTTGGGAAAATTAGAAGAGTACTGATAACTGTATTTTATATATTTTATTAATTATAATTGCTATGTTCTTGATATTTTTGGTTAATTTTAGTTAAATAAATTAATATTCACCTTTTATATGTTAAGAAATACATTTTTAAGAAAATTAAATAATTTGTATCGAAAATGTACTTAATTGCAAATTTATGTCCAAAAATCTAATTTCAAATAATTGAATGCCTAATTGCAATTTATAAAAATCAAAAATATAATTTAAATTAAAATTGGGCTTAATTTTAATTATTAAAACTTTAAAATTTAATTTAAATTAGAAATGCACTTGCACCAACCCCAACATGAAAATCATGAAAATCATATGATGAAGAACAAATGAATTAAAAATCAAATTATATTATAATAAATAGATTAGAAAATAGAGATTTATAAAGAGGAGATTAGAAAATTTACCCTTTCCTTACTCATCTTTCTGAAGCCTAATTTATTTATCTATATTGATTCAACATCCTCAGCAACAAGGAGCACTACCATATTTTCCATATTCAGAGAACATAATAGCCTTATTATACATGAAAACAATGTTTAGAAATAACCCTACAAATAGAAGAATAATATTTAATCTTAAAACCTAATAAGAAAATAGAAAAGATAGTATTTACAGCCATCTAAAAGCACTTTATGTTCTTGAATTTTTACTTTTCCTTGATGTTCTCTACTTGTAGTTACTAAAGGAAGCTTAGTAACCTTCCGACCAAAAATCCTAAGAAGACCTGCTGACACGACAACATACATATCTATGCAATAAAATATTATGATTATGATTAAGTTAAAATACAGGTGATAGTATAATCACAAGAAATATATGTTACAAGATATAAAATGAAAAGTCCTTACAATCAATCAAGATTAGCTTCTCTACATTAATTTAATAGAATCATAAATCTAAATATAAATAAAACTTTGATATCATCCTTTTCTGTATGCAAAAGTACATAGAGCATCAATTAAAAAAATAGTATATCAAAGCTTTAAAAGGGAAATAGCATTTGAGAATCTGATTATTCACTGAATGAAAGGTATATGAACACTAGTTTGAGAAGCTCTTATATTGCCATAAATGTCAAATACGCAAAACATCAAACAACAAAACTCTAACAGAGCCACATATTACTCTTTTCCAATAATGTGAGATTTAGTTCATAAATACTACAAATTTTAGGGTGCAAACTGCAAAGTACTCTGAGCTCAAAAAAGAGAGACAAATGCATAAATACATATGTAAACAGAGACAAAGAAGAGTACCCGTGTAATGCAAATAAAAAATTCTCCACCAGTTAATACCTGTATCAGCATCAACACTAGGCACCAGGCACCATGGACCAGCGCACCAACACCAGCACCAACACCAATGCAGCGTACTAGCACCAACAACCAACATCCAACGTCTAGCCACCAACGACTAGCGTCCAGCGACCAGTGACCAACATTCAACGTCCAGCATCCAACGACCAGCAAACCAGCGAACAACGATTATCAAACCAGTGAACTAGGAAGAGGAAGAATCACGAGAGGGGAAGAAAAATTTCAGATTTGGAAAAATAAAAATCATAAATTAGGAAAGCAACTACTGGAAGAAAAAGGAAGAAAAAAAAGAGAGATGGCATGGGAGAAGGAAAAAAAGAAAAAAAAAGAGAAAACATAAAAAATTGATATAACTTATGATCACGATTATTGATAAAAACCGAGGCCATAAACATACCTATAGCCTCAGTTTTTATTAGATCATGACCAAAATTCTATGACCTCGATTTTTATAAAAATCGAGATCATAGGTCTGAGATCATATGTATGTTTTTTAGTAGTGATATTAATATCACACATTGATTAAGTAAAATGATATTATAAAATTTATAAGAATTATGAATATTTTTATCCATTAATTTTCATGGACTTTAACAGATACGTCATTCCTAATGTTTATGTTCTTCTGTATTTATTTATTTTAAGTTATATATTCAAATCATATAAAGTATCAATCATTTGATAATAAATGAGAGTCTATATTAAATCCTAAACGAGCCAAAACCGTTATGATACAAAGAGAGAAATAATATGTTTGAAGCTTATGTTTTGTGCAATCATAGCTAAAATATTTTTTTAAAATATAATAAAACTATTTATTTTTTTAATATAATAATGTTCCATGCATGATGTTTTTATAAATATAAACATAAATTTGATTTAAGGTACGAGATACTTCATTTTATGATTGAAGAGACCATTCAACTATATCATTATCTATATTATTACAATTTTTAGGTATCAGTAAAATTGTTGAAATTATGTAAGATTGAAAAAAAAATTCCTCAAGTATTGTTTAACATGATACATCATTAGGTTTTCCAAGAATAAATTTCATAATATTTTAACAATTAATCTCAATAATTATATTCTTGAAACCTGTAGCATTTGCTAGTACAATTATTAAGCATATTCTTCAACAAAAAACATCTATCTTCCTTCTTTCTTTCTTTTTCGCCCACGAATAAAAGTTTAAAAGGGAGAATTTTTTTCCCTATAAATATTCTTTTATTTGCAACAGATAATATTATCAATTTATGATTGAAATATCGTTTATTTGCTCTTACTCTAGAGAAGGGAAAGCATTTTGAATATGTGGCTCTAATTTAAAGCACACATGCCATTTTCTAGGCCATTTTCTGTGTCATTTTTAAAAAAATTACATATTCTCCATTCACGTTTTTGAATTACAATTTTAAGTCCTATGCTCTATTTTACTTTACTATCGGACCCAGTCTAGCTTAAAGACTAAATTTTTCTTTTTAAATCATATAACAATTGTTAGTTATACATTTCCCTTCTATATATTACAAAAACTAAAAGTTCTAAAGTTTAAAAATGATAAGGGGAAGGATCAAGAGCAAAGTGAGGAAGATAAATTAAATTTGAGAACATCACAAGGAAAAGAGAGAGGGTTTTGACATCAGGATTTAAGAGTGTAAGAAAGAAAGGGCAGATGTTTTGTTTTTTAATTTTAGTAATATATGTTTTTAATTGAATTAATTAACATTAATATAGACTTTTTTTCAAATAATTAATATAATTTTTATTTGAGAAACAACATAATAAATATTTTTTTTAAGATTTCAATCACACCTAATATAGTATTAAAATACATGTTTTATTTTAATTAAATATCATGGAGACAACGATAGATAAATGAATCAAGAAATCTTAAATATATTGACATCTTTGTAGCACACATACCATGAAATCCATCTCTTATAAATTTTATTAAATATAACAAAAAAATATAAAAATAAACATAAAAAACAAGTAATTCAACAAAACTTATATTTAAGAGAATTCCTAAAATCTAAAAACATAATAAAATGCAAACATCTTATCACCAAATCATAGTACAATTGTTAAAGCCTTAAAGGTTATAATATCAATTACAGAATTAACCTTCCTAAAAATATATAAACAACGAAATTCTATACGAGTAATTCTTTTCAAACAATCAATCCAAATGAAGTGTCAGTAAACTGAAAGAGAATTGGTCTAAAAAAATGTAACCACATATATCGAATCTGATTCTAACCAAAGTTGCATCTAATTAAACAACTCAATATATCTCACCGCATAAATAAACGCTACAAGTTCTACTTCAAAAGCATGTGTAATGACAAGTAGAATACAAAAACAACCTCGTACAAAAGCTTGAGAAGTCTTAAAAACTCACACACATCCCACTAAGCTTAAGGCTTCAAAAACTATACCATCAATGTTAACCTTCAACTAAACCTAAAGAGGTGGTTGCCAAACAAACTTTAAAATTCGAAGAACACTAGACAAAATACTCTAAATTAACAGTCTATGAAGAATTTGAAGTTCAATTATTGTATTCTTCATTGTAACACTTTATATCATACCAGTTTTTTTAATAAATCTTCTTAAAGTAGTAAAAAAAATTTGATAATATATTTTTTCTAAAGATTTTAAATATGAAAATATCTTTCGTAAAGATTTTAAATATGTGGGTTAAGTTCTATGAAATTTTAATTAAACTTTCTTATTTTATTATATTGAAACAAAAAGTACATAAAATTATTGATTTTACAAATTTAACCATGGAACAGTAAGAGTCAACGAGTCAAATGGTGCATTTTCGAAATGAAGGAACATGATTGTAATTTTATTAAACCTCAAGGGTGTGATGGCCTAACCTAGAGACGATTCTTAAAAAAATGAATAATATTAACCAATGAACGAAGTGTTGTAGAATTTTTCTTTTCCTTTTTTAAAAAAATGATTAGTTGATTTTATTTACTTTCAAGTGATGCAATTTAAATTTATTTAGCTTTTCAAGTGATAACTTTTATCTATTATTTTTAATTTTTTTTAAAATATTTTAATCTTTTATAATATGATTTTAAATAGAATATTAAATGTTTGAGATTTTTTTTTATCCACGAGTAAAAATAATTTATAAATGTTTGAGATTATAATAAAAGTCGCATTTAAATGGCCACATAGAATTTTATGTCGTACTGTAATTGAATATTTAAAAAAAGAAAGAATAACATTAAAAGCTCATTTTACAAAGTATGGTTGATTTACGTAGGAAATGTGTAAATTTTGTTTTAAAATGTATTTTTTAAATTAATTTATGATTTAAGTGATATGAATAATTGAACCAAAATTCGAAAATCACTTGTATAATTTTTATTTATTTAATAAAAAATAAAATTTTAATATATTTTTAAAAAAAATGTAAAGTTAACAACTGAAATAAAAATTAAAATTGAAATATGAATTTATAACGCTTCTTTTTTATGTTTAAAAAATAATAAAAAAGTATATGTAAAAATTGAACTTAATTCAAGCTTTTTTTAAAATTTAAAAATAAAATTAATTACAAAACAGTCCTCAACTTTAGGTCTACTAGATTCCCATTCACCATCCCATTGTAAATCGTCCCCTCCTAGCCTATAAATAACGGTAATCAATGACAAGGTAGGCAATAACAATTTTTATCCTCAGTATTTCTTGCTAGTGCTCCTCCATCCAGCTTCCTAAGTAGATTAAAGCTACAGGTTCTCTTTTTCATATTATTATCATATTCTTTCTTTAAAAATTTGCTCTCACTGCTAATCAAAAATCTTATCCTTGCCTTCCTCAGTAATTTTAACTATGACAAATTTCTAAGTAATTTTAACTAGACAAATTTCTAAGTGATAGAATTTTATACATACTTGATAGAATCAAATCGGACACTTATTTAACTCGTCAACTGAAAAATTTAGTTTTTTTTCCCCTCATCTCCATTCTCCTTGCTAGTGTCTATCATCTTGTTTATCTGCTAGTTATATGACCTTGGGTTTTTAAAAATATGATGGTTTACTGATATTTCGTGATTTCATGACTACCCAATTTTTTGATTCCCAATCTTGCTTTTAATTTGATTTTGAATATTTTTTATCTTGCTTTTAATCTTGTTACCCGATAGCCGAAAACAAGATGGCGGTGACAAAAAGGTGAAGAAGTGTGAACCGGTGGCTTCACTGGCTCGCGTCGGTTGCAAACAGCAAAAACAAAGGGGTCCTGAAGCTGCAGCCCAATTACTCACAGTGAAGCTGTTGAAGAAGTGAAAACTTAGGCTTCTAACACTTGAGTGAATCAAGGACTATCTTCTAATAGAGAAAGAGTTTGTTAACCATCAAGAAAGACTTAAGCCATAGGAACAAAAGGCTAAGGAAGATAGAGATCTAAAGCCGACGATCTATATAGCCTATGAGTGTTGGAAATTTAGAGGAATTAATCGATGAAAAACTATAAGGGTATAATGGAAATATCATTTTTATTGCAAGTGCGGCGTCAATTTAAAATGAAAATAATAATAATGGGTCATATCAACCTATTTTCCTAAAACTAATTAGTTGTAAATGAGATAGAACTTATTTTTAATTAAAATAATAGTTAAGATAATGATTATGTCTCTTTTTTTTTATGCGTTTTGTCACTAATTTTATGAACACTACCACTAAAATTGTTATTTATCTCAATCTCTGATAACCTTCATGAATAATTGAAGATGAAGAATTGCAGAAAAGGAGACGATAAAGGAATAGAAGATTATAGAGTAGATTGAAAATATATTTCTATCTATTAGAATGGGTTAGCAGTAGGGAATATATATAACATAACCAGCACATGTTTTTACTAACAGAATTGCTTGTGTGGCTTAGTTGTTACAACAGTCTCCACATGGTGCAAGGACTGCACTATCAAGCTACACACACTTGCAAGCCTATACTAATATATGCTTTCATCTCCCCTTAAGATCATGGTATGTGCAAGACTGTAAGCTCAATTCTTAAGTCTTGAAATAGGAGTAGATAATGGTTTTGTCATGATGTCATCTATATGTTCTTATGTTGGAGTATATTCAACAATTATAGCTCCTTAGAGTATTTTTTTCACTAATTAATGAAGTGAAAATTCCCTTCAATATGTTTAGTTATAAAATGAAGTGTTGGATTTTTGGCTAGATAGCCCGCACTCCCATAGTAAAAAATTCAACCTCTATAATGAACAAGATACTTTTTTATGTTTCCCAGAATTCTAAGAAATGAGTTAAGTATCTAATAGACATAATGGTCTCCTGTGAAATATATATCATCTGTGTTAGAGGTCCAATCAACATATATGTAAGCTGTGAGAGATAGTTCATTGGAGCTCTGAGAGATAGTTGATTGGATTTGTACAACATAACTCCGAACTCTAGTGTGCCTTTTAAGTAGGGTAGCAATCTATTTGTAGCAATAAAATGAACTATGATAAGGGCATGGAGAAATTGACAAGTATATATGTAACTGTGCAACTAATTTTTTTCCTAGTAAAAATGCAATATTGCAAAGAACTTACCAAAAAACGATATTGAATAGCTTCAATGTCATTTAAGAGTTCTCCATCAAATTTAGACATAAATTTTTGTGTAGAAATTGGTGTGGAAGCTTCCTTGTCATCACTCAGTAGTGCCTTCACAAGTAACTCAAGAATGTACTTTGCTTAACTCATGTGAATGCCATTTTCAGTTCTATGAATCTCAATATCAAGGTAGTAACCTAATTGGCTCAGATCTTTGAGTGAGTATATGACATTAAGCTTGTTGATGAGAGATTGAATCAGAGAGGAATTATTTTTGGCGATTAATATGTCATCAATATAGATTAAGATGATAACCAATCACTTCTAACGTAGTAGATCATCTTAGATGCATCAACATTGAAGTGATGAAGTTCCATTGTAACAAGCTTCATGCGAGCTTCATATGCGATACCCTTGGAGTCTATTTTAAGCCATAAATGGCTCTCTTTAATTTACATACATAGTCTAAGTGAATTTGATTCAAAAAATCACTTGGTTAAGCCATGTCATCATTTAGAAATGTTATTGAAATTTTAATAAAACATAATCAGTAACAATAAAACCATACACCTCATTGGTTTTTGTACCAAATAATTTTATACAAAATTACTCTTTAAAGAGTTCGTATAACCTAAAAAATTATCTAAAATTACCCAATTTTAATTTTAATTTTTTATTTTTTTTATCAAAAGCATTCGAAGGTAAAGCTCATAAGGACCTTACCACAATAGTGGTAAGCCTTACCACAATAGTGGTAAGCCTTACCACAATAGTGGTAAGCCTTACCTTGCAACGATTTTGATAAAAAATATAATTCATGATAAAACATTGTCTATTATGGGAAAGACATTGGCCAAGTGTATAAAGACTTATTATGAAAAGACAATGTCATATTATAATGGTAATGATCCTTACCTCGTAGCGATTTTGGTAAAAAAAAAAAAAAATTTATGTAAGGCATTGGCCTAGTGTGAGAAGACATTGACCCAATATTGAAAAACTTATCACTGGTATCTAGTATAGTAATAAAGCTTACCACGATAACATAATACCTTACCATAATAATAATAAATCTTACAGTATATATTTTAGTGAGGATCAACATATATTTTATATTTTTTTTTGGGTTCTCGAAAGCGCTCCTAATCATGTTTATAAGGTCTCAAAAGCATAAAGCTTATGAGGCTTCAATGATACTCGACATGCATTTAATTCACTGTTGATGCAGATTGAAAATTGAAAAGAAGAAATGGCGGCTGCTGTGGGCAAAGTTGTAGATGTACTTGAAGTGATCGACAAGGAAGTGGGTGAAGCTATTGATAAGGAGCTTGTTGGGAAAATTGGATATATTTTTCTTATTCTACATAATTACTATTCACTTATGATTTAAATTAATAGAATTCAAATTAATCCGACAAAATAATGTTATTGTGAATATAATACTAATAATATATATTGAAACAAAAATATTAAACCAGAAAAATAAAAACATCAGAAATTTAACGAGATTCAATATAAATGTTACCTAGGTCATCGGGCGTCATTGACCACTTTCACTATCTCCAAATAAATGAATTCCAAAATTACAACTAATTGGACAAAATTGAGCTAATCAATTACCCTTACAAAAGAAATAAAGATTTACAAATTTGTAGGATGTTTACAAATGGTGGAAGAAGGTTTTATTTATAGCCCCAAATCCAACATTCATCTTCATTCCTAATCAATGTGAGACTTTTCCAATTTGCTCACTAAAGAGCCATACAATAGAGCTCTCAAACTTGATTGACACAATGATTGTCAATGTCATAGGCGTGGTTTCCAACTCATGTGACAATGTATTTGGTGAGCCTATCACTAATGAAACTAAGAAAAATTTAAAGTTTCTTATACCACAAAATTAAAATACAAAATATAAAAGTTTAAGCATTTAAAGACAAAATAAAAAAGAGGGACTAAAATAACTTTTACAATGGAGAAAATGATTAAAATAGTAAAATATTAATTACTCTAATAACAAAATATCCTTGGCATTCGTAGAATTTAGATTATAAAAGAAGGGAAAGAAGAAAACTAAGATATTCCTCGAGAAAGGGAAAGGACGAGAAGTGTGATGGATGTGGTTAGGATAGGATTTGAAGTGAGATAACTTTATATTTAATTTTTGTTTTTGAAAATCCAATTTTTCCCACGAAAGAAAACCCAATTTTTTAAAATTGGGGTAAATTAAAACTTTTAAAGAGTAAAAACACTTTAAAATATCAATACATCACTCAATATCACTTATGCATCATTAATTTAATAATTATTAAAATTTTAATGAAATATAATTAAAGAAATAAACATCACTCAATATCAGTTACGTATCACTAATATAATAATTATTAAAATCTTAATGAAATATAATCAATGAAACACACGTATACACCTTAGTAGTTTTTGTACCCAATAATTTCAAATTGAATTACTTTTTAAAAAGTAAGTATAACATGAAAAAATCACTTAAAATTATCTAATTTTAAGTAATTTTTTTATTCTTTATCATAATCGCTCAAAGTTAAGACTTATCATGAGATTACCACAACAATGGTAAGTCTTATCTTGTAGCGATTTTGATAAAAATAAAACTCGTAGTAAGATATTGGTTTATTGTGGGAAACTATTGGTTTAGTATAGGAAGGCTTACTATAAAAAGGCAATGCCTTACCATAAGAGTAATAAGTCTTATCTCGTAGTAATTTTGATAAAAAAATGGAACTCATGGTAAGGCATTGCCCTAGTGTGGGAAGGCATTAACCGAGTGTGAGAAAATTTATCACTAGTAATAGCATTCAGTTTCGTGGTAAGGCTTACCATGACAAGATAATGTCTTACCACAACAGTGATAAGTTTTACCTTGTAACGATTTTGATAAAAAAATAGAATTCGTATTAAGATATTGGCCTAATGTGGGAAAACATTGGTTTAGTGTGAAAAAACTTACCACTAACATTCAGTGTCGTGGTAAGGCTTACCACGATAAGGTAATTTCCCACAACAGTAATAAGCCTTATATTCAAGGGATTTTGGTAAAAAATAAAATCTAACCTAAATGCCCTACTAACTTAATAAATAATATCAAATAGATAGATGAAGAAAAGAGAAAATAGTTTATTTTAATTAGAGTTTTTGTTTAGAGTTCTACTGGAATAATAGTTTATTTTGTTTAGAATTATATTTCTTATGTACTAATAGAATCCTTCATTAAAACTTTTATTTAGAGTTCTTTTTTTTTTGTTTGTATTATTAGAGTCTCATATAGAAATTTTATGAACTATTCAAGTGACTTTTCAACTATAAATAATTAGGTCTTATGTTTGTATAAAATATCCTAGAAAATAAGTTTTCTTCTTTATTTTTTCTCTTATTCTCAATTGTCAGGAATAACTCTTCTTTCTTCCATTTGGAAGTTGAAGTCCTCTTATTCATAAGATAGATGAATATCTTTAAGTTAATCTTACTCTAGAGTTGATAGAGTACTCGTATAAAGATAAATAATATAACTAAACTTGTCCTATTCTAGATTTCCTAGAGTACTTGTCTAGATAATAATTTTCTTGTGTTTGTTTCATAACACAAATACGAGAACCTTTTGCTAGAGAGTGAGTCTGACAAGTTTAAATTTTGTTTCTATTTTTCTTATTTAATATGTGCTTTCATATTAACAGTGTATTCGTACTTCCGTCTTGCGTAAATAAATCCCTCGTATACTCTAGTTGTATGAAATTATGTGATATATTAAATTAGGATTTGAAAAAGAGAAAGAATAAGTCATTTGATTTTCAGGACAAAACATATATACATTTTAGTGAGGAATTTTGTATTTTTTTTGTCCTGAAAGCGCTAATCAGGTCTCAAAAGCATAAAGCGTATGAGGCTTCAATGATGATCAACATGCATTTAATTCACTATTGGTGCAGATTGAAAGTTGAAAAGAAGAAATGACAGCTGCTGTGGGCAAAGCTGTAGGCGTACTTGAAGTGGTCGGCAAGGAAGTGGGTGAAGCTATTGATAAGGAGCTCACAAACTTGATTGACACAATGATTGTCAATATCATTGGCGGGGTTTCCAACTCATGTGACAATGTATTTGGTGAGCCTATCACTAATGAAACTGTTAAAAAATTGGTACCAGAGCTTAAAGGGAAAATCACATACCTTCATAGAGCACGTCTGGCTCTTGCTGTGAAAAACAGTAAGGGAAGGTTCGATGCTGCTTGCAACCATGTGAAGATGCTAAAGAAGCAAATGGGGAATGGTGTGTCCACACTTTGCCTTGTTTACAATGCTAGTGGAGACACCATAACACTTGCTACAAATTATGACTGGTTTGGGCACATTGGGCGAGACCCTTACCCAACACACATAGGAAATGGTCAGTGGGCTGCATTTCTGCACGAGAAGAGAGCTTTGGTACCAAGTGGATCTGTCGCAGCTGTTGTGTACCGTGGTAAGAATGAGGCTAGCTCCTGCTGCGAATATGACTGGATGTTGTCCTGGCATAACCCATGGCAAAAGATTAATCAGAACAATACTGTAAGCCAATAATCTATTATATCGTGATTAAATCCACTTTCCAAATGAACTCAACTTTATACCTCTTCATATTTCCCAGCTGATTAAAGTCAAATTCATTTATAATCAGTTGGTTTCATTTAGGCATGTGTTATTTTTGAAAAAAAGAATGTATATCATTTTTATGTTATTTTATTAAAAATAATAATAATCGCATGAAAAATATATATTAATTGCATGCAGGTACTTACTGAGATATGTGAAGGAGGTCACTATGACAATAATTCAATATGGGGCAGAATAGAAAATAAACTGGAAGGAGGTCGATCCACGTGCAGTGCTAAGTACAAGAAAGTTAAATCAACTGCATCGATTGGCTCTTACACATCTCCAACAGTTGTGACAGTACTTACGGTTGATGGTGCCTGAAATCAATAAGATAGCTAGTAGCTAGTGTGCATTATCAGAATTTATATCCAAATATATACAAGATATGATATAATGGATACATAAACAAACAAGAGGTTTAGATCAGCATATTATCTTGATGTTATATATGTATGTGTTTGCAGCCTCTCCAAAAGTTAGGAGAAATCAACAATATGTTATATGTTTATACCTAGTACGCAGTACTGCTATGTTTTTGTGTGGTTGTGCCGATTAATAGTACAAGCAATTAAGCACTTCTATATCTTATATTGTGTGATAACAAAAAAGATATATATACATAAGTGATTCTCTAGTGCCCATTGCAGGAACAAGCAAATAATAAACCAAAACATATGAATATGTTATGAAAATGAATCCATAGATATTGTTATTATTGAAAATATATAAGCAACCACACAATGAAAACCAATCTAACAAATAATACAACACGAGCTTTAAAATAGATATCAAAGATAAAGAAATGTAAAGCAAGAGTAAAGGAAATAACATATCAATCATGGGTCAACCCAATCAATGTTGTGAATCTATCTCACTTCTTTACTCTTTCAAGAAATGAGTTCCAATAGCTTCAAATTGAGATTACAAATACAATAGAAGAAACAATATGAAAAAAGTCACTTACTTTAAAAAATAGCACTTAAATGATCTCTCAAACTCACACACACTCGCAATGGTAAAAAGCCTATCCTTTCTTCTCTAGCACAGAAAATGAACTCTCTCAAACTTAAAGGGCACAAAAGGGCTCAATAAACTGTACCTTATGACCTATTAGAAGTTTACCCATCCAAAAGACTTGGATCCAATCTACATCAATTCAAAATTCCAGCCAATACTTTTCTTTTTTTCATTTACAGTTTATCAATTTGTGGTCCGGTGAAAGCGCCCAACCCCACTTCTATAATTTTCTAAATCATAGTTCAAATCATATCATTGCACTCAGACATGCAAACTATACTCGATTCTGCAACTCCAAAGACCCACACGAGTGTATGGTAATGTCACTGGGCTTTCAAGTCCTATAATCATAGGATCAAGAAAAAGCCTAATCAATGGTGAGTTGGTTGCAAGATCCAACTCAAGTAACAAACCATTAGGACAGCTCAACGAAAAGGTAATCACCTGCTGTAAATGATGAACATTCTGTTATTAACTTTAAATAACCAAATGGTCTTTCCACATCAATGTTCTCTGAAAATTATTTGTTATGAGTTTGTTTAAGATTCGATTGTGAGGGAGGGGTGTGGGAAATTGGTTATAGAAAAAGCATGTGTGCTATGTAAGAGTTATTGATTAATTTGTTTGAGGTTTGCTCTTTTAGAGAGTTTCAAACCTCTTGAATGCTTGGTGTTTTTTTACTGAATTTCCTCATTGCTTAATAATACATCATACCTCCATTAATCTTACTAAAATTCTCTGTTATTGTTCACGTTCTTATCAGTCAGAGCATTGACCGGATTTTAACAGATTCGGTACTTACAAGAGAGTAAAGACTCCATAATTAAACTGATAACAACACAACTCTATAGCATATGACAATTATGTTGTTAAGACAGTTTCTTAGCAGCTTCATTTCTCATTTTGGCGCAATATTCAAATAAGCTTCCATCGAAACAACGCCTCACAGCCTCCTTTGATAAGAAACCAGCTTCATCCTTAGCAAGAACATATAGCACTCCCCATTCCAGCTTACTTGCTATCCTGCAGTATTAAAAAGTAGTAGTTAATATCCTTTGCTGGTAAGAAAACATTTACTGCTTATTAGTTATTACAAAGTCTCGTAGTGGGACTAAGTGGAGAGACCAGCCGAAGAAATCGAATGCATCACGATTTGCTTGAGTCATGTGCCAAATTTCCCCAAATGTAAGCTTGTCGGGTACTGTACGAGCATATTTGCTGAACATGATCTCAAAATTTGCTGGGATATACCTGCAAAAATGTGTAAAGCTCTGATACGATCTAATGCTGTCAACTGTTAGAAGGAACACTAGTCGTTTGCCATGATACAAAACTCAAGTCAGATTAATATGGTTTGTAACTAAATCTAGACTTCACATGTTGAAGTCAATCAATAATACAATCCAAAACAGAAGCTATTTCTATATTATATATTAGCAGTCCAGCCCAATGACTAATGAAGCTCAATAGTCCCTTCGGACTCCAAAAAATTTCTTCAGGTTCTATCTCAAAAAGTTCAGGAACCCAACTTACCGATAAACTCAAGTTGATTGTCATATTTATACTATGAGATACTTTTTTGTCTCAATAACAATAACTACAAAGATAGGATCAATTGCCTCTCAACTATTGAGATATGATTGTGTAATAAATTACAGTCATTAATTCTATTCCATAACTATATATAGAAAGTGCTGATAATTATACCTGATGGCCATTACTTCCCTTTTTCTTCGTTTGCAATTGTTTTGAAATCACAATACATAATATGTAGGCCTTATTACAGAAGAACTTAACTATTATGGCCAATGCGCTAGCTTTTCAAGTTGCTTACAATCTACATAAAGATTACTTAATTATGTATAGCTTCAAAAAAGTGACCATAACTTTGTATCAGATTAAACATAATGTTAGCTCTGCTCTACACGTTGTGTGCACTAGAGTAGCTTGTATTTTAAAGGTCTCTTATATTAGGCCATTGACGCCATTTGGTCCCTTAGAATAAAAATTGTGTCACTTGATCCCTTTATTTTAGAAAAAATGATCAATTAAAGACAAAATACATTATTTTAAAGAAAATAGGCTCATATGACCCCGTACTACTATTTTTATTCTAGTTTGGACCCTTAATTTGCAATTTAATTATTATTCCCACTATACCCTTAATGAACACAGTTTTACATGTGTCCAATTGGACACAACAAAGATGAACAAATGTTCAATTTTGTTGGACATGTGTCTAACTCGATTCCTACGAGTAGGGTCACCAACCGACCAAACTACGATCAGTTGGACAATTGTCTAGTTGGACAATTGTTCAGTTCAGTTGGACAATTGTCTAGTTGGACAATTGTTCAGTTCAGTTGGACACGTATCCAACTCGGTTCCAACAAGTGGGATCACTGTCCGATCAAAATACGAATAACTTAACAACTATCCAATTTAGTTGAACATGTGTCTAACTCAACTCCGACGAGTAAGATCACCGACCGATCAATTGGACGACTGTCCAGTTCAATTGGACGGGATCATCGGTTGACCAAACTTCGGTTAGTTAAACAACCGTCCAATTCTGGCATATAAAATTGAACAAATATCTGGTCAAAATTAAATCATAATTGGTCAATGAAAACTAAAATCATTTTTGTCACTTCTCTATATTTTATTTTGCCTAATACACTATAGTTCAGCTTCTAAATTCTAAACCACCAAAATTTTGATTGGTTAATTCACTCCTTTGTATAAAGGAGACCTTCATACTTCAGTGACTAATAAGTCTTATACACTCGATTTTAGTTGAGCCCAGTTTTATGTTCTGACCTTCCCTCCGTATCATAGACTCCTGAATCACTTCCATGTTTTGCCTTGTGTATATTTTGTATGTATATTGGTAAGAAAGGAGAAGGCATCCACGTCTGCATACAAGACGAAATACAAAAAGGCGATGACAAATTTATTGAGAAATAAACACAGCAGGTTTTGCTTCTAAGTAATTCAGGTAACTTACTGGAAGGGTGACATAACTCATTGCTCCATGAATAAGAATCATGAGAAAGAAAGAAGCAATCACATTGAACCCGAGAGCACGAAATCCTGTAAAATTCTTTGAACTGAATTATTTTGAACAACAAATACCAAAATTTTGATCTTTCACATTTTACAATCGGTTGGATATATACTAGTTCATCAGTAGATCTATTCTAAGCGCTGTCACATTTTGAACATGTTTAAAATGGAAAATGGTTCTTAATAAACATGAAAGAGAATCTTCTCTAATCAATTTATTGCTTTAATTACTGCCTACAACGTTCAACTTGGACAAGTAATCCGTACATACTATATTCCAACTCAAATACAAACTAAATGTTCCACTAATGATGTAGGTCACCACCATTATTGTCTCATTATGACTGCAGTACCACTCAAATATAAAACTAAATGTTCCATTAATTGATGTGAGGATCCCGCTTAATTTGAAAGATATATATATATATATATATATGATGACCAATAAAAAACGGACATGCTGGTACCAGCGGGATGCAAACTCGGTGGTTACAAATATAATTATTTTGTTATATACCTGTATATGTCTCCATAGGGTAGATTATACCATCATTGTCCTGATCAAAGAAGGCTGCATGTTGTTGAAGCACTGACATATTGTTGTGTTTATGGTTCCAAGTGCCATGGATGTTCTCAATATCAGGTGCAACGATTGCTCGAGGCATGTCTAAAGACAATCAAAATAACGCATATCACAGAGTTCAATCAATACAAAGTACTAAACTTATCAAAATGTTGGTAATAAATTACTATTAACCCGGTTAATGAAATGAATTAATTTAGACTAAGAACGATACTTATTAGAACTGTGACAATGCCAATGCATGCTTAGTCAGCAAATTAAGGCTTATGTGATTAACATGGTCATATAAGAAACGCCACAGAAGGAGAAATTCATTTTCTAGAAGATCATTTATCTGGGGCAAATACACAAACACATGATAGTCACCCTTAAATGGAATGAAATTATAGAGAAAGGAAAATACCCCATGTTTTGATTGAGAATAAATATGACAAAAGCATATAAAAAGACATCAAATTCAAAGGAAACTAGAAAATGGGTAGTGAACATTACAGGGTTTAGAAAGCTTAGTCTCCAGATCAGTGCGAATTTTCCTCTCTGCAGTAATGGGTGCCTTTTCAGCCACAGTTTGCATGGAGGCTTGATTGGCTTGATTGGTTGCCTCAGTTTCCATGATCTTTAACTGATCACTCTCTGAATTATATTCCAAAACTAGTCCAACTCTATAGGAGCTGCCAAGCTAAATAAGAGGAAGACTTGAAAGGGTATCACAAATCCAAAAGGCACAACAAATTCTCCAATTGACTCGCAGAATTGCTCGCTGAATAGAGTATTAGTGGATATGTGCGTGGGCACTTGCACTCATTGCTCAGGACACATGTTAACCCTTATCCCAATTGAGCAAATTATAAGTAAAACTCTCTATGGCTCAACTCAACTACTGTCCAATATCCCCACACAGAAATTGAGTTGTTCCCTCAATCGCTGTGGATTTCATGAATTCATCTTTAATAACCAATGAAAAATAGACTAGTAGGTGATATTACTGTCTCGATATAAATATCAAATATTCCTAAACACTTATAAGTACCTTAGTTATTGGTATTCTTCATTATTAAAATATTTTATTTTATTACTTAATTTAAATATTAATATTCTTTTTAATTATTTTAAATAGTGTTTTTTTTATTCAAAATTAATCACATATACCTTTCATAGCAAATTAGACAAAAGAAAATTATGAAAATTTAAAAAAAAAATTGACAATAGCAGAAGGACATAAATGTTGGTACTAATTCTTCCTCAAGTTGTATGTGGCTCCTTGGATTATTATCCTGCATACACACATTGAATAGTCATTTAGTTGCTCAAATAACATAAATATTTTAAATACAAAAACATAAAATTTAACGATATTAATTGAAAACTAGTACATATATATTATAACTTCACTTTTTAATTTTAATAATTAATTATATCAAAATAATACAAATATAAAATAAAATCTATAAATTATTTCATGTGTTATCCTCAACGATTTTTCATCTATTATACTAGTTTTCATTAAAAAAAATTTCGAAAAAGTTTTCAAGTTCCATACATTTACCAATATATATATATATATTCATTTACGCATACATTTTCATGCGAGATTAATACAAAAAAATATAAAAATAATCCATTCATTTTATACTATACATTTTGAGAATAATGAAACAAAGGGAACAAAATACGTGATAAAATATATTTACCACATTTTGAAGGACGAACAGAGAGACCTCGCGTATTGGTGGCCTGGTGAGGGAGAGGGTGGCTGGGAGAGGGAGGGGTGCAGATGGCTGGAGGCTGGGCATCGCAAGTGGCGCTATTGGTGGTGACGTCGCAGCTAGCGGAAGGGTTGGAGAAGCTTGCTGCTTTGGACAACTTGCACTATGCGCGCTGTTGAAAGAAACGATGGCTGAACAGCCGGCTGAGGCAGGCGACTTACGGTGGCTGAGACGAGTCAACTCACAGTGGCTAAGGTGAGCTGAGCAGAACTCGAACGGCGCTGGTTACTTTAAAAATGTATGGTAGGCAGATACGAGGGGGGAATGTTAGAATAATTAAAATTCTAACCGTTACTTTAATAACGGTTAGTTTCTTTCTTTTAATATATAAATATAACATTAGATATTAAGGTAAAATTAATTTAATAAATCTTTTAACAAAAATCAGAGAAAATTAACATGGTATGAGAATAGATTTGATCTTGTTCCAAATCAATCCCACAAACTAGAACTGTATTAGTTCAAAAAATCTAGAAAATGTCACAATATATAGAGATACTTATAGGTGTGCTATTAAATGGTAAAAATTATCATCTTTGGATACGTCAATTGACTTTTGGTCTAATCGATAGAGACAAATTTGAGCATGTCACTGGTGAGAAATTAAAACCAAAAACCGAAGATTCAACACACCCAACAGTTGAAGAAAAAAAGGAAATTTTAGAATAGAGAAAGAGTGACAATCTAATCATGAGTTGATTATTGGCAACCATGAAACCCTACATCTCTGATCTCATGACATATCTAGATATAGCTCGAGATATGTCGGTTAAAGTCGAGACAATTGTAAGGATTATGAGTGTTGGCTATTTTCGTGGACAAAATATTTACTTGTAAATTTATTTTTAGGCCTACTATCAAGTTTATTCAGAAAAGCGAAACAAATGCTCGAATATCAAATATTTGTACTTCAGGTATGTCTTTTATAACTACGACACATAGGATTACATTTATACATTTAATAGTACACGTTCATTAATCTAAAATTATTTTTGGTGTTTAAATATTTTTTATGTGTCTTAATATTTTTAAGATGTGATTTAAAAAAAATATATTTTTTAAGGCTTTGAATGGGCTTTGAAAAATTAAGCTCAAAATGCATTTAACACTAATACTATTAGGTATTATAATTATCTATAAATAAAAATACATTAGGGTTGAGGTGGGTAGGCAAAACAAAAATATATGTGCTGAAAAAAAAGGGTGTTGCTGTCGATTGAATCCAAAGAAACAATCAAAATCTGGTGAAGAAAAAAAAAGGGAACAACAGCGACATCGAAGTTGATTTGTGAACGATCTGATTTGCGGGGAGCTTATTGGAACGTTGGTCTGGAAACCGCTCACACTAATATTGAAAACTGTGAAAACAAAGTAGAGGCTCGTAAGTAAAGTACATTGGGGCAGTATCCTAGGAAGGGTAGCATAAGACCGAGTTTGTACTTGAACATTTGATTTTCATAGTGGAAAGTTAGGTGGTCCGGTGGACTGGTGGTTTTCCTCTTAGGTCATTGTTGTGGCCTAGGTTATTTTCTCGTAAAAATATCGTGTGTTATAATTTCAGCACTTTACTCTTACACACGATTACATGTTTGGCCGCTTTGTTTAGGTTATTAAATTATTAACTTGATAAAAATTAAAAATAACCTATTCACCCCCCTCTAGGTTAATCAGGTCCATAATTTATAAACTTTCATTTGGTATCAAAGCTGACACTAGACACACTTAGTGAGATTGATCCTTAGGGACACCCACACTTACTTATGGACCAAATGAAAGAAGGTGGGTCATCTGTTAGACCCTCACTCTTTGATGGGTTTAATTACCCTTACTGGAAGGCTCGCATGCAAGCCTTTCTCAAACAAGATGAAAAAGTCTGGGATGTTATTCTTGATGGTTGGGAACCACCTTCGGTATCAAAAGATGGTGTAATAATCATAAATCCAAGAAGAGACTGGACCACTGAAGAACGCACCCTTAGTAGGGCAAATCAAAAAGGTTTAAGCTTAATATTTGCTGCAGTGTTGATGGATGAGTTCTATCGCATCTCTGACTGTGAGACTGCTAAAGATGCATGGAATACACTTGCTCTTGCTCATGAAGGAACTTTCCAAGTAAAACAAACAAAATTGAGATTACTAAAATCTGAGTTTGATTCCATTAAAATGAGCAACAAAGAAACTTTTGGTCAATTCTATGCTCGCTTTTGTGATATCACTAATGCTTGCTCTAACCTTGGTGAGAAAATTCCACAACCAATACAAGTACGCAAACTCCTAAGTTCCTTAACAGCTGACTATAATATGAAAGTAACAGTAATAAAGGAAAGCAAGAATGTGGACACATTAAATATTGATGAACTTGTCGGGTCAATCCAAACCTATGAGCTTTCTCTTTATCGTCCCAAGAAAATCAAGGATGTGGCATTCAAAAGCTCCAAACTGGACATCTCTGATAGTGATGAGGATATAAATGATGAGTCATTAGTCTCGCTAGCACGAAAATTGAAGAAGTTCCCGAAAATGAAGGATCTACAAAATAATCAATCTAATAAGGGACAATCTAGTTGTTCGAAGGACCGAGAGTCAAGGGAAATCAAGCCTCCTAGCTCTGATGGTAAGAAAACTAAGCTCACTAGTCCTCGATGCTATACTTGTGGAGGTTTTGGTCATATTTCTATAAATTGTGCAAACAATAAAAATAAATTTGAAAAAACATTTAATGCTACCCTCAATGACACAGAAAGTGAGCAAGATAATGCTAGTAACTCAGAAGATGATGACACAAACTATCGTGTCTTCACCGCAACTACCAAAGCACACCACAATGACTCTGGCTCTAGCTCGAATGAAGAAAATGAGGAAGTAAACTTCTCTTTCTTATTGTCTAAGTTTAATGTATCGAGTTATGAGGAACTATTCATGGATTGTTTAGGTTCTAGAGAAGAGAGGGATAAACTACTTATGGAAGTAACTAAACTTAATGATATCATCAATATTCACAAAACAAATTCCTCTAGCCTAGAGAAAGATAAAAAGGAATTGTCTGAAAATATTAATGCCATGAATTTGAGAATTGTAGAAACCACTGAGGAAAACAAAAAGCTTAGGCAAGAACTTAGTATTGCTAAAGGTACGGTGAAAAATTTGACCATAGGTGTTGAAAAATTGACCAAAGTCCTAGACTATGAAAAGCTATATGGAGATAAGAGAGATCTTGGATACATAGATGAACAGTCAACACCTTCAACATCAAAAACCACATTTGTAAGGTCCTTAAACTCTACTCCTACTGTTACTACTTCTGCACAAAGAACTATTTCACCTATGGTAGAAAAAAATGTTAAGTTTGTGCCTATCTGTCATCATTGTGGTAGGAAAGGTCATATAAGACCAAAATGTAGATATTTGATGAATGCTCCTAAACTTAATCATTCTTTCCATGCTTCACATAGTAGGACCCATAAGCATTATTCATCTATGCATGCTACATCATACTCAAGGATGAATGGAAATTATAATAACTTGTTCAGAAATTCTACTAGGAAGCATGAAGTCTTAGGTTCAAAGAGGCAAGCAAAATTTAGTACTTTTAATACTATGACTCATTATTATCATCCTATTATGCATATTGCATCTTCATTTGGGATGAATGAGAAAAGAACGACTAAGTTCAAAAACATGCCTATGAAACCTAAGTTAGTTGAGTCCCAACCCAATGATATAGAGAAATCAAAATGTAAGAAAATGTGGGTTAGGAAAGGTTGTTTTTTCTTGGTCACCTGACCATCTTTTATTCCTTCATCTAGGTATTTTTGTTAGAGTACTTAAATGAACTTAGGTGAGCAGTCTTTATTGTCTTTATTTTATTTATTAGTTAAACTTACAAAAAAAATAGCATCCTTGTTTGGCCAATACAGTATTCGACTTATTTAATACTTCTATACACATAATCTCATTTTTAGTGACTCAACTCATTTTGATATTTATTGTATAAATTATTTTACAATTTTTGGCTTACGCACAAACATATTCTTGTACATGTGATGATCGATGTTGACATGAACTTATTCACACACTCACCAACACACATATATGTTATGCTTGAAATTTATGGATTTTCTTGAAAGATTTTAGGACTTCAACTAATCTTAACTGTAAAATTGTGTTGAGTTATATTTCTTACTTTTAAAAAGCTTTATCTCATGGAGGCACCTAGTATTGAGAGAGCTACCTACTGTGATGTGTGAAGCTACCGCAGTGAGCGGAGAGGGCTATCTCACAACTAGTGTGAAAGTCATCATGTTAGGTTTATGACTCGTGCAAAAAAAAAATGAAAGATCATGCAAAAAGCGATTACATATAAATTTTGTACATTGAATGCACAAAAATAAAGAGCCAATAGAGGTTAATATATATATATATATATATCATTTACCTCATATGTATAAAAAAATACAAAAAAAAGAAAGTTCTCCTTTAGTAGATATAATTTATTTTGTAAGATTGAAGACTCGATTATAGTTTTACATGATAGGTGATAATTTTTTCTTTTGAGTCTTTCTTGATAGGTCATAAATGAATTAATTGACATATTTGTGGAGTTTAAACATATATACTACTTTAAGTAAATGTCAATATGTCATTATATATGCAAAATGTGTGTGTGTACCTCTTCTATTCTACTTATTTATTTATATGATAAATAATAAAAATTAGAGTTAAAAAAATGATGCGTTCTCAATTGGTTGTGTGCTTGTTTGTAATTAAATGAGTTTAATACCTAATGTGGCTAGTTATGAAAATTACAAAAAAAATCAGATTTTTCTTCATTTTTATTTATTACCTTTTTAATTTGTTTATAAGTTAGAGAGTCATAGAACTTGGGAGGAGTTTAAAACATATTACATTTATGTATTACTCTACTTTAACGTTGCTATATCTTTAGGGGGATTTTAGCTTCATTGTCTTGTCTAATACTTTGTCCTTCTCGTATGTCAAAAAGGGGGAGAGAAATAATGTGTTTTACTTCTATGTGTTTATTTTGTTATGCATATAGGGGGAGAATATACTTAATTAAGCTTGATTGATATGAATGCACACTACGTGATTATTCTTTACACTTTCCTTATTTTTATGTAAACTGGACTAATGTACAATGAGGCTTTCATGCCAAGTTATCCTATGCTTTGTCAATGTCATTTCAGTTACTTACAGGCTTATCAAGTTACAGCGAAGATGGATTCACCAGATCATAGGATAGTTCCACTATAGAGTCTGGGACCTCATTGTATTTTTATCTTATTTTTATAAGTGTCATGTAGTAAGTGAGAGGTTTTGCCACACGAAAATGCCAAAGGGGGAGTTTGTAAGGACTATGAGTGTTGGCTATTTTCGTGGGCAAAATATTTACTTGTAAATTTGTTTTTAGGCTTACTATCAAGTTTATCTAGAAAAGTTAAACAAATGCTCGAATATCAGATATTTGTACTTCAGGTATGTTTTTTATAACTACGACACATAGGATTACATTTATACATTTAATAGTACAAGTTCATTAATCTAAAATTATTTTTGGTGTTTAAATATTTTTTATGTGTCTTAATATTTTTAAGATGTGATTTAAAAAAATATATTTTTAAGGCTTTGAATGGGCTTTGAAAAATTAAGCTCAAAATGCATTTAACCCTAATATTATTAGGTATTATAATTATCTATAAATAAAGATACATTAGGGTTGAGGTGGGTAGGCAAAACAAAAATATATGTGCTGAAAAAAAGGGTGTTGACGTCGATTGAATCCAAAGAAACAATCAAAATCTGGTGAAGAAAAAAAAGGGAACAACAGCGACATCAAAGTTGATTTGTGAACGATCTGATTTGTGGGGAGTTTATTGGAACATTGGTATGGAAACCGTTCACGCTAATATTGGAAACTGTGAAAACAGAGGAGAGGCTCGTAAGTAAAGTACATTGGGGCAGTATCCTAAGAAGGGTAGCATAAGACCGAGTTTGTACTTGAACATTTGATTTTCATAGTGGAAAGTTAGGTGGTCCAGTGGATCGGTGATTTTCCTCTTAAGTCATTGTTGTGGCCTAAGTTGTTTCCACCTAAAAATATCGTGTGTTATAATTTATACACTTTACTCTTACACACGGTTACATCTCTGGTCGCTTTGTTTAGGTTATTAAATTATTAACTTGATAAAAATTAAAAATAACCTATTCACCCCCTCTAGGTTAATTAGGTCCATAATTTATAAACTTTCAACAATGTTTGGAAAAAAGAAAAATTACTCTCTTATTTATCAACTTCATCAAGAACTTCAACAGTTACAACAACAAAATCAATCTATCACCGAACTATTCAGCCAAATTCAAAAAAAGAAGGATGAGATTAGAGTGTATCGACCTCTCACAGCCGATCTTGATGAAATCAAAAGAAGAGAGGAACATGATGGAATTTTCACCTTCCTCGCCAAGCTCGATTCAAGCTATGAGGGGGTACGCTCACAAATTCTTCTCATGGGTGAGCTGTCATCTGTTGATGAGGTTGTTGGGATGGTTGAAAGAGAAGAGACAAGAAGAATAGTGATGGGTACTCAACTACCTGACAACCCCGAAGCCAAGGCTTTCGTCACCAAATCTAACCCTAGGCCAGAATGTCGGGGAGACCAAACACTCACTCGCTGCAATTATTGTAAAAAGGAATGACACAAGCGCGAGGAATGGTGGTCACTCACTCGCTACAATTATTGTAAGAAGGAAGGACATAAGCACGAGGAATGCTGGTGTCTCAACCCTCATCTCCGGCAAAAGGGAAGGTGAGGTGGAGGCTTCGTCAGAAGGGGAGATCAACGACAAAATCGGGTAGAGAGTAGAGAGAAAATGGGTTACTCTGCACAAAAGGAAAAAGGGGATATGAGTACAAATGAGGCTGAAAAAGAAATTAAAGGTGAGGTGGATATGGATAAAATGTAGCAACTGTATACACAATTATCTGCGATGTTTCAAGGAAAATCTCAAAAAACCTCTAGTATGATTACAAACCTTACTCAAAATTCTTTAAATTCCAAATGGATTCTTGATTCAGGTTCAACTAATCACATAACTGGAAATAAAAACTTGCTCAATAATTACAAAAAAATTGAGACTAAACAATTTGTAATCGTTGCAAATGGTGAAAAAATGGAAATTTTAGGAAATGTTTCAATTAGTCTCCTTTCAAGAAAAATTTCAAATATTTTGCATGTGAATAATTGTACATCTAACTTGTTATCCATTAGTAAAATCACACGAGACTTAAATTGTGAAATTACATTTACATCCAAAAATGTGATTTTTTCAGGAATTGATAACGAAGAATATCATTGGTGAAGGTTTTCTAGAAAATGGGCTTTATATTCTGAGTGAAGAAAAATGCAATTTCAATATTAAAAAAGAAGAAGAATTAGACACTCTTTGGCATAAGAGAATTGGACATCCTTCCGATAAAATTTTGAAATGTATTTTTGATTTCAAACAACTCGATTGTAGTAGTTGTGAAATTTGCAAATTAGGAAAGCACACAAGGTTATCATTTAGTTTATCCAATTGTAAAAGCAAAAAACTTTTTGAGTTAATACATTCTGATGTTTGGGGCCCTGCTCCAATTGAGTCATTTAATGGTTATAAATACTTTGTTATATTTATAGATGATTTTTCAAGAATCACATGGTTACACTTGTTAAAAAATAAAAGTGAAGTATTTCTCAATTTCAAGAATTTTATAATTTTGTAGAAAATCAATATGATGCAAAGATTAAAACTTTTAGAAGTGACAATGGAACAAAATTTGTAAATCAAAATTTTACAAATTTTTTCAAGCAAAAAAGAATTTTACATCAAACAACTTGTATTTACACACCCCAACAAAATGGTGTGTCGAAAAGAAAAAATCGACATTTACTTGAAGTAACAAGAGTACTTTTGTTTCAAAATAATGTTCCAATAATTTTTTGGTCGGATGATGTTCTCACCGCAACATATTTAATTAATACATTGCCAAGTGCCAATTTGAATTTCAAAAGCCCATTAGAAATCCTCTACCAAGAAAAACTTAATATCTATCATTTAAGAGTATTTGGATGTACATGTTATGTGCATAAAAATAAACAACACAAGTTAGATTAAACACCAATCAAAGCTATTTTCTTGAGGTATTCATCTCAAAAAAGGGTTATAAATGCTATGATCTGATTAACAAAAAACATTACATTTCAAGAGATGTGACATTCCAAGAAAATGAGTCATATTACAAAACACTAGAAAATGAGACTAATAACCAAGAGAAACCAAATGAATTTACATTTCCATTTTTTTATTCTGAAGAAGGAAATATAGTAGTAGAAAATGAAAATGAAATAATCAATGAGAATGAAGAGGAAGAAACTTCTCAAAGTGAGGGAGAAGATGGTACTACCGAAATAATACCATTGAGAAGGTCTAATTGAACTCCACAACCTACAACTAGATTATGGGATTTTGCAACATATGAGGTAAAATATCCTATCCAAAATTATTTATCTTATGAAAATGTTACACCACAATATAGGACTTATTTGACCTCAATTTCCAAAGAAAATGAGCCAAATAACTATGAGGAAGCAATAGGCCAACTGGTATGATGCAAAGCAATGGAAGAAGAACTTAGAGCACTTGAAAAAAATGAAACATGGGTAGTCGTACAACTACCCGAAGGAAAGAAACACGTAGGATGCAAATGGGTCTATAAGATTAAGTTTAATAGTAATGGTACTATTGAAAGGTACAAAACACGATTAGTGGCAAAAGGTTATACTCAAACCTATGGTGTAGATTATCAAGAAACATTTGCACCTGTGGCCAAAATGAATACCGTTAGGATTTTACTTTCCATAGCGGTAAACCAAAATTGGACATTACATCAAATGGATGTCAAGAATGCTTTTCTCGAAGGAACACTTGAAGAAGAGGTATATATGACGCTTCCACCTGGTCATAAAAAAGAAAACAATTCTAGTCTAGTGTGTAGGTTAAAAAAATCTATTTATGGACTAAAGTTATCTCCACGAGCATGGTATGGAAAACTAAGCTCTTATTTAATTTCTTGTGATTTTAAAATTAGTAATGCCGATCACTCATTATTTTCCAAAAATTATGGTACATTCACAACCATAATTCTAGTATATGTAGATGATATAATAATTATCGGAAATAATTTGGAAGAAATTAAAAAAGTGAAAATGAAATTAAAGGAGAATTTTGATATCAAAGACTTAGGTTTATTAAAATATTTTCTAGGAATAGAAATAGCACATTCACCCAATGGACTCTTTATTTTACAAAGAAAATATACACTTGACCTATTGAAAGAAACTGGTAAATTAGGGAGTAAACCAACATCTACACCAATAGATAGTAAATGCAAATTAAATATTGAGGATGGTGAACCCTTAGAAGACATAAGCCAATTTCAAAGACTTGTAGGAAAATTAATTTATTTAACGGTAACCCGACCAGACATTTCTTTTTCAATAAGCCAAATTAGTAAATTTATGCATACACCTAGAACACCACATTTAGAGGCTATACATAGAATTTTAAAATATTTAAAAGGGACACCTAGTAGAGGAATTCTCATGAAACGTAATAATTCTAATGAAGTGTGTGGCTACTCCGATACAGATTGGGCTGGTGGCTTTGATAGAAAATCAACCACTGGTTTTTGCACGTTTGTAGGTAGAAATTTAGTCACATGGAAAAGTAAGAAACAAAATGTTGTGGCATGATCAAGTACCGAGGTAGAATATCGAGCCATGGCATCAACCTCAAGCGAGTTAACTTGGATCAAACAACTTCTTTTGGATATCGAAATTAAAATTCAAGAACGAATGAAGATGTTTTGTGATAACCAAGCGGCGCGACATATAGCATCAAATACGGTGTTTCACGAGAGAACAAAACACATCGAAGTGGATTGCCACTTCATTCGAGAAAAAATTCAAGCCAAGGAAATTGAAACTCCATTTGTGAGAAGTGAAAAACAATTGGCAGACATCTTCACCAAAAGTTTAGATTTGAAATCATTTGAAGAAAATTTAAGCAAGTTAGGGTTGACCGATATCTACACACCTAACTTGAGGGGGAGTGTTGAGAATAATTAGAATTCTAACGGCTAGTTAGTAACGGCTAGTTTAATAACGGCTAGTTTAGTAACGGTTAGTTTAATAACGGCTAGTTTAATAACGGCTAGTTTAGTAACGGCTAGTTTCTTCCTTTCAATATATAAATATAATATTAGACATTAAGGCAAAATCAATTCAATAACTCTCTCAACAAAAATCAGAGAAAATCAACAGGGAAAAACGAAGTTGATTTGTTGTAATTAATTTCAATTAATTACGATATATAGAATTGATTTTCAAATATCTAATTCAACTTTTTAAGAAGGTGATTGAATTAATTATTATTTATTGAATTTAATATGTATCATAAAAAAATAAATTTTTTAATATATAAAATGTGTATTAATAATTTTATAATTTAATGATGATTTGAATTATATAAAATTTTAAAATAATATAATTATATTATTAGTTTTTATAAAACACAAATAAATAAATTAAATATGATAATATTATGTAAATAAGTTATGAATTTAAAATTTGAATTTATTAATAATCCAATAAAAAAATAATTAGGTAAGTTTTGAATTTAAAATTTGAATCCACTAATATCCAATAACAAAATAAATTATAAATCAATTCTTGAAATTTAGAATAGTCTTTTCCTCTAATAGCATCTCTTCATCTCTCTCTCATAATATAGTTTGGTTATATATATATTTGTAAGAAATGGTTTTATTGATGATAAATAAACGAATGTTTACAACCTATTTATATAAAAAAAAATTGTAATAATTAAAAATAAACACAATTATGGATAGGCATGTTCTTGGACATCCTATCCTTCCCCACCAAGTTGTTGGTGGTTGCTTCCAGTTGGTGTGTTGGTTGTCACCAACTGAATCTCAAGTTCTTTAAGTTCTTTAACATTCCCCCTCAAGTTAGAATATATGTTAATTATTCATAACTTCTTAAGTAAGCTTGAGAACTGTGAAAAACTCAAGGATTTGGTAAATATATCTACTGGTTGCTCTAATGTAGAGATATGATAAGTCTTGATCATTCTAGCTTGAATCTTTTCTCTTACTAGATGGCAATCAATCTCTATGTGTTTGGTTCGCTCATGAAACACTGGATTTGATGCAATGTGAAGGGCTGCTTGATTGTCACAATATAACTTGGTTGGTTGAGAGTGTTTGATACCCAAATCATCCAAAATGTATCGTAACTAAGTTACTTCGTAACATATTGCTACCATAGAGCGGCATTCTGCTTCTGCACTTGATCGTGAGACCGTATTTTGTTTCTTAGTCTTCCAAGAAATAAGCGAGTTTCCAAGAAACATATAATATCCTGTGGTTGATCGTCGTGTATCTATGCATTTTGTCCAATCTACGTCACAGAAAGCATTTAGTTGTAATGAACTAGTTGCTAAGAAAAATAGACCTTACCCTGGTATGTTCTTGACATATCGTAGCACTCGTTGAGCTGCTTCCAAATGTGGTTGACATGGTTTATCCATATATTGACTGAGAATGTGCATAACATACACTAAGTCGGGCCTTGTGATGGTCAAGTATATTAATCTCCCAACAAGTCTTCGATAGGATGTGGGATCACTGATGAATTCCCTTTCAACCTTGCTGAGGGATAAATTTTGTTCCATAGGTGAATTGGTAGATTTGGCACTAAGATAACCTATGTCCTCCAATATTTCAAGTGCGTACTTGCGTTGTGATAGAACAATTCCCTTCCTGGAACGTGAAACTTCTATGCCCAAAAAATACTTTAATTCACCGAGATCTTTAAGCTTGAATTGTCTCATGAGATGATTCTTAGTTTCTTCAATGTCTTGTACATTGTTTCCTGTTATGATTATATCATCTACATAGACAAGAAGAGTAGAGAAGGAATTACCACAGGTTCGGACGAATAGTGAGTGATGATACTTGGATTGATTAAAGCCAGCTAGCTTAAGTGTTTTTGATGGCTTGATGAACCATTGTCGTTAGGCTTGTTTGAGTCCATACAAAGATTTATGTAGCTTACATACTCGTGTTTCCCCCTTTCTTCCGAATCCAGATGGACGGGACATGTAGACATCTTCATGAAGATCACCATAGAGAAAAGCATTGTTGACATCGAGTTGTCAAAGATGCCAATTTTGAATAGCAGCAACGACAAGGAGAAGCCGAACAGTGACAAGTTTGGCTAATGGTGCAAAAGTTTCTTGGTAGTCAAAACCTTCAATCTGAATGTATCCTTTGGCCACTAACCGAGCCTTGTATCGTTCCATAGAGCCATCAAGATTATACTTGATTTTGTAGACCCATTTACAACCAAATGGTTTTTTGTTTGGAGGAAGCTATTGAAGTGTCCAAGTGTCATTAGTTTCAAGAGCATCCAGTTCTTGTTTCATGGAAAGCCATCATTTTGGATCGTTGAAAGCTTCAACAAATGTGGTTGGTTCCCTGAGAATGGAAATAGAAGTAGCAAAGGCACGATGTGCAGGTGATAATTGGTCATAGGTAAGTATATGAGATAAAGAATGAGAAGTATCTTTGTCTTTGGACGATGTTGAATGAGATGAAGGGAAGGACCGAAAAGGCAAGGAAGCTTCTACATGATATTTTTGAAGGTAGCTAGGAACATTGGTGGATCGACGAAGCCTATGTGTGACTGGTGTTGGAGGAGTCATGTGTGGTGGAGAAGTTGATGATGATGTTTCTGGAGATGAATTTTGAAGAGGAAGAGTGTTTGAGTTGATTGTTGGAAGGACAGATGGTGTATGATCAAGTGATGTATTTAGATTGGTTGATTGACGAATTTTAGGTATATCATCCTAAATAGTATCTTCTGATGGAGGGAATAGAGTTGGAGTGTTGACAGCGGAAGTGAAATAAGGAAATACATGTTCATGAAAGATAACATCACGAGACACTAAAGTCTTGCTTGTTTCCAAATTGTAGACACGATAACCTTTTATCCCAGATGGATACCCAATGAATATGCATCTATGTGATATAGCATCAAACTTAGTGAGTCGATCATGATGTGCAGACACAAAACAAAGGGAACCAAAAACAAGAAGATGTTCATACCTAGGAATTTTGTGAAAAAGGACTTTAAATGGTGTTTTACCCTTGAGAAAAGGTGTTGGAGTACGATTTATGAGGTATGTGGCTGTAAGAATGGCATCTCCCTAGAATTGTTTAGGAAGATTGGCTTGGAAGAGTAATGAATGAGCGACATTGAGAAGATTACGGTGTTTGCGTTCAACAATACCATTTTGTTGAAGGGTAGAAACACAACTGGTTTGATGAAGGATTCCTTTGGTAGAAAACAATTGGGTCATAGAGAATTATGGTCCATTGTCACTAGGAATGATTTTAACTCTGGATGAAAATTGTGTTTCAACAAGATTAATGAAAGTGGTAAGAAATGTGTGTGTATCAGATTTAGCATGTAAGAGATAGACCCATGTGCATCTTAAGTAGTCATCAACAATAGTGAAGAAATAACGTGCTCTATTAAGTACTGGAATGTGATAGCCACCCCAAATATCGACATGAATCATTTCAAAAGGTAATTTTGTATTGATGGAACTTAAAGGAAATGGATTACGTGTTTGCTTAGCTAATGGAAAAATAGTATTTGAAATGGAGAAACATCCAGCCTTTTTAGAAATAGTCAGGTAGTAGAGTCCTGCTTTCTCAGTTTCCATCCCAATCGTCTTCCCTGAGCATTTATCCTGAACAAAGCACATATTATTAGTGAAGGTGACATGGCAAAATGTAGTTTGAGTTAGTTTGGCTACTGAAACTAAGTTTAATTTGAAGGAGGGAACACACAAGACATTATGGAGTATGAAATTATTTGAGAAATGTGCAGTGCCAATATGTGTGACACAGGCAAGAGAATGATCAGGTAAATGCACATGCCGATTAGTGACTGGAATGCTAGAGCTCATAAAGTTTTGGGAACAGACCATGTGATCAGTTGCCCCTGTATCAAAAATCCAACGAGTTTTTTAATGGAAAACAGTTGCACATAATGTATTACCTGAAGAAGTAGTCACTTGACTTGCCATGCTACTTGATTTGGATTGATTGAGAAGTGTAAGGAGCTCTTGATATTGGGCAGAGGTAAGGTTATGAGATGATGTCTTTGTGTCGGAGCAGCTTTCCTGAAAGTTAGTATGATGAGCTTTAGAGGGGAAGTCATAACTTGTATTTCTCCTATCTTGAATTGCTCCTTTCTTCCGACATATGTTGATATCATGTCCATTCAAACCATATAAATTACATTTGAGACACTTTCAACAGTTTTCAAAATTGTGTCTATTGAGACCACAAAAATCACATTTAAGATAACTTCGGCAATTCTCATAATTATGGCCTATATTGTTGCATCGATTGCACTTGAGATGTGGGTTCCTTATTGGGTAATTTTTGTGAGGATATTGTGAACGATTATCTCTGGCAACAAGTGCGACAGCTTCTGGCATCCTTTCTATGCTTTGCGTGGAGACAACTCTTTGCTTTTCATCTTGAACAATAAGTGAATATACCTTATTTACTGTAGGTAATGGTTCCATGAGCAAAATTTGTCCACGTGTTGATGTGTAAACCGTGTTAAGCCCCATGAGAAACTTTATGGTTCACTGCTTTTGTTGATATTCTTGTAATTCCCTTCCGGCATTTCCTCCACAATGTGAAAGAGGACATAGTGCATCGTGATTATCCCATAAGCTTTTCAATTTGGTATAATATTCTTCAATGCTTACACCTTCTTATATGCAATCATGGATCTCTTGCTCAATGTGTAATAGGTGCACGTTGTTGGTGTGCAAAAAACGTTCCTTTAATTCTTCCGATAGCTCATATGTAGTATCATTATACATGACGCTTTTTGCAATTTTGGGCGATATGGTATTGAGGATCCATCCTTTGACAAGAATGTTGTAGTGAGTCCATTGTTTGATTTATGCTTCAAGGTTTGTTGATGGTTTTTTTATTGTGTCGTCAATGAATCTTTTTTTGTTCTTGGTTATTAGAGCCATGAGCATTGCATGACTCCAAATGTGATAATTTTCTTAATTTAAGGATTGAGCTACTAGAACCATGCCTGGTTGGTCTGAGTGGTGTAGATATAATGAATGATTAGGATCATCATACCACTTTGGTAAAGAAGGGTTGGTATTGGTAGTTATACACATTATTATTGAGTAAAATAAATCGAAGGAACGAGATAGGTTTAAGTGTGTTTTAGACAATAATGACTATTTATGAAATAAATAATGGATTGAAATATGCTTTATCTTATAGAAAATGAGTCAAGGATTACAGAATTGGAAATTTCAGTCGTAGAACCGGTCGAAAAGTGAGTGAACCGGTGTCTGGAGTGATTGGAATGACGGCGCAACGATAGAGCACTGAACCGGATGAAGACCAAACCAGATCGGATAGAGGACCGAACCGGGTGAACGACATGTTGTTTGCTTTAGGGGCGCACGAACGACGTATCATTGGAGTTGTCTTCCTTAGCAGCTAGCGCGGTTGAAGCATGTGACTCCGGTGAGTCGCGTGGAACGCCGGTGAACTCAGACAAGGCGCGTGTGAACGCGTGGAAGAGTATTTTGGCTTGAAATTAATTGCAGATTGCTCGGATTCTTCTGGATAATATGATGGGATGAAATTGAAATCATTTTGTGAATCGAAATTGATTTTGGAAAAAAAATAGAATGAGGACAAAAAAGAAAAAAAATTCTATGAGCCGAATTTTCTGGGAATTATTTCCTAAGCTCTGATACCATGTAATAAATGGTTTTATTGATGATAAATAAACGAATGTTTACGACCTATTTATATAAAAAAACAAAATTGTAATAATTAAAAATAAATATAATTATGAAAAAGCATATTTTTGGAAAATTTATCCTTATCTATCAAGTTGTTAGTTACTGTTCCAACTGTTGTGTTGGTTGTCACTAACTGGATCTCAAGTTCTTTAATAATATTAAAAATACATAAAAAAAAACAAAAAATAGAAAGAAAAATTAGAAAAAAAATTATCAATTAAAAACTTGCAATTTGGATATCTCTCTTCGTAGAACATACGTTGTTATTGTCAGCTTTCTTGCTCTCTGCATTGATTTGAGAGAGATTGTTTGTAGATCTAAAAATTTTTAGCGATCACGAATGATTGTTTCTCTCTGTAAGATCATAACTGTTTGTAGATCTAAAAATTTTTAACTATCCCGAATGATTATTTCTCTCTATAAGATCATGACTATTGAACAAGATAATTTAGAATTAAAAATTAAAAATTTATTAAAATATAATAATAAATCTAAGATTTATGAAGTTATACATTAATTAAATTTATGATGATCGGTTAAGTGTATAAATTTTTTTAGGGATGGTTATTTGTCCTTATATTGTTTTCGTAGATCTCCGCCTACAACCGTACTTAAATCACTCATTCAGGGTGGTTAAGTGTTTTTTTTTTTCGCCTAAAATCCATTTATCATTGCAGTGAGTATTGAAACTAGACGGAAATTGATCACTTGATATGCAGATGATCTATTTTCAGGGGTAAACTCGATCGACCAACGAGAAACTCAGCGCCAACAGCAGTATAAGTTTGGAAATTATATCATACCATAGACTGCTTTTTCTCAGGAAGCATCTTGTTGATGTTTGGATCATTTCTTTCTTCAGTGTCCTTGACTTCTCTGTCAAAACTCTTTGATAACCCTGAAATCAAAAGTACAGTTTTTATAGTAATAAAGCAAAGCCTCGCTTTTGGTTGGAGTGGGAGGGAAGCGCAACTTCACCATTGTCTAAGTCACTCGCTGTTCATAAAATATCGCCACAGATAAACTCTATTGCAGAAATATTTAAACTATTAACAACTTGCGTCCGTCACTATTTAAAAGTTGTTTGCTGTCTGCTGATAAAGAGAATCTAAATTTACTACAAGCACAGTTTTTAACACTGACTTTGTTATGGTAATAATTTTTTACCTCATATCGAGCAGTCAATTACATTTTTGTAGCACTAAAAAAATTAAATGCATCGTAACACAATCCAAACGTTAAAGGGTACAAAATATATATATATATATATATATGACAGTGACAATAATATCTTTAAGTTTCATACATTAAATTTAACGATAGGACATTCATTTAATTTGGTTTACTGAAATCAAGCTGTTATTTAACTTAATAGATGCGTCTTAAACTATAGTCGAATTGGATGCATTAATAAAATAATTATTTAATTAATTAAATTTTAATGGATCAATAAATTTATTTATTAAAATTAAATTAGATATATATTTAAATTGTTAATTTTAATTCAACAGTGTTAACAAATTAATTTTATTTAACCGTAATAACCAAATTAAACACCTATCCAATGGCGAATTGAAATGAGAAGAGTTTATATTTATAATCATATTTACGTTCATATCATCAAAATTAAAAATAAATAAAAACTTGACTATTTCTTCAAATTGATAAATTTAGCTTGAATAAAAATGAATTTTTTTGAATAAAATTAATTTTTATTACACTTAATTTGCGAACAATTAGAACAAGCATAGTGTGAAATTTTTTCCCCAAAGATATGGTATTAGGTGGACTGTTTAACTAGCTTAATTTATATTTATCAAAATCTAAGTATGATTTTGAGAACTTATGAGTAAAAAAACAAAATTAATGGAAAAACTTATGTTTAAACTAGGCTTTCTCGTATAGGTCGCGTAAACATTGGGTTTTTTATTGGGCATGTATTGAGTACCTCATGGTTTTTTGGGTTTTTCTTAGTTTGTTTTACTATTCAATCGACGACATAGTATCTATGTTTTCTGTCTTAAGTTCTTTCTACCTCTTGATTTCTCAAGAGTTTTATGGATTAGATTATGTAAGGTTTAAGCATTTCTATAGTCTCTACCTTAGAAGCTCGTAGGCTTGTGATTAAGTTTGTTTATGTTTTTTCATTATATTTGTAATCTATATTCAAATTATTCTTTATAGTGGATAATTTTTTGGTTCTTCTTGTCGATGTAAGAAAAGAACCACGAATAAATTTTTAGTGTTTTTGTCATTTTTCTTTACTTTACATTTTTTCTTAAATATGTGTAATATATTTTTTACATTTATTTTGACTCTTTGGTTCATTTTATAGATCTTTTGCATGTTTAATATCTTTTTGAACAAAAGGTTGATTTTCTTGTTTTTTAAAGTATTTTCGGGCAATATTTTCAACAATTTGGTATCATAATCTTCGGATTCTTGTTGACTTTCATGGTTTCTAAATTTTCTTTTGTTTTCATTATTGTGTTCTTTGGTCTTCTTTTTTTAACAATTTAAGCGATAACTGTTATTTTATACATATTTTATGTACATTTATATTTAATTAATTATTCTCATATGTTATAATTATTTATTTTATATTTATTAATAAAATATAACTTTTTTGAAATTATTCTTAATTTTTTGTGGATTGTTTTAAATTTTTTTAGATCAAATAGATTAACTTAGAAAATCTCATAAATTTACGTATATAGGCCTATCTCCACTACAAACAATGTCAACGCAACACATGTTGTAATGCTAGTTACTCTTAGCGCACTATGTGTTATCTCGCTTCAAGTGGCTCAACTTGCCCTAGATGGGCATGTGTTACACGGCCCTCTCTTAGTCCACCACATCAAGTGTGTGACACATATAGCCTCCCTACACGTGTGAATTTTGCATTTTGACTTTGTTAAACCACTTTTCTCTCACTATGACACTTAATCATGCAAATTTTTATTTATTTTCTCTCATCTAATGGTCCTAATTTATTATGAGCCTAAAAACTTAATTTTTTAAATATAAATACTCAAACAATACCCCATTAGATGGAGGATTTGACAAAAGTTACAAAAATTGAGAGAAAAATTGAATAAAAATTCATCTTTGTGTAATTCTTATCTTGAAAGAAAATTGAAGAAGTTGAAGATTGTTATTTTTAGTTCCTTAGGCTCCAATATTTTATCAAAATCATTTTTTTTCTCTATTATTTCTTTATTTATGATGAAATATTTAATTTTTTATTGAGTTATTTGAATTTCATGACTAGTTAAATTAATATTTAATGTAATTGTGTGCAATTTTCAAGTTGTATACTAACCTTTTTACCTTTATTTTTAGTATTTTTTTAAATTCTTGATGTGTTCAATTTTTTATTTAAATGTCAAAACCTTGCATGTTATGAATTAAAATGATTTACCAATTTATTGTATATATATGTTTATTGATAAATCGTAAATTTGATACGAAATTATTAATTCTTATAATTGAAGTGACAAGTTGTGATTTTTAATTATTATGATTGAATGCTTAGGTTAAAGATTATAGAATAGAATTAATCTTACCTCAATTATTATCTTTTTAGATCATAATGTAATGAATGAATTAAATCTATAACTCATATTTATAAATTGTTTAGGATTTAGTTTGATTAATTATTGAATTATTGATCAATGTTACTGAAATAAATACAGGAAGTCGTAAAACGTATAGAATTTCTAAAGCTAAATTTAGTGATTTAAAAAGTGTTTAAAATTATGAATTTGATTTAAAAGTTGAGAAATTAATTTATATTTAATAAATGATTAATTAAATTATAGGCTAATGATGAAGATAATCACATTATCATATATTTTTCATTATTTTCTCCTAAAAATTGTACCTTTTATTATTTTTTTTATTTTATCTTTTTCACGATCAATTCAAAACCTTTCGTTAATGATTTTAATTAACTTACTAATAAACTAATAATTAGAAGTAGAATTGTTATCAATACTCTTCGAGTTCGATACTTACTTGAGTTATATTATTATCGATAAAATAATTATTTTAAGAAAAATAAGAAATTAACTTTTGATGTGTTCTTTCGAGTATTTCATTAGGGTTTGAGTGATACCCTAGATTGTTTGTCTTCTTAGGAATGTTGTTTTTAATTTAGGATTTCTAATATATATTAAACTATTTCAGTGATCTTTCATCTAACAATTAGGGTTTGTTCATACCCTTAAGCGTTTCATATTCACTGGATATTTGTTTTTGAATCTCTTTTTTTTTATTTCAAATGATTGACTCTGTAACTCAGCAACTTAATCACCTTGAGTTATGTTAGGGTTAAGTTATTAATTAGGAATTGTTTTTGCCACTTCCAAATATGACAGTGACTTTTGTTCACTGGAATAGAAAGAAAAAAAAGTATGCCTGGCCTTTTGGCGCAAACAGAAACATATGTTGCCATGTATTCTACGGATATATATACCCAATGCTGTTACTGAGGTTGATAAAAATAAAATTGAAAAATATGTCATGGTTATTATACTCAATTTGTTTGATAAAGTTCTTCTAGAAGCATAAGATCAAACCATTGCAAAGGAGATCATTTTTAAACTTGATGATCTTTATTTGAAAGAGACTTTCTCAAAAAATTCATTTGCAACTTAAATTTTACTTTTAGAATGAACTCATCATAGGATCTTGAAACTAATCTTGATAAATTTTTAAAAAATTATTAGTGATTTATCGTTAAATAGAAATTGAAACACAAGCAATCTTCTTGTTGAGTTCATTGCTTAATATATAAGTATAAAGATGTACCTAATAATGGACATGGTAATTTACGTTTGTATTTTGTTATCTCTAATCATAGAATAAAAGAATTGAAAATTGTTTCTAATCATAAAGAAAGTAATAGTGAGGGTCCAACTGTAAGAAGTAGGTCAGAGAAAAGGTCTAAATGAACAAGAAATAGAAAAAAGATCAAGGTCAAGGTCAACAGAAAAATTCAGAGAATGAGTATTGAGAAAATCGTAATTCAACTTTTGTTTTAGTAGGAGCCTAATATGTGAACTTACTTTAAAAATAGTGCATGGGGGCAATTTAGGCTAAGATATAGTTTGAATTGGAGATGGTTAATAAAGAATATGATCCTACTCAACTTTTGAATTTATTCACCTAATCATTACACAAATAGACAAAGAGTTTTTGGCCAAATAGCTACTTTGTACATTTAGTAGTAGTCTAGGATCATACAAGATTCTTCTTTGAAATAGCTACTTTGTCACTATATTTAGTTTATATTATTTTTTTATATTTTTTATTTATGTATTAATTATTGATAATTATATGTACCGATTAAACATTAATCGAAAAATTTGACTTATCTACGATAAAAAAATAATACAATCAAGTTGTGTAATATAAAATTGATTTTGATATAGATAATATTTAATATTGATTGTATATATATAATAAAATATTTAACTCTATTTTCTATATTATTGTTATAATTAATTTATTAGATTGATCATATTGTATTTTATTTAAAAAAATCTATCATAAATAAAGAAAAATTATTATTTTTACATGTTATGAATATAAACATGTTTTTTAATGTTATATAAAAATAAATTACTGAGTGATTGAAAGTTAAATTTTGTTAAATAATTTAATCATTTACATACGTGATAATATTTTTTTTTTATTTATTTTAAATTATATTTATATCAATTTTTTTAATAAAAAAAACGATAACTTTAACGTAAATGAGACAATACGCAAATGGCCCAAAAAGTAAAATAAATGTGATTTTCTACAGTTTCTTTTTTAAATATTTTTTTAAACCATACAGTAATTTGTAGTACCAGTAAGCATACCTAACACCTAAAAAAAAGTGAGAGCTAGAATATTCCTTAATCTTAAAAATAAAAAATAAAAAGAAAGAAAGAGACAGAATCCTTACTCTTCACCCTTCAATACTTTATTCCTAGCCAACCTTAAAACTCATTATATTCTTTTCTTTCCTCCGTAAGTTCCAGATCTTTAATGTAGTTAATGTACGTATAATATTTATGTTTAAGTTTTAATTATAAATATATAAATAATATAATTATTTTAACAATTTAAGACATTATTTTTTTCAAAAGTCAGTCTCATAAATCATATTGATAAATAGGTTAAATTATTTTGTTGCTCTAAATTTTAATTAATTTGATATTCAATTTTTTATTTTTTTGACTTTATAATTTATTTATTAATTTTTTAAAAACTTTACGGTTACACTAAACCATAAACTTTTAAATAATAATATTTAAAAATTTTGCAAAACTTTTAAGAGAAATTAATATTTTATTTATTTAAATAAAAATTAATAAAATAAAAAAATATCACGTTATCATAAGACTTAATAAAAATAATTTTAATTTAATTTTTTTTTGTCTCTTTCAAACATATATAATAAAAATCTAAAAACAAAAGAAATGCTAAAACAAAAAATCTAAATCTAAAAACAAATAAATTAAAACATAATAAAATATGTCTAAAATCATCGAACTAATAAAATTTAAGTAAAATAAAACTTTCATTAAATCAAAATTTAGATGTAATCAACCTATTATAATTTAATTTATTAAAATAAAGTAAATAAAATTAAAGATGTTTGGAAAAGACAACTCTTATATCAAGAAACTCTCTTCTTTTGATAAGAAACGAAATCAAAAAACAGTTAATTTTTTTTTTTTTTAAAAGAGAGAAAGGGAGACACAAATCTAGAATTATTTTTCTTTAGCAAAACTGGAGCACTAAAAATATGTTTAAAAACATATATGTGATGTGATGTTGATTAAAAAGTCTACGAATAACAAAATAATTTTCTTATTAATAAAAGTTAACTGTAGATTTTCTCGGGAAATAGTTAGTGAATGAACGAGAAAATATATTCAATTACCTGTTCCAGAAGAACCGTCTTTTTCAATTGGGTGGGTTGTGAATAAAATGCACCGTGTTATTGTCACATTGCTAGTGGGTAAACGCTATACTGATTGTGACTGCACTACGACTATGATTACGTGGCTGGGTTGTTTTACTCAGATGGGTCGTTTGTTTGTTTCTTTCTTGAGAGACTGAAATGGGTTAGCTTATTATCAATACCACTTTCTCTCTGTTCTACTTTCTCTCTGTTCTATCTTTTCCAATAGAAATGCTTTTCTTTTCAGATTTACTGAAATACCCATTTGAATTTTTGGCCTAAATTACATTTTTTTATAATTTTCTTGCCAAAATTGGATTAAAAGTTCACTGTATTTCTGGTTTTAATATCAGGTAGCTTTTGTTGATTCTTATCTTCTTCTTTTTTCAAACAGTGTTGTTATCGTTTTTGGCATGTCTCTCTCTGCATAGCTGTGTAGTCCATTTGTTAAGGCTTTCTTTGTTTTTTTCCTTCCTTTTTCTATGGGCTGATGTCAGCATTTAATGGAAGGAGAACAAAATATCTTCATTGAGTCTCTGTCTTCTTCTTTTTATCCCTGCATTTTTTTTTCTCTTTTTTCACTATGGTGTTTAAATTTGGTATTTAGTTCTGTAATTTCAACTAATTTCCTCTTTCAGTGCCTAGACAGTACATGTGAATAATTCTTAACTTTTGTGGCGTTTGTCCATATATGCTTTTTTTTTTCAATAACTGTTACCGACTGTAATTTTCTCTCTTCTTTTTCCGCAAATATTTATATGTTCTGATTTTTAAAGAACAAATCTCTTTATTTTGCAGCTGGAAGGAAGATAGAGATGGACCACTTCAAATTAAAGGTGAAATGAATGGTTGAGATGAAGAACTTGTTGGGTTTTCCTCTTGATTTGGAGGCTGAAGAAGCGTTGGGCAAAAAGCGTGGGTAAGAAGAGCTGATTATGTCGTTTCATTCTTTAATTAATAAGCGTTTAGGGTTTGTTGTATGAGTTTTAAGAAAGTGAGTGCGAGAATCAGCGGCAAGAAGCGAAGAAAGGCGGTTTTCACTCTCAGTAGGTCTTACGTCAGTCTTTCCGTCGAAGGTGCGTTTGTGGTCGATTAGTGAAATTTTGGAGCCAGGTTCACGACTCGAACTCTTTAATAAATGCTGCGATTGGGATTTGGATTTGGCTTCACGGTTTGAGAAATTACGGCGGTTGAGCGATTATTCACGAATTGGGTTAGATTCTCATTTTCTTGAAATAATTGTTAGTTTCGAAGTGTATTAGCGATGATGTTGTTGATTGTTTGCGCCAGTTTTACCCAGAGAGCGTGTACAATTGTTTCTTGATAGTGGAAGTTTTGGAGAGGAGTCGTGGTTGTTTCCTATACCTAGGAAGGTTTTCCACGTAAATTGGTTGTGTTGATTTTGTGCATGTTTGATTTTAAGCTCTATTTATTTGTTTCCTAAAAGATTCACACAAAGAAGGAGAATAGGTTTAATTGTTGTTTAGAGCTTGATTAAGTTCGAATTGAAATTGTGATTCTCACAACAAAGTGGTATCGAAATTTGTGGTTATTATTGTTGAATTTCTTGTGTTGAATAATGGAAGCAAATTTAAGTAGAATGATTACTTTGAATGGTTCTAATTATCATACTTGGAAAGGAAAAATGAAAGATCTCACTTTATGTCAAACAATTTCATTCACTGTTTTGCCTCTGAAAAGCGGAAAAGTTATACGAAGAAGAATGGACTTTGTTACATCGACAAGTACGGGTATATAAAATGATGGGTAGATGATAATGTTTTGAACCATATTAGTGGAGAAATACATGCAACACGGTCGTTATGGAATAAGCTTGAAGAGTTGTATGCTTTCGGAAAACTTGAGGAAATAATAAAATGTTTCTTATAAAGCGGTTGATGGCTTTAAGGTACGAAGATGGAACTCAGGTTGACAGATCACTTGAATACGTTCCAAGGAATAATCAATCAGATTAGGTGGAATGGGTATCAAAGTTTGATGATGAGATTCGGGGTTGTGTTTATTGGGTAGATGCGTTGGGACTCTTGGGAAACATTTAGAATGTCGTTAAGTAACTCCCAAATGGTGTAATCAATATGGATCGGCTAAGAGTAGTGTTTTGAATGAAGAAATGAGAAGAAAGTCCATGGGTCTTCTCGGCGATCGAAGATTTTGGTTACGAAAGAAGAGGGAGGAGTAAAAGCGAGAGGTTTGAAGAGCGAAAAAGGAAGGAGCCGAAGTCGACGGGTTTTCTAATGTTGAGTGTCATCGTTGTGGCATGAAAGAGCACGTCAAGAAATATTGTAGGCAGTTGAAGCGGGATAACAAGAATAAAGACAAAACGAGGGTGATGTTGGCAAGGAAAATGATCGAGTTGCCGCTAGTTGAAAGACTTTCTCGTTGTTTATAATGAAGATGTTGTCAATGTTGCATGTCACGAGATCGATTGGGTTATTGATAGTGGAGCCTCCATTTCATGCTACGTCTCGAGAGGACTTCTTTACATCTATCTGGGTGACTTTGGGACGGTGAAGTTGGGTAATGATGGCTTGGTTAAAGTCATTGGTATTGGAGATGTGTGTTTGGAGATGAATAATGGCACGAGGCTACTTGCTTAGAGGGTAAAGCATATTCCTGAAATTCGTTTGAACTTGATCTCTGCAGTAAACTTGATGATGAAGGATATTGCAACACCTTTAGTAATGGTCGTGGAAACTTACTAAAGGTCTATGGTTATTGCTCGTGGGAGCAAGCATTCCGGTTGTATATATTGCGGGCGAGACTCTTGAAAGGCGTTATTAATCTTTGTGACGGATGAGCTCGCATCGGAAGTTGTGGCATAAGAGACTTGCTGTAGTGAGAAAAGGATTGGCGGTATTGACTAAAAGAATCTTAACTGGAATGAATGATGTTTGTTTAAGAAGATGTACTCGTTGTTTGGCGAGGAAGCAAAATAGAGTTTCTTTCAAGAGTTCCTCCTTGAAAACAATACATACTTGATTTTGGTACATTCGGATGTATGTGGTCCTATGAAGACAAAAACTTTGGGTGGTGCAGTTATTTTGTGACCTTCGTAGATGATTGTTCAAGAAAGTTATGGGTGTACACTTTAAAGAGCAAAGAATCAAGTATTAGATGTGTTTAAACGGTTTCAAGTCTTAGTGGAGAGGCAGTGGGAAGAAAGTGCGGTGCGTCGAACGAGATAATGGGGGGGAGTATTCAGGTGCTTTTGATGAGTACTGTAGGCAACGGGGGCATTCGACATCAAAGACACCTCCGAGACTCCTCGATTAAATGGGTTAGGTGAGAGAATGAGCAAGGGACATTGGTTGAAAGAGTAAGATGCCTTCTTTCGCGGGCTCGGTGCCAAGATCTTTGCAGGGGTGAGGCTTTGAATACGGTTGTGCATGTTCTTAATCTCACGCATGTGTTCCTCTTCGGTTTGATGTACGAAGCAGAGTTTGGGTAGCAAAGATGTTTCTTATGATCATCTTCGCGTTTTTGGTTGCAAGGCATTTGTGCGCATACCCAAAGATGAGAGATCTAAGCTCGATGTGAACACGACGGTGTATCTTTGTTAGTTATGGTCTGGATGAATTTGGCTCTGATTTTATGATCCAGGTTGAGAAGAAGCGGTAAGGAGTCGTGATGTTGTGTTTATAGAAGATCAAACTATACAAGATGTTGAGAGAAGATAGAAAAAAGGAGTCCATCGGTATAGCGATGATTTGATTGACCTAGATCAGGTTCCTTTATCGATGCTGAGATGGAACAAAATGTTCAAGATGACAGCGAGGGTTTAGATGATGTAGATATGCAAGTTGAAGCAGGTCCTTTGTGACTGCGATCGGTTGCGAACGAAATTCCACCGGGAGGTCTGCCCGAGAGGCAGGCGTCCTTTCCGCTACACGGTATGACACGGATGAGTATGTGTTATTGGCGGATGAGGGAGAACCTCGATGTTATGCGAAGCAATGGAAGATGTAAACGAGCACGTTGGGTTGGTCTTATGGAAGATGAGATCTGGATCAACGTATGACAATCACACGTTGGTGGTAAAGTTGCCTAAGGGTAAGAGAGCTTTGAAGAACAAGTGGGTCTACGGGGTGAAGCAGAAGAACACGATTCACAACCACGATACAAATCTAGATTGGTCGTCAAGAGGATTGATCGAGAGAAAAGGTATTGACTTTGATGATATTTTCTCTCTGTTGTGAAGATGTCTTAAAATACGTGTTGTTCTAGGTCTAGCAGCCAGCTTGGATTTAGAAATTGAGCAAATGGATGTGAAAGCTTGCTTTTCTTCATGGTGAGTTGGAGGAAGAGATTTATATGGAGCAGCCGAGGAGGGTTTTGAGGTTAAAGGAAAAGAGGATTACGTATGTCGGTTAAAGAAAAGCCTATACGGGTTGAAATGACACTAGACAATGGTATAAGAAGTTTGAGTCGGTTATGGGGGGCATGGTTACTGAAGACTACTTCGATCATTGTGTTTTGTGCGAGAAATTCTCGATGATGACTTTATCATTTTATTGCTCTATGTTGATGACATGTTGATTGTTGGCGAAATTCTTCAAGGATTGATAATTTGAAGAAGCGATTGAGTAAGTCCTTTGCTGTGAAGGACTTGGGGCAGCAAAACAAATTCTTGGTATTCGAATTTGTCGAGACAAGAAAAGAAAGAAGTTGTACATGTCACGAGGCAGTACATCGATAAGGTACTTGAAAGGTTTCATATGGATAAAGCTAAAGTGGTTTCTTCTCCGCTGTCTAATCAGCTTTAAGTTGAGATCGAGTCGAGGCCCTTGCGAGATAAAGAGAAGGAAGATATGGAAAAGGTTCCATATGCCTCGGCGATAGGAAGCTTAATGTATGCAATGGTGTGTACGAGGCCGGACATGGCTCGTACGGTTGGAGTTGTTAGTCGTTTTCTTTCGAGATCCGGGAAGAGAACATTGGGATGCGATAAAGTGGATTATGAGATATCTTCGAGGTACTTCCAAGTTGACACTTAGCTTTGGAAGTGGAAAACCGGTGTTAGTTGGATACAACTTGATTGATTGGCAAGAGATGAAGATTCTCGTAAGTCTACTTCGGGTTATCTAATTACTTTCTACGGTGGAGGCAGGTTTCTTGGCGGTCAAGATTGCAAAAGTGTGTTGCACTTTCTACGAGAGCGGAGTTTATTGCGACGGAAGCTGTAAGGAGTTGTTGTGGATGAAACGATTCTTGAGGAACTTGGTTTCCAAGCGAGCGAAATATGTGTTATTCTGCGATGTCGGAGTTCTATTCACCTAGCGAAGAACTTCGGCATTTCACTCGAATCAAACGCATATTGATGTGGTATCGTGGATAAGGGATACTCTTAACAATAAGTTGCTTGAACTTGAGAAAATCCATCTTGATGAGAATGGATCGACATGCGACAAAGCGGTGTCAAGAGAAAAACTTGAAGTTTGTTGTTCAATGTAGGGATGGCGGATCCCTCCCAATCGGAAAAGGGAGATTTGTTGGGTTTTCCTCTTGATTTGGAGGAGCGAGGAAACCGTGTGGCTTAAAAGCCCACGTGGAGTAAGAAGGGCAATTGTGTCATTTCATTGCTTTAATTAATAAACCCATTTAGGGTTTGTTGTGTGAGTTTTACGAGAGTGCGAGTGCGAGTGCGACGCGAAAGGCGAGAAAAGAAAGCCGATTTTCCCTCTCCGGCCAGTCTTCATCAAGTGCTTTCCGATCGAAGGTCGTTTGTGGTCCGATTAGCTGAAATTTTGCGAGACAGGTTCCACGACTCAAGACTCTTTAATCTGTGCGGTGGGATTTGGATTTGGCTCACTTGGTTTGAGAAATTCTGAGCGGTGAACAGTGACTACGAATTGGGTTAGATTTCTCATTTTCTTGAAATAATTGTTAGTTTAAAAGTGTATTCTTGATGATGTTGTTGATTGTTTTATACAGTTTTACTGAGAGAAGCGTGTACTGATTGTTTCTTGATAGTGGAAGTTTTGGAGAGGAGTCGAAGTGGTTGTTTCCTTCCTGTACAGGAAGGTTTTTTAAAGCGTAAATTGGTTGTGTTGATTTTGTGCATGTTTGATTTTAAGCTCTATTTATTTGTTTCCTAAAAGATTCACACAAAGAAGGAGAATAGGTTTAATTCCGCTGTTTAGAGCTTGATTAAGTTCGAATTGAAATTGTGATTCTCCTAACAGAACTCATAAGTGATATGACACCATTCTTGTGGGAGTAGTTGGTGATAAGCCCAATTCCCAACTTTCTTTCTCATTACCAGTACACAGAAAGTACAAAAAGTTTTTGCCGATTCACGTGACAAAGAGAAAGATGAAAAAAGAGTGGAGTTACTTCATATGATTGGAGTTAATGAGTTGGTATGCCAAGACATTTTGTTATTGGGTTTAGAAATTTAGAGAATAATCGTATTGGTTTTTTTGTGTGTGTTAAATTTGAGTAAAGTTGTGGAAGTTAAAGAAAAATGGAACCATTAAATCAGAAATATCTTGAAAGAGTTGTTTCACAGAGGGCTCTGCAAATGGGTAGTTCATTCCCATGTCAGATTTGCGTGGTTGGGTTTCTTTGTGGAATTTGTCTGACCTCTTTATTTCTAGCCTGTTTGACATCAGTTGGTACTTTTGAGTTTGGTGGATTTTCGTTTTCTGCTGGTTCGTTTAGTCCTTCACAAGGAAATTCAAGCTCTGAGATGAACAGTGAGTAAAATTTTCATGTCTGATTTTGTACTTCTTGAATAATTGCAATTCTTTGTGTGTTTATTGATTGATCTTTGACAGTTTTCATTTCTGATTTTTTAGTTCTGTTTAATGTTTTGTTTTCCTTTTCATTTCTTTTTCTCTAGCTGCCTTTGCTTGAATTTGAAGGGAGCTAACTAGGAATGAAGTGTGCATGAGCAATTAAAAAGTTACATATGAATTAGAAGCAATTTGTGAAATATTTGGCAAACTAGAAATGTTTGGTGGATATAAACATGTAATGAATTAATGAAATAATGAAAATCGGGTCTAAAATCAAGGGGTGAAAAAGAAGGATATATAAGAATGATTACAGCTTGCATTCAAAGCCATTTAAAGTAAGCTTCTTGAAGAATGGATTTGGCATTTACTAGTCTATGGATAGGAAATAGATTCTGCCCACAAGCACTTATCAAATGTGTTCCCAATTAAACCAGAAGCCCCTACCTTTTTAAAAAATAAATAAATAAATAACCTATTACACCCTCACACGCACCCATTTATATTTAACGGGTTTAAAACCCACTTCTCCTCGGTTCTCATTTGAAGCATATATTATTGCACTACAAGATAATTAAAACCGCTAATTTTTACTTAGAATTTTATTCTCTTTTTTATTTTTCATGTAGTTATTACAAGTTTTTCTTTGTATTCTTTTTCTTTTTTTTATTATTTTATATTATATAAAGTTGTTTGATCAGTGAATATATTTTTCGAATGTTCTAAAAATGAATTACAAGTGTTAATTATGCAAAATAACTTATGCTAGTTGATTAACTTTGGAGAATGTCATGTCCTTAACTATTGATCGTTTACATAAAATTGAGTTCAATATCAACATAAAAGAAGAGTTACCTTTCAGATGAATCATGAATTTAGGTCTTTGTGCTGAAATCTAGAAATGGTTACGGTTACAGTTACAGGTACAGGGTGCAGATTCAAACCAAAAGAGAGAATAAATCTTGATCCTGTTAGAAATAAAGAAAGGATCAATGATGAGAGAGCCTCATTATTATATTCAGCTTGGAGTTCTTTATTAACTGAATCACCAGGAAGTAAGCAGGTTCTCAAACTTGGACTAGACAGAAGTAGCCTGCCAAATGCCCCACATTTGGAGAAATGCAAGCTGAAAGTTCCAGTAAATAAGCGCCTTGACAACCGTGACGGGATGGAGACCTTCCCTCCTTGGACTAGTTGGAAGGGCATGTTGAAAATGTTTCCATCAGCTGCAACTAATGAGGGGTTCAGTTATTTCAACCATCAGGCTACATCTGAAGGTGCTTATCCTCCATGGGTATGTTTCTAAGGTTATTGACTCTATAAAGAACCTGTTAGAAGATTCTTAATAATCAATTTTCCTAAAAGTTGAAGCTCTAAAAGGGTAGGTAACAACATTTTGGGTCTTCACATTTAATATTCTCGTAAAATATTTGTAGCCTAAGTTTAGGATCATGTAACTTTGTTTGGGTTACAACACATATGCACATCTATCAATTTTTATGAGGTGAATGGTCCAAGACTTGTAGTTTTTGGTAGGTATACCTCACCTAACCTGAAGGATACACTTATTGTTATAAATTAGCGAATGCGTATAGGAAGTTAAGAATTAATTTAGATTTACAAATAAATAATAATAAGTTATGGTATAATAATAAGCAATAAGAAAATAAGTAACATACAAATATTTAAATGTTTTGATCTTGTGAAAAACTTACTCCATTTGTGATAACACATAAAGTAAAATTCACTAATAATCAAATAAAAAATAAAAAACATAAATAGTTAAAAGCCACTCAAAAACCAATTTCCTCCAAATATACCAAAATAATCTCTCAACAACAAAACGTTGACAAGCAGGATAACATTACCGAAATAAGTAGAAGCTTAAATGAATCCTACACAAGTTCTGCTCACCAGACCAAAAGAGATTCCAAATATTGGTGGCTAAATGGCTTTATGCCATTCCTTCTTTTAGATGGCTGATGGTTTCTACATGAATAATTCATGTATTGTCGGCTGTGGCTACATCATAAACCCAATGAATCTAAGCTTATATATATATATATATATATATATATAAAAGCCAATAACCCTAATTCAATTAGGAAACTCAATAATAGCATCTTAACTTGATAAGGAAACAAAATATTTTATATTCATAATTCTATTAGGAATAGAATCCTAATTATTTTAAATATTTTGAAACCAATTAAATAACAATTATATATTAAGATCAAGAGGTAAATAATGGACCAATTGCTACTAGTTTGAGATGCAATAGGGTGTCTATTGGCTATGAATTATGATTAGTTTTCAATATATTGCAAACGTTGGAATCACATATTTATTTTGTAGTTGCTATATTATATAGGATGAGGTGATACAAAAGTCTCTTAAATAAGGTCATTACAACCGATTTATCCATCAGATTAAAAAATAGTGTCATTTAGTCTCTTAGTTTTGTATAAAAAAACAATTGAAAATAAATTATATTATTTTAATGATTTTTTATTTAAAATATTATTATTTTCTGTCAAGTAATTTAAACACGATTAAAATATGAGTCTTTAACAAAAATAAAAGTGAAATTTAATATGAAATATTTTAAGAAAAATAACAATAATAGAATTCAAACAAAAAGTTATTTAAATATATATTTTAATTTTTAATAAAACATTAAAATAAACTAGTGGCTATTAACAAATATTAAAAACGAATATTTTGTGAGTTTATCATGGTTTAAAACTCGTGTTTTAATCGTGTTTAATCATTTAACAGAAAAATAATAATATTTTAATTAAAAAATCATTAAAATAATATAATTTGACTTTAATTGGCTATTTTTACGAAGTTAAGGAACTCAATGGCGTTGTTTTTATTCTGAGGGACTAAACGACACAAGTTATATAATCTAAGGAATTTATGTGGCATTTTTCTTTACTATATTTATGGGATAGGTACCTTTGAACTATCCCCATTATTGTTTTAGTACCTTTTTGGCCTTTATTTTATATTGAGACACATCAAATACCCCCTATTTAGGTTATTGGTACACATTTGGTTAATTTAAAAAGTAATGGTACTTTTAAATTATCTCATTCATTGAGATTACTATATTTGAGAAAAAAAATGTACCATAAATCTAAATAGGGGTATTTTATGTGTCCTAGTTGAAAATAAGGATAAAAAATGGTACCAAAACAAGAATAGGTTAGTCCAAAGGTACTAATCCCCTGTATATATGCTCAGTTGTTATTCTGCGATGGTTTTAACCATTTGCAAACTTTTGCAGATAACTGGGTCTGATGAAGAAAATTACCCTTTGACTAGAACGGTACAACGAGACGTATGGCTTCATCAGCATCCTTTGAACTGCAGTGATCCTACTACAAAATTTCTTGTAGCTGACTGGGAGAGATTGCCTGGATTTGGTATTGGAGCTCAGATTGCTGGCATGTGTGGCCTGCTTGCTATTGCAGTCAATGAAAAAAGGATCCTTGTTACTAACTACTACAATCGGGCTGACCATGAGGATTGTAAAGGTGTGTGTTTTGCAATTTTTAACACGGTTTTGCTTGTGTTGGTTGGTTTTCATATGAGAGCTTTATGAGGATGAATGGGGATCTTTTGTCACATTGCTTCCTTTGAAGTGCATAATCTGGAAGTAGTGTGGTTGGAACTCTTAGCCGTGTTAGTTTTTCATTACAAGGTAAGGCGCAAGTAGAAAGAATGGATTCTAATGTTGACCACCTTCTTTGTTGCAACCAAATTGGTAATAGATGTTAAATTGAGGAAAATGGGTGTGTCACACACTTTTAGCCGAGTCCATGTAACATAGGGTATGAGGAATTTGTCAAATGGATCATTTCATTGCAGTACTACCATCTTCTTGGAGTTGGCATGCTATTTATCATATGCTGTACATTAACAAATCCCCTCCCTGGATTCATTTTTTCGTTCGTTTTTTTCTTTATTGACAAAAATCTTCACAAACTTAGATGCAAAGACCTTAAAGCCTCTCTGACTCATTGGTGCTGATAAGATTCTTGAATTTCTAGGCTCATCCCGCTCTAGTTGGTCTTGCTACTTCTTTCCTGAAACATCCCAAGAATGTCGAGACCGTGCATTTCAGCTTCTGGAGAGTGAAGAAGCACTGCAGAAAGGAATTATCACTGTTAAAGAGAATTACACTTCGAAGAAAATATGGGCTGGACGAATTCCAAGGTTAACTATTGCATGTGTTATCATTTTATGTTAGTATACTTTAGTAATTGTCATGTTCAATTGTATTAACAAATTTAATAAGTGCAGGAGATGGGGTGATCCATGGAGTTATTTGCAACCAACAACAGAAGTTAATGGGAGTCTGATTGCTTATCATCGCAAAATGGATAGAAGATGGTGGAGAGCACAGGTAATGTCAGTTATTAATGAATCCAAATACATGTAATCCAACTTTATATTTATCTTGAAATTGATTTCTTTCTAGCATGAGTTCATACTATCATCTGGCACATGGCTGCAGGGAATTCTCGCACACATTCAAAATTTTCATAGTGTTACTAAAAAAAGGCAAAGCATCAATTTAGACATTTATGTTTTGATGAAGACATGGTGATCATAATTTGACAACTGCTTCTATATATTATTGTCAGGCAGTGCGGTATCTGATGAGATTTCAAAGCAATTACGCATGTGGCTTGATGAATGCTGCTCGCCATGCTGCATTTGGGAAAGAAGCTGCAAGTATGGTTCTAAAAAGTTCTGTCGGGGAATGGCCTGAGGTTTGTAATTTTGGTCTTGTTCCTCTTTTCCCTATGGCATGGAGGAAGATAGAAATTTGGGTATCTTAATCACAAATGTCATATAAATGAAATGTCGTTGCTTCAATCATCTCAAATAATATTATCTGTGTGACATTGAATTTTAAAAATGTTTCAAATCTAATAAGAACCCTCTTGGTGTAGAATATTAAGAAGAAGCAGATATCTGATATGGAAGAATATGTGTGGTCAAACCATAAGCCTTGGATGCCATGGCCATTGCTTAGCATGCATGTAAGAATGGGAGACAAAGCATGTGAAATGAAGGTGGTTGAATTTGAAGAATACATGCTTCTAGCTGATCGAATTAGGAAGCGCTTCCCACATCTTAACAGTATTTGGCTATCCACTGAAATGCAGGTACTTAGTTAATCACAACACACTCTAATAACTTTCTTATAATACTTGAGAATTTATGTGACATCGACTCCATTTTTTATGGAGTATCTGTGTCCATCAAACACAACGTATTCGTGTGTGAAAGTATTTGACACTCAATTTACAAAAGTTTGAATTGTATCCAGATTTTATGAAAGTCGATGTCTGAACGGGTTGAAAATGAGTTGACCCAAACACGACCTTATAACACAAATTGTCACCCCTATAATAGAGCTATAAGCAGCACAAACTAACACTTGTCTTTGTAAACCAGGAAGTAATTGATAAATCAAAAAGGTACAAAGGGTGGAAGTTTTACTACTCAAATGTGACGAGGCAGATGGGTAACATGACAATGGCTACTTATGAAGCAAGTCTTGGTAGAGAGACGAGCACAAACTATCCCATGGTTAATTTCTTAATGGCTACTGAAGCTGACTTTTTCATTGGAGCATTGGGCTCCACTTGGTGCTTTTTAATAGATGGAATGAGAAATACTGGAGGAAAAGTTATGGCAGGCTACTTAAGTGTCAACAAGGATCGATTCTGGTGAAGATTTGGGATTAAAAGGGTGGTGTAAAAGAGTTGCTTATCTTAATGTTCATAGTTTTGTTGTTTGTATACGGATTTTGTTCTGTACATAACTTTCATGTACGCTGAGCTTAGATCCTATATGAAATTAATAGCAAATATACAATCTCTTCTTTGGTTTTTGCATAATTTCAAGATGTCCATGGCCAAAACTACTTATAGATTATATGGTGCAAGAATTTAGGACACGAATTATGAAAATTAGAGTACACATAGGACTATCTGATGAAAAAAAAATTGTTCTAGCTTCGATGATAAACATACCAATCACAAATTATGGGAAGAAACCTTGATACATTGATTGCTGTCGGGAAAAAATTGAGGAAATAAGCAAACTATTAAGGAAAAAACGAGGACAGTGTGCCTCTCAAATTTAATGTCAATTCTCACATAACAATACAACAACTGAAGAAGATAGCCCTTTTATCTAAATCAACAACTGATCCCTATCAAATATCCTGCAAATCCTCCAACACACCGTTCAGAGGGAAGATTACAATGTCAGAACTCAGGCACTAGAATGAGCTTTTACCTCCTTTTAGTTTCCTCACGTCCAACAAGGGGTAAAGTAAACGGGGAGACCTTGATTAAACTACTCTTCCACAACCTCGCTTGGCTGATGCCCGGCATCAGCACCCTTGCTTGCTGCTGCATGCTTTCTGTGTTTCTTGTTTTTGGCCTTCTTAGCTTTCATTCGGCGTTTCTTTTCATTAGCATCAATCCATGTATAGCCTGCTGGTATGTGGAAAGGATCAACCTCATCCTTATACCGATGACTATCATTGTCACTCGATTGCCCATCCCTACTCCCTCTCATCCATGAAATCCATGACGACGATGACCCCTCTGATTCCTTTGACTTAGCATCCTGGAAATATGCTGGACTTGAAGGTGGGGTTATAAACTCCTCTGCTGATGGTTGTAGCTCTTCAAATTTTGTGAAAGTAACATGCACCCGTATGGTTGGGACAATTGGAATGGCAATCTATGGCAGAGAAATGCATGTAAGGTAACTCAAAAGTAAATAACAAAAGTGAATGCCCGACAACGATGTGCAACTTTGACCATTTCTATATGTTAACTGCCAAACTACTGGTTTAGAATAGCCTGATTTCAGGTCCACAACACCGAGGCATCTCACTCTAAATGGAAGTTAATGAAATGGTAGAAGCCAAGTTGTCATCATCTCACGTTTTCTCTGTCAGCAATGTAGGATCCTAAAATGGGGGACTGCATGCAGCTACAATTGAAAAATGATTCTTGCATGATATGATTCGGATATCTATATGATCAGTTTTTAAATAAAATTTGAGTCTTCAACAAAAATTCTAGAGTGGAAAGTTATTAAGTAGGCCATACTCGATTCTAACAAATAGAGAAAAGTACAATATCTTCATGATTGTGTATTCTAATATGACTATGAGATGCCTTTTCTGACCAACAGCCTCATGTATGTCAAGTTCCTAGTTTCAGAAAGAACATGAACTCTTCATAGATATGAAACAGTTGAGATAATGTGCCACATAGAGAATGATATGGTGTACCAATAAATGCAGAGTGATATGAGCATATGCCAAAAGCGGAATTATGATAAAGGAAAGATTTGAATAAAAGGAGTAAAGAAAACCAATGAAATTCTGATAAAAAGAAGACATCTAAGTTACCTTAACAGGAAAAGTTCCCTGTGGCAGTTTAGTAGTCAAAAGTTCCCTTAGTCTCCTAATAGCCTTGACCTTATTTGCTAAGATGTCCAGTAAAGGCAGAAGCTCATCAGTCTTCAAAGGGAAATCTGGTGTCAACCACAGTACAGGTCTTAAACCCTTCTTGTATTCACTCTCAAGCTTAGGCTCACTACTAGCTCCCTTCTTCTTTTTTTTACTGGTTTTATCCTTTCCCTTCTTGGTATCGACCGTTTCCTCCCTTGCAGCATCGGAGAGTGGTTTCTGATTGCTGCCTTCTGGAGTCAACTTAGAAAACTTTTTTAATATTTTTGGGTCATCAGAATCATCATTATTGGCCTTTGAATTTTTCTTGTTCCAACCAAACCAGCCTTTCTTCTCCTTAACACAACCATTGGATTTAACATTTTCGTGGGGACCATCTGAGCCATTTTCTTGACAGTCAAAGACTACATTGTCCTCGTCCTCACAAACACCATCTGAGTTTCCCATATGAAGTGCAGAATCCAATTGCATTCTTTCCTCAGCTGTCAATACATCTTCATATTCATCATTATCACCACCATTTGCTAGCTTTTCTTCACCATCAACTGCAAAGAGCTCCTCATCAGTCATAGCACCTGGAACCCGTCTTGACTTCACGCTTACCATGACATGAAGCATGTCATATACCTTGGCCTTCCAACTTCCAATCATTTCAGTCCTTTCCTGTCTCCTCCAATTAAGATGAGGAACAAGCTCCGCCTGAGTGACATCGATGCCAGGCCTGTACATATTTGTCTGTGACATCAAGGCCACTTCATGAGCAACTTCGGCTTCTGTTGGTTGGGCACCAGCTCCTTCCAAAGCATTTGTGATTTCCTTGTCCTTGTGGGCAAAAACTATCAAAGAACCAGGTGGCAGAGTCACATTATTATCCTCTGAAGAATAGCCTTCTCCAAGAAACATGAATGTCTGATCAGACCTTTGAATACGAAATCCATCAAAACCAGCAAGGGTCATATCAGCACGGAGATTTGAACCACGCTTCCAAATTCGGTAAGTATCTGAGGGTGCAATTCGGCCAATGAAAGGAATGACAGAGCTCTCAAAATGAAATGATATTTCCATGTAAAAATCACGTATACGAGCTGCTGAAGCAACAATACGGGGAAGTCTACGACACCATTTCGCCCAAGCAAGAGGCTGGTAGTGTCGGGCAATGATCATGGCAATTTGCTCCTCTTTACTACAAACTGCTTCCTGAAGGGCACTCCAACCTTGTTCATTTTGAAGACTCCAGTCAGCACCCGCTGCCATCAAAATCTCAGCAGAAACTGGATCCCTAAGGCGTACTGCTAAATGCAAAGGTGTTTCACGACCTGGAACATCACGGCGGTCAATGACAGCAGAGACAGCATCAGCTTGAAGCTCAGCCTCAAGAGATTCAGCTTCATTGTTGACCTCACCAGCCTTCGCTAGCCTAGGCAAGGTAGAGATAATGCGTCTAAGTGCAGCACAGTCTCGACGAGCTACTGCTGCATGAGCTGGACTATGCACATATTTTGAAATATCTTCCATACTTGACACTATTTAAAACTTTATACCTTTTCTGTTTCTAGGTCAAGATTGCTTCCATTATAGAAAAACTCAAAATCTCAAAAATGGACCCAAATAACTATATTGTGTCTTCAGGTTCACGGTGTCAAGAAGACAAAACAAAACAAACTAACCAAAATTGGATCTTCTAACTATGAAGCTTCAGAAAATCCCCAATTGAAACTTTCAGGAACACTGTTGGAACAACTTGGTTCAAACTCAAATTACACCAACGATCCTTCAACACTGCCAAAGTCACAACCATTTTTGCAGCTCAACCAATGAGACTCACATACGGTACAGGATCTCGAGCTCCACTAAAACGCAGCTAAGCTGTACTCTGTAAAAACGAACAAAAAAATGGGAACACGAGAATGAGTTCAAGCACCCCAAAAGAATAATATTTCTAAGATGTAAGATTAAACAACCCCAAGTTAACAGCATATTTCCAGCTTGGTTACCAAGAAAACATCTGAAACTTAAATCGCATAACCAAAAAGCCAATTTTTCTTCAAAACTCGAATATCTAACTCGCCCAGGTAACCTATTTCTCTACATTTTTCCAATACTTACCCCAAAAATAAAGTGAAAAAAGAAAAATCCACAATTTTACTTTCTCACCTCCGATTTCCTTTGGCACTTTCCCAGCAAGCAAACATAAAATAAATAATTAAAAAATTAATTGGGTACAGAAATTGAAAGCAATAACGTACCTATTGAGAAATGTAAAAGGAAAATTCAATTGGGTTATCAAAACACGCCCTAAACAAACTTTCTTCCCTCTCCAAATGTTTAGGCCTGAACTCTGAGAGGGACAGAGAGAGAAAGAGAGAGAGGGGGGAAATGATACCGTAGGTATGGTGTGGGCAATCACAGATGGGATCCAAAGGTCAGGTCTTTATATTACATAACAGAAACTTCCTTGTTCTTGTTGTGTTGAAAAGTATTCATGTTTGGCAGCAAAGCTCGAAAGGACGTGTCCTGATTCGGTGGCCCGACTCGCTCAAGCTTTGCCCTCGCTACCCCCAACTCAGATCTCTTTCATTTCTCTCTATCTCTCTATCTCTCTCCTTAGGCTTTTTATTTCTCTCTATATATCTCTGAACATTTGCAGGAGCTTTCAATCTTGCTTTTTCTCTGTTGCCGTAGAAATGTAATTAAATTTTACTATATACATCACAATTATAATTATTATAATAAATATAATTATATAAACTCGATTATAGTTATTACATCCCGAATTTAACATAATATTTTTTATAAATAGAGTTTTTCGATTAATTAATTACCTTTCTGTTTTTTTCCTTTATTTACTCTCATGCCATTTTCACCGTTAGGTCTTTCCGTTAAACAGTTACGGTTTTCTCCATGGATAATGGAATTGGATCGTGAAATTATGTTTTTTTTTTTAAGCTAATACGATTATAATGATAATAACTTAAGCGAAATGTTTTATATTATAAATTTATTATAATTATTTAATGGATTTTATTTAACTCTTTAAATATTTAATTATGATTAATACTAAAATCATGGAAACAAGGGATAATTAAATTCTCTCATATTATTTATTATTATTATTATTATAAATTTGTAATATGTAATTAAAAAATATATTATATTATAATATTATCGGAAATTTTTTTTATTAATTACATTATTACGTGAGTGTTACCAGCAATATAAAAAGAGGTTAAATTAAATATCATTATATAGCAAGATTTGAACTTTAAATTTAAGAATTAACCCAAATACTTTCCGATAGACTATTATGTTAGAAAATGATGTTCATCAACTTAATATTGTTAAAAAAAAAAGTAAAAATACATAAAATAAATTATAGTTCTATTAGTTTTAGTTATATATTTTTACGCTATATATATTGCATATAAACAACATAATATTTGTAAATATAAAAAAATAAATTAAAAAAACTTTAGTTTTTCTTTCCCTTAGCACGAGAAGATGAGTAAATGCTGCAAGAAATAAATTAATTTATTTTAATTAATATAACCAAGAAATAAACATCTTATTCAAGAAAAAAAATAGTAGCATTGATATAACCCAAAAGTGCTTCTTCTTCTTTTTAATAAATAATTTGAACTTTCAAACAAAAATAGTTCTCTCATATTAGTCAACAGGTTTCAGGGGAGCAATCATAACAAAGGAAAAAAGAAAAAAGGAAAAAAAAAGGTTTTATGTGAACCACAAATCCAATAGCATGCTCTGAGTTATCTAAACAAATTATAATTTTTTTATTTAAAATTTGATTGTATAAGTGGAATAATAGATCAAAGGTGTAAATCACACCTCTATGCATCAATAAATAAGGTTTAAGATATTAATAACTATTTAAATATTAAGATTTAAATTTTATAAAATATTAAAAATATAAAAATAATAATTATTTATACTTTTAAATTATTCTTATTTAATACATATATTTATAAAACTTAGGTTATGATATTCAATTTATTCAATAAGTTAATTAATTAATTAGAATATTATAAAATAATTAGTTAAAATTTAAAATAAATATTTAAATTATAATTATAAATTAATAAAATTAGATAGTACATAATATAATTTAAAATAAAAAAATTATGGGTATAACTAGTGAAATAAATATGAAAACAGGTATAAATAAAAAAATATATATAAAAATATTTTTTTAAATTAAAATAAATAATTATTTTATTAAAGATAAAAAACTATAAATAGATAAATTTAAAGATATTTTTTAAAAAATAAACAAGTTAAAATTTAATATAAAACAATATTTTGTGGATATTTGTGGACATCTTATTGATAATTTCATAAAAATGTCTATAATATCTACATATTTTAAATTTTTTTTTTTTGGATATTTTCTTGATAAAGATTTTTTTAATATTTTTTTTAGTTTTTTTACTAAAAAATATAAATAATACATTTCAAAAATATATATATCAAGAAAGTACGGAGGATGTCATTGATTTTTCGATCCTCAGTACCAACGATGATAAAACTGCATGATTATTCTTTCAATTAAGAATAATGTGAAGCATATATGATTCACATAATTTATAATTTTAATATTAAAAAAAGATTTTGATAGTTGATGAATGTAAAGTTTTGCATGAGATTGTAATTTATTTATTACGAATCAATTAAGAATTTAATGCGAAATTATTAAGCAAAAAATAATAAAAACAACTATGAAGATTAGTAATAAATGATTTTGAAGCTTTATAACAAAGCTTCCGTGATCAATTTTCCAATTTAACTTTACATGAAAAGCTCATACATTGGAGCGACTGTGATTATATATTTAATTTTTTTTTATTTAAAAAAATTAACAATTCCAACTTATTTATTATTTGTTAAGGATGATAAAAAATATATATATAAATAATATTTTTAAAATTTATAATAATAAAAATATACTTTACTTTTATAACATTATTTAAATTTAATTTAATGATATTTAATATTAAATATATCTAAATAATTATAATTAAATTTAAATAAAATTTAATTCAAAAATAATTTAACATGTTTTTTTAATAGTAAAAATGTATAGATTTACCTTAATTAATGAATATTATTTTTATAGTTATAAATTATAATAATATTGTTTAAAAAAATTATAATAATTCTCTTATATAATATGATTTAAGTAAAAATATATAAAATTTAGATATATTTATATTTATATTAATTATAATTTATAAGATATAACAATTATTAAAAATGAAAAATTATTTCATTTTTAAGTAACATTGACACTTCACATGTTATGATTAAAACGGGTATAAAGTATGCGTAAATTATGTGATTTAACATGTTTAACTTTATAATTGTCACTTCTGAAGTGCTTTTATTAAATATATAATTTACTTTTAGGCTCTAAATGATATAATAGACATAACACATAGAAATGTGGAACCACAAATTAACAAAGCACAAGATAATCATAGCAAAAAAGTGAGTTTGTCTGTGTTAATGAATACACAATTAAATGATTAGAATAAAAAATAATCATTCTTATTTATTATCAAGCAGCATAACATCCACCAACTATAAATAAATATATATATATATAATATGTTTGTATTTTCTTATTAATATTATATTCACTATTAATTATTTTGCTTGGATTTTTAATAAATATTTGTATTTTTTTTTAATCATTTTTACTTTATATTTTTAGTTTCTACCTACTATTTTTAATAATATTCTCAAAATTATCCTATTTTTATATCAATCATTACTTTGGTATTCGAGCCTTGATATGAAGTGAAAGAAAAAAAAATGTCTAAAAATATTGTAATTACTGCTTGCTTATTATGAGTAGCTTATAAGTTTAAATCTTATTGATTGGAGTTTCTTTTATTAGTTATTTTATTCTACGGCTATACGGCTATACCATCGTTATCATATCTATTTAAGCGAGATCTCCACCAAACAAAAAAAATTATTACTGTATTATTAACCGATAATTAAGGTGTTATCTTAAGTAAATACATTTTAAAATTATTATATAAAATAACTGTTTATGAAAATTTAATTTAAATTTAATTTGGTATTCATCATCCTTAAAATTCCATCCCAACAGAGTAATTTATATTGAAAAATTAAATAATTTTTATAAAAATTACAATAATACTGGCAAATATATGTCCGAGTATAATAAGCCTAAATTACTAAAATATTTTATAGTGAGACTTGTCGTCATCAATTAACACGGGTGGGCATTTAAAAAAAAAATCGATAAATCAATTTAAATATATGCTTAAGTAGGAGAATGGTATTTTAATTAATATATTAAATATTTTATATTATTAATACGTTTTTTTTTATATTTTTTTATCTTATTTTTCATTAGTAACTAAATTTTTTTTTCCAAAATATCCTTAGGAGTGATTGTTTTTTTTTTATGAAAATTAAATAATTAAAAATAATAATTTTTGTTAAAGGTTGTGTTCAATACTTTGTATTAAAAGTTACGAAAAAATAAAATTTATTAAATTTTTACCTTTAAAAAATAAATAATATACATAAATATTAAAAAAATAATATTTTAATAATTTTGTTGGAGCATAACAAAAAATATTTCAGTCATTAACTGATGGGAATAACAATGAAAATATTTTTTATAAATAATTGACCGAAAATATTTGTATTATTAATGATATTAGAAAAAAGCTTCTAAAAATTAACAATTTTTTTAACTTTTATTAATTGTCAAAAATAAAAAAATTATTTATAAAAATACCAAAAGGATATTTTAAGTAAAAAAATTGTTTATTATTCAAAAATGATAAAAAAGATACTAGTACTTAAATTAAAGTATTAAAACGAAAACTCTTAATATCATGGAACATTTAAAGTATTAATATATTAACTGTGATAACTGTGGTTACCGTACACATCAAATTGAGTTTATATATTTTTTTAGAGATTAGTTGGTCCAAACATATCTAAAAATTATGTAGGTCGACTTGATAAGTTTGATAGCAGGTTTCAAACATGACAAAAACAAAACAATAATTCAAATTTATTCTTTTAATATACTATTTTTTAAATATTTTTATTATTTATTTATTTATTTATTTATTATAATTTTTATTGTTATTAAATTATAATCATATTAATATTTGATATAAATTCTACATAAAAATAAAAATATAAATAAAATATGACTTAAAGTGTTATCCATTGAATATCAAACTTTAACATTCTATATAAATATTAACAATTTTTTTGATAATATATCCTTAATTTATCATAAATTAGTAAATATTAGTGTTTTTTATGTCAATAAGTATATTTATTTACTTTGTTTTCTTTTTTCTTTCTTCTAAAAATTATAATTACATAATATATATGTTATATTTGTTTTAATTAAATTAGACTTTTATATAAGTCTAAAATTGCTAAATCAATCTCCATTAAATCAATTTTATAAATAGACTTAAAAGTTAATTTTTACCATCCTAGGTGTATTAAATTTCTAAATTTTTCAAAACTATTAAAATAAAATCAGTTTTTAAAATTTCTCAAGAATCGGTTAACATAATACTTAGGTTGACATTTCTTCTTCTTTTGACTTACATTTTTTTTTTAAGATTGACCATATTTAGAGGTTTGGAAATTCGAAGAAAGATAGGACGTCATAGTTTGATTCTGATATGTAACATAGGTGACGAATGACATGTTTAGATACATTTTTTGCATTATATATATATATATATATATATATATATATATATAAAAGTATACTACGAAATCAATTGAATTAAATATATAAAATAGTAATAATAGTTATTTTATTTTAAATTTTGAAGTTTTTGCAACAATAATGAATGTAATGGACTAAAAATTTGTTACTATTTATATCATTATATTAAATAGTTTTAAAATATGTTCCTAGAGATTAAAAAGTACACAAATTTATGCTTAAAAATCTAATTTTTTTAACTAATATGACAAAAAAAAGAAAAAGTGGAATAAATTACTTTGATAAAATATTTTTCAAAATTCAAAGTTGTAAACTATGATTTACGTGCCTCTCTAAGCTTTAGTCTAGAGCAATCCAAACCTCCATTTACAAATGTGTTGTGAAATTTGAATTATTATTTTTTTCCACTCTTTCCTTATAACGAAAAGGGCTTTTTTTTGTTTTGATAATTATTGCTTTAAGCCTTTTAACTGCTACACAAAATTAGAAATCACATTGTCAACAAAAACAAGTACCAAACAACATTTCTCTTTTTGCATCCAATATACTAAACCTCTAATTTTATATCACCAAATTACTCTTTCATTTTTAATTTTCCTTTTTAAAAAATATCTTTTAACATATTTATTTTTTAAGTTATTAAAAAAAATGTGTATTACACAAAATGGGGTTAAAAACTAAATTTATTTGTAAATGAAATTATATAATGAAATTAAACCTATATTATTTCTACTTATATTGTGTGTCCTTCCATTTTTCATTAAAAAGAAAATGAAATGAAAAAAAAAAAGACATTGTGAATGCTTCCACTTTTGATATATTATAGTTAAAACTTTAATTTTTATATTCAAATAAAACGTTTGAATCAGTAAACAAAAGCTAGATATTCATTTTTCCAAGGTTATATTTTATAAGGTTTGTGGACCATAAAAGATATGATTTCAATGCTAATGAGTTCTATCTATTAGGCTTATATGGTGTCCCTCTATGCTTCTCAACAACTAAACCTATGTACGTTGGGTACCCTTTTTAGGTTGCTCCACACATGTATTGCTCTTCTAAGCCAGTAATAGTATGGTCCCCTAGCCCATGTGGGTGAGATTAAAGGCAGTCATGACCTCTGTTTTTTTGCTTTCTCAGAGTGAAAAGGCCCTCACAATTGGCCTTGGAAACAACTAAAAAAAACTTGGCATTTAGCTTATATTGCTTTGACCCTACTCACAATATGATTGATGTATTCAGAATTTCGTTAATAGATGATTCTTTGAGTACAATATCACCAATCAAAGGACAATTGTATGTGACTTGAAATTATGATAGCAACTCTTGTACGTGAGGCAACAAAACATTGGTTGCCACAATGTAAAGTTTACTTAATAAACGAAGTTCATGAGAATACATAGATTAGATTGTAATACACATCAAGCTAGTGTAAGTTAGCCAGAATAAGTACACAAAAAATGGTTACTTTATAGATGTGATTGTTACATCAAAATCAAGACTAATGCACCTACAAGATAAATGCACATACATTAGTTATGTGAATTATAACTTTATAATTCCTTTATTATTTTTATTACAATTTAATCTTTATGATATGAAAAGTGATCATACTGATAAAAACGATCACTTTTCATAATTTTTTTTTCTTTTATCAATTTTATACTTATTGTTATCCATTGTACTCATTATTGTTTATGCTAAATACAATTTTTACAATTGATATGTCAATAACATTTCAAATAAAATGAGAAAATTATTTATTTATTCTTATACTATCATTTTTTTATAATAAAAAGATTAAATTGCTACAAAAATAACAAAAAAAAAATGCTACTATTGACATAAGTAGGCAAGTATGTTGCCATCCTCCCTGTGATTAAATAGATGGGTACATGACAAAACTTGTACGTTAACCAAAATCACAAGGTCAAAAACATTTGGCTGTAAGAGCTTACAAAATTTCTGTAATGCCTTGCATAGTTCGATTTTGCTAGAAAATAACGTGTTATATCCCGAGATCAAAGAGAGAAGATCACAATGATGAAAAAGAAGTCCATCAAATACGGGCTATCTCCCCATAAGACAAATAATAATAATAATAGAATGATCTGTGAAACATGAAGTTACATTCTGCATTGGTGTGGAAACATAAAGCTATTAGGCAAGTTAACCCATACGCTGACTCCATAAGCGAGTGGACCTTTGTAACTTGCAATCTTCCCTCATTGAATTGAATCTTAATCTTCATAAAATAGCAATGCATAAAAAAAATCTTGAACATATAGTAGACTCAACCTTTATGGGAAAATAGTTCACAGGTGATTATATCATCCATGGATGTAGCAGACCTTCCGGCACCCAAGACGGGAACAAGGTTGAAGAACGGCTCTTCACCAACTATAACAGTCTGGCCCATTGCAGATAGTTCATTGAACGCATTTGTGAACATGAGAGATAGTGCTTCCAGGGGAATATGATGACTTGTTGGGAAATAAAACCTCAAATACTAAATAATAATAGAAAAGAAAAAAGAAAAATAGTTGAGCATGTTATTAATTAAACAATACTGAAAACTCAGATATCATAAACAAAGAAAAATAGCAAGCAAAGACTGGAATGATCACCAAATGAAAAATCACAAGGCTTAAAAACAAACAAGACGGCACCTTGTGTTTTAGATATCAACTATGTTCAGAGTAGGAAGTCTCAGGGATGCAATCATGGATCCAAAATGATGATTATAAAATTAATACCCATTTGTCGAAAGTTATTGCATAGAAGAACATTTGTTGTCTCCATGCAGCCATTAAAATTTAATGGATACACTCTAAATTACAAGGCCAAACCAATTTATTATCTAAGACTGGTCTTCGGAATGCTTGAAAACTGATACCATTTGTTCACGCATTGTTGCTAGGTTAAACAGTATACCAATGCAACCATTATCATGTTTGGTTGACAACTATAGGAAGGGTAATGAAAATGATTCAGAGTATTCTGTGTTTGATTTGATTATTAATCTGGAATGAAATGTAAAGCATTCCACCGGTAACAAGAATTCTTATTCTTTCCACACCCCTCAGAAATACACTGAAATGTTCTATTTTTTTTATATTTTTATATAAGTTTTTATCATTTTATCTCATTTAATAAAAAATTAACTTCTAATTTTTCTTAATTTATAATTCTAAAAATTTTACTTTAATATTTATCTTTATTTTGATTTCACTGGTCAAACAAATATAGTAATAATAATATTTTTTTCATTGAATATAATTCCAATTATCATTCCTATTATTATAACGTTTTCATTCTATGAACCAAACACGGCTTAAATATCTCTTTGACAAAGTGACTGATACAATCCAATCATTTTTACCAAAAGTATTTTAGATGTGTTAAAGAAGGCAAAATGCGCTTCCGTTTTCTAAAAATGCAATTTTGAAAATTATGCTCAAGCTTCAAGGAAAAGTGGAAGATTCTAAGGGTGTTGAATATATTAAATAATTATAGATAAATAATAAATTTCAAATGTAATCAAGTAGATGTAAGAATCTAAATTAATAAGCATATCTACAAGAATATATCATGGAAAACTTACCATTGTGTCTTTCCAAGAGAATCCATTCCCCGTGATAACTCTATCAAGAAGATAAATGCAGAATCTTGATACCTTCTGCATTTGACCTTCTGTGATACATTTTTTATTTTCCACTTTGCCGTCCTCAATATCCAAAGGGTCAGAGCAGATGTTTGCAGCAAGTTCACCAGTAACATTCAAAACAACCATACACAACTTTCCATGAACAACACTTTTTTGAATGCAAGAACCATGCCAGTCTACATGCTGAAAACCCCAATTAGATCCATTAATGCAAGATAATAACTCTTGCAAATCTTCATTTGCTGCATCGATGCTCTCTGGAACAAAAAGAATGGGCTTCACTTCTACAAGGGCTCTGTAGTTTAGAAAAGAAGACATGTTATCAGAATTTTATACACATTAAATGCCGTGTTGTGAGAAATATGAACAGAAAAAGCAAGGAAAAAACACTTTAAAAAAAAAGTATTCAGCTTTTTATTCTAGCTTCAGAAAAGACACTGATTACCGTGAGTTATAGAGATATAAACAAAGACCTCCATACCATCTTTAAGGTTTTGCAAACAGTAAAATTTCAATAAATACTGATAACTCAAGCTTTTCTAGTAAATTGATACAAGTTTGAGACCTGAAAATCAGTTTATTTTCTTATTGCTCAGCAGAACATCAAAAATAGTGAAGAAAATAATAATACAGTATGTTAAGAGAATTCATAGATTGTACTTAAGGTCCTCATACTATTATGACTTCAATTCACTAAGCGGTATTTTTTCCCTTGAACTTTTAAGCACAAATTATAAAAGGAATCATTGCTCAGGGTGTTTAACAGAATTAAGAAGCAAGGAACAAGTTAATTGGCTCCCATTGAACAAATATGAGATAAGTGAGGTGCATGGACATATGGAACCTACCTTTTCGGCAGCTCAGGGACAAGAACATATAGAAAAATTGGATCAAAGGATTGAGATGCATTACGAGAATGAAGGAACTTCATTTGCTCAAGTAACACATCTAACTTGTCTTGAATTCTGACTCTTTCTGGTGATGGAATATGTGATGAACAGTAAATGACAAAGGCAATAGCTGATGTAGATATTGAACATTTAAAGCATTTTGCCACAGCTTCACTGTTTTCTAACGCCTTTTCCAGTTCAGAAGTAGAACCACCATTGCACAAAGTCATTGTGGGAGGATCAAGCCCCAACTGCCCAGCCATGTGAAGTATTTCCTTATGCAATGTCGCCTGGTAACAAATAAATTAATAGATCAAGTGATTGACCTTTGACGAAGCAGCAAACAGTGCCTTGTAATAATGACCATGTAGAGCAGAGAGAGCAATAAATAAACGTTCAAGTGCTGATTTAGTACATCCTTATTTTCAGACAGTATAGTGACAAAGACCCTCTAAATGATAGTGTCCAATCAAGACAAGGCAACCAATTTGTTTGTCAAGAAGAAAACTATAGCATAAGGGAGCTAAAAAAAGGAATTAGCCAGCTGGTCAAATATACCATAAATGAAAGAAGTTCACAGTTAAACAGATGGAAGTGTTTGCATTGATTAAAAAAAATTATTTATGACAACATAGTAAGTTACCTGGCTATAAGGCCCAATGCAACTAGGTGCCCAGCAAGAAATGCTCTGTACATGCAGCACTCTTTTAGTACGGTCATTTGCCACCAAAACCTCAATGTAAGCAGAACCTAAACCCACTTGCAACAATGGCAGTTCAATTGTACTGCGGGATGGTACACCAAAAGGGCACTTTTCCTGTGTTATAAACCTCACGTATGTCTCATTTGCTGTTGCAAACTCATTCATGTCAGCAATATATAGATGGATATAGAGAACACTCTCCCATCCAAAACCATCTCTGGTTAGTTGTAATTCAATTTTTCTCAGGACAGCCTTTAGATCTTCTTGCAAACCTGCCATTTGCCAATATTGCAAATCAAATATTCCAGAGCACAAAAGTTTACATAAGTTATGGATCAAGGCATGGGATTCCAAAGAGAAATAAAATAGAGTGAGACACCTTGCAGAATTTGAACTCATACAGTTAAATTTTACTATTAATTACCAGATGAAGGCTTCCCCCGATCTTGCAACCAGCAACAAATAGAAAAAATATCACTTCTTTGGGTTCTTGAAATGCGAAGCTCCTGCTCTACAACTTTAATAGAATAATTGGTTTCAGCAATAGTTAGGGATGAGTAATCACATGGCTGTGAACAATCTCCTTTGACTTCAAATACAGAGCCAATCTGTTTCTGAACGATTTCTTCTGTTTTGTCACTGCCACTGAGAGAACAAGGTACTGTCTTCTTCTCCAAATGAAATGACAATGGATGAAGGACCCCAACTGGAGCAATGGAATCTGGAGAGTGCAGAACAACTTGATGTTTGTCGAGAACAATTCGAGCATTCTATAACTCCAAACAGTACACAGAATGAAAAAGGGGATAGAGAATGACCAAAATTATGTAAAACACAAGCAAAATCTGACTTTGATATCAGAATAATAGTAGAATATAAAAAGAATAATTAGGGAAGGCGGGTGAAAGAAAAACTCTGAAAACGAATTGAGAAGGATGACAGAATGAACTAATCATCCTAAAACTACATGCCTTTTCAAGATTATAATGAATAGACAATTAGGTCAAATATCTTTACTGAATACAAGGTACAAACTTACAACAAAGAGCGGGCAATCAAGGGTCAAAGTTTCATACTCTCCTCCTTCGCCACATACATTAATCCCATACAACCTGCAAGTGATTTTAAAATTACAAAAGCTACTTCTGTAATTTCAAGTGAGAATTACTAAGACACAACCTTTTTATGGTTATTTAATTTTCATTTTCCCCTTTGAAAGGGGGGGGGGGTGCAAGGGAGAAGAGAGAAAGAGAGCATACTCTTTCAACTTATGCAGGTAGGATTGCAATAGAACTATTTCTTTGCCCAAGTGCTGTGCAGGGTCCAAACCCATGGCAGCAACCTGCAAAATTCATAGATTGCTACCTTCAAATCGACAAGCTATCCAAATACACACAGTGGATCCAAAAAATGTAGATATTGCTTCTTTCCAATTTCTCCAATGAAAGGGTAAAACAACATATAGATAATATAACATTGTAGTCTCTTATTCCACCATGGAAAGCTAATCCATATGACATTTTTCTACATATAGATTAAATTGGGACTAAGTCTTAGTTACTAACTAGTGACTTCAGATTAATCCATAAACTGCAAATATCTTATCATTGAGATGAGACCTAAATCTATTCAAAGTTCTTACAGAACTAGTACACAATATGCATGAAATGTATAATCACTCAAAAGGAGAAAATAAGTCACTTAGTATTCGAAGTGTACCTTAACTGTAATGGACATTATCCCATTGTCTATCTGGTAAAAAAAGAACGAAAAAAAATGATTACAAAATGAGCTCGATGATGTGGCTACATAACATTGTTATAGTACAAATTACCATTTCTTGCAGAAGCAATGACTGATCTTGTTTCCACAAATATGCTAGAGAAACAAGCCCTAACCTTGTACAGACACTTTCGACTCTCAGCCTTTGATAGTCTGATGCAATAGCACCAGATGATACTGCTGTGATGGATGGTATCTGTTTTTTCACTTCGCTTAACAGAATAAACATATCTTCAACTTCATCCCCAGGGGTCATTCTGTAGCTAAGCTTCTGATGCCTATATAGTCCAGAAAAAACATGGGGAAGTCAAAATAGAGCATAATACAAACTAAATATTTTAGTGATTAAATATGCTTTTTTAACAGAGCGCAACCTTCAATGAGATAATTCATATATACTCTTCAACCAAAAAACCCTGCTCAAAATAGCTTGTCAACAGAAGCAAGAAGAAATAAAAAAAAATTTGTTCAATGTATAGACAAAAAGAAATAAATTGAAGTCTTCCTTTTTTCATTCCCTAAAGCTCATGCAGCTGATTTCTAACCATAAAACTAACCATATTGAGTCATCCCAATTTTTTGGCCATTACATACAGATATTTTCATGTCAGAATGGCTTATCATTTAGACCATACAAGTCTCCATATCTTTATCTATCAAAAAACAAAGTATCCATTTGTTAGCATATAATGATAGAGCCAACCATCAAGTATAAAATTCTCCTGAACAGTTCAAACTTATATATGTTCCCTAAAAATTGAAATTTAACCCGCATACACAATGCACATCTTAGGAAGCATACTAAGTCAAAACAAATATATCTGCACATTAATGAGAAGAGCAAAAATGCAATTTGGCTTTCATATTGGCCAGACAACAAAAATAGAAAATGGCTTAGGCCATAACAATGTAGCTTTCTCACTGTAAAAATAAAAAAAGAGGTTGTAACTGCCCAAATTAAGATATATGATCCTCCAAAAAATTCCTTAAAACTCTTGCCTTGTAGAACCTTGTATTCTCCTTCTAAACAATGGCAATCCCATGCATTCTGCATAGCTGACAACTATCTGGTGTCCAACCTGCAGAGGGCATTCTGCTTTCAATCATAATACAAAATATCAACAGAAGGAAAATAAGTTTAGAGACCTTATAACGGAGAAATAAAAAATAATAATTTTAGAAAAACAGTGCCAATGCACTGACAAAAGATCTTCAAGCAAAAAGAACATACATGTCAACACAATGACAAAATTTTAACCAACATAGAGAAGCAGTATGATTTGACTGCAATTAATGAGTTTTTATTTTTTATTTTTTGTGTGGATCAGTTGCCTTGCTTAATTTACATACATTACGTCAAACATTTAACAATATGTAATATTTACAGTGTACTATTTTGATGATAACAATATCATAATAAGAAGATCCAGTGCAAATTGGTTCTTTTATTAATCTGCTTGGATGTCATAACCTATTTTATAAGTACCTTTTGTTTTCATTGAACAAATATTAAATGAAGTATTTAAATTAAATGGGTTGCTTGTAACAATAATTAGGATTTTTTCTTTAAAATTAGATGGTCTCTTAAATAAACATAAAACAAGCATTAGAAGGGTTACACCTCTCACTAAATCAAGAGAATAACCCTTTTAGATATGCTTCTTCTAAAAACAATGATGAGGATAATGACGGCAGGAAACGAGAGTTGATCAGGGAAAGAATATCTTACAGTTTGATACATATAGCTGTCAAGTTCGTCCACAGTGTCATCAGCCGGCATAAGATTTGCCAATGCAACAATCTATTAATCAGTTTCCAAATTGGAGACAAACATTAATACATACTTTTAACTTTCAGTAACATGGTAGTCTGGACACAAGTTCGGCGAAAAAGACTGGGCAGTATTACTGATAATTACAGCACCCATATAATTGTATCTAATAAATTGTAATATAGTTGTGATATATTGGAATACTCTCATAGGAAAAATTTACTTATCAAAGGCTTTATGATCAATAACAACTTATGTGGTACAGTATTATTAGTAATTACTGTTAAACTCGTATAACTGTATCTAATAATAAACAGTTATGTCGTCTGTATATGTTAGTTAGAGAGGTTGGCAAACTACTATGATCTATAGATTCCCCATCTATATCCAATCCCAGTAAGAATAGAAGCGAGTCACTTCTATCACAAGGGAAAAGTCTACTTATCACTGATAAATCACAATTAAAGTGGTACATTATTATTGATAAATAATACAGTCGATCAGTAACTGTATTTAATGAGAAATTATAATATATTTATTATATATAGAAGTATTCTTTCACAGGTCAAAACCTAAACCGCTGAACGTGCAAAAAAAAAATACTACCCGGTTGATTCCTCTTGCTTATAATGTAATCGTTTGACAGATTCAAACAAGTTCACATTAAAATACGAGCTGCTAAAACTCATAACACAAATCAGTAAGATTGTTAATTTAATAAATACTCCAATTTAAAGTCCAGATTAAAGATGCCAAAAATCTTAGGTCATGAATGTAATGAAAACCAAAATAAACTAATGACATCATTTGAAAATTGGAACCAATTCAGATTTCTACAAACTCCAAGCAGCCCAAAATTACCAATTTTCCTCAGGAAAAAGAAAAGACTCAGGCATTATACTGAACTTTCCAGCCTTTTTACTCATAAACCAACAAATGACTAGAGAAAATATATTGAAAAATAAATAAATAAATAAAATAAGTTCAATTTAACTATTTAATTTTAGCTCAATTGAGTTAGGTACTTTGGTTACCCAAAAAGAAACAAGCATGTAGAAGTAGAAGAAGGGATGATGTAAGGTGGGGGAGAAATGGAGAAGGGAGGAACCTGATGACCATATTGGATGGATTTCATCATGGCGTAACAACTGTCCTTGCCACCGCTGACTAAAGCCACCACCTTCATCGTTCTGAATCCTCAGACTCCTCACCGACCTGATCGAAAGGTAGGGACTAGAGTTTTAGTCTCTCCTACTCGGAACTCTTTTGAGCTATGGGCATCCACAACAAGCTAGGGTTTTCGTCACGTTCAAATTTTCTTACCTCGGATTCGTATTAATTTTTTTTTTTTTGCTTGCAAACATACCGGTAGTACCAATTGATTTCTTATTTCGAACATATAAAAGTGCTTTTGATTTTGATAAAATAAATTGTCATAAGTAAGGTCACAGCATTAATTTTGTGCATCTAACATGAGTGCATTATTTTTTAAATCAATTTATTCTAAAATTGCTTAGGTTACAAACTACTATTAGAAAACATGCTGATTTAGGTTTTTTTTATTTTTATAGAAAAGAAATTGAGAGTAAGAACGTGAATATAAATTGAAATTGGAAAGAGAGTTGTAAATGCGAATTTTGATTTTAAACCTTGGGGTTTAATATTTAGATATAGAGTTTTAAGTGTTTAAAGGTTTAAGAATTAATTCACTATTATACAAATGGGTTTTAAAGACGGTTAAAAATTGATTTTAAATGATAAGATTTTAATTTTTTTTATACATATTTTACTTATTAAAACATGTATTCGATTACATATAACAAAAAAATCAAAATATGTTTAATAAAGTTTAAATAATACAAATAATTGATTGTAATTATATAAAAATCAAATATATACACATAAATATAATTACGAAATACTTATACAAAACCTACATAATAAAAATAATAACATACATAATATAAAAATTTATACACTTAATATACAAAAAAATAACGCAAAATGAATAATAATTGCGTAGGATTAATAGAAATATCTACATGAGTAAATGAAGTGACAAAATGAAAAAAATGAATAAGAAAAAAAAGTGTTTTGTAAGTGAGAAAACTGGTATAAAAAATTTGAGTATTTTGCTCGAAAAAATAGAAGATCTGGAAGATAATTTGAAAAGAAAAAAAAACCCACTAAACGACGTTGAAATTAGTGTCGTAGGTGATCAAAAAATGAGAAAGAGTGGAAGAGGAGTGTCGGTTTTGGGTTTTTGGGTGCTGTTTATAGCACTGCAAATAAAAAATGTTATGTGTGATGAGGAAGAAAAAGAAAAAAGGGAAAATATTCACATATGTAGCATCGGTTGATACATAGAACCGATGTTACGTCCTACGTGTAGCGTTAGTTCAACACATCAACTGATGATAAAAACTACGTGAATAGTATCAGTTTTAAGTGAACCAACTTCAAATTCATTATAAGTCGATTTTTTTTTTAAACTGACTTTAAATCTTGACTTAAATGACACATTTTGTAGTAGTGATTTAGAATTATGTTTAAGATTTATGAATTAGGGTTAAAATTTAGTTTTTTATGGTTGAAGGATTCATATTAGAATTTTAATTAGTTTATGCTTTAGGTTTAGGTTATATGATTTATGATCTATTAATTTGAGTTTTTGGATGAAAGATTTAGAATTTAAGATTTAAGAATGAGTAGATGAATGTGATTTGTAATAAAAATTTGAATGAGATTTTAAGTTGAAATGAGAATATGAATAAGAAATGAGGTAAAAATACTATAAATGGAAATCAAAATAAGCATATAATTGAGAATATAAAATTGGAATTGAAATTGAAATAGAATAAAGAGAGGAACGTGAATAAAATTAATTTAAGATTCACTCGTTAGGGTATATGCTTATGGATTTTCTACTAATGGTATTTATTTTTTTATTTTAAAAGTTTATGCTTTGTATTTTGGTTTTTATGGGTTAATATTTTTGGATTTTTTAAAGTTTTGGAACAATATCAAGAATGAAAATAATAATAGAAAATGAAATTGAAATGTGAATATAAATAATAATAGTAATGAAAATAAGATAAAGCAAGAATGTCAAGAGAATTGAGAATATGAATTAAATTTAAAATTAGAATGGTAGCAAAAATAAGAATGTAAATACTTTAGGATTTAAGGGTTCATATCAATTAATTTGAATGATATAAATTGAAATTTGGATGAGAGTCCGCACACAATTTAAAAATCTAAAATTTAATAATTAAGTTTTAAGATTAAAAAATTCACTATTTTTTAATAAAAGCAAGGGCTCACTGTTTAGAATTTATGCTTTGAGATTTTATATTATTGGTTAGAGTTTAGATTTGTTTATTTTAATTTTAAAGATTTATGTTTACGATTTAGAGTTTTTATGGTTTAAGAATTATGAATTAGGGTTAAATTTTTTGGGTTTTGTTTAAAATTTTGGAACGAGAATAAAAATAAGAAAAGGAATTATGATGAAAATAGAATTGAACATAGGAATATGAATGAAAATAAAAATTGAAATGTAAGTTGGGAAACGAGAATAGAAAAGATTTAGGATTTATTGATTTAATAGTTTGAATTTATGCTTTGGAATTTTATATTAATTGTAGGGTTTAGATTTTTAAATTTTGATTTTAAAGATTCACGTTTAGAATTTATGGTCTATAATTTTGATTTTTATATTTAAAATTTTAGGATTTTATTTAAAGTTTATGATTTAGGATTAAGACTTAGTTTTAAAATCTATTATTTAGTTTTTTGGTTCATGAGTCAGATGTAAAGATTTTTGTTTTTAGTTAAAAAATGTATATGCGAATTTTAATTTCATCAACATTAGTTAGAATTATTTTCTATGGATCAGCAAAATAGAGAAACTCATTAAACCTCATATCATCATAGGGAAAATAATTATGCTTTGAAATTTTATATTAATGGTAGAGTTTAAGTTTTTTATTTTTATTTTAAAGGTTTATGTTATTTTGATTTAGGGTTTTTATGAGTTTAATTTTTTTGGACTTGTTTAGCGTTTATAATTTAAGGTTAGTGTTTTTGGGTTTTGTTTAATATTTTGGAATAAAATTTGAAACGAGAATTGGAATATAAATAAGAATAGAAATGAGAATGAAAATATAAATGTAAATAAAATTAATAATAGGAACCGGAATTAAAATGTGGGTGGAGAAATGAGATAATAATTATTTAGAGTTTAAATTTTAAAATTTAAGGGTTTATTAATTAGGGTTTATCATTTTTGTTTTGAGATTATATATATTAATGGTAGGTTAAAGATTTTCAATTTTGATTTTAAAGGTTTAGCTTTATAATTTATGGTTTGTGATTTAGATTTATGTTAGAATTTAGTGTTTAAAATTTTAGGTTTTATAGTAAGGTTTATAATTTAGGATTAGAGTTTAGCGTTTTAGGATCAATTAATTAATCGGTGTTTTTAATTTATGGTATAAGGTTTAAGCTTTTTAATTAGAACTTAAGGGTTTAGGTTTAGATTTTTATTTTTCTTTTTGAGATTTATGGTTTATAATTTATGTTTTAAAAAATAAGTTTAATTTAGGGTATATGTTTTTGTTTTTGTTTTTATAGGGTTTATTAGTTGAAGGTGGTTTTAGGAATAATAATGAGTACTAAAATTAAAATAAGAATAAGAATATAAATAAAAAATGAATGAAAATAAAAATAAGATTTAAAATGACAATAAAAATAAGAGTTATAACAAAAACGTGAATAAGACAAACTTACATAATAGATTTAAGTATATAAATATTTAAAATTTAGTTTGATCATACATATTTAACATTATTCATTCTACTTTTCATACATTATTTTGCGTGCCATTAATAGTTTGTAAATATGTAAACAAAAAGTTTACATTTTATGCAACAAGGGTCTACGTTTATAATCATCTTTACCTACATATATTATAGTGTATTGATGGTAAATATAACGTTATTTCAAAAATAACACGGGAAAATTGGATTCATTTTACAATATATTTAAATGCAATCTTCACATTTTTTCCCCAACTTCTTTTAGTTACACACCCATGTCGATTTTCCACGTAGTCATACGATGATAAATTTTTGTTACATGTCCATATAATTTTTTCTACGTTATTATGTGTAAAAAAAAAATCATCCTACAAATTAAACTTGTATTTCACAACTTTAGTAATTATTTATTGCAAAATTCATACAAATTAAAGTATACAGTTAAATAGTCTAAAACTCAAGATTTTTTTGAATGATTACCGTTTTTCAAACTTAAACTTACACTCGTCTTATTTCTATAATTGATGGGCCTCTATTGTACAAGCCGAAAGAAATTTAAATAAAGTGTTCTGGCCAAATTTGCTGAACCAAATTAGTATGCAACCTTTATTATAGAGTAATTTTGTATTATATGTTACAAATGCAATTGATATTGGATATGCTAACAGCTATGCAATACATCACAAATTTGTGAATCCAACTCTATCGTGGTATGTTGAGTATAACTGCCCATACCAGGAGAGACTTAGTTATATCTTTGGCAGTTGGGATCCCTATGATTTGTGTTAGAAGAAATATGTTGAATTAAAATTTTATAGATGATCAAACATATAATTACATATAAATAAAGTAATGTTAAAAGATAAATTGATACACAATTTTTATATGAAAACAATTTAGGTTACAACAATGACTTAAAAGGAAAACTATTGACCCACAAAACCACCTAACTATTCACTATAAAAATAAGTTCTAACTACAAGGTCATAATTTCACCTACCCTCCAAGATAATGTCCCTTAATAATCTACTTATAAGCCCCTATTTTTCTTTACAATCTTCACAAAATATGTGTTTGGATCTAGTCAAACATTCCAACAACTTGAGTCATACCAAAAATCAAACTCGTTCAATCAATATCTAAAACGTTAGCACAAAAACACAAGTACAAGGTATGTCTTAGAACAGATTCAATAATGAATGACCCTAACTAGAAGATTCAAGAATTTATCAGTTAATATTTAATCATCTAGCAACCGTACAACAAACAAATTAAGCACAAGTTCAATAAAGATAAATAATCAAACCAAATAATTATGATATATACAATTGTATGATCGAACAATTCAAGAATAAAATAAAAAATAAGCTATATGAATATTTAATCAAAATATCATAAAATAATTAGACTTATTAATCAATCAAACATAACTATCAATATTTGAGAGAGATAACTTAAGATGAAGAGATTGATGCTCTTGTGGTTTTAGAAAGCAAGATGCATTAAGTTGTTTAAATAGAAAATATTGACAGACTGATGCTAGGTTAAACTTTTATTACAAATATATCTATTAAATAATTCATAGAATAATAAATAATATGGACAATATTATAATTAACAATTTTAACTCGAGTGAATAATTAGGTTATAAGTTGAAGCTTTCGCCACTCAATCGATCAACCTTATTAATATTGTAATTAACAAGTTATTCTTGAGTAAATAATTAGGTTATAAGTTGAAGGCTTCATTGCTAGATCGATCGATCGATCGATCGATCGAAACCTTTTTCAATCAATCCAAACAATGATTAATAAAACTCAAAACTAGGTAGATCGAATGTGATCGTTACTCGATCGATTAAACCCAAAATTTTGATCGATTCATCCCAATTTTAAAATTAATCCTAGAGAACTTAGATCATAGTAGATTGATACCCGGTAGATCTATCTCCTCGAACGATCTAATCATTATTAGATAGTCCTCGATCGATCAGGCATATATATACTAAAAGTTTCTATGTATTTGATATGAAATTTAACTTGCATAAGAATAGAAATATACCTGAAACATGTTCATTTGAAACTCGATAGTTTCTTCAACTTGAATAGTGATATTGAAAAATGCATCTAGAAATTAAATTACATTTAAATGTTTTGTTTACAAATGTCGTCATCACTCATAAACCTTACAATCTCTTTTTTTGGCATATTCGTGTGACAAAACTTTTCTCTCATTAAATCACATTCATAGTAAAAACAAATTTTACATAAAGGAGTTATCCTAAGATTTGTTCACTACTACAAAATGGACTATTAAAGTCGGTTCATTGAACGACTTTAAATTTTTAATTTTTTTTTACAAAATTTACTCATTTTCTATTATACTCAAATTAAAACATGTATTCGATCACTAAATAATAGCAGGAAAAAAAATCAAAATCTATTTAACAAATAGTTTAAATAATACAAATAATTAAAAAATAAAATATTAATTAATAGCAGAAAAATTACTATGATGTTGTCATATATTATTCAAAATCATCATATTCTTCTCTTGATGTTATAATACAAAATCTACATATATAATACAAAAATTTATACATATAAATAATAACACATAATAGCAAAGAAAATATGAATAATAAGTGCGTATGATTAATAGAAATACTTACAAGAGTAAATGAAGTGACAAAATAAGAGAAATGAAGAAAAAATAGTATTTTGTAAGTAAAAAATGGGTATAATTTTTTTGAGTATTTTGCTAAAAAAAATAGGGGATCTAAGAGGAAGAAAACTCATTAATTGGTGCTGGAATTGGTGGTCGTATGTAGCCGAAAAATGAGAAAGAGTTGAGGAGAAGTGAAAGAGGTTTTGGGTTTTTGAGAGTTATATAGCGCTTGGAATAGTTTTTGTCTGGAGAAGAAAAAAGAGAAAAGGAAATATCCACATGTATAGCATCAGTTCTACGTGTCAACCGATGCTATCCACGTAGTTTGTAGCATCGATTGACGTGTCAAACCGACGTGTAAACCAACGCTACATCCTACATGTAGTGTCGGTTCGACACGCCAATCGACGCTACACGTAGGATGTAGTGTCGGTTGATGTGGTAAACCGATGCTACATCCATGTGTAGCGTTAGTTCGACACGTCAACTGACGTTATGTGTAGCGTTGGTTCTACACTGAACTGACTTTAAATTCATTATAAGTCAGTTTTTTCTAAAAACTAACTTTACATATCGACTTAAATACCCTTTTGTAGTAGTGGTTTAAGCCATCGTCACTTGAATCTTGACAACTCGTATGTACACTAAAAAATGAAAACACAAATAGGCACACAATTTGTCATTAGTTCAGTGTATATAATAACAAAAGTGGAGAAACATAGATAAGTGATGAGTAACAACAAATAGAACATTTAATTATTATTCCTGTGAATAAGTTTGGATACTTAATGTGAACACTCAATATGTTCAATATGGACACAATTCCTCCTCTTTAATTAACATTAATTCCTCATTTATATATTTTCAATTAATGCTTAATAACTCTTTTTTCCTTTTTGTCATACGAATAAGTAATATAATCATGAAAAAATAACAAACATAAAATAAAATAAAAAATACAGAGCTAAAAACAATATGTTTTTCAAAAAATAATGAACTTTTTCTAAGTTTTACGACTCCTCTAAATAAATTAGAATAAAACATAATATGTTTTTCAAAAAATAATGAACTCCCTTAAGTTCTACAACTCCTTTAAATAAACTAGAATAACACAAAAATTTATAAAATTGACATATATATAATTTTTTTAAATTAAGGATAGTAGACTTATTTAAATATGACTGAAACAAAATACTAAATTAAGAAACTAATCTTGTTTAAATTTTCACTATTCATTAAAAGCATAAGTAAATGGACAAGAAATAGTGACATACTAACGCATATGGTGACAAATCTTCAATCATTTAAAATAAGATACATATTTGAACTACAATAGTATATCAATTTATTCATTTGTGATCAATAATGGAAGGTTCAAAGGAAATAGTATCATTATCATGATAAAATGTAATTGAGCTCTCACTTTCGCATTAATTGTAAGGTAGTCTGCTCACTATGGTAGCTTCACACATCACATTAGGTAGTCATCTCAAAACTAGGAGTCTCTCTACAGTAAAATTTTAGAAAGTGAAACAAAGCTCAAACACAATTTTACAGTCAAGGTTAACTCAAGTCCTAGAATCTTACAAAATCAATCATAAACTTCAAACATGATATACATATGTGTTCAATGAGTGTGTGAGTAGATCCTTATCAACATCAATCACCAGATTGAAAAACTTGTAAATACACAAGTCAAAATACTCAATTAAGTAATGTAAAGTCAAAAGAAGTGAAGTAGTATGAAAACAATATGTAAAGTTTATGTCAACATTAAAAAAAGTCTTTTCCTTTTTTTATTTTTTTTAAAACTAAAGAAACATCGATAAAAATAAAAATAAAAAAATTAAACAAACTAAAGATGCTCACCTAAGGCTAAATAAGTACTCAAACAAAAGTACCTAGGTGAACATTAAAAAACAATCAGGTGATTGAAAAAAGATAATATTTCTTAACCCAAACTTTCTTGAATTTTGATTTCTCTATATTTTTGGATTAGAAATCAAATGCCTTAGTTGCCATAGACATTTTCTTGGACTTACCTTTACATTTTATATTCATCATAAATGAAGATCCACTATACTTGGTAGGATTATAATAATTAGTCCTAGAACTAAAAGTTTTGAAATTTACTTGCCTCTTTAGACTTATAGCTTCATATTTTCTAATAGGGTTATGGACATACTATGTATAGATGAATGATAATAATGAGTCTTGTAATTAGAACCATAGAATGAATTATTAAATTTAGGAGCATTCCTCAAAAACTTACATTTTGGTCTTATATGACCTTTCTTACCACAATGATGACAAATAAGAACAAACTTGATAGTTTTTTATATTATAAGAACATCGGTTCTTTGTGCATAATAATAACATTAGAAGTAGAGTTAAAATCCCTTACAAGTGTGGTATTTGATGTTGGACGTGAATATGTATCATGTGAAGAAGAGCTAGAAGGTTTTACAAACTTAGTTGTATGGCATTGAGTATTTATCTACATAGCCTAGCCTTTTCTTATCTCTAAATGATTTTTCATAGTTAAGGACTTTGTTTAGCCTTTAAGCTCCAATGGTCAATCTTTTCACAATTTTCTTTGATTCTACAAGCCTTGAATTCAAAATATTAGTAAGTTCATATAATTCGGTTTTCTCTTTTTATATAATGGAGAAATTTATTTCAAAGAATTTATGTTTGTCATTTAGTTTAGTTACTTTTACAAGTAACTTATCATTTTGTCTCTTACTATCAATTAAGTCTATAAAAAATTCATCAATATTATTTGCATTAAATTTATGGAGTAGGAATTCAGAATCATTTTTCTCATAATTTGATTCAGTGTCAGACTTACTAGAGTGTTCAATAATAATTGTAGTAAATGTGAAGTAGTTGGTGCCAGAATTTTCTAAATCATTAAGATTGTCATTGTCATTTTCTTAGTCACTAAAGGTAGCATTAAAAGCCCTTTTAGTTATCTTCTTTTTGTTAGCACATTTAGCTGTAATATGACCAATCTCATTGCATTCAAAACATTTAGTAAGTTTAGTTTTGTTACCTTCGAAACTCATAGGTTTGAGTTATCTTGGATTTTGATCTCTTGAACAACTTAGTTGACAATTACTCTATGAATTGTTCTAGTTGAAGATTTTCTTGAGTCTTTTGGCTAAGAGTATGAATTCTTCATCATATCACCATCATTAATAATGGTGGTTTTGAAAGCGATACTTTTATTCTTTGGAGGTGTTCGAAAGCTCATGTCAAAGTTTTGAAGTGAGCTAACAAGTTCCTCAATTTTGATGAAGTCTACATCCTTGCTTTAATCAATGATAGTGAACTTTGCATGGAAGCAATTTGGTAATGAGCAAATAATCTTTTGAACCATCCTGAAATTATTAATTCTCTTCAAGATTGGCAGATTTGTTAGCAATATCACATAATTTAGCATAAAATTTAGAAAATGTCTTATTTTCTTTCATCCTAAGGTTTTCAAATTAAGTACCAAACATGCAAAGTTTAGTTATTTTAACTTGTATGAATCCCTCATAGGTAACCTATAAAATGTCATAAGCATTCTTATCAGTATTAACATTATAGATACAAAAAAACTCATAAGTAGACAAGCACTAAAGATAGCATTAATTCCTTTTTGGTACCAATTACTATTAATTTTGTCTTCAATGGTCCATTCGTTCATAGGTTTAAAAGTGACAATATTATTTTTGGTAACTGTAGGTGGTTCACAACTATAAATAACAGAGTTTCATACACTCTCATCTATAGAACGTAGAAAGGCTCTCATATGAACCTTCTAATATGGATGGTTAGACCAATCAAAGAAGATCGCACAGGTTGTAGATGAACCATCTCTCAAATGATTCACAACAAGAACCTAAGCACACAGTAAGTATATCTAGTGACTCGTTCTGATAATAATTTAAATTTTTTATGTTACAGATCTAATTAACTAGAGGGATAAATAGTTAATTAACAGAAATATGCCAAATTAACATTTCAGTGATGGCCAGACATGCAATCATGTATAAACAAAATAATGTAAAAAGATAAATTGACAGATGAGATTTTTAGGTGAAAATAACCTAAGCTACAATAATAACCTAAGAAAAAAACTATCGGACCACCTAACTACCCACTATTAAAATAAGGTCCAATTATAAGGCTAGAATTTCAACTACCCTCCAAGACAATGTCTCTAAGTAATCTACTTATAAGTCACTTCTTTTCTTCATAGTATTCACAAGAAAGGTGTTCAGATCGAGACCAACATTTTGATAACATGAGTCATACAAGCAATCGAACCGTTCAACTAGTACCTGAAACGTTACCAAAAAATACAAGTGCAAGATATATCATAGAGCAGATTCAACAATGAATAACCCTAACTAAAAGATTCAAAAATATATCAGTTAATATTAAATCATTTAGCAATGTTAGAATAAGCAAATTAGGAACAAGTTTAATAAAGATAATCAAACCAAATAATTATGATATTACACACACAATTATTTGATCGAATAATTTAAGAACAAAATAAAGAATAAGTTATATAAACATTTAATCAAAATATCATAACTAATTAAGCTTATTAATCAATCAAACACGACCATCAATGTTTAACAGATTAATTAAAGAAAGAAATCTAAATAAATATGATCTTATTTTTGCAAAGTAATTTGAGAGAGATAACTTAAGATGAAGAGATTGATGCTTTTGTAGTTTTAGGAAGCAAGAGGTATTAGGTCGTTTAAATAAAAAATATTAAAACCCTGATGCTAGGTTAAAGTTCTATTACAAATATATTTATTAAATAATTCATAGAGTAATATATGATAGGGACAATACTATAATTAATAAGTTTGATTCGGGTAAATAATTAGGTTTTAAGTTGAAGCCTTTTGTTGCTCGATCAATCTAGATCAAACTCGATTGATCGAACTAATAAAGTCGATTGATCAAAACCCTTTTCAATCGATCTTAGTAGTGAATAACAAAACCCTAGACTAGGTAGATTGAATGTGTTCAATACTCGATCAATCGAACCTAAAAGCTTCAATCAATCTACCTCAATTTTAAAAATAATTCGAGAGGACTTAAATCGTAGTGGATCAATACCCAATCGATCTACCTCTTCAATTGATCTAGTCATTACTCGATCGATCGATCTACCTACCTCCTCGATCAATCTAATCATTACTCAATCGATCGAGCATATATATTTTAAAAGTTTCTATGTATCTAATATGAAATATAACGAGCATAAGAGTATAAGTATATCTGAAAATATTCCTTTAAAGTTCGATAGTTTCTTCTATTTGAATAGTAATCTTAAAAAATGCACATAATAATTAAATTATATTTAAGTATTTTATTCACAAATATCACAACATTCATAAATCTTATAATAATATTGTTATTTTGGTATAAGATTTGTTAATGCATGGCTAAAGTATGCTATTATCTGCGTATCTAAATATGTTCCTTCAAGATCTTTATCTTATAAGCCCAATTTTCAATTAGAAACATTAAACAAAGAGACAAATGTAATAATATTATAATATCTATTATAATTAGAATATTTAATTTCATTAATATTCTTTAACAATTTAGTCTATTAGTTTTTACAAAGTAACAACACTTGTCAAAATGATCAATTTTTTGGTTTTAAAAAAAAATATTTATTTTTTAACTGTATTTCAAAAAAAAATCAAGAAGAATAATTGTTGAAATAATTTTCTAAAGAAATTTAAAAGGTAGAAAGAAAGAAAAAAATTAACCATTTAAATATGTGGTGTTAATTTTTTAAAACTAGTGGATTAAAATTTAATAAAAAAAAAAACTAATAAAATTAAGTAATCTTTCAAAAAAACAAGTGGTTATCTACGGTAACGGTGATCATCTCACCTTTTACTACCATTCTAAGCCAAACTGGTGTATACCTTATCAAATTTAATAATGAAGAGCGTAGGAACGCGAGGGCTATGGCATTACAACATTATAACATTACTTCTGAAGAAATGGGAATCAACTTATTGTATCCTACAAATCTCATTTTCTAAAAAATGTGAATATGAGTCCAATGTAAGGGGGTCTTGCTTATGAGATGATTATGGGTTATGCGAGAAGAGGACAATGGGCTAGAGTGAAATTTGATCTCTCTCAATCCCTCCATTGTTTGGCTGTGCAAAGGTGGAAAATCATATTGGTGGGTGAACCTACGTTATGAACGACTTACCATTTTTTTTGCTTTTGCTGTGATAAGTTAGATGATGAGAAGAGAAATTGCCGAAGATGTTTTCCTTTAGAAGAACTTTGGGTTGACTATGAAGATGAAGACACTGATTTCTTCGGGATTCGGATGTGAGCGTATCAATTTGAGGACACAACAATGGTGGTTGAAGAAACTCTTAAGCCCACAATTGAGATTAATTCCATGTGGTGATTGTTTCTATTAAGCATAGACCATAGACTACTGGGGGAGCACTAGGTGCTAAAAGGGTAATAATAGTATTTCATCCAACGCAACTGAGTGTGATATTGGCAATTCGAGGAGGAGGGTGAGCTGTTGTCGGCAGTTCATGACAAGTAACTTCAACAGATAAGGGAAAAGCCTTTTCCTAAAAGGGAAGTTATTGGAACTTGAAAACTGGTTGATAAAAAATCAGTGATGGAGAAGTTAAAGAGTTTTTGAGAAAACCAACACCGTAAAATCAATTAAACCCTATAGAAAACAATAAAAATGATTCAGAATATTCTTAGGTTTAATTTATTAACTGTTAATTTGGAATAAAATGAAATACAAAGTAAAAATTCTACTTCCTCCCACACCCCATAAAAATATATTAAAATACTCCATTTTCCTCACATTTATATAATCATTTATTATTTTTCCACTTTATCTCGTTTAAGAATAAAAAAAAATTTATTTTTTAATTTTGATTCATTTATAACTTTATAAATTTTATTTTAATAAAATAAGACTGGCACTGATGTGTACATACCTGGTAGATTCACTATTACTTTCCTAAACAAATTTGTAACTTCGGAAGCAGATGCCATCAACTGAAGGTTAGGGTTTTTATTACTATACCAAGCAAAGAACACAACAATAAATCTGGACCTATTTAACTTGGAAATTCAATTACTTGTAACATGAAGTCTTGCCCAACATTGCTTGACAAAAAGAAATAAGTTGAACCAACCACCAGGGATACCTTACAAATTAAAGTACCCCTAGAGAACTAACTTACGACTAGAGGCATCAAAAGAAGTAGAGAATGGATGTGATGAGGGGTACAAAAGTTCTTAAATAATTTATCCAGGTTCTGTTTAAATCAACTTCTTCGCAGACAGCTTACTCTCCTGCAACTCAAATAATGCAATGACGCTCCATTGTAACTCACATTTGTCAATCAATGCACACAAAACTCAGGATCGATACCAACACAGCTGACACATACAGCATTACATTCTGCGAAGATCAGAATTCTGCTTAATAGTTTTCTAGGCATAATACGGCAACAACTCATAGGAAATTGTTCTTAGGACACTGCATTTTTCCTTTTCTGATGGCCAGTTTAACGAAGAATATGATATTTTCTTTCATAGCCTGAGAGAGAGATGACAAAATAAACAATGAGGAAGCTGCTTAAAATATATGGAAACGACATATAATTATAAGGAAAAAGGTCATAGATATCCTATAATTGTTACCAAATGAGTATCCTACAATTAAATAGCAAATTGGCAATAGTGAAAACAAAGTTTGTACTGCAAATAATTTGCTTCCACATCACAATTTTACGGTAACTATCCATAACATAGCACTGGCTTTAAGTTCACAGATAATGGCTTTTGTATTGGACATCCGAGCATACATTTAAATGATGTTAAATGAGAGGCCTTGTAGAGTACCAATTATACCTGTATATTGTACTTGTATAATGTATGAAAATCATGTACCAATTATACCTGTATATTGTACTTGTATTGAGAAAATAAACTACCAATAGATGGTTCCTTGTTTGGCTTTTATTTTGCACCATCCAGATTAACTTCCGGAGAAGAAAGGGAGGGAGGGAGGGAGGGAGAGAGAGAAAGAGGGGAAGAAAATCACGAAGCTTTCACATCATATGACAATCTAAAATTTTACCGCAATAGTATAAATGACCATGTAACAGTCCAGGGATATTTCTCCTATAAGAACTAGGATCTGTACCTCTAAGAGACCATATGATATTTTTGAAACCGTCTTCAAATTTGACTGAGATGTTGGCTATGAGCCTATGACCCAAAATTATCAACTCCAAAATTAAATTAAGTAGCTCGGTAAATCCAGGCTTAAAAGATGTTGCTTACTTAAATCAAAGTTAGAATGGAGACTCAAGTGATTCGTCCCAAACTTCTGCACTTCCATTTGAGACAACATCTTCAACATCATCTTCCATTGAAAGCCTGATGTATTCTCTGTGCGCAAAGCGATCCCATTCCGTCAAGGTTGGATTTTCACGTTCCTAATCAAAGCCAATTAAATCAAGACTGTTACTGACAGTAGAGAACATGCTATACTGATACATATGTTTTTATAACATTCTTCCACATACCTGACGAATTAGAAATGGATCACGAGTTTCAAATGCCATAAACTTGTTAAGGTTGAAAAGAATATTAAATACACTTCCTGAAAGCTTGCAGCCTTTAAGATCACTTAGAGTGATATAGCTCTCATTCTGCAAGAGAGAACTTTATGTCAACCACAAAAAACCCACTAACTAATGGTGTGTTCAGAGAAACATTAATGTTAGAGCAATCAATTAATGTTGCAGAGCACGGACTGTTACCATTACATATACCCCATGCAGCAGAAGTTTTAATTCATCCACTAAATCCAGGCAAATATTGTCTACAAACTACAAATAACTTTCAATTCGTCCAGTTGCAAATGCTTACATTAATCTTTTTCGAATCAGAATGATAAAACTTATTTCTCCGTCTATTTTTCCCTCACCAAATGCAGAACATACAATTTATCCTAGGGAGACACAAGAGAAAAACTTGTTTAACAGACATTCATGCTGGATGATGCCCTAATAAAAATTAAAATGTGGTTACTGTAGCAAAGATAGGAATAAATTTATAAGTAAAAGCATAATGTATCCGTGGCAGAAAAGAGCATTACTTCAAAGAATTCCTTAGAAACCAAAACAAATAGAAAAAAAAATGAAGGGGAGAAAATTCTGAAGAAGATAAGGTTAAACCTCTGATCCTATCATGTCAAATATCTGGCATAATATATCCTCAAAGAGGACTGGCTCTTGAGCCATGCATTCCATCCGATGCAATTGCTCCTCATAAAAGAATTGCAGCTCATTCCGTGTCAAGATTCCATTTCCATCCAAATCTATGCACTTGAACCTAATAAAAAAAGAGTAATGTCATCAAGCCTTAAAATACCGAGTAGCATAATTAATGTCCGATTCAAATAAACAAATAATTGAGGGTAAAGCTAAAAACTAAGGAAAAAATGTAAACAGGAAGTTATACCTACTATTCCATCAGTTACCTAATAGTTAAGCTTATGTCCAATGCAACATCCTCACAAGCACCCCCCACTCTTGTCTTCCCTCCACCACTAACAATTATTTTCTTTCTTTTTCCTTCCTTCATTTCTATTTTCCTTTTTTTATTTTTTTTTTCTTTTAGGGGGAGAATGGGGATGAGAACATTGACCCATGCCCAGAGAACAGAAAGAAGTCAAATGAATGAAATGGATGGAGAATAAAAAATACCAAAATTCGAGGCTAGGTTCGGATGATTTATCCTCTTCAGAAAGTATAAAGTAAGCAAAATCTTCATATCCCATTTTTCCTTCAACCTTACAAGTAAACTTTCTTGGGATCTGAGAAAAAAAATAAAGGAAATGAAACTAATACCAAATGGTGTGGTCTGAAGAACATGAGCACCCCGTAATGAAACAAACCTGGGTAAATATTCTATCAACAATCCGGTAGGTAAGTGCATGGTTACCGTATCTTATAAGATTCTCTTTGTCAAGCAAGAAATCATGATCTGTATCTAGCTCCCAAAACTTGCAGTATATAACATAAAAATGTTCATAAGAGAAATACCTGGAATAATACAAGGAAGAAGTTATAATTGGGAATTTGAATATTGAGACCAGACAACGGCAGTAGAATGCAATAATGCAACACATCTCTCCTAATTCAAAGTAAGACCTGCAGTTGTCTGAAATGTCTACCTCAAAACTTTATTAATGTCCTCTTCCTCATCTACATGTTGCATTGCGTCAATTAAGTTTCCACGTTTGAGCTCCTTGAGGGTAAGATGACCATTCCCAGATCTATTTATGTAGTAAAATATTCTGTATATAACAGTTTCAGCTGGTCCATAGCAATCATTATACCACGAGTTAAAAGCTGGCATCAAATTCTAAGAATCGCATCTACATTAGTACCAAAAAATTCCATAAAAGCTTTAAATTTAAATAAAAACCACCACAGTTCCAAGTTGAATTTCTAGCAACTAGCTTTAAGTAAGGAGTCTTCCATTACTTTAAGGAGCATAATGACGTAGAGAAATGACTAGCGTATCCATCTTAGTGCAGGCTAGGATACGACAACAAAAAATGTTAAAGTTGTTCATACAATGCTAAACAAGAATCTTATATAATAGATATAACACGAATATCTGACAGCAAGTCATTGCAAAAGCAACCATTTAGGTTAGTATTCTGCTGGCAATGAGGAAATCTTAGTGACATAAGAAAGTCTTTCCAGATTTCAAATTATCGAGCAAAATAGAGCCTTGCAATCAATAACAAAAACTAATTGTTTGTACACTACTATCCACATCATTCGGACTCTAATCAATCAAATTTTGAGACTCCCACCACCCCAGTGGGCCCTCCATTTCCCCTTAAAACACAAGTAAAAATATGAGACGATTAATCCAACAATAGTTCTTAAAATTTGAAAATACCCACAGAAGTCAAGTTCATTTTAAAAAAAAGAATTGAATCATTCTCTCAGTTTTTTTGTTTTGATAAAGGTGAAAAAAGTTACGTATTTGGTTAAAAACGGTTACACATTTGGCTCGAGGTGGTCCATATAACAGAATTATTCCCAAATTCCTGTCATCAGCTTTGCTTTTTAGAACTAAATTCTTAGAATTATTCCATATGATAAAAGATAATTATATGAATATAAAGATAATATTTATGATTAAAATGCGGAGAAAACCTTTAGATATTTTTAACATATTAAATTTGTAATTTACATTATTTCTACTAGGATATCTAATAATTTTAAGGGTTCTCGAGCAATTGATTTCTTTGCTAAACCAATAATAGAGACCATAGAAAGTACAACTAGAACCAAGGAATAAAATGCAATTGATTTCTTTACTAAACCTATAATAGAGACCATAAAAAGTATTACTAGAACCAAGGAATAAAATGCAATTGATTTCTTTGCTAAACCTATAATAGATATGGACACTTCAATTTTACGGAAGTATTGAAGAAATATCAAAGATATCAACATGGGCAGAATTTTTTGTAAAATTAATAAATCTGAAAAAAAAATTGAAACTTCATTATGTAACGTTAGGATAATATGTAAATAAAAAACATAACATTCAACACAATACTTTTGAATATTTTGACAATGTTATAAAAAGGTTTCAATAATTTGGAGATATTTTGATAAAAAAGGAAAATTTCCTCTACTTTCTACATTGATACCCTAAAAACAATATCGGGATATATCCGCGATATATCCATTTGTTAATCCATGGAATAAGAAAGAACATAAATAACAAGCTAGAAATCCCTATACCCGCATAAAAAAAAAAGGAAAAAAGTTGGAGGCTGGAATAAATGAAGCACAAACCATATCTTTCCTGAAACTCTGGTGTACTCTGTAAGAACTCCAACCCGGGATGAGTACCCAAAAGTTCTCGAAGCAAAGGTTTAAAATCATCCTGAGATTTAACCAAGAGCAGTAGGAAAGGAATCAACCATGTAACGAAACAACAACATAAATGCCAGTAGTTATCAACAGTGTCATTAGTAAAATTAGTATTAGCACTAATAGTATTATTTTCTGAATTTAAGTTTTACCTTTACAACAGTTGTATTAGTTTGACATCCTTATAGATATGTATCTTGTTTCTAATTTAAGAAGAAGAAAAATACAGATGTAATTGCAACATGCATTTGGAATATAAAACAATGAGAAAAGAAAATAAAAAACCTTGGTCAGATATTTATTATCAGGTTTCTTTAAAATAGAATAAATTTGCGTAGCTATATCCATTGTCAACATGTTGCCATTGATCCAATACTCAACAAATGCATCCCTGCAAAAAAGTTGGTCAAAAGTTGTAAAAATCACTATTTAAGATTGATTGCAAGGTAACACGACTAGACTTCAGCTAAACAGTTAAAGTTCAAAATATTTAACTTTTCAAGGTTCTCCGTGCCCCAGGATAGAGTAATATATTAGACACATTGTTCTTTAAGCAGAGTCAAAAACTGACACATTGTAAAAGCTAAAATTTCTCCTGCAAGGTAAACATTGCTCTGGTCATAAAAGCTAGCAGATAAGACAGTCTATATCCAATGTATGTTTACCAAAGTATGACAATTACACAATTGGCCACTTTCATTGATCTCTCAAACTGCTATATTCTATATCATTTTTTTTTGGGTTTCTGAAATATGTGTGTACATGAGAAGGAAAGAGAGGGAGAGGGAAAGAGAGAGTGCATTTACCCCGAGGATCAAAGTAAATTTTCTGAAAGGAGAGGACATCTTAGCAGATTAGAAGATGAAAATATGATCTTTTTGAGACTTCAGGAGAAGGAAAGAGAGGGTGATATGTTTGCTCAATCAAAAAATGGACACCTTCAGAGTTGAGGAAGTATAAGGGAGAAGACTAGAAAGCATTTCATTTAGCAAAGAAAAAAATATTGGAAAATTACTTAAAATAACACCCTTAAAACTTATAACAATAAAAAAACACCCAAAAACATTCAAATGCTGGGACTGCCATCAAGTGTGATGGCGGAATGGTGGTGCAATCAGATGGAAACCAACTATGAAGTATGTTGTAAATTGAATTCCAGATTGGTAAAAATCAACAGATGTTGTAAATTGGTGTTGAAAAATGCCAAGGGCAAAGGCCAAGGCCTAAAGGCCTTTCCACACAAAACAAGCTCTCTTAAAGTTGTATTCTTCTTATTCTTTTCTTCTGTTTTTTTTCATTCTCTAATACAGAACATATATATATACTAATGTTATAACTAAAATACACAGCTGTAATACACTAAAATACAGCTAGGATACACTAATACAAAGTGGGAAATAAAGTTGGAAATTGAGCTAGAAATAAAGCTGAAAATCATCCTGAAAATCAGGAAACTAACCTCCTGAAAACAGGGACTGATTCCACCCTGAAAATCAGGAAACCCTCTCTTGAAAATCAGGGGTTGATTTCACCCTAAAAATCAAGAAACTACTTCCTGAAAATCAGGGGCTGCTTAGGAATCAATCATACGCCTAGATTGATTTCCTACACTCCCCCTCAAGCTAGGCGATATATGTTTTCCAAACCAAGTGCTACACTTAATTCTCAGAAACAAAGCTTTGGTTAAGATAGCTATTACTTGTTGTCTAGATGGAACATAGTTGAGGGAGATCATCTTTGCCTTTAATTTTCTCCTTGAATTAAGGGTTAACATTCAACACTCCCACTCAAGTTGGATCCCGAAGATTTATGGATCTAAGCTTGGTATATGATGACATCCCAAAAAGGATTATAGATCTTGTTGCTAAGTAGCTTGAAGATTGGGATGTTGAGGAAGATGGTGAAGGGTTAACATTCAACAAAGTACCCACAATATTTGGCAGAAAATGGGAATATCACTGGGGTTTATACATATAATACAGCAAATACTCGAGTAACATCACAAACCAAGAGAGAAGAAGCATGAATTACCTTGTGACATATCCAGTGTCATTTGCATCAATCTTTCCAAAGAGGACAACAGAAAAGAATGATGGCAGCTTGCAGATCTCTTTGGTTAATGATTTAAATTCTGATATGCCAAATATAAAGTAATAACTCAGTTCTTGGAATATCAAATACACAGACTTTCCTTTAAGTACACTCACCATGCACCTGCAGTCCATCTGGATGACCATAAAAGAACTGATTTATTCTAGACAGATATTGTTCACGTAGCTCCTTTGGAGGTGGGCAGCCATTTTGAAAGTAAAACTGCATGCAACAAAAACTTTCCATTTTAGAAACAAAAACCTAGGTTGTCATAGATGATTAGCTTAGGAGATTTCTTTCTTTACAAAATCGTACCAAAAGATTATTTTCGAAAAGTTTTTGTCAAACCTGAGGAATCAATTCTTTAACTGGCTCACTGACTACTTTCAGTGGAGAACTTAAATGAGAAGGCCCAGCCCTTTGTCTCATAACACGAGGTGAACCAGATGTACTTCTTGGTGAAAGTGGAGGTGCACTGCCAGCTGGAAACATAGAAGGCAACGAATTTCCAGCATTAGCATGAGGACTAGAAGAGTTTCCCGGGACATTCAAGGGAACACCAGCCTTTGCATCATTAAGCAACGATGCCACCTATACAATGTAAAAAGACAAGAATAAATTAGCCAATTATCAAACAAACTGAAATCCTGAAAATAGTAAATAAGGCATATAAAATAAGGGAAGCTTGAAATTTACGATATGTAGCACTTCCACATTCAATTTTGAATTACCACATAAGAAATAGCAGTTTATGTTAAACAGATTCTTTTCTTAAATTTCAACTTATTGCAAAAATAGAGAGCTCAGGATTTCGAGGCCCTCCAGCAAATTCTGACACCAATATCAATTTGAACTCCTTTTGCGTAGCTAATATGTCCTTTTATATTTTATTTCATTCAGAATTTCTACCCAAATATTATATATCTGAAATTTTTTAATGAATACTTTAGATCAAGCCCTTGACTAAAAACCATATAAATAGAAAAAACCAGTGCCATTATTCTTTACTTATAACAGCATCACCAGTCTTAATTTATTAGACAAACATCGTCATATAGTATGTATTTCGGGAAAACACATGGATAATTATATCGAGCAAAAGGTCCAAGAAGTCCCACAATTTTTCAAAATGAGCACATTTGTCTCGTAATTTATGAGTTAGATACTATCATTCCTTTTATTATGAAAAGTAAGTACTTTTAGTCCTATAATTTATTAAAATGAACACTTCCAGTCCATCAAAAGTATTAAAAGTGAGAATTTATAGTACCTAACTTTCATAAATAACGACAATATAAATAACCAACTGAAATATTACAGGAATAAAGTGTTCATCTGCACATAATCACAGGACTATTGTAACCTTTTTTTCAAAAATTATGGAACTCTGGTGACCAATGCAATAATTATGGGTATAAACTACTTAAATTAAATAATTCAGACACTTTTCCTGCCTAGTTGCCTAGCTTCCTAATTATATCTCACAGAAAATAGAAAGCATAAAAATTCGGAATTTATAAACCAAGATAATGCATCCAACAAAGTCATTGATGAGACTCAGTGACCATAACAATGTAAATAATTTCAAACAATTTGCCCACACTAGTCGAGCACAAGTACCAGCCGATTAGTGTCCGGAAGCGAAAGCCACTGCTCGAACAGAGTGTTGACGAAAGTTGGGTTCGATTTGAGGGCCAAAGGAGACACCTCCGCAAGCTGCAATAACTCGGCATCGAACGACGCCGAATCCCCCGCGATTTCCATACTCATCGATACACATATACAGATCACCGAACCCTAGATTCCGAATCCAAACCTCAGAGGACTATTAGCCCTATGCCTTCTTCGAAAATGTGATTTGATATGTCAATTGTGGAGCAGTGCGAAAGAGACAAACCCTAGATCTTTCTGAACGTATTGAAGCGATAAATGCCGAGAAAACGAGGGAAAATAATCTGAGAGCAGATGCAATTTTTAGATAGAACGAACAAAAGAAAAGTTATGGAGAGATTTTAAAATAACAACTGAAATTCTGAAATTTTGGAAAGACTGATTACACGTGTTCAAGTTCCAATAATTTCTTTTTACAAAAAAAAAAATAACAGTGTTTTGAAATCTTGTGACGGACATAGTATAAGTTTTTTTTAAAATAAAATGTTATTGTAATTTGTAATTTATAAATTATATTGGCGTAACCCACCTCTCAATACAAATTAATTAAAAAGTTTTATTGATTTTTAAATATATATAATCTAATAATACATTTTTAATTATAATTAAATATATTTTTAATTATATAAATTATTTATTGATTTAAATTTTTATATTTATTAAAATCCATATATTTAAATATATATATATTTAAATTCATTGCAAATTCGTTCATCCTTGTAATAAAGAAGATCTTTCTTCATTCACAACTTACTGCCTCAGAAAAGACGTTTAAATTTAATATATATATATAGTATATATGCATATCTGTATACACAAATTATTATACATATTTTTATCATGAACAAAGAAGGTTGAATACATATAATAAAAAAGTTATAAATTTCTTAACAATTCGTAAGCTTAGAATTTATTATGCATATATAAACCACAAATTAACATACAGCTTTTTTTAGATAAGTACATCATGAACAAAAAAAATTGAATATATCTAAAAAATAGTTATAAATTTCTTACCAATTTGTCAAGTTAAATTTATCCAAAATGATTTTTTTTTTGTTTTATATGCATGAAAATAAAATATTCTAAAAAAATTTAAAATAATTTATGATTATAAATTACTTTTTTTTTCTTTTCCCAATAAATTAAGGTATCAAGGTATCAATAATCACGCAAATATTTTTATTATTAAAAAAAAATTCACGTATCATTTCATATTTAAAAGTATTCAATCGATATTGTTTAAATTAAACTATAAATATTTAAACTTGTTTAATATTGAAATTTATTCAATTAAACCTCATTAAATATTATTTTTATTATTATAAGTTTTAAAGATGTTATTTATTTTTTATTTTTTGTAATTGGTCACTTGTTTTGAAAAATCAAAAAAATATTCCCAAAATTTATAATAACAAAGATAAAATCAAAATGATATTTAACATTATCCAATTTGAGAGTTTTAACATTGAATAGGTTTAAATAACAATATTTTAATTTAAACAGCATTCAATTAAATAACGTTTAAAATAAAATGATGTGTCAAACTTTTTTTAATAAGAAAAATATATGAGATGAATAAAAAAACTACTATAATTTATGGTTACTAGTTTAAAGTGTATTATTTTTTAAAAATTTATATAAAATAACATTTTTAAAATTTATAACAATAAAAATATAATCTCTAATAATATTAAATAGGTTCTTCAATTGTATGAAATTAAACATTAAAATATCAAAATGATCATAATTTAATTTAAAATAAATTTAAGCGAATGATATTTGATGTAAAATTATAAAATATATTTTTTTAATAATAAAAATACATTATTTGTATAAAAAAATATCATTTTATAGCTATATATTTTAAAATATTTTATTTTTATTATTTAAAAAAAATTATCAATATCAATAATGCAAAAAATTCTTTTATATATCTTGAACTTAAAATAAAATATTAGCATTTAATTAGATTATAAAAATCAACCAACTTTCATTATCTAATTAAATAATATCATATCCAATTTTCCATGACGCAAAGGCAGCTTAAAAAAAGAATAATCATGATACAGTCACTACAATCAGCTAGTAAACACTGACAGCTCTGAATTGCCCTGCTCCACAGTCAAGGTGTGAAGGAAACACTGCAAAACGAAAATTTATAATTTATGCAATTAATATAATTCTTTTTTATTTATTCTTCAGTTCTCGTTTATTAAATTGTATATTGATTTTGGAAAAAACAAATGAAAATAACAGAGAAAATATAGTTAGTAAAAAAAAAGGTGCAATATTATACCTTTCCTCTCATATATAATTCCCTTGTTTTACTGATTTTGCTTTTAATCCTATCTGAAAAAAAATTCAACTTAATTTTTTGATATAAGTATATTTTCATAAATATAATATTTATATTATAAAATCAATATTAAAAAACATGCAATAATCATATATTCAACATGTTAATGCATTTATAAAAATATATTCAATATATACTATAAAATAATTATAAAATATTGTTAATATGTTTAGTGCCGAACGAAAGGTAAACTTTATCCATTAATATTTTCCCGATCTTTCATCAGACAAATCCAGTTTATTTCTTACAATGTGAATCAAACAAACAATGTCTAATCAATTTTTGTTTTATTTTTCGCATATCTGACAAAGGAGGACTCAGCTGTCCTTCGCAATAAAATGGCTTAATGTCTAAACAAGAAACGAAAATCTGTAAGGGGAAAGGCGGTGGGAAAACTAACTTTTAAGTTCAAAAAAAGTAACACAATTACAAAAAATAAAAATAAAGAGGAAAAAACTAACTTAAGTTCACAAAAAATAATCCCTAATTATTAGTTCGAACAAACATAAATTTAAAAATCAATGACACAAATCTATTAACTTAAAAAAAACAATACAAATCCACTAACTTTAAAAAATAGACTTCTCCAACACATTTTATAAATATTATAAATATATTAAAATTATACCGTCTCAATAAATTATACAAATCTGAAATTATAACTTCACGAACTTTGGATAAAAAATACTCTTTATCTGGAAAAAAACCATTTTTCAGTTTTTAGTAAAGATAACATTATGAATCAAATATCAAAATAAATTACGACCCACTCCTTATCATCTTATGAATCACAATCTCATATACAACCAAGCACAGCCCTAGACGGTAGTTTCACATTTATAGCTTACTTTTCTTGTACTTGAAGACATGATTAGAATTTTAGATGACGCATAACATCTATTGAAGAAATTTTTCGGTTCGAGACATCTTACAGCCACCATGTCTATGTCAAGAATTATATAAGAAATCGTCTTATCAAAAGAGAACAAAGAAAAAGAAACACATGAAAAACTAGAATTACACGCATCAAATTCATAGTGCGTTTCCATCAGCAAATTCCTATTTTGGCTCATTTGTGTAGCACACTTTTCTTTGAAAGCTTGGGCTTCTTGAATGATTGATTCTGCAAATGCCATGGAATCAAATGAATACCGATTTAAGAAGATCAGTAAGCTAAGAAAAGAGACAACTATTCAGTTGAACTATTACCTTATGCTTTTCCAGGGCCTCTAAATCTGTTCTATCTTGCCACTTGCTCTTGCGTAGTTTGATAGGTCGATTTCCAACATATTTACCTGACATTAATATATAAAACAAAATCATAAATGCAGCTATGCTATAGTTATAATGAGTTAAATTTATGTTATCATATATATCAAGCAAAAGGCCTCAGGAAACCAAGAAGACATACAGAAAACAACTTTTCCAGATCATCATATAGCATACTAAGATTTTCTTTTTGTTAGTGATACAAATGAGACAGTTCAAAATCTTAAATTGTAGAAAGATGATTTTGAGGATAAACTCTCTAAGAAAGACATTCTACCATTCATTTCTTTAAGAGCTGCAGCCAGGTCAGCCGGAGTGGAAAAGCTAATGAATCCATAGCCTTTGGTCTTGCCCGTTCTCTTATCCCTGACGACCTAATGAGATGAAGCAATAGAAAAGTTCAGCTTCAATATAGACCATGAGTAACTGCAAACCCTATTTATGAATTACGAAAATTTATGGAAGTGAGGAACATGAAGTGTAGTGCATATCTCACAAATGGATAGCTAGAGCTATATGCAAAAAATAAATAGAATAAAGAAGTTAGTTGGATGCCAGTTACGAATATAACAAAAATGAAGATGGAGCATGATGATAGGTTGCAAAGTCAAATAAAGTTGGGAAGGGGGACCTTAGATGATGAATTTGTTAATACACATAACCTTCACTGATTAACTCTGGTCGCCAGTTTGAACACAGACACTTGTCACGTTTTCTATATATTGGTCTATCTTGATATGCTCTGTGCTACTGTTTATTTCTTCTAAATTTTACAGCAGAAAACTATTTTCAAGCAAGTCTTGGCTGACACTTATTTTTTTTAACTAACATGATACTTTGCCAAAGCGCCATGAATAACATAATAAACATGGACAAAAAGGTTGACTTATCCTAACCTGCTGTTAAAAGTTCTTTGTAATGGTCGTGTAAATGTTAGAAAACATAATAAATCGAGTTATGAATAGAAAAATGCAATATGAAAAAAATGAAACCATCTCCAGCATTGTTGTAAATGAGATCTTTCCAGACATCCAGGATAGTGCAGAAAAAGAGGCTCTGATACCAGTAAAGGGAAACCTTTCTGTGATCCAACTTACCTACCACTAAGGATATTAAGAAACTACGAAATCTCACCAGCCTGTCCTATGCAATAAGTGCATCAAGAAGATAAACCCTCCAAGGGCCCATTGGCGTACAAACCCAACTCCAAATTGAACACAACTAAGCTGTAACTTAAGCTAGCTCACATGTCAGTCAAATTCAACCAAATCAAGCTCTATATGACACCAATGGCCATCTAATTGAATTGTCAAACATGATTCTGACCAGCTTAGAGTTTGCACATTAAAAAAATACCAAGTCCTATAAAAGACAAATTTTCACACTAAATAAACTTATAGGTTGTCTTTTTAGCCACTTCTTATAGAACGTTGCAGGCAGACCATCTTCAGGGATCATATAGTATTGTTTATTGCTATAATGCTATTTGCTAGAACTAAAACTAAATGCTACACATTCCATTTATTTGCAATATACAAAATTTTCAGGGGTTCTCAAGGGGGAAAAATCTAGGTGTTAAAACATAAATGTCTAAATCTTGTAAATTAAAAACAATACCTACCTTAAACACACAAACATTTAACTGGGGATTGGTACTTTGAAAGTACCTATTTATAATCAACACAACAAAAGTGTGTGAATTGAAATTTTTAGGCTTATATAATTAATAACAATTTCATATCATTGTTTTTATATAATGTTTTCTTTAATGAAAAAATTGTGACAATAATATTTTAAATTGTGATAATATTGTCACTTTAAAATTATACTAAATATGTAATTTTATTTTTTATTCTAAATTTTAGGTCATTTTGTTAAATCTTTTAACCTCGGATGATTAGTAATAATGGTAATGTATTGAAAAATAAAAACAAACAATAAATTTGAATTATTCTAAGTATTGTTGTATGAAGTTTGATATCCTAGTTAATTTATTGATTTTTTCATACCTCATATTATTTAAATGTTTCATTTCAGTACCCCAATTTAATTATTGGAGCCCCTTCCAAGCAATTAACTTTTTTTTCTGTTGCCTTTTTATTTTTCTTAAATTCTCATAAATACCCTTATTTAATTTGACAAGTAGGATACAAGTGGTTAGCTTTAACAAAAAAGAAGCAAATACTATTCAAAATGGCTAAAACGATACCGATATTTGAATTGAGTACTAAAATATAACATTTTAATAACATGGGATATAGAGGGTACCAATGCACTAACATGCATACCTCTACCAAACCAAACCTCCTTAAATTTAAATCTGAAGAAGAAATGCAAAACTTTCATACTTGATTACAAAATTTTAAAGCAAAATAAAGAAGGCAGATGAAGAGATACTCACTCTGGCCATATTAAAGTTAGGAAAACGAGAAAATGCTTTTGAAAGAACATCATCGTTCACCTCATTACCAAGATCACCACAGAATAAGCGATAATCATCTGCAATAATTGAACAGGCAGAAATTACAGATGTATGTGATTGGAGACAAGAAATTGCTAAAACCATCACATGATCTTGTGCTTAACAACAATGATGGACCTTTTTACACTAATCATCTGTACTCAGAAAAAAATAATGCAACTATCAGAGCAACAAAAAGAGAAAGATAAGTACAGAAACTTGGGGTTTAACGGGATTTCAAATACAACAAAACACTACAAACTCATGTCACCCTTGCCTCTATCACCAAAATTTGGCAATGCTGGACCAATTGAGATTCCCCATTATCCATTAAAGTGTGCTCTCTCTGGCCCCAAACAAATAAATTTTCCCCTCGTTCATCCCATAATTAATACTTTAATATTGTATGAGAAAATAATAAATTAATGCTTTATGGCATACAGCGAACTTACTTTCTGGCCACTCAGCTAGAGTTGGATCCTCCCAACTCTGCCCAGCAGCTTTACGAGGCAATGCTTTCTTCTTGGCTTCTGCTTTGTGCTCGATTTCACTGCTTGCAAGTGCAGCTTTCACACTCTCTAAAGCTTCAGGAGTAATCGTCTGAGCATCTCTTTGAAATAATTGCTGGGCCTATTCAATTACATTAAAACAAATTATATGACCACCAAAAAACCCTTTTAACATGTCCAATCAAACACCAACAATACCTTACCTAAATCAACTCAAAAGGAGTTGAGAAAAAAATAATAAGTAATAAAGAAAAAAGAAAAAGAGGGTTTGATACAGACCTGCTGATATTGAGGTAGAGTGTAAACGTTGGGAACGGCAGCAGAGGGTGGATAGATAGGACCAACGACAGGAACTGCCGAAGCAGGAGCGACTGCCGGAGAGGCGACGTATGGCGCAGCGTATTGGGAAACGGCGGTGGGTTGTTGGAGGTGGAAAGGTAAAGGGAAGTAAGAGGATCCATTAGAGTAGGTGAATTGGGAAGAGGACGCCGCGGCCGATGAGTGTGGTGCGGAAGACGATGGTGTGGCCATCGACGAAGGAAGATGATATTCCAAGCAAATTTATAGGATTGAAATGCTAGGGTTTCGCAGAGAGGCTGAATTTGTGGGAAAAAAACAGCGTCGCAGTAGATCGGTGAAGGGGAAGGATTTCAAAGGATGTTTCTGGCAAAGATAACGAATAGAGAGAGAATTTCGAATATGATTAATAGAATAACGGATTCCGGAGGAAGAAAACTACGTAAATAGGATTTCCAGATCTTTCTATATTTATATGGCAGTCTTGATTTGTGTCTCTTTGGGTGATGTTCGGTTAAGGGTAAAAGGAATGAAAATTGAAATGATTTAGAATTTAAAATTAAATATAAAATATTTTAACAGATATCATTATTTTATTATTTTATTTAATTTAAAAAATAAAAAAAATATTTTTAATTTTATTCTATTTTTAATTTTATAAATTTTATTTTAATATTTATCGTTATTTTAATTATAATATTTAGATAATAAATTTTTTATTATTATCATTTTTATCTTATTATATTTTTATTATTTCAAGATAATGGTTTGAATTGTTAAAAGTAATATAAAGAAGAAAAAATACTTTATATAAAATTATTAAAATTTATTTAAAATAATATTTTTGTAAGTGTTTTAGTAAAATGTGATTTAAAGAATTAAAAAAATACTTGATATAAATTTATTAAAAGATATTTACGGTAACATTCATATAAATATAAATAAAAAATTAGGTATAAAACATTACCCTGGTATGAACAGAAAAAAAAAATTTTAACATTGAAAAAATAATTTTTTTTATTTGAAATACATAAATATATTTCAGTAAAAATATTAAGATATCATTTAATTTTTTTAATAATATAAATATATTAAAATTAGATAAATTAGTTATTAATACAAATTTAATTTAATTTTAATTTGGTTTATATAGAGAAGACTATTCCCATTCATTTTAAATCAAAAATTTAAATTAAATAGTAAAAATTTACATATTTTTGTATTTTATAATTAATAATTTTATTATTAAATAATTAATTTTTAAATTCAATTTAAAATTTTCATTTATATATATGAATGAATTAATAAAAAAAATCTAAACATTCTAATAAATTATAAATTAAATATAATTAATAATTATTTTTATTATATATTATTATTATAATATACATATTTAATAATACAAACTTATTATCGATAAAAATATATTTTTATCTATTATTATTATACAAGAAAATTATTATTTATATATAATATTTTTATAGGTTTAAAATTATTTTTTATTAATTTATATATATGAATATAATAAAAATATAATAGGTAAAAAATTACTAATTAACTCCATCTTAAACTTTTTCTCTCCAAAATTAAGGATTTTTATTTTTCTTAAAATTATTAACGCTTCTTAAAATTTCAAAATCACTTTTTGTAAAAATTATCAAATATTATTAAAGTACTTTAAATTATTCCAATCAAAACTACAGACAATTTCAAACTTAATCAAATGTATTCTTCTTTTGATTTATGCTTGGGTCATAACTTTACATGGGCTTCGCTAAGCTCGAAAACTCGAATTCAGGATTAAAAGTTATGTCAGCTGGGCCGGACGGAAATTTTACATTGGAGACTTTTTTGGGATTACGAATCCCATATTTGATTTTTTTTTAAAATATATGAAAATAATTATTTTTATTATTATAAATTGTTCTAGATTATATGATTATTTAAGTATAATATTATTAAATTAATTTAACTTAAATTAAAATTTTAGATAAATTTAAAAACAATCAAGATTTAATTATATTAATTAGAAAAATATGAACCAAATTTTAATATTTTATATAAATTATAAAAACGATTAGCATATTTTAATTTAAATTTAAATTAATAAAAAATTAAATATTAAACATATCACATAAAAGTGTTTACAATATATCGATTGTCTGCAAAAGAAAAGAGAAGAAAAAATCATATGCGAACTATACTTTAGGAAAACAATTCAATTAATTTTGATATAGAATAAAAAGTTTAAGAAACTTGGAAACTGTTTGAATATATAATTATATAATTGTTTTTTTATTTAAAAATAATAATTTAATTTTAAAAACAAGTCATACTTTTTAAAAATTATGTTAACTTATAAACAAAAAATTAAAAATGTATATAATACATGTTTTTACTTTTTTTGAAAATACATAAAACTAAATTATACTTTAATATTAAAATAAAAATATATTTTATGTAATTTTATTATAACAATAAGAAAAATTATTAAGATAATATTATTATTAATTTTAATTTAAGATCTTTATTTTTATGCTAAATTTTATTATTTCATTATTTTTTAAAAATTACACACACTTATACATATACAACGATAAGGTTTAAACTCACACTCTTTTAATAAAATATTAATTTAAATATATTTAATTATTATACTATATCATATTTTATCTATTTAATAAACTTGTTAAATAAGCCTGGTTATGTTATTAAACTCGTTGTAAATCTTATATTATTTTATTAATTTGTATTAAAAATTACTATATTATTAATTATATTGTTAAACTTGTTGTAAATCTTATATTATTTTATCAATTTGTATTAAAAATTACTATATTATTAATTATTTTAATGTGTAATAATATTAAGATTTGTTATATAATTAGCAATAACCAATATGTACACCATTTTAAAAAGCATATTTCTTTATTTTAACATCTTTTTAAACATTTTTACATAACTAGATTCTATTTTAGATAAAATGAAATATCCATATATAATTTTTTTATATTAACGAAGAAATTAAAATATATAATAAACAAATACATAAATTTAAAATAAAATAGAGTAATTATTATATTATAAACTTTTTAAGAAAATAAAAAATATATATGTGTGTGAAATTATTAATTTTAAATCTATTTAATGTTTTTATTTTTTCTAATTCATTGATAAATATTTAAAATTATGATAAAAAGTTATCCAGAAAAAAACTATAATGTATATTTTAAATAAGAATATCTCACCCTTAAAACAATTCAAAAGAAGTATATGTTTTTATGTTGTTTGATCTTTAGAATAATTTTTTAAAATAATAACTAAATAACTCATTATTTTTTAAAATTTATAAAAAATAATAATTTTTAGAAACTGCTTTTTAATTTTACCGGTGCCAAACAAGCTCGTAGAAATAGAAGATGGAGTAAATGTTCAATTTGCTAAGTAAGATCGTCAGTCATTTAGGTTATTTGCCTTCCGATGCAGAGTCAAACCGATAGTTTTAATTAGGAGAGTGTTTTCAAATACGATTTTGGTAGAATTTAATCAATTTTGAAAGTTATAAAAATTTATCTATATTTATTTAAGATTTTTTAATAATTTATAGAAGATTTAATTGTATTTAAAATTTTATAAAAAATCAATACTAATTTAGATGTATTGGATTACTATTTTTGAAAAATTTATAAAAATATTAGAGTACTTAAAATGTTAATAATTTTTAAAAATTTCACTCAATCAGATATTTTTAAAGATTTTAAATATTTTTATGTATAAATAAACACCGCAAGAAGAAAAATTATCTTCCATTATATTTATGATTTTTTTTAAAGGTATATTTAATTAGAATTTAGAAATATATTGATATATTTTAAATTGTAAAAATATATAAATTTTTATAGAATTTTAAAGACTCTATTATATATTTTATTAAACTTTTTAAAAACTCTATATAAATTTGAATATATTTGTTTGATTTTTTTTCATAAATTTTTATATGATTATAAGAATTTTCATAAAATTTAATATATTTTAATTTTTTTATCATACTCATACTTTTTCAATACACTCTTAATTATTTAATAATTTATTCATGAATCCTTTATAATTATAAAAAATATTCAATATGTTATCATGTACTTTTATTTTAAAATTTAATAAAATTTATATTATTTTTTAAAGTTCCGAAAATGTTGAAAATTTCTATAAAAATAAATGAGGACTTGTATAAATTGAAAAGTGATATGTGTTCATTAATTTATGATAAAATTATTATTATAATATTGTTATTATAAGGTCATTGAACTCTAATAGTTATTAAAAAATTATTCTTTTATGATATATTAAAATTATATCTATAAAAAACTTACAATTAATTATAAATGAATTTACGTTTTATAGATATTAAATTTTTTGATAATTTTATGTGATGTTATTCAAAAAGTCAAACTTTCCGTTGGTAGTTATGAAAAAATTTGAAAGAAATTATATTAAAAAAATTATTCCTTCAAGATATATTAAAAATATAAAAAAAAATTATAATTAATTATAAATCATTTTTTTTAATATTTAGCTTGTTGATAGTTTTAGGTGATGTTATTAAAAATAAAAACCAAAATTTGAGAGGTGGTTTAGTTAAAAAGAGAGAGAGAGTTGAGAGTGAGGGAAGAAAGAGAAATAGAAAGAAAAAAAGAAGTTCAAAGAGTTAAAAAAAAATCTTCAAAATTTTTATAGAAGAATATGTTTATATTAAAAAAATTAAATTTTAAATACTATAATATTAAAATTTTAAAAAATAATAATTGAATAACTTAAATTTATATAGATTTTAATAAGTTTTTTAAAAAATTTAATAGCTTTAATTAAATGTAGCTAAATTCTTAAATAAATCTTAAATAAATACATTTAAACGTTTAAATACTTTTTAAACAAAAATCATATTTTAATACACCTTCATAACTCTTTTTACTTTTTTTCTCCCCCTCAACTTTCTCTCTTTCTTTCTTATATTTTTTTTAATCTCAACTACTAATCCAAAAATTGACTTTTTTAAACAACATCAAATAAAATTATCAAGAATTACAGTATTCATAAAATATAATTTGATTTTAAATTAATTTTAAGTTTTTCTAATAATTCACACATTCTAATTTTAAAGGAATAATTTTGTTTTAATAGTTATTAAAAACTAAGGATCTTATAATAATATTTTTTACCCTAAGTTAAACTATACATGTGTCTCATTTTCAATTAATAAAAACATGCCTTTGTTTTTCTAAAATTTCTAAATATTTATACAACTTAAAATATAAAATAAGTTTTATTAAATTCTTAAATAAAATACATAACAACATAAAGAGTATTTTTAATAATTTTAAAAGGTTTATTAAAAAATTATAAAATAATCAGGTGTGTAAAGAAAAAACATGAGTATGATAAAAAATTTAAAATATATTAAATTTTACAAAAATATTTAGGAGTCCATAAAAATTTAGTGATTTTATAATAAATTAAACTACTCATGTGTCTCATTTTTAATTAATAAAAACCCATCTTTGCTCTTCTAAAATTTCTAAATATTTTTACAACTTAAAGTATAAAATAAGTTTTATTAAATTCTTAAATAAAATACATAATAATATAGAGAATATTTTTAATAATTTTAAAAGTTTTACTAAAAAATTATAAAACAGTTAAGTGTGTAAGGAAAAAACATGAGTATGATAAATTTTTTAAAATATATTAAATTTTACAAAAATACTTAGGAGTCCATAAAAGTTTAGTGAGGGAAATAGAACAAAATATTGGAGTGTTAAGTTTATCACTATACTTCACGATTAAAAAGAGAAAAAGAAAATAGCATTCGTGTTTACTAAGTTCGAATGGGACCTCAAAAGTTACTTGAGATTTTTAAAAGTAGCGTATCTAATGAAGGCATTTTCAAGTCCTTCATTTGTGCTTACACGTTATTTGAGAGTAGCAGGTACTCTAGGCAGCCACCTAGGGCACGGCTTAAAAGACATAAGATTTTAAGGGTTTTTTTATTGATTAAAATTGATTAAATTAATCATTTTATTTATATTAATTAATTTAATTTCATAACTTATATAAATAAAATCTTTTACCCTATAGAGTACATTTTAATTATATTTTAAGATTAAATATAATCACTTTTAATAATAATAAAGTTTATATTACCTTATTCAAAAATTATAGAATAAATAAATCAACTTATTTGATAAAAACAAATAACACTTATTCTTAATTTAAAACAGTATCTGATTTAAATAATGTTTATATTTTTACAAATAATATTTATATATATCTCATATGAATTATAATATAGTAAATAAAAATTATTATTTTTCTTAAGCATGAATCGATGATCATTTGAACTTGATGTTATTTATTTTTCTTAATTAATTTTATAACTAATATATTGATTATATATAATTATTTTTAATTAATAAATTTTTAATTATTTTTTTCACAATTATATTTTTTTAATATTTATTATTATATATATCTACGATAAACAAATATGTATATTTACATGATTATTTTTTAATTTTAGTATTTTTAGTTGATTAAGTTTCAATTACTTCGTCACAATGACATTAATTATATTTTTTTATTGTTTAATTATAATAAAAGATGTGTAATATTTCAATATATAAAATAAATTCATACAAGTAAATTTTATGTTTATTATTTAGTAAAAATAAAAGAGAATATGAAAAGTCTATATACATGTAATAAATTATAAATAAGGTAACACAATTTAATCAGTAATTACATTTATATTCATATAATTGTATTTAATGAAAAACTGACACATCAATGTTAATATATAGAAATATTTTATGAAAATATCGTAAATTTTTTAAATTAAATAGAAGAAGTTATTTCTTACGTGATTATAAGCACACATATTTCATGTTTTCCCATATATTTTAAGAATTTAAAAATTAATTAATTTTTTTAATAAAAAAATGTATTTATTCAAAACACATACCATTACCGATTGAAATAATAAATCTTTTTTAAGAACTCAAATTCTTAACCCAATTTTAAATTATTCTTCGTTTAAATTAATTGTAGAAAGTAGATCGTAAAAAAATTCATTTTGTAATGTACATACAATAAATAATTTCATTATCTTAAATCTATTAATGTTTATTATTAAGTTAATAAGATATTTTAAGTTATTATTGATAAAAAAATATAAATAATTTATTTTTAAAATTACATTACTGTATATTAAAAAAAATCAATAAAAATTAGTATCTTTTATATGTTTTTATTTAATATTTAAATATATGTATATTAAATTATTAAATATAAAGTATATTTAAAATTTAAAATTTAAATAAAAAAATATTAAATTGGCCCAATAACAATTTCTATTTAGGGCCCCTACACTTCTTGGGCTGGCCCTGGAGAGTAGCAACCCAACGAATTCAAGACATCTGGAAATTAGTGATGGAGGCGATGCTAACTCTCATAAGGTATTCAAAGAAAGTTTGCAATTAGACTTAAGGACTTAATTCCTCCTCAGTTCCAATGTTAATTTTGTCATAAATAAAAGCATCTTTGTTGAGGGAGATTCTATTATTTGAGGAATTCTCATGTTTTATATATCTTCTAGTTAGGAGTAGTGTTTTTTTTTTGCCATTTTGCATTATGTTGTGTGTCTTTGGGCATTTTTGATGTTTGAATGCTTACTTGTTAGGAACTTCATATATTCCCATTATTTGCATTTCCCCTCCTTTAGTTTTATGTTTAATTGCATGTGTTATAGTCATCTTTTACTAAATTATTTTTTTTAAATTTGATGTATATATGTTATTTTTTATATAAAATAAATTATTTATTTTTTAATATCTAAAAATATAATATACATATGACTAATTAAAAAAACGATAATACATGTTTTTTTTAAAAAGCTTAAAATTAAAATTATTTAAATAATTAAATGAAATTTTTTTATTATTAATTTAAAAGTTTCAATGGAATTTTAGTAAGAAATAGATTGATTCATTTATGTAATTTTTTTATTATTTCTTGAAATATTTTTATTTACGTATCAATTACAAATATAAGTAATTTTACCTGTATAAGTAATTTTTTAACTAATTTTTAAAGTTTTATATCTATGATTGCAGGTATAAGTATCACATAAATATTATTAAAAGTTAACAATTAATTAAATTCTTGATTTTCACCAACTCTTACTCTTCTTTTAGGGAAACATTGTTGAAAAAATCAACAAATTAACACCCCAAAATCCACGTCTTTATCTCGATTTTTGCCCTAACCTTGAACTTTCAAATTTCTAGGTATGAGTGTTGGAAAAATAACAAATTGAAAGTACTTAATTACTTCACTCGCTTGAAGCTCCATTAAAGGACACGAGTCTCATAAATTTATACAAATTAATTAATTAATTAAATTTAATACACACGTAGTTCAAATATTAGATTAAATATAAGGCTTAGACATTCATTCCATGCGATTATTTATGTATTAACCTTAAATTAATGAAACAAGAAGCTTTAGATCAATACATATTCTCGAATATGTTAAAATAATAAAAATTTCTCAATTTCTAAATCCAAGAGGCAAAACAAGAACGATTATGAGAGGGAAAGTAAGTAACACAAGCCCACTAGTAGCTTTGAAATCTGATCCATTCCTGCTCCCATTAGTAGCAAATAAGGTAACGGCCAAAGATGGAAAACTACTAATTGTACGGACATTACATTAACTAATCAGAGGGCTCTAAATCTTCCACGTGGGAAAATTATGCTTATTGAAAGGTCAATCATCTTCCCTCGTCTTGCCAACACTTGTGAAGGAGGAAAACATACGCTTCTGTTGCCGACAGGGAGTCCAAGTTTCCTCGTGGTAGCACGCGGTTGGAGGGGACCACAAAGAAAATAATGCAAAATTATAAAAATAAAATAATGATATTAATAAAAATAATATTTAAAATTAAATTATAATAATTTAATTTATAATATATTAAATATTTTAATAATAAAAATATAAAAAAAGAACATAAATAATAATATTTTTAAATTTTTTAAAAAATAATTTTTATAAAAGTAATTTTATTTGCTGTACAAAATATATTAACATGTTAATTTTATATTTATTTTAAATATGTTTTATTATTAAATCTTATATAATCATAGTTATTAAGTCACTTAGAGTTAACAAATATTTGGGATTTTAATAAAATGTACTAATAATGTATAAAATAATTTATATAAAACTATTTTAAGAATAAATTATATGAATGTTATTCTTCGTTATGATCATATATTAATTCTTATAGTTTCCTGTATATAATTAAATTAATTAAATTTAATAATTAATTATGTAATTTATTTTAAATTTTTATTACTTATGATCGAACTATGGTCGAAAAAAATGTCAATAAAGATTAATATTGTTAAAATGTTAAAAATATGAAGAAAAAAATAGTCCATAAATATTCATATTTTAGTGTCTAATTATTACAATGGAAAAAATACGTGCAAAGTATTTTATACCTTGTTTTGTTTTTCAAGCGACCTATGAAAAGAAAACTAACATCCTATTACATTTAAAATAGTTTCAATTTTAAATATTAAAAATAACCTCTATAAAATAATTAGATATTTTAATTTTATTTGAATTAATAACAAAAATAATAACTAAATTTTTGCATATAAATTAAGTTAAAATTATTTATGAATCATGTAAAAAAATCATATATTAATTATCAAAAATTTATGTAAATTAGATATTAATTATCAATTGAATTAAATTAATTTTGATTCAATCATATTAATTAATATTTTATTTTTATTTATTTTAATTTAAATAAATAAAAAAGTTATTCTAAAAATAAAAATAGATCTAAAACAATTAAATGTCATTTTTTTATAATAAAAAATACTAAACATTTTGTTAAATATAAATAAAAAAATCATATTGAGAAAATATATTTGTTCTTTTATAAATTGGATTAGCTAGTAAGATGATTGAGAGTCCAAGGCCAATAGTCACAACCCACAAATAAGTGATATCTATACTTTTCACCGATCATAATCATAGGAAACATAATTTTTACTTTATAAGATATTTTAATTTATAACACATTTCAAGAAAATGCTTACACAAAACATGCATATAATTAATTGAAATATGACTTCATTCATAGTCATTGAATAATATATAATTTCTCAAGAACATATTTGAGTACTTATTGGGCACATTAAAAACGTTAAAAATCATTAATTTTTTGTTGTTGCTTAATTGTGGTATCCGATTATATATTTCCTTTTATTTCTCCTTTTTAGGATAAAATTATCTAAGTAACAAATAACAACAGCCACAACATATTAGTTTTTATTTTAAAATCAAGTTTCATCTTCAATTCATTTTCATATTGACATTATACTCAATTGGATGATACGTAACAATTCAAATTTTCAAAATTATTGCAAAAAAAAATAGTATATGTTTCATTTAGAATAAAAAAGGGGGTTTAATTACTTGATTAGTCCAAAATTTTGAATAAATTTAAGCATAAATCTCAAAAAAATTAAATTTTTAAACAGCATAATTTAATCTAATTTTTTAAAAATATCATTCCAAACAAACAAAAAAAATACTTATAACTAAATTTAATTTTTTTTAATAAAATATGACTAACTAATTAATAAGAAAAGGTCAAATTTTATTATAAATTACAAAACAAACTTTGAGGGAGAGTTGAACAATATATTTTAAAAATCATAAAAAGAGAAAATAGACATAACTAAGGTAACATATAATCATATATCAAAATATATTAGGCAATATAATAATATTGTGTATTTTAATATAGTGTGTTTGAACCTTGGCTAACTCACCACAAGATATTTCAGAATATACACATGTGATCTAGGGATTAGGAGTTGATGTTTAAGCTACATAATTAATAGACAAGACGGTCATTTTTGACACGGGTTTGTTTAGCTCTCTTCAGCTCTCGAACCCAGGACGAAACACTTAAGTAGACCTTAGGAAACAAATTGGTACCATCTCACTTTTTTTTTTACTTTTTCTCATCTATAAAAAAACCATCTCTCTTATTGTAAAAATCATCTCTTAAATTCCTTAAAATCACTTCCATTTTTATCTTTAGAAAGCTTTCTTAGCTTTTTTGGTTTTAAAGTTCTTATCCTTTTTAGAAGAATTAAATATGCTTTTATAAATTTTTAGTTTTTTTATTCAATAAACAAAATTGCAAATCTACTTGTAAGATTTTTAAAAACAAAAATAGTATTAAAGTTTTGTAAGGATTATTTTGAGATATAATTTTATAATAAATTATTTATAGTTATTTTTATATTTTATTATTATATGTTATATTTAATTTATTTGTAATTAAATTTAATATAACTGAAAGTTTGTTAATACGACTTAATAATAACATTGTTATGCTTGTAAAATATTTTTATAAAATAAATTGATTTTTTATTTAAAATTTTATATTAAGGATGTTAGAGAGAAATATATTATTTTTCATTACAAACTTAAATATGAAAATTAGATTTTAAAGTTTAATTATCCGGTCTCATTTAGAGTAGTGTTATTTTATTTGTTGGTTTAGCCCGATAGTTAGAGTGAAACTATATTTCAAAAGTTTTTATAAAGATTATTATTCAAAAATATATTGATAACATATTTTAATTAATTGTTTTAAAACTTAAAGTTAGTACTGAGATAATTAAATTTTTAGGTTTAATTTAGACAACTTGAATAAATTATAATTAAGTGACTCGAGCTAAAAATATAATTAGATAGTTTATAATTTTTTTGAAAATAAACTTAAATTTGATAATTAATTAATTTATAGGCCATGATATTAATTAATTAATATTAAAAATATATGATTTTTGATATAATAAAATAAATAGATTTATTAGTAAATCAAACAATATATGATAGATTAATTAAAGAAAGAATCCTAAATAACTATGAACTTGATTTTACAAAACTATTTGAGGAAGAAATAGCATAAAAACAATCAAAAAATTATAATTTATATGGTTGCAAGAAATAAGAAGTAAAGTTCAATTATTATTGTGTCAATTAAAAGATTCAATTAGCAATAATTAACGAGGACAATCAAGTAAACAATTAGTTTAAAGTTGAAATACTCATCACTCGATTTATCTAAACTAAGCTCGATCGATGGAACTAATAAGTTTAATCAATCGACACCCATTCGATCAATCCAAGCAATAAATAATAAATTACAAGACTAAATAGATGGAATGTGATCGATTCTCTATCAATCGAATCCAAAACTTTGATCGATTTATCCCATATTAAAATTAATTTCGAGAACTTAGATCATTCTAATCATTATTTAATCGATCGATCATATATATATTAAAAGTTTTTATAAATCTAATATGAAATCTATAATGCATAAAAATAAAAATATATCTAAAATATATTCATTTAAAACTCGATAGTTACTTCAACTTAAATAGTGATATTGTAGGATTAATTTAAAAATTAAATTATATTTAAATATTTTATTCACCAATATTATAAATACTCATAAATCTTATAATAATGAATAATATAAAAAACAAACAAAAAAATAGAGTAAAATTGTTAAAAAAGATATGAGAATATTGAATGCAAATTTTCACCATCTAATCACTAAAAGGCGTTCAAGAAAAAATTTAACAGAGATTGATTGTACTTTGTATAAAATTAATTTGATAATATAACATGATAATATAACATTAAGGACTCTTACTAACACCAATTAACCCTAATATAATATGACATGTTTGTTTAATAAAACAAACACAAACTGACATAATAATTTGTCAAGTTAATATTTTAATATTATTTTATCACTTAAACCCAACATAAACATATTCAACGCAATAAATTTAATAAATCATATTTAATTAAAATAACATATTTTTATTGAATTTTTTTTGAATCCATGACACGAGAATCAAACGCAAGATTACTCGAATCCAAAATAACTCGACACCATAATTTTTTTAATATATTAACCCAACATAATATATTTATCAAATAGATTGACATAATTAATAATTTATCATCCTCAAATTACAATTATTATTTTCTACCCTATAAGGGAAAATATCATATATTCTTGTGTTTAAAACCAAAATTAAAATAAAATACATTGAAAAGAAAATTATCTAAAAAATGATTAAGATTTATTATAATATAAGGGCGGATTTAGTAATTTGTAACTTGAATTCAACAATTCGGAATGAAGAGGAAAAGAGTTTAAAAAGTCTTTTCCTTTATTCATGCTTATCAAATTAATAATAATTTTATAATTATATACTATCAATTTAAGAAATAATAGTGACCACTCGTTGTAGAATAAACCAATGAAAATTAGGCGTCAATTAATAATTTAAATTAATCTAACTTAAATTAATACATTAATAACTTATATCAAATTTAATCATATTAAAATTTATCAGTACAAACATCATTATACGAAATAATAAAAATAATATAATAATTTTATAATAAATATTAATCACAAAAAGAAAACACATATAAATAACATCCCCTATTATATCACACTAACATGCAAAACAATATATATATATATATACTTTATTAATTTTAAACTATATTATTATCCGTAACATTTTAAATATATATCACAACATCCTAACATTTTTAATTTAATTTCAAAGTAACGAATGCTCTCAAAATGAACTCGATTGTTTAAAATTATTTGAATCATCTTGAAATTGAACTACAATTAATTCATTTTATATTCAATTTAAATTCGTTTAATCAAATTACACAAAAATTATTACCAAATTAAAATCAATCCGTAGATTCTTCCTTTCCAGCATCTTTTTGTAAAGTAACAAAAATAATGATAATGACTCTTTTTCTTACTCCATGTCCAAGTAAAAAAACATTTTAGAGTGACATAATATACTTTAATTTTATTTAATAAAAAATGTATTTAGTGAAAACATACAAATAATATTAATAAATATCTCTCTAAGAACAAACAACAATTTTTTCTTTCAAATTAACAACCTAATTCGACCTGAAGCATGCATAAAAATCTTGAGATTTCTTAATTTGATGGTTTAATTAATCTCCTTTCAACATACCGATAATATTAGTCTCCATGCACTGTTTGCCATGTGAAACCAAAAGTCCAAACCTTCAGCAAACAACTCACAAACAAAAGCCTAAACCACCCTAATAGATCAAACCTATAATCAAAACATCGAAACGGCCAAATAAACAAAAACAAACCCAACAAATCTGAAAATGAGAAGAAAAAAAGAGATATAGTATAATATATTTTAGTGAAGAACTCATGGAGACTAAAAGATGAATATAGGATAGGACAGAGGGACATTGCTGGGAAAATTTGTACATCTATTTGAGTTTTATTGAGGATGAAAAGTACAAAAATAGAGGAGACAAAGAAAAAATAAAAGATTAGTTAGAGAAGACTGAAAGAGGAAGGAAATGGAGAGAGAGAGAGAGAGAGAGAGAGAGGTAGCTCTTATTTGACTCTTAAAAAAGATGCTCTGTGAAAATAACCTAACCATTCAATGATTCTTCTTGACTCCATAATTTTGATTAAAAGTAATGTTTTTTAAATAGTCTATAAGTAATTGAAAACTTAGACAAGTTAAAAAAGAGAGTCAAGGTGTACCATTCATGTAAGTTATGCAACTAAAAATTATGACTTTCTTATTTTTCTTTAATTTTTTATATTAACCATTTATTTAATTTTTACATAATACACATTTAATAATTTATTATAATTAATATATTATACTTTTAAAATATTATTTACATTAATTATCATTTAAAATTTATATTTACGTCATAAGCTATGATTATTAATATATTATATTTTAAAAATATTATTTAAATTAACTATCATTTAAAATTTATATTTACTTCGTAAACAAAGATAAATTAGAGAAAACAACTATAAGAGAATCCTAAATCTAAAGAATTAAAATAAGACGCTTTAAATAATAATAAAGAAATAATAGATAATATTTTATGGCAATTTCATATGGGTTGGATAAATAATAAGTTTTTTTTTTTACTAGTGAGTAATGAAACCAACAGTAGCTAGAGTAAACCATTACTATATCTATCTTCGTAAAAAACTGAAAATTTGAAATCCCTTTCAATTCTATTACAATTTTTAATTTACAATATATGTTTATTTCTGTTTCTGCAATTTTATAAAAAAATACTTCTTGATCAAATAGAGATAAGAAAATTAAAAAAATAATAATAATTTAAAACTCAAAAAACACACTTTCAGAATCACATGTTACATACCACTTCTTCCAGAAACTATTTTTTTCACCCCAAAATAACTTTAGTCAAGCAATTTTAAACATATGCATGATCAAGCAAACCCTACTATCAAATTTTTAAGATAAGATCTAGGTATAACATTTCGAGAAGAAAAAAATAATCATAAAGTATATATATTGAATATGTTTTTTAAATTTTAATCATTAATTGATTTTAGATTTTAAATTTTAAATTTTAAATTATAGTATACAACATCTGTAACCTTTATTCAAATATCATTCTAGGGTTAAAATAATCAATTAGATTCATTAATTAGCATTGATATCATATCTCTCTCATCACCCCGAATTTTAAATGAATATGAATGAGATAAATAAATTATAAAAATAAAAGAAAAATAAAACATGATTATCTATAATATTTATATTTATAATTATGTTAGGGATAATAAATTTAAATGAAATGGATTAAATACAACATACAAATTCATTAGTAACATTAGTATATATATATATATAAGTGCAAATGCAAGTAAATTATCCATGTTGTCTTCTCAAACACGTATGTGTACATATACTCTTTAATAAACAGTACTATTCAAAGGTACGTACAAGTAGATTCTTCACCATAACAGTACTCTCTAGCTATCCACTTTCCAGTTTCACTTCCATTTTCCCCTAAAAGAAGCAGCTTCACCTTTATGTGTTCATACATAAATAAAATCAAACACTTGCAATAATAAGTTATAAAATTTATAATACAAATATAAATAATAATACATGTTACTAGTATTTATTAAAATGCTAGCATTAATTAAAAGTATATATATAGCTAGGGAAAATTAAATAAGATACCACTAGTCCAGTAATGTTGATCATGGTATCATGAACTAGCTGGGAGGTTGTTGATCTTGTTCTTCTTGGGAAGTAGTAGTACTCATAATCATCTTAGCCTTTGGCCTCTTCCTTTTCTTCTCATAACTAACACCTCTAGCTTTAGCTTGAAAATCACGAACATCACGCAAAAACAACCTAACAACTCTAGCTCCAAAAGGGTTAACCTCAGGTCTCCCACCATGTTCTTCGTAAGCAGCCCGGAGGCGCCCAATAAGCGCATCAAGGCTGCCCCAAGCTTGTCGAAGAGGACAAGGGCACGGAGCAGGTGGGTTTGTGAGACCGAAAAAAGGACAGTTTTGGTTGTGAACTTTGGTTTTACCAAATTGATCTAAATAGTGAAGGAACTCAAGTACATGAGCACCACTACACATAGGTAAAGAAAGTGGTGGTTTGTGATTTCTTAAGTACTGACAAAATGTGTTCCAGTCTCTTCGCTTTTGATTCTCATAGCGACTTGGAGTTGTAGTAGTAGTAACAACATTAGAAGATGAGGAACTACTATTGTTGGTTATAGTGGGTTCCATATATTTGTTGATTTTTTGCCTTGTGGGTTAATTTGTAGATTGGATCATATATGTCCTTGAAATTTGTTTTTTGAAAATTTGGGTTGTTGGGTTTTTGTGAGAAATACTTGAGATTTAAAAGGGGGAAAAAGAACAGGTGACAAATGATGAGATGAATTAATTTTGAGATAGAAATAGAATGAAAGAGAAAGAGAAAGATACTAGCTAGATTTTGCACTTTGATGATTTCTACTTATAGTAGGGATTTGTCAGAGAGAAATCAAAAACAAAATGGGATTTGGGAAAATAGAGAAGAAGAGAAAGAAATAATAAGCTGTTTTGTTTTGGGAGGAATATTACTTAATTAAGTTGAAGAGTTTGAGTGAAATCTGGGAAAAAGAGGAAGCTTTCAAAGTTACATTTCAAGGAAAAGATGAGGAAAGCAACTGGGATTTTTACAGAATTAGGTTTGAGTGTGTGAAAGAGAGAGATCTAAAAAGAGTAAAGGTGTGAGAGTCAAGAAGATTGAAGAGACTGAACAAGAAGACTATGAAAAGTGAGAGAGTGGAAAAATGACATGGTGAGTATTTATGGCCATAATACGACAATGGTTTGCCAGTGAATAGAGATGATGGCGACCATTGGCTGTCTCTTCGTACTTCTCTTCTTTCACTCTCCATCTGGTGCGTGCTAATTGCACTTGTACAATTATTTTTTCTTATCATTTCTATATATTTTTTAAAGTAGAAAAATGGTTATTCGTGTATGTTATTTAAAAATATATTTTTTTTAGTTTTTTATTTTTTAAAGAAAAAAGAAAAAAATTACCAAAATTTATCTTATAAACTAATAAATTGAATTTTAAAATGAATAAATGATACAACATAAATTTATTATTTTATAAAATATTTTTTTATAATTTTTTTATAAAACAATAAATTTATACTATATTATTTAATAAATATAATTTAAAATATACTTTCACTGAAATTAACTTACTTATACGAAACATACATTCTTTTTGGATTAAAATTAAACTTCTTTTAGGATTTTGTTTGAGATGAAATTAAATTTTAATAATAAATATTAAATTACAATTTATATTAAAACCTATTTATTTAAATATAAAAATAATTAAATTTTTATGAACCAAAACTTAAACTTTCATGTCTTATAATCATATTCAATGAACTTTTAATTATTTTAATTAATATTTTTAATATTTTTAAAAATAATTAAATCTTGATACTATTTTATATTCTTTAAAATCTTGAATATAATATATCTATATAAAAATTTAAACTCTTAACAAAACACAAATAAAAACAAACATGGATAAACATAACATAAATTACATAAAGTAATATTTAGATAAAAAAATTATAATAAAATAATATCTAAATAAAAATACGAGAAAAATTAATTCATTGGAGAGAAGCTAGCTGTAGTATAAAGAGTTCCTCTCCGATCTCTTTTGAGAATTTTTACAACTTGCTTTTTTATTTATTTTTTAATTTAATTAATAAAAATAAGTAATTTTTTTTAATTCAAATAATAAGATATTATATTTATTTAATTTAATAATAATGTAAGATAAGACAGTAAAAACAAATGAGAAAAATATATGGATAAAAGATAAAATCAATAATTATTCATCATAGTTATAATATATATATTTAGTTCAATCCAACTTGGTAAGACGAATACAATCCTACCATCAAAAGGGACTCCATGGAACACAAATTCATTACGTCTCTCCAAATCCTTCAAAAACCTTTAATCACTACTTCTATAAAACTATTAACATCGATCTCATTATTTAGATATTAATTTTAAAAATATTTTTTAATATTAAGTGTGTATTTATATTAATATTTTTTAAAAATATAAAAAAAAATTAAGTGTGTATTTATATTAATATTTTTAATATTTTTAAAAATAATTATCAGTATTTTAAATATTAAAAATTTATTATTTACTCAATAAAAATAAAAATATTAAGTAAATTATACTATAATTAAGAGAGTAAAAGTAATTAAAATTATTGTTTTAATTTTTTTTATAGCTATTGATTTAATTTTTTTTTATATTTAATGAGGATTTAACAAGGTGGTTTCAATTGTGTAGTGTAGTGATATCATGATCTGCATGTCAATATTTTATTTTCTGATATCACATATTTTGTAAAGTATGATATTTGTTTATAATGGTCAAATTATTAAGTGTCCTATGAACCAAAAAAAGAAATACTAAAAAATCTTAACTGAATAGTTTATTTTGTGAATATGTTATGAGTTATAGCACAAATTACTATCCACGTTTGTGCAAGTATTTTGTATGTACTTGGTGTCATATATCTCTATTATTGTATACAATAAATCGAAGTTTCTTTAAAATCTTTAAATTTAATGGAATAAAGTATAATTTTAATGAAAGTTAGGACCATACATGTCACTTTTATTTTCTTACGCTTTTAAGGAATAAGATTCTATTATCTAAAGAATTCTGTAATAATATACCTTATTATCAGAACATTAAGGGTGTGGTATATCAATAAATTATTTTATTTATATTATTAAAATATTTTTTTATCTTATTTAATTATTATATTTATTTAATTTATATTATTTCATTAATCTTCGTTTAATAGAGTTACACATTAGTGATAAATTTAAAACAACTTATATAATTAGTGATAAATTTAAAATAACTTAAATAATTAAGTAATTTATTTTAAATAATATTGCTTAATAATTTAATAGTTTTAAATATATCACTTAAATATCTAACGTGTGATTTATGATATAAATAAAATAAATGTAATAATCAGATTGTATAAATAAAATAAATAATATAATAATTAAATAATATTTTTAAAAATTTACTTTATATATATATATATTAAAAATCAAGCATTAAATGTGTTGTTTTTTATTATCTAGATCATTCGTTAACTTAGGGAAACGAATATAAATTATAAGCATATGCATTAATTTTAAAATTTTAATTTTTTTTTCTTCCTCTAGTGTTCTTCTTCTATATGAATCACTAGGGTTGTTTATCGGATCAAAAACGTTGATTTTATATCCATTCGATCCGATCCGACCATCCGTTTGGATTGAAACATCCTAATCCGCAACCGATCCGATCACCCTTCACATCCGCTCAATTCGATTCATAAACTATTCGGATGACATCCGATCAATCCGACTAAATAAACTTAATTAACTTTATTTTTTGTATTTTTAAATAATTTTTAAAAAAATTCACATAAATCATAACATAAAATTATTTGATTTAAAAAAAATATTAAAAAATCAAATAAATAAAAAAATATTTAATTTAATAAATATATATGAATTAAATATTTATATATATTTAATTTAATAAATATATATATAATTAATTTCGGTCGGATCGGATGAATCATGGTGAAATCCACCATCCAATCCTCACTTAACGGATGAAATTTTTTCCATCCGATCCGACCATCGAATTGGATTGAATCAGATGAAAAATCAACGGATCGGATGATCGAATTTTTTGCACACCCCTATGAATCACTATCCAATAATCTTATTTACTTATGTTTTTTTATTTTTATTAGTTATTTTTGTATAAAAATATATATTTATGTTTATTCACTTATATCTTACTTTAAGGTGATTTTATTTTATCTATATATATTCATTTACGATAATCTATATTATATTTATACTTATTAAATATATATTTAATTATCAATCTAGATATTTATCTAAATTTGTGGAGTATCATAAATATTATAAAATGATATCAATATTTGATTTTTGTTTAGAACACTCACTATATCAATTCGATAAGTTTGTTTTGCTTATATTCTTTTATTATTTTTAGTTATTTTGTATAAAAATATATATTCGTATTTTTTTTATCTAGAATTTACTCTAAGATGATTTTATTTTATTTAAATATTCATTTAAGATAATCTATGTCATATTTATACCCATTAAGTTTGTGTTTTATTATTAATTTAGATCAAATTATCTGTTTATAAATGAATTATAATTTATCGACTACTACTTATCAAATCTTGTTTTATAATCTGATTTAACATTGTAATCCAAATAATCTCATACCATGATGTATCCATAATAATAGTTAATAGTAGAATAAAAATATTGTAAGGTTCTTCAATTAATTTACATGATTGATTCAATTGATATATATAGTAAAAATTCAAATATTTTTCAATGTGCTCAAAAATATATTCAATTAAAAAAATGTTCATCTAAAAAAAATTATAAAATGAACTAATAAGTTATTAATGAGCTCAAATGAGTTATCCATTTAACATGATACATATTTTTATAATTTATGAGCTTATTGTATTAATTAAAATATATTTTTAAAAATATATAAGATTAAATTCTCTAATTGAAAGTTATGAAATTAAAGTAATTTTTTATAATAAAAGAAAAAATGATAAGATTATTAGCTTTTTTTCATCCATAAAATTCTTAAAGATTGTGCTAAAAATACAATAAAACTATTTTTTCATAACCGTTTATTTAAGTAGTGCATAATCTCTAACTTGAAAATGTTGGTGTGTGTTGTGGTGCATGTTGCAACAGTGGCACACACCAATACTCAGTGGAGTAAAATATGGAGCAAACAATAATGTTAGTAGAGCCATAAAACATGGATGTGCAGGAATTATGATTATTGTTTAATTTTCGTTTTCTTTGTATACATATATCTCAACTCTTGTATAGAAAATAGAACAGAAATAATAATGAAATATACTAATAATTATTAGATAAACACAATATTTTGACATGTTATCAGAGTAGGATATTGCTGACTAATGAACTACCATTTTTTATTTCTGATTTTGATCTCTAATGGAACTACCATTTTTGATTTCTGATTCTCATTTGCTAATTTGCTGATTTCTGGTGTGGCTGCTGATTGTAGCTGCAGTTTTTCGTTTTTTGCTGAGGTTTGATTTCTGGTTTATATTGGTCCCGAAGCTGTTTCTAGTTTCTGATTTCTTATTTCTGAAACCGATCAGTTGCAATACTAAAAAAAATAACATCAAGCAAAACAACAACATCAGTGTGCTCCAGAAGGGAATAAGTACAAAGAACATTGTTGTAAGGCGTAACAACAGAGGTTGAAACCTGAGCGGATAGGTAGACAGTGTAGCCTCACCAGTGTTGCGACCATCTAGTATTCAGAGTCGTCATTTCTCTTCAGCGTCAGTTCCGTCGTCGCAACCTCAATAGAACCCTTCAGGGAGCCATACTGATCTAGCTGCTCGTTGGAGCCATTGCAGCTTACTTGCGGTTCAGGTCTATCTGCTCGTTGAAGCCGTCGCAGTTGGCAAACGTCGCTTACTCGTTGGGGCTGGTGCAATCTCTCTACGTATCAGTCTAGCAGTCATCGTAGAGAAACTTGGAACGAAGTAGAAGAAGGGCGCCATTTTACAGAGATGGAGGACCAGGTAAAGGGCTGACTCCGACTGGATGCTTGTAGTCGGCTAGGGTTCTTCCATCAGAAGAAGAGAGGCGTCGCAGAGGGCAGCGTGAAAAAAGCGCAGAGGGCTGCGCAGATGAAGAAGAAAATGATTTAGGGTTACGAAGAGGGCTGCGCGAAATGGAGAAGGAAATGATTTAAGGTTACGAATTTTTCTTTATATAGTGTACGAATTGTAAAAAAAAAATTTAGATTTCATGGCGGAATCTGGAGATTTAACTACCAATTTCATGTTGGAAGATTTGACGGTGAAAATGACGGAAATTCTAACTAAAGCTTAGATCAGCTCACAACCTCCGCCAACTGAAGCGTCGACTGCTCCCATTAGTATCAAGTTGGGAGGATCTAACTATGCCTTGTGGTCCCAGGTGGTGGAGATGTATATCTCTGGCAAAGATAAACTGGGATATATTAATGGGGATTTTCCTCAACCTGTTGAAACCGACTCCTCATTTAGGAGATGGCGTACTGAAAATGCCATTGTCAAAGGATGGTTGATCAATTCGATGGACCCTCACTTGATTGCAAACTTTATCTGATTCCCAACTGCGAAACAAGTTTGGGATTCGGTTGCTACCACTTACTATGATGGGACAGACACGTCTCAAGTGTATGATCTTTGCCGTCAAGTTACTCGTACGAAGCAAGCAGGTGGATCCATTGAAAAATACTACAATGACCTTCAAGGGTTATGGCGTGAAATTGATTTCCGTCGTCCTATTCCAATGGAGTGTGCGATTGATATACAAAAATACAACTCCATCGTACAGGAAGATCGAGTGTATACCTTCCTCGATGGACTTGATGATATATTGGATAAAACTCGAAATGATGTGCTTCAGATCAAACCATTCCCTACGGTGGAACAAGCCTATGGATTCGTCCGTAGGTAAGAGGTCAGGCAGACCGTGATGATCACAGGTGTAGATACGACACCCGGAGCAGTTATGACTTTTAAAGGGGTCAAGGGACACCATAATCTAATGCCACCAAAAATAGGACCTTCCTTGGGTAGCAAGAAATCCATGGGAAATCCACCATCTCTTGACATGAAATGTGGCCATTGCGGACTGCTTCAAACTACATGGGTATCCAGAATGGTGGAATGATCTTCAAGCACGGAAGAAACGGGACACCACTGGACGAGCAGCTGTGGCTACCAATAATGCCTCACTATCCCTTACTTCTCAGGCCGAATCTTCCCAGGATCCAGGTATTTCAAGTAAAGCATTTCACATCTCTACTCGTAGTGATAAAGATGATTGGATTCTGGACTCTGGAGCTACAGATCACATGACATTTGAACCAAACGATCTCTCCAATACAACCCAGCCAAGACGGAGCCGTGTTGCCAATGCAAATGGGGTCACTTATCCAGATGTGAGTCGGAACAGTGACCTTATCTCCTTCATTATCATTATCTAATACTTTGCTTGTACCCTCTCTGTCAAACCGACTAATGTCTGTAAGTCAGGTCACTTTAGACCTTAACTGTGTAGTATTGATGTATTCTACTTTTTGCCTTCTACAGGATATTCTCACCAAAGAGATCATTGGGCGTGGTACTAGGAGAGGAGGCCTATATTATGTGGATGACCTTAGTTCAGGAAGAGCCAATCACATGCAACATACTGTTGGTAACAAGGAACGACAGATTTGGCTATGTCATCGTAGATTTGGGCATCCATCATTCGGGTATTTAAAGCACCTACTCCCCAGTTTATTTTCAAATATCACACATTCATATTTCAAATGTGATACTTGTATCCTAGCAAAAAGTCATAGGGCATCTTATTCTATGAGCATGAATAAAAGTATGACTCCTTTTGCTTTGGTACATTCTGATGTTTGGGGACATTCCCCGGTCATTACGTCATCAGGTCATCGTTGGTTTGTTATTTTTGTTGATGATTGTACACGAATGACATGGCTTTACCTTCTCAAACATAAAGATGAAGTATTTGCTACATTTCACCTGTTTCACACCATGGTTCAGACACAATTTTCTGAAAAAATTAAGATACTTAGGTCTGATAATGGAGGGGAGTATATTAATCAACAATTCCGGACATACTTTTACAACCATGGTATTCTCCATGAAACCTCATGTTCACAAACCCCACAACAGAATGGGACTGCGGAGAGGAAGAATCGGCATATTTTAGAAATGGCTAGGGCCTTACTAATCGGTGCACATATGCCTAATAAATACTGGAGTGATGCTGTTACTACAACTGTGTATCTACTGAATCGTATGCCCACAAAAACCTTACAATTTCAGACTCCATTAAAGGTGTTATCTGATCATCTTCCCTTGCCTACTATTTTGATGCTTCCGCCCCGAATTTTTGGATGTGTTGCTTTTGTCCACCTCCATAAAAATCAACAAACTAAGTTGGATCCATGTGCTGTCCGATGTGTATTCTTGGGGTATGGTGTACAAAAAAAGGGGGTACCGATGTTATGATCCAATTACTAAAAGAATCTATACTACCATGGATGTCACTTTCTTCGAATCAGAATGTTTTTTCCCATCACCGGTATCCAATTACACTCTTCAGGAGGAGAGTTATGGTGAAGAACGAAATTGGCTTGATGTTGAAATATTAGACACGAGTCCGACATACTCGGATCGTGCCAATAATATGGAGGAGCCAGTATCTAGACCCGAGCTTGAACTTCCAAGAACTGAAGCTGAAGTAGTAATTGAATCTCAAGAAGATGAAGTGGTTGATGTACCCCTCCATTCTCTAGTACCCAATGATCCTCCTGCTGAGAACACTCCTGAGGTAAGTTATCCTATCACACCTTTACAAACTAATGCTATAGATACATCTGTTGGTTATGTCTTACCTTTCAGACACAATCGAGGTAAACCTCCAAATCGATACTCCCTAGAAAGAGAAGAACGACAACCAAGTATCCAATAGCAAATTATGTATCTACTCAAAGGTTATCAGAACCTATCAGGGCATTTACACAAAAACTCTCCTCGTGTCAAATTCCGAGTAGCATTGAAGAAGCCTTATCTGATCCAAAATGGGCTCAAGCTATAAAAGAGAAATTTGAGGCATTGCAGAAGAATGACACATGGGTGTTAAGCGAGTTGCCTCAAGGGAGGAAGATGGTAGGATGCAAGTGGATTTTCTCCATTAAGTATAAAGCAGATGAGTTAGTTGATCGATACAAGGCGAGGCTTGTAGCAAAAGGATATACACAAAAACATGGGATAGATTATCAAGAAACCTTCTCACCTGTAGCTAAACTAAAAACTATGAGAGTTTTGTTATCTCTTGCAGCAAATTTAGATTGGCCATTGCACCAACTTGACGTGAAGAATGCCTTCCTTAATGGTGACCTTGAAGAAGAGATTTACATGGATATCCCACCAGGATATACTGTTACATCAGAAAAAGAAACTGCATGTGGATTACAATGAGCATTGTATGGACTAAAACAATCACCTCGAGCGTGGTTTGGTAGGTTAAGTTCAACAATGAAGAAATATGGGTTCCAACGAAGCAACTCTGATCATACTCTTTTCCTAAAACATCGATTAGGGAAGATAACAACCCTTATAGTCTATGTAGACGACATGATCATTACAGGGGATGATAAAGAAGAAATCTCTAAGCTTCAAGAACAACTGTCAAATGAGTTTGAAATGAAGAACTTGGGAGGGCTCAAATACTTCTTAGGTATTGAGGTAACAAGATCAAAACAAAGGCATATGTCTTTCCCAAAGGAAATATACTATGGACCTACTAGCAGAGGCAGGACTACTAGATTGTAAACCTGTCGATATTCCAATGGTTCAAAATCATAAACTCGGAGAATATGTGGACCAAGTACCAGCAGATAAACAGAGATATCAACGGTTAGTAGGTAAACTCATATATTTATCTCATACTCGATATGATATTGCTTATGCTGTGAGTGTCATGAGTCAGTTCATGCACTGCCCAAGTGAAGACCATAAGGATGCGGTCATGCGAATACTTCGTTACTTAAAATCCTCCCCTGGGAAAGGACTTATGTTTTCAAAGAATGGTCAATTGGAAGTCCTTGGATATACAGATTCAGACTGGGCAGGGAATATGAATGATAGGAAATCTACTGTTGGGTACTTTACTTTCGTGGGGGGCAATCTTGTTACATGGAGGAGCAAGAAGCAACATGTAGTTGCCTTATCCAGTGTTGAAGCTGAATTTCGAGGAATGGTCAAGGGAATATGTGAGCTCCTTTAGTTGAAAAAACTTCTAACTGAGATTGGTGTTGCTCCTAACTCTGAAATGAACTTATTTTGTGATAACAAAGCAGCCATTGCCATATCTCACAATCCAGTTCAACATGTCGCACGAAGCACGTTGAAGTGGATCGGAACTTCATCAAACAGAATTTTGAAGAAAAGATTATTAAGCTTCCATTTGTTAAATTAGAAGATCAATTGGTTGATATACTCACAAAATCTGTGTCCGCAAGGAACTTCTACAACTCACTTGACAAGTTGGGCATAAGAGACATATATGCACCAACTTGAGGAGGAGTGTTGGTGTGTGTTGTGGTGCATGCTGCAATAGTGGCAGACACCAATGCTCAGTGGAATAAAACATGGAGCACACAATAATATTAGTGGAGTCATAAAACATGGATGTGTAGGAATTATGGTTATTGTTTAATTTTCATTTTCTTTGTATACATATATCTCAACTCTTGTATAGAAAATAGAACAGAAATAATAATAAAATATACTAATAATTATCAGATAAACACAATATTTTGACAGAAAATTACCCATAAAACAAAATAGATTGCAAAATTTCCCCGCATAGATTGAGATAAATATAATATATTAAAAGTATATTTAATTTTATTATCTATTATAATTATATAAATTTAATTATATTTTTCCATTGTATCATACTATCTACGATTATATATATATAGATTTTGTCTTACAAATACATTAAGCACTAAATAAAAAAGGGGGGAACTTCGTATCCTTCCACTTACACTAAAAAACATAAATTCCAGCATTTGTTTTATATTTGACATAATCTTGAAAGTAGTTAGGATTATCAACGTGATGGGTGAGGTAGGTGATTTTATTATCGTTATTCGTCTTTAATTTAGAATTTATTATCATTTTTATTTAAAAATCTTGCATTGATATATCAAAGATTCTCAATGTTGAACGAGGGCTTTAAAAAATAGTGATTAGAGTGATATTTTACATTTTACTTTTTAAATTGTTATAAAAGGAAAAATTATAAAAACAAAAATTAAATCAATAATAAATGTTTTATAATAAAAAAGAGAAAAAATTGACCCAATAAATAACAAAAAATAAATAATATATATGTGAAGTTAAGAAGAATAAAATATATGAAATAATAAATACATAATGTTTTTATGTTTAATAATATTGATATAATTTTGTTACATATTAGTTCAAAACAATAAAAATAAATTATAAAATAATTACAAGATGTTAGATTTTTAGAATTTTAACAATTTTTATAAGAGAAAAATTATTAATGTTTTAATATAATAAAAAAATATAAGAAAATAAAATATATAATATATTATTTACGATTAATTTATAATGATTTTAAATTTAAATTTAAATGTAATTAAATCTTAAAAAAATGTTAAAGTTAATTTTTTTATATATTTATTAAAATTATAATTTTTTATATATTTATTAAAATAAGATATATAATTTTAGATAACGAAAAAAGAAGAAGAAGATAATCTTCGTTCTTATCTAATTTATATTATAAAATATAAATTTTTATTTTATTATCATCCTATTTCCTTCTAGCTCCATTATAATCCTATTTCCTTCTAGCTCCATTATAACGCTTGAGATTATAAATCTATTTTATTTTTCTCTTAAAAGTAAGAACCTTTTAAGAGTACTCACTTCAAATAGAAATCTTTATACATAAAAAAAGAGAAAGTTGTCGATCAAGTATTTTATTTATTTTTAATTTTTTAAAGTATTTTTTATACTAATAAATATTTTTTATAAATAATTATTTTATTTAATATATTTATTTTTATTATATTAATGGTGATAGTTTATATATGATTATTAATTTAATAAATATTCGATTAATTTATTTATGAACTAAATTCTATTTTTTAATTTTTAAATAAAAAAATCATAATATCCATATAATAAATATTTTTATAGTTTATTTTTTTTTATTTTTTCATAAATAAAAAATATATATAAAATAATATTTTTTATAAATAATTATTTTGTATAATATAATTATTTTTATTATATTAAGAACGATAATTTATCCAGTTTATGATTATTCAATTAATGAGTGTTCAATTAATTATTATGAACATATCATATTTTTATATCAATAATATATCTCATATAATTAAAAAAATCAATTAATATAAAATTTTTTAAGCAAAAAATACTTATTAAATTAAATATTTTCGTGTCTATTATTATTAAAGGGTATAAATAATTGTTAGGCTAAATTCCTAAAGGTTTTAATTTTTATAGAATTGATATTTGACATTTTTATATAATATCATATCAATAAAGTATTTGGATTTAATTTCTAATAACATCCAAAATCAATTAAAAATTTTAAGTTTGGTATGCCTTCGCGACAAAAAAGTGCACTCATAATGAAAGTTCAAACGATGAGATTTTGTAAATATAAAGTTACCTATTATTGAGGGAGAATGTCGAAAGAAAATAAATAATTATAAAACTTACTTTTCATGAGTTTGAGTTTTTAGAATAATTAATGCATTCACGTACTTGAATTTTTTTTAAAAATTGATACATAATATTTTTATAATTATTAATGTATAATTAAATTATTAGATAGTAAAAATATTAATTAAATAAATTTATATATTATTTTTTTAATTTTTAATTTATTTATTATATAAAGTTATATAATTATTGATAATATAGTATTAAATTACTTATATTTATATCATATTAAATTATTTATATTTATATAGTATGAAAATTTTATTGTTAATTAAATAATAATAATTATTATATATTTATTAATCATTAAATTAATTAATAAATAAATTATTTATTTTAAAAGTATGTATATATATTTTTTATAAAATATTTTAATATTAATTTTTTTATTATAATAAAAATAACATAAAAATTTATATATAAATACTTATTTTTTTATTTAATTTTATAAAATTAAAAAATTTAAAAGAATAAAAATTATTAATATAATTAATACTATTATATATTAATTAAATTTAAATCATTAACTTACCAAACCGTACGATCAGTTCGTAATCGCAGAATTAGTGATAAGGCCAAAAAGTCTATGACACGATAAATGTTAATTGACTGATGACATAACATTATTCAAGATTATGTGATCGTGTTTTTTTCTATAACTTCAAGTGAAAGAAAGTTTGCAATACATGACAAATTAATAAAGTAAATAACAAGTATCGTTATTTTTTATTTTTAAATTATTATTTTTGATAATTATTATTTTTTAAGCTTTTCATTAATGTTTTAAAAATATTTATATTTTTTAACAATATTTATTTGATCAAAAAATAAATTTTATGTACATGGAAGGGTAATTAAATCGTTTTTTATTTTGTTTATTTATATTATCATATTTTTCCTTTTTCCTTTTGTTTATTTTTTGTTTATTTCTTCTTTTTCTCATGTTTATGTTTATATATGTATATAAAATTTTTTCATTTTTTTATTAATATTAAATTTTAAATATTAAACACTAAACAATAAACTTAATAAAAAATAATAAAAAAGAAAAAAATAGTAAAAATAATAATAAATTTTTTAAATAATTAAATTATATTTTTTAAATTTTTTTATTAAATAAATACATTTTAAGTAGAATTGATACTCTCGAGATAACATTAATAAAAAATTAATATGATTCCTAATAAATCATCAAACCCTATATAACACGTACAATTGTCATAACCAAATAATATATGAAAGGCAGCAGTACAATCCTATGTACATACGTAGCAGAGATAGCATGGCAAATAACCTAAAAAAATATTTAAAAATTATATTAACTAATATGTTTAAAATTTATAATTAATAGTAAAAGTAAAACTATAATAATATTAATAGTATTAAATCGAATAAAATTTAATATTTTGAGTTCAAATTCAAAGATATCTAAGAATAATTCTGTTAAATTTTTGAACTTTTTTATTAAAATATATAAATTAAATATAAATAATATTATTTTATAATTATAATTTTAAAATATCTGATAAATATTATTTAAAAAAATTGAATATATATATATATATATGTATAAATAAAAAGTAAATTAAATCCTTAGTAAAGGAACTTAACTAATTTTTTTATTCAAAATTTAAAATAAAATAAAAATCATTATATATATATATATATAAAGATAAATGTGCATAATTTATTACATAATTATATCTCATATTGTTAGGATCTATAAAAGATAATTTTTTTTTAATAAATTTTGGTTAATGGGGAAGCTCTTATGTATCATCTTAATAATTAGCTTTGGTATAGAAATTAAGCCAACAAATGCCATGACATTAAGGAATCTATAAAGTAGGAAAAGTTCTCAAAGACTGTGGAAAAAGGTTTTGGAGAAAGTTCATGAAAATGGGTAGAAAGTGATACGAGAGAGATTTTGATGGAAGATGCTTAATTATGGCACTTCCCCTGAATATCATTTAAAAAACAATAAATTTGCAATAGTTTTTACTCTATATTAAGGGGTAGGTATTTAAAAAAAAAACCAACCTACTAATCAAATCAAATTTAAGATAAAATAAAATCTATATATTTTTTGATTGATTGGAAATAAATATAAAAATGAATTTAGTTGGAGGTACAGAATTTATTAAAACCTAAACAATCATATGATATTAATATTTTTTAAATATATTTTTAATTATTATTTTATATATTATAATAATTTAAAAATATAAAATTTAAATTTAATAAATATTCTTATTCAAACATTAAAGTTCTCACTGAACAATTAATCATGTTTCGCACTTAAAAATTCACTGTCAAATTCATCTAAAATCATTAAATTAATAATTTTTTTTTACATAGACTATATATTTATATTAAGAATTATATTATCATTTTTTAATAATTTTTAAGTTAAATTATATGATATGTTTTTTTTTCAATTAAAAAATACTTTTATAATATAATATAATTATAGGTTCAAAATAGTTATTAAGTGAATTTATATTTTATACTACTTATATCAAGAAAAAATTATATTTTTGGAATTATTCATCAATTATTTTATACAAGTAAAAATTTAATACTGAAGGAGGTATAGAATATGATTGATTATATGAAAGTTTTCCTAATGCTAATCGGATTATAGTTTTTATACAAGTATAAATTTTACACTCATACTTAATTTTCTCTTTATTGCCATTAAAAAAAAAGTTAAATAAATCTCTAAAATTTCAATTTATACAAATACTTATATCCTTTTTACTAGTCTGTGTCGGAATTACAATTGATATTTAGACATGTGTCGAGTTGTTTGGAAAGCTAAAATTAAGAAAGTGAAAATAACATGAGATCCCAATTCAAAGCAATTCCAGCCTAGAGTTTCCCATGTTGTTTGTGAGCCCACGAGTTAAAATAAAATAAAATTATAATTGGTATATTTATTTTTTATTAAATATAATTATACTTATTAATGTTAGAAAATTAAATATAATTTAATTAAATAAAATTTTATTAAATTAAAAATTATCTAAATTTATGAAAAATATTATTATCTTATTAATAATTGATGTTTCGAATTGTTTAGAAAGTTAAAATTAAGAAAGTGAAAATAACATGAGATCCCAATTCAAAGCAATTACAGCCTAGAGTTTGCCGTGTTGTTTGTGAGCCGCACCAGTCAAAATAAAATATAATTATTTTTTATTAAATATAATTATATTTATTAATGTTAATAAATCTAAAGTTAATTTCATTTAAATTTATAAACAATATTATTATCTTAATTTTAAGAATAAATATATTTAATAATTAATAATATTATAAATGATTTTTTAAAAAATCAGGAAAAATAAACTTTTTGAAATAAAATGTGTTTGTCGATTGCGCTCCACATGAAATATAATCCGGGCCCCGCAATACATGACACCTAACTACCCGGGTTTAATGGCCTGTAACACGGACTTGTTTAAGTGTCTGTGACGTGATTCTGTCTTGGTCTCTAGGATATGTGTAGGAGGAATTATTATGAAGAATAAGGACAACAATTTTTTATTTAAGTTTTTGGTGTGATTTAGTATTTTTATTTTTAATCAATGTTATTTAATTTTTTATTTATTAAAATATCATTTAATTTTTTAAATTATTAAATTAAAATGTATTAATTAATAATAAATTTTATCAATTACATGGAAAAAACAAAAAAAGAATAGCAAGTTATTTATCTGCTTTTTTAAAATTCAAAAGTAATGAAATAAATGAAAGTTTAAATTGATTGTATTTTTAGAAAAATATATTAAATGATTAAACTATGTATCCCTTTAATGAATCTCACTATATTAAAATGTACAAAATATTAAAATAATTATATTATAATGATATTTATCTTTATGTAAATAATTTTTCATAACCAAATAACCTTAAAAAATCACCTAACCCTACCTTTTTTTAAAATACTTCACAAATCCTTAAGAAGTATATATTACTCGTGAAAAAGAAATAAACTCAAAATTTTGAACTTATTTATATATTACTCACGTCATATTTATATTTTATGTTTATAATGTATGAAAATTTTGTAAAAATATTTACTTTATTGTAATTATATCTATAATATATGAATAAAAATAAAAAAATATTCAACAATTTATATTTTTAAAATTACAATTATATTCATTATGAATGAATAATAATATAATTATATTTAAAATTAAACATATTTTTATTATTATTTATATATTATAAACATAATTATAATAATAAATATTTTAAATAATTTTATAAATTATTTAAATGTTATGCATATAAAACATATTTAACACATCTTTTAAAATATATTTCTTTTACGTATATAAAAAAGAATGTTTATTTTAAATAAATAAAAAAAGTTAAATTTAATTGTGATTTAATATTTATTTATTAAATAAGGCAACACAAATTTATTATTTTTGTAAAAAAATTGTAAAAATTTATTTTATAAATGTATAAATTTATGTATTTTATAAAAAAAAATACAAAATTTCATCTAGAAAGATTTGTTTAAGATACCAGAAAAGGGCATCACCAAAGATAGTACGCATGGACTAACTTCATTTCACGAATCTAATTTCACAAATAACTACCAAACATTTAGATGTTTGTTATTATAATTATATATATATATATATTTTCAATGTCTGCATGAGGGTAGGAGGTGGAGGGAGGTTATTATTGAACTCAATTGAATAATTGTATTATTTAAAAATTTGAAGGTACAATTCCCAAATCCATAAATTATGATGTTAAATATGTCGAATATAATAAGAAGACCAGAACAATACGAAAAACATAATCAACATATGAAAAGAAACCTAATCATTAATTAACTCGTTCTTATTTGTAAAAAAAATGTCCATTTATTGAGAGTTCCATAAAGCATGAGTTTGCCTTTGAGGAGGGAATGGAACTTTATGCAACTAGTTTCCATTTTCATCACAAACTCCGTTCAGAGCTTCCTGCAATATTTGAAAGAAAAATGTTATTAGCTAGGGATGATAAGTACAAACAAATTGGAGGTCGATTTAATTTATGTTGAATTTTCGATCACCTGAAGCTGAAAGCATGCCAAGGTATACTGCACATCATTTTCCGAAATCTGATGGTGGAGAACAATTCTTATTCTGAATGCATAAGATATGAACATCAATTTTACTTCATTACGCACTTGAGTGTAATGTTCACATTATTTAAAACGTAATTGTTTTGAAATAAACAGTTACACACTCACGTACATGCATACACATTTATACAAACACACATGCGCACACATCTATACAAGAACGGGTTCAAACACACCACTAAAATGCAGAAAGAAAAACTCATGTTGGTGCACTACTATGCAATTTTAATGCTTCTAGTTAGTATTTTCTATTTGATCTTCCTATATACAAATGCTGAATCAATTTCTACCAGCATAGAAAAGATCGAGAAAACAAACATATATCATCGGTGTTTATTGTTTCAAACAGACCTGGATGCGCTCTCTAGCATGACAAGAATACCGAGCTCTTCCAGTTTCTTATACAGTTTGTCTGCAGTCAATGTTGAACCTTCTACTACATCTATATATACCTGGTCATGTACAAAATAGAAAAACAATGAGTACTCTGCTAAGAATTCATGCATACAAGCTTTAATACAGTCTTTAAACATATAATTTAGGGCTTCGGGTGTTAAAGTTAACATGCTTCAACTGTTCCTGCATAACATTTGCGTAAACTTCATTGTGCGTGAATCAATTCAGCGGCAAAGCTGTAACTAGGTTTCGGTTTAGTTTACACAATTCCTGTAAATGATTGTGTCCAGACGTCGGTGAGAACTGGGAAGCACAGCTTATTCTTTGAATAGGCTACTTACATCAGAAATTATGCAATTATTACATAGATGATAGCTACTTGTCAATATTTCATGTTTGGTATAAATAAATACTTACAATATTTGTCTCCACAGAAGCAACATTCACTCTTAGTCCTTTGATTCTATTCAGTCCATCTGAATGTAGAAGAAAATATACAACCGGTAATCTGAGAACAGTCCAAAATTCCAAATGATAAGGAAAATTTTCAGAAAGAAGGCATTACTGTCTTTAATCGTAACGTACTTGCTAAAACCTTAGCATTCTTATGATCATCCTCAAGCTTTTCTACATTCTCTTGTAAAGCAACCAAAGCAGCAGCACAGAGGATGCCAATCTGTCTCATTCCCCCACCTAGAGTTTTCCTGAGTATTCTAGCCTAAAAACAGACAGACATTTTGTAGAATAAGCTAAGTTCTTCGCATAATGGAGTAAATTACTCGTTCTCTATGTAGTGATACCTTATCAATGAAACTTTGAGATCCAACTATAACCGATCCAACAGGAGCACCCAGACCTTTTGACAGACATACCTGACTCATAAAATTGAGGACATGTGACAACCACGATTAAAAACATAACTAGCAAGGCAGGTTTTAAGGGATCATACTGAAACTGAATCAGCAGCTTGTACAAGCCTATTCACAGGAACTCCAAGTGCCTGCAAACATTCCACTCTGTGATTAGTTTGACAATGTTAATGACGACAATAAACACATTCCTCATAAAATGTTTCATACTAGACCTTGATGCCTACAACAGAAATAGTCTGCAGAATCATGTTAATGTTCCTCGATGTGTAATACCTGAATTGTTGATATATAAGAGTCTTAAAGAGTCTTACATTTAAAAATTGGAATTTGATGGGAAAAAATTAATCAGTTGTGCTTAATTCAGAATATCAGTGGCAATGAGCTGATAGCATCTGCGATACAAGTGATTTCGAGAAATACAGGATAGAAAAGGGATTTATTATGAGGCTTTTCTGTGTTGTCAACATGGTCATCATGGGTAATAAATGATGGGCCTGAGGTGGTTTGACATAACTCTCAAAACAGATCTATTTGTATTATCGATTAAAACAACTGCTTACGTTGAGAGTACAACCATTGATTCTGAATCCTCTGCTCCTTATTGTTCCTTCACCCACTCCCAATAGGAAAACAAAAACTATATGCAGTCTCTATACTATTCTTTCTCAAATATTAGTATAATTGCCAAATACAAGACACAATGATATCTCTTTCAGGAAACACAAATGTACTTTCTGAATCCTGAAAGCACTTATGGAATTTTTTTCCTATTTGGTTCAGAAAGACTTTTACATGGTTTTAAAAGAATAAGCAAACATACCATAATTGCAATCTAAATAAATAATGTTTTTCTGAGAACAATCTATGAACGGATCGAAAGAATACTATATGGAGATCTTCATAATGCTAATTGTTGGAAAAGATTTTAACTCACAACTGCTGCATTGAAAATGCGGGCGCCATCAATGTGAAGCTTCAAACCATGCTTCTTAGCTATCAATCCCACTCTGTCTGTGTATTCTGCAGACAGACATCTACCACCAGAGCTGCACATTGCAATGATACTCAACAAATTACAGACTGGCAAAAACACTGGATGTACAAGACATAGATGATATTTGTCTCCAAAGAAACCCAAAAGTGAACAACATTACGATACTACATTAGTTGTAAATTCTTAGGATTTTTAAAAGTATGAATATCAAAATGATCAGTATTTGATTCCTTCATAAACACTTTATCTCCCTTCGTATTGTTCCTTCAGAAATACAAAAGAAATAGAAGTAACCCGAAAACAGGTAAAGGTTGTATCATGGAAGGTGCGATGTTAATCTAATTAGGGCATGTGTGACAATTCTTAATGACAATGAGAATGTAGCATTGTAGTGCATCAAATCATGGAATACCTAATAAATTAAGAGCATCCATATAGCATGGTTGCTTAGCAGAACACCCATGACATGTAAAAAAATATTGAAGGTAAGCGACTACAAGTTGGCAATACAAGGAAGATAATCAAAGTTATTGTTCTAAAGACTTCATAGTATGAATCAATGGAACACAAACCATCTCTCACTACATGCAAGTAAGAAATCCGTGCAGGAAAACTCATTAAAATGTAATCTAATCCCCAACTTTAGCTAGACAATCAAAACAAATAAGCGAAATTAGTGGAACATAAAGTACAAGTCCAACAAAGTGGTTGTCAATTCATCATCACACAAGAACTGTAGGACTTACTTGGCATGAGAATTTTCCAAGCAGACAAGCCTTGTAGTTGGATACACAAGCCCGCCTTTTAGATCTCTAATGGCAGCTTCGAGTAAATCAAGATCCATAGTTCCATCTTCATTGTTTTTCACTGTTCTAGGATGTACTCCTCCAATTGTTGAAATGCCTCCATTCTCATAGATATGTATATGACAATTGTGACCAAGAATAACCTCACTTCCCCGAACATCACAATGGACAAGCACACTAATGAGATTACCCATTGTGCCTGATGGAACAAACAAAGCTGCTTCCTTGTCCATGATCTTTGCCATTTCTTTCTCTAAGCGAAAGGCAGTCGGGTCATGACACAAGACATCATCATCAACTTCAGCAACTGCCATAGCCGCGCGCATTGCTTCAGTGGGTTTAGTTACTGTGTCTGATCGAAGATCTACCACTTTTGTCACCATCTTTACTGCAAATACTCAGAACAAATTAACATAAATCAGTTCTCCTCACTTACTTGGATACAGTACTGCAAAGTTATACCAATAACCACTTGATGTTTACAAAGATGCTTCTCTGCTACCCTTTTGAATACAATCCACTTAAATTGATCAAGTAATATACAAGGAAGAAGCCAAGAAATATAAATTTTTTCTTTTGGGTAAAAGGGGCAAACATAAACTAATCAATGTGGTTGAATTTTCAAAAATCTGGTTAGGAGTATATTAAATTATGCATTTCCTCAATTGCATTTGTGACTCGTCTTTTTGGTTCAATTTTCCTAAAAAATCTATTAAGAATACATCAGATATTTCCTTAGTTGATACACATATCAATATATTTCACAGAAAATCCTTGAACTAGTCTTCAGGAAATAAGCCACACCCACTAGTTTACATCAATCTTTGTTGAAATGCCCGACATGGGCATGGCTGTGGAACTCCGAAACTACAAATTGATTAATATTTTGCAGAAAGTCTGCCCAATAACTTATGGACTATAGTATCCAAAAATTCATGACGTCCTTAGTCCTAGAAATATAACATAGAGCAGGAAAAACTTGTACACGTAACAATTACATATAGCAGCAAAAGCCACTAGAATTGACTACACTGTAATCAACCAATTAATTTTCAAGTTACACCATTAAAGTTTTTCACAAGCAGAGAAGGGGATAGAGAGAGAGGGAGAGAGAGAGTTGTACCAGTACTTAAGCGTTTGCTTTGCAATTCAAATAGAATCGAATTAGATACAAAACTGAAAATCAGGGCTTCTTAAGTCTAATCTGATTTCAGCGGATGTGAAGTTCCTTGTTCACCTGTAACAAGTACAATCAATTTAATCAAATTATATACAAAAAAACTCACCTAACTAATATTTGAGTGTGAACACCTTTTAAAAACATTTCGCATCGATATTCCATGAACCCATAAAAAAAGACCAAATAAAATTAAAAAAATTAAAAAAGAAAAAGAAAAATATTCAAACTCTGACCTTTACACAGTGATGGTGACTTGAAACGTCATACAATGAACAACGCCCAGTAAAACAAAAAAGGGGTCGCCCAGAAATCACAAGAGAATGCTGAAAAGGATTTTTGTTTCTTCCTAAAATAATAACAATTTTCTGAAATTTGCATGCAATTACTCTGGCTTTGGCTGGTAGCTATCCTTGAGCAAACACTGTAGTTTGTGCTCTTTTAATTCTGTTCCTAATGTTTTCATGACATCTTCAATCCCAACCATTCATCTTTTATAACCCAATTTATTTATTTACGATGATTATGTATTCGAGTTTTCCGTTTGGAATTTAAGAAGATTATGATTTTTTTTTTTGAAGATTCTGGTAACCGCTTTTGGTTTTTTTTTAAATATTTTTTATCGTGAAAGAAAATTTTATATAGCACTTAAGAATTTATATTTCTTCTTGGTTACAAATCCTCTAATTATTTGATAAGAGAAGAAAACACATGTTATATATTTATTATATTTATTTTTTATAATAATTTAATTATATTTTTATAAAAAAGTTATGGTAAAAAGATAAATAATTAAATTTTTTAGATCTTTTATATATTTATTTATTTATATTCTTTCGATCTATTTAATTTAAAATAATTTTTATTTAATAAATTTATTTTATCATAGTAGAAACTTTAATAAAAATAGGAATAAATTACTTTAAAAAATAAATATAACATTTAAGACCCAACTTAACTCAATATCCAAATTTGGTGCAGTTCTGTACAAAATTTTGTACTAATTTTTCTTTATCATTATAAACACTTTTTACGTTATGTAAATTTTTTTTATATATAAAAAATTATAATTAGGTACATGATATACAATGACAAAAAAAAATAAAAATTAATACAACATAAAGGTAAAAATTTAATATAAACTAAAATAACGATTTATAACTTTTTAAAAAATATTGTTAAATTTTTAAAAAATATTATTAAATTTTTTATTACATATAATAAATTAAATTAAGTATATAATACAAAAATATTCAATCATAAATAAATCAATAATAATTAAACTCACATTTTATTTTGAAATGTATTAACCAAATATTTGTAAGATTTATATAATAATTTATCGAATTAATACTTATTTATATATATTTTTAATAGTAAGTTTTAATTAAACGTAATTTTTTTGATTCATATAATAAATAAATATAATATTTTATTTAATAGATTTTATATTTTTTAATTTATTATTAATTATTAATTAATAATAATATATAATTTTTTAATTAATTGAATATAATAATTAATAAAAAAATATAAAAAAATATTGTATTTTATAAAATAATTTACTTTTTAATGTAATATTTGATATTATGGGTAAGAGATAAATAAAAATTTGTTAATTTTTGGTGTCGTAATAAGTTGGAGATGTCCTTAATATTATTTTTGTAATAAATATAGGACTATAGGGGTATTTATCTATTCATGTATAGTTTTCTAATTTTTAATTAGAGTTAATATAATTCAAATTTTTAAGAAATGTAATTTTTTTAACTGATAAAATATTATTATTTTTTTCATCGATATATTTTATAATTAAAAAAGATATTTTTATATCTTATTTTAATAAAATTATATTTAAATTATATTTACAAAAAATTATTAACATATTATATAAAATTTACTTCCATTCATTTATAGAAATAAAAATAATATGTTAATAATATTAAACAAAATATAAAATTTTAACAACAAATGAATCTATGTAATTGTAATTCAACTTAAACTCCGTTTAATTTGAAATAATAGGTTAATCTTTTTTAAAAAATAATAATAATAAAAATAACATAATAATAATATTAAATAAAATCAAATTAAATGACATTTAATATTTAACGAATCTAAATAATCATAATTTATTTGAATGCAATAACATGTTAGACTTTTTTTTTTTTTAATCATGAAAATGTATGAAGTGGATATAAAGAATGTTATTTTATAGTTATAAATTTTAAGAGTGTTATTTTTAAATATATGAATTAAAAATAAAAATATTATATTTTATTTATAAATTTTAAAAATATTATTGAATTATTTTTCAAATTTATATTTTTGGAAATGAATTTCTAGCATAGTTTTCTTCTATTGATAGCGCTGTAACCAAGTAGAAACCTGCAGTTAATTCTTACAATCCAAGACAAGAACATCGAACTTGAAAAGTTAGTCCTTTTTGTTATTGCTTTCTTTGTCATTGATTAATTGTATGTTTGTATGCCAAGAACCTCTCGTGCTTTTCTGTTCCAATAATTTTGTGGCTTCCCATTTATTGTACTATTGACACTACAAACTTCATATTTAAGTTTGTTGGTATGCTTTTCTTTCCCTTCTATTTTTCTCTGTAACTAAACAGAACTTATAAGTTTATGTTTGATATTCGAGGTTTTTTCTTTTAAATAACTTTTTTTTTACTTGTCATTTAAGTTTTAATTAAGAAATACAACTTGAATCTTTTGCAATTTTCTTCTTTTCTATTGGTTGATGCACACATGAAGAATGTGCAACGGTAGTGATGGTATTTTACTGCAGGAAGGTGAAGTTAGCTTTTGACTTCGTGATGTCAATGATGAAAGGAGAAGATGGTGGTGCTTCAGATTGTGACTGTAAAGTTCTCACGTCTAATAGTATTCCTCAACGATTAGGTTCAGTCACTGCTGGTATCTCCTAAAAAGAAAATCAGTGGTGGTGGAAAGAAATCTCAAGACGATGTTATTGAAACATATTTAGGTTTCTGATGGTGGATGATTTTCAAATTCTCCTTGGAAGAGTGTTTAAAGTTTCATATTTCTTTAAATTTCTCAAGGAACCTATTGCCTTCTATTTGTTTCATAGCCAAAAATGTATTGTCCCTGCTTGCAAATATATGTTCAGTTTTGTTAAAAATTTAGGTCTAATTCAATCCAATAAGATCTCGTTGTTCAAGCTTATAAGCAGTACTGTTGCTGAACTCTTGCTCACAAAGCCACGGTGAGATTGTTAAGAACAAAACTCAAGTCACCGATCAAGTCAGACCCAACTTTGATACCATGTTAAAAACCCAAGCTTAACTTAATTCAATAAGATCTCATTAAGTTAAGGGTTGCTTAGGCTTATAAGCAGCATTGCTGCCTTACTCCTAGTCGATATGGGACAAGAATACTTAACATCCCCCTCCACACGACAGACAAAAGTGGACATAAGCGCTACAACGAGACTGTGGTAGAGCCCAGGGTCCAAGCACATAGAGATCAGGAGCAAAGTTCTAATACCATGTTAGAAACCTAGGCCTAACTCGATGAGATCTTATCCCAATAAGATCTCATCGAGTTAAAGGTTGTCCAAGCTTATAAGTAGTACTGTTATTGAACTCCTGGCCGATGTGGGACTGAAAGAAACTTAACATAAGGGTTGTCCAGGTTTATAAGCAACATTCCTGCCTTGCTCCTAGTCGATGTGAGACAAGGATACTTAACAACCCCTCTCCACACGGCAAACAAAGGTGAACATAAGCGCTACGGTGAGACTGTGGTAGAGCTCAGAGTCTAAGCACATAGAGATCAAAAGTAGAGCTCTGATACCATGTTAGAAACTCAGGCCTAACTCAACCCAATAAGATCTCATTAAGTTAAGGGTTATCTAGGCTTATAAGCAGCATTGTTGCCTTGCTCTTAGCCGATATGAGACAAGGATACTTAACAGCTCCCTCCACATGGCGGACAAAAGTGGACATAAGCGTCACGGTAAGACTGTGGTAGAGCAAAGTGTTCAAGCACATAGAGACCAGGAGCAGAGCTCTAATACCATGTTAAAAACTCAGGCCTAACTTAACCCAATAAGATCTTATTAAGTTAAGGATTACTCAAATTTATAAACAGTATTATTACCGAACTCTTAACCGATGTGGGACTAGGATACTTAACAAGTTTCAAAAATGAATTTTGATGGTACAGATTTTGAATTGCATAGTATTGCTCCCAATTGCATCTCTTCGGTATTCTCATCACATTGTGGTTTGTTCAATGAAAATTTAGAAATTGGGTTACAAATGCAAATGTAGTGCTCGAGCTTGTTCTCAAAATTTTTGCTGAAAACCTTGCAACTGGCAATGTGGGTATTTATGTACTACAGTTATCTTGCTTGGTGTTTGAGCCATTTGCCAAATTTTTAAGGGCACAGCCTACTCCAAAAAAAGGATTTCGTGATTTTATTGACAAACTTCTTGAACCTCTATTGCATCTTCTTGGCATCTTGCACTTTTGGAACAATGAATGTAATTCTCATTTGACAGGAGAATTATTGAAGCTTGTTCAAGATGTTTTGTCTTATGGATTGTTTCATCCAGTCCATGTAGATGGATTTTTGAGTTTACATGCATAGTACAGAGAAATATGTTGCATCAGAAAATGTGGAGTCAAAAGACTCGAAAACATTCATAAGGAGTTATCATAGACACTTATTTGATAAACTGGAAAGGGTTATAACTGAAAAAGGAGTTTGTGGCATGTAGCATGGGACAGCTGTTTTCTTTGCTTGTTGATTGTGTTAAAAAGCAAAGAGGAGTTCGATGATGTCTGAAAATACCAAAATGGTGGGAAAAACTGAAGGTTCAAGGCACGCAGGAATACTTCTTTTGGTCATGCTTCTAAGATGTTTTCTGAGAGTGGTATTTCCACGCTAGAGAAGAGTATAGCACAATCAGTTTAAATGAATAAAGATGAAAGTGGCGGTTTGGAATATTTTAATATTTTACTTGTATATTATGATGCTCATTTATATCTGGGTAGAAAATTAAATTTTGAATTTATTGTATAAGTTATAAGTAAAACATTCATCTTTACTTGTATTATGTTCCGTAGAAATGAGTTTGGAATAAACATTTTTGATTTCGGGTATTATTTCTTACGCGTCTCGTTTCATTACCTATCGTTAAAAACCGTCTATAAACTTTAACAATTTTTTGATAATTTCGGGTATGTATTTCTATTTTAATTTCGTGAACAATTACATCAAAAATTGTCTCAATTCGTCCCATGTTTATTCCTAAGCACGAAACTTACAAGTTTTTTATATTTTTTAGTTTTAATTTTAATTATCATAGAAAAATTAAAACAAAAATAATAAAAATGATAATCTACAAAAATACAATTAAATTATTATATTTATTTCGTTTTATTATCAAATTATTTTTTATTTCATTTATACTACTAAATTATTATATTTGTTTAATTTATATCGTTTTGTTAATTTTCGTCCAAAGATGTTACAAATTAATAATATATTTGAAATAACTCAAATAGTTAATTATTTAACTTGTGATGTTATTAAAGTAAGGTTAATATAATAGTATAAATGAAACAAATATAATAATAAAAGAATAAAAATGAATTAAAAAATAATTTAGTTGTACGAAAAAAACAAATGTAATTAGATGATGATATTTTTTATATGTTTACTCAAAAAAATAAAATTTATCTATCGAATAATACAATGTATCACGGCTGTCCCGGCCGTGCTAACGAAGAGTTTATCAATGGACCAGCAGTAAATGTTTTTATAGTTCAATTCAAGATTATTTTTAAAGCATAAATTACAAACATGCAATCACACTCTCACATATGCTTAATAGACGAGGCTGAAATGATTAACTAAAAAATAAAAAAATTATTGAGCTACAAGATAAGATAATTGAACTTAATTAAAGAAATCAAACTTCATCCCATTATAAAGAATAACAAATATTTATAATTTTAATATGTTTATGATATATAATACCAATATAAATAAATAAATTCTTAAAATGAATTGGTACCTGTTATTGAAAATTGTAGCTCGATGGAACTCAAAAGTTGAATAATATTGAAAGTTGTATCTTGATGGAACTCAAAAGTTGAATAATAGAGGAGGTATAGGGATGAGTGGCCTTTTAATGCCACAGCTTGAGCTTAGTTGGACGTGACATGACTTATCCAGCAATAAGAAGATAAGTTTAGCTCGGCTCCTGTCCTGCCAATTTGTAATCCATATCACCAAGACACAAAGTCACCAATTCACGTAAGTATATAAATTTGGATTTCCTCGATTCGCTTACTTACTTGCATGCTATCTTCTCTCTATTATAGTGAAAGAGTGTAAAGACTATTAATATATATATGCCTTATCTTTGCTTTTTTCTTTGCATAAAGTACCTTTTTAAGTAGACTTTGTAGGTCTCACGTAAATGTAAATGTAGAGAAGGAAATAGTTTTTTATTAATATATATGCCTTATCTTTGCTTTTTTCTTTGCATAAAGTACTTTTTTAAGTAGACTTTGTAGGTCTCACGTAAATGTAAATGTAGAGAGGAAATAATTTTTTTAAGTAAATCACATTTAACAAATTTATCAAATAATATATATATATATAATAATAATAATAAATATTAATAAACTCATTATACATTTTATACATAAAAATATATTTTAATATATATCAAAAAATAAATGAATAAAAATATCTTCTTCTCTTCCAAACTTGAATAAAAATACACAATCTACATATATAACACAAAAAATTATACATATAATATTCAAAAAAATAAAAAATATGAATAATAAATGTAAAATAATTCATAGAAATACTTATAAGACTAAATGAAGCGACAAAATAAAAGAAATGAATAAAAAATGATGTTTTATAAGTTAGAAAGTGAAAAAAATAAGTATAAAAAAATATTATGTTAAAAAAACAGGTGATTTAGAAGAGAAATTAGAGAGAGAAAAAACTCATTACACAGTGCCAAAATTGGTGGTCGGAAGTAGCCGAAAAATGAGAAAGAGTAGGAATAGGTGGTCGGTATGTGGGTAGCAATTTGGACACACAATAAATGATTTGTCTGAAAATGGGAGAGAAAAGGAAAAAAAAACATGGATGTCGTCAATTGACACGTAAGATCGATGTTATTTTTAAAAAATTTTAAGTTGATTTTTCAACGTACCAACTTAGAATTCATTATAAGTCAATTTATCTTAAAAATTAACTTTAAATACTCTTTTTTGTAATAGTGTCTATGATTATTTTATAGATATAACAGACTTATATTGTTACATCTAATAAGTAGAAGATTAAAATATATTTTCATTAAAAACAATGAAATTGAGATGTTTTTTTTCTTTTGAAAGTCTTTTTTATATTATTTCTTTAATTTGAACTCAATTTAAATGAAAAATTTAATAAAAGCTCCTAAATATAAGGAAGATAAAACTTTTAACTAGGTGAAGTTAAGTCCCAATTTTTTTTTGTTACGAATTATAACTATATGATTGATGTCGATAATTTTGTTAGTGATAAAAATATTAACAATATGCTAGATGGATATAGTAAAAAATTGATGTTTATTAAGAATAAATGCTCAGATGTTAATGACTTCAATTTTATTATGTCAAATTTTTAACCGTTTTATAATTTTTAAAAAAACTTTGTATCAATTGATTTAATCAAGTATTTTAAATAATTTTATGATTTTTAAAGAAACTTTCTATCAATTGATTTAATAAAGTATTAATACGAATAAAAATACAAAATACTTTCTCAATTGAAACTTTGTTATATATAAAAATCTGTTATTTAATTTCAGTTGTATTCTTATTTCATAATGGATGAAATTATTAGTTTTTTAAGAAAGAAAGAAAGAAGAAGATAGAAGTGAACAGAGAAGTATTGAATTCACGAATATTGTTTTTCTTTAAATCCTCTTCAGTAGATAGTAAAATGAAGGATTGCCTTTTGCATTAGGTTCAAGCCCAGTACTTTGAGACAATGAGAATAAACATTACTAACCAAACCAAGCAAGAAAAACCCATTCACTAGATTTTATTGCAATCAGCTGTTCAGTTTGGGATTTGACGTTTGCCAAAGCAGAACAAAATTAACGATGTTTCAGTTATAAAATTGCTAATTCAGAAACGGAGATCATCATCAAAGTAATTCCTGAACGAGTAATGACTCACTTCAATTTCTAGTCCATCATGTTGAAATATTATGGATCAAAACTCTCAAAACTCAAGAACAATTTTTCAAAAAATAGTCAAAACTCTCAAACTTTTGTTTTTGATTTCTTTTAACTTGATTATTACATTGTTATTGAGAAGTATTTATAGAAATAACTAATAAATCTAAACCATAAAATATAAACCTATCAAAACAATCTAAACCATACACCTATCTCCTTACCTAATCCATTTATTTTCTTCTTCCCACCAACCATGAGTTATATCCTTATCAATCCAGATCATCACCATTGAAGCTTCTATGAATTGGACTTCAAATGGGTTAGAATATTTCAAAGAGTTTTTTTTTTATTTCTTTGGGCTTGTAAACAAGTTTACAAACTAACACTCCCCCTTAAACTTGTTTTATGATGTCGACCAAATTTCTCAATCTGACAAAATCTTCTTGCTTGAGCAGTTTAGTGAAGATGTCGGCAATTTGATCTTGTGATTTTACATACTCGAGTTGTACCTCCTTTCTTGTGATGCACTTCCTGATGTAATGATATCGAGTATCTATGTGTTTGCTTCGATCATGAAAAACAAGATTTTTGGCTAAGGCAATGGTTGACTTGTTGTCAACACAAAATTTGGTTGGCTCTTCTTGTTTCATACTTAGCTCCTTTAACAAGTTTCTCATCCAAATTACATGGCAAACACATGAGGTAGTTGCTACATATTCTGCTTCACAACTAGACAAGGTGACAATCAGTTGCTTTTTCGACATCCATGTAAAAGCAATATCTCCCATGTAAAAGCAATATCTCCTATGAAAAAAAAAATCCGGAAGTGCTTTTTCGATCGTCTATATCTCCACCAAAATCGCTATCACTATATCGAATAAGCTTGTAATCATTAAAAGCCGAATAGAACAAGCTAAAATTAATTGTATCTTTCAGATAACATAGGATTCTTTTTGAAGCTTTGAAATGAGTGATTGTCAGTTTCTCTATATAGCAGCTAATCAATCCAACGACATACAGGATGTCAGGCCTTGTGCACGTGAGATAACGCAGACTTCCAACTAAACTTTTGAAAAATATTGGATCCACACTTTCACCATCTTCATGCTTGGATAGTTTGATTCCACATTCCATTGGTGTGTTGATCGACTTGCAATCATTCATCTTGAACTTCTTTAGTATCTCCCTTACATAGCTTTCTTGAGAGATGAAGATGCCTTCTTCCTTTTGCTTCACTTCAATTCCAAGGTAGTATGCCATTAACCCGATATATATCATTTTGAACTCTCGGGTCATCACCTTCTTAAAATCTTCAAATAGCATCAGATTACTTCCAGAAAAGATGAGATCATTTACGTATAGACAAACGATTAGAATATTTCCATCTTCAATCTTGACGTAGAGTGAATGTTCATAGGGACACTTAGTGAAGTTGTTCTCCAAAAAGTACTTGTCGATGCGGCTATTCCATGCTCTTGGTGCTTGCTTTAACCCATAAAGAGCTTTCTTCAATTTCAACACCTTGTCTTTGTGACCTTTTGCTTCATAGCCTAATAGTTGCTTAATGTAGACTTCTTCTTCAAGGACTCTATTTAGAAAAGCAGATTTTACATCCATTTGATGTATCTTCCACTTATTTTGAGCTGTCAAAGAAATGATGAGTCTTATAGTTTCTAATCGAGCAACATGAGCAAATACCTCATTATAGTCAATTCCAGCCTTTTGATTATATCCTTTTGCTACTAGCCTCGCCTTGTGCCTTTCAATCTCTCCCTTAGCATTCCTCTTTGTCTTGTACACCCATTTGACACCTATTGCCTTATGCCCTTTGGGAAGTGAAACAGGTTCCCATGTGTCGTTCTTCTCAATTGCATTGATTTCTTCGTCCATCGCATCTCTCCACTTCTTCTCTTGTACAACTTTTTGAAAGCTCATTGGTTCACAATCAACAAAGAGACATAATAAGGTAAGATTATCTTGTCGTTCTGTTACCTCATAAAGATCTTGGAGATTTCATGTACGTGTCACGGCTCTTTCACTTCCACACGAAGAGGATGAAGGTGACAGGTCTTCATGAGTGGTTGGCATTGGTGAAGTAGGTAGATTCGTTGGCTCTTGTTGAATTTCTATAGGTTGCTCCCTCATTGTCTGCTCATCTTCTTTAAACTAAGGAAAGAAATTGAAGTTATCTGCATAAGAGTTCAAATCTCATTCTCTTTCTTCATTGAATACCACATCTTGACTTATCACAATCTTCTTATTGTTTGGGTTGTACAACTTATAGCCCTTTGAATTTGTATCATAGCCGATAAAAATAAAACTCTCGCTTTTATAATCAAGCTTCGTTCTTCTCTCATCTGGTATATGAACATGGGCTATACTTCCAAAGACTCTTAGGTGGGAAATACCAGGCTTTCTTCCACTTCATGCCTCTTAGGGTGTCTTTCCCCATACACTTCTTGTTGGAGATCGGTTTGACAAGTAAACTGCACATGCTACTGCTTCTGCCCAAAACTCTTTGGATAGTTTCTTGCTTTTGAGCATGCTTTGTGCCATGTTGAGGATTGTTTGGTTCTTTCTTTCAGCTACACCATTCTGTTGGGAGGATCTTGGTACTATTAAAGATCTATGAATTCTATTTACTTCACAGAACTCTTGAAACTCCTTGGATGTAAATTCTACACCTCGATCTGATCTCATGGCTTTGATTTTTCTACCATTTTCTCTCTCTATTGTAGCTTTGAACCTTTTAAATACTTCAGTATGGATTAGGCTCAAGTGGCTTCTTAGCTCTTGAGTTTGACTCCTTTGGAAAGCTTTTTAGGAATTGCTTCCCGAGTAGGCACTCTTCACAAAATTGATCAGGATGGTTAATGCAAAGTAGTCCCTTTACCATCTCCTTCTTGGACAACAACTCTAATCCTCCAAAATTGAGATGCCCGAATCGAAAATGCCATAGCCACGATGCATCTTTATAACAGGCTTTGAGACACTTTGTAATGTCATTTTGTATGTTGATCAAGAACATTCTATTCTTTGACATCAGAACGTTAGCAAGGAAGTTATTCTTATCATCTTTTATAGAAAGATTACAATCTTTCATATGAATATCATAACCTTTCTCTAACAGTTGTCCTAAACTTAAGATGTTACTTTTCATATTGGGGACATCGTAAACGTTGGAAATAAATTGATGTCGCCCATCTTTCAAGCGAATAAGAATGTTACCTTTTCCTTTCACTACTACGTTAGAATCATCTCCAAATGAACATTTCCGCTTACTGACTCATCTAGTTCCATGAACATGTCTTTCCTTCCACACATATGGTTGCTTACACCGCTGTCAAGATACCAGACATTTGTTTGACTACCATTACCCTCCTTTCATGCTAGAAAAAAGAGTTTCTTTCTCATCCGTCTTCTCCTCTATGTAGTTGATTTTCTCATCTACTCTATTGTTAAGAGCTCTACATTCTGAAGCATAATGTCCAAATTTCTGACAATTATAGCTTTGAACTTGAGATTTTTCATACCTTGAGTTCATATTGCCTCTTTCACGACTTTGTGTTGAGCTTTCCGCTCTCTCGAAGTTGTTGGAATTGTTGTTGTAATTCCAACCTCGTCCACGGCCTCTACCTCTACCTGGGCCACGTTGGTTTCTATCATTGCGTTGGCTTTCATGCTTATCCTTGAATTACATCTTCAAGAGTTGCTCAGTGATCCCTTGCTTCTTCTTATGCTTTTCTTCATATGCTTGTAATGACCCATTGAGTTCATCAATGGTCATTTCTTCCAAATATTTTGTTTTCTCAATTGTCACGATGATGTGTTCAAATTTGGAATCTAATGAATGAAGTATCTTTTCCATTATTCTGACATCTTCCAACATCACACTGTTTCTTTTCAATTGATTAGAAACAACTGCGACTCTCGAGAAATAGTGGGAAATAGATTCAGAAGCTTTCATATGTAGAGATTCAAACTCACCTCTTAGTGTTTGGAGACGAACCTTCTTCAATTTCTCGACTCCTTTAAAAGAAATTTGAAGCTTATTCCACTCTACTTTGGAAGATGTTGCATATGAAATCTTCTCAAACCCATCATCATTTAAGGCTTGATAGATAAGAAAAATGGCTTTCTTGTCTCTCTTTCTCAAATCCTTCAAAGATTCCTTTTGCACTTGTGTTAGAGTAGCTTCATCTTCTGGCTCACTTAAGTCTTTCTCTACAACTTTTCATACATCATGTGCGCCCAAAAGAGCCTTCATCTTGATACTTCAATTATCATAGTTGTTGTTGTTGAGTGTCGGGACTTAAAACGATGTCATACCCTCACTTGACATAACTCTTAATATAGTGAGAATTTGCAAATTCTGATCGCACAGATGGATTTAGAACGTCAAAAAACCTTAGGAGGAACTCCGGGGAAAAATATGAAATTTTTCAATCAACGGTCAAAAGGCTTGATGACTCGATTAAACGGCTCTGCGGCTTAGTTAGCGGCTCGGTCAACTCGGCTCCAATTCGGTTGGACTCAATTCAAACTCGACTGACTCGGTGAGTTAACTCACTTTCTAGCAGAACATTCTGAAAGATCGTGGCGATGTGTCCGAACTCCGATCGGGATGATTCTCGTGACGTCGAATTTGTCTCGTCGAGAGCTTCGATTTGATATAGAATAGTGTATATTTATATTTCAAACTACAGCTTTGATACCACTTTTTTGGAATATTATGGATCAAAATTCTTAAAACTCAAGAACAATTTTTCAAAAACTCTCAAACTTTTGTTTCTGATTTCTTTTAACTTTATTATTACATTGATATTGATAAGTATTTATAGAAATAACTAATAAATCTAAGTCATACAACATAAACCTACCAAAATAATCTAAATCATACATTTATCTCCTTACCTAACTTATTTATTTTCTTCTTCCCACCAACCATGAGTTGTATCCTTATCAATCCAGATCATCACCATAGAAGTTTTCATGAGCTGGACTTCAAATGGGTTAGAATATTTCAAAGAGTTTTTATTTTATTTTTTAGGCTTGTAAACAAGTTTACAAACCAACACATCACCATCCAGTGTTCCAGTATACTTGGGGATATATCTTTTATATAAATCAAGCTGATTTTCAATATTTAGTAAGATCTGTGGTGATGCATTCTAAAATCAAATTCACTATCCTTTTTCCACCATTAGAACCTAATTAGCATCCCCATCAGCAAAACCATTATCACCATTTCCCATAAGGTTCAGTCCTTTTTCATCGTATCGTCACTTTCCATGGATGCTTCAAGGATAATTTTATTGTCATCACCACCCAAAGCTACATCATCCACAACAACTTCTCCTGTTGCGCCCGAGCGCTTAGTTGTAACTGTTACGGGGAACCTCTCATTCGATCGTGAAAGTTGACAATCAGAACCTAGATAACCATTGATGTATGTTGGATCCTCTTCGTTACAAGAAAGCATATTATCAGGTACATCTATAAGACATATTGTTTGTGCCTGAATAAATACCTCATGTGACACTGATCTGCTAAGAGGAAGTTTCAATATGACGATCATTCCGTGTAGAGCTTCCAATCTCATCGGAGACATGCTTAAAATGTTTTATTGCTTTTAACAACAATTTGATTTTTTATGGATTCATCCAATTGAAGTTCATGATTCTTTGCTTCACTTCATCCTCTTCTTATCTTTGAGCTTACTTTTTGCAATCATCCATGGCACGTTGCATATTTTTGAATTCTTCTGATAGTTCTCCATACCTGCTTTGTAGAGTTCGCTCGAGCTCCTTTTGCTTTTGAACTTCCTCCCACGTATTATTTATCCATTGAGTTGATGCTAACTGTTCTTATTTTTGTAAAGCTTTGAACCACTCAAGTTCTTTCGCAACGGTGTCCATCTGCTTGAATATCTCTCAATTTGTGGCCAAAGATACTTCTTAGCTCGTAGCTAGAGAACAAAAATAATAAATACCTAAAAAATCACGTAAATAACAACATCAAAATTTATAATAACAAAAGATCGACACTACATTAATCTAATTAGACGGTTCAACATTAAATATGTTTAAATACTTATAATTCAATTTAAACGATATCTTATTATACGATATTTAATGTAAAATTATAGATTCAATTTTTTTTATTATTAAAAATATATGAATTAGATATAAGAATTACTATTTTTATACTTATATGTTTAAGATGTCTTTTTTTTCATAAATATTTTAGCAATCCATTATATTGTTAAAAAAAATTTAAAGCAACATATATGTAAATACGTTTTCTAGAATTAGCACTTCGGTTATGGTCTAAGCAATTAGCATTGATTCAAGCGGAAAACAAAAATTCTAAGGAAACATCAATTAATCTAGAAGTATCTAAAGTCTTCGTTATTACTTATGTACCTGCAATATTTTATGCTATGATTCTGAATGGATTCTCAATGGGGTACATATGGATACCTTCGGTTCAACAAATATTAATATAATTTATCAATTTTTAAAATATATCTTATCTTATCTTATTTTATTTTTAATAAGATAATATAGTAATAAAATAATATTAATTAAATTATCTCATTTTTTTAATAATACTAAACGAGACAAATAATAATATGATAATATAATAATAATAATAAATATAATAAATGATAATTTATAATGTAATTTTAATAAAAAAAAATGACACAATATAAGTTTAAAATTGGATTTATTAGGACTATAATTTAAATAAGATAAAATAATATTGAAATAAAATAAGATAATATTTTAGTATAAATCTATTAAAAATAATAAATAAGACAAGAGATGATAAAACATTAATTTTTACTTTTCAATCAATTACTAATATTATTTCCTAAGAATATAAGAATTCAATAATAAATAAATTCACAAATTCCTTAAAATTAACCTCTCTTAAATTAATCCTAAAGTACATAACTTCCACTTAAGCTCCTAATTATAAAAAATAAAAATATAAAAACTTCCACTTAAGCAAAAACATTCCATGCATGATCAATATGACACTTCCATTAAGATTAATTTGAAGCCAAAATGAATTTTTAGAAGTGAATTTCGTTTTGCATCAGAATATTAAATACACAACCGTTTGAAACATCTAATTTCATGTCACAAGTTACAAGACTCAAAACAGAACCAAGACATTTACTTGTATATATCCAATAATAGACTTAGCATTTTGAGATTAATTATAAAGGGAAGCATCACCTTCGTCATCTCAAATTGAAAGAGGGTGGAAGAAGGCCATCTATCGTGATTTTGACAATTTATAAGAGTTCTAAGCACTGCAAATTTTTATGCATGTGGTTGACAAGGAAAAAGAAGAAGAAGAAGCAGCCAAAAACGACAACTTAACAATACGGTAAAATATTAATTTAAGATTTTTAGTCAATCTATTTCCAAATCAACAAAACCCTTTGCTTCAAATGGAAAAAAACTAATTTGCATCAGATCATTGCAGTAAAATGAATAACCACAAAATGGAATACTTCAGGACACAACAGAATAGCTACTTGTAAGTTGACCATGCTGTATCTAAGCTTCTATTACTTGATGAAGACACAGGTAACAAAGATTTAGAATACTACAAACACCGAAAACATACCTCTGGTAAAAAAGATTTAGAAGGTACTCCAAAGACCAAAAGCATGCCTCGTAACTGTCAGTGAGAATTTTGGCCTTCTTTTCAAGGCTTGCAGCCTTCTTTAAATCATCCTCGAACTTCTTTCTCACATTCTCAAATTCATCCTGCAAAGCTGCAAGTTTCTCCAAATTTCCAGTAACACTGGATAGACTTTCAGCATTATGAGTAGGAAAGTACATGGGAGATCATTCAGACATGTTTTATGTGCTTCGACGAATTCATCAGGGGGTTCACTTTCATTCCTAATTGCTACACAAATATATTGAGCTTCTTCCTTTATAAAATTATCAGCCTGCTTATAAGAAAACATAGCTAGAAGTTAATAAATGAAATGATAATCATGGATGATTTAAGTAGGAGCAATTCCATTTCCGAATTTAGACTGGAATTTCAATTTAATTTGCATGCTCTAAATCAAATTGTGTTAAGATACACTAGTGATGAGTTCCATGAAACCAATAGAACAAGAAAACATTGATAGAAATACAAGAACAGAAAAAGAAAAGAAAAAGGAAAGAAAATGAACTAAACAAATACCTCTTTCAGCTCACATTCTTCAAAATCTTCTTAGGAACATCAGCAGCTGACTCCCTATCTGAGCATTTAGCACCCTTTTTTTTTCTTTTCCTTATTAGCCTTTTCATTAAGTGGATTCTTTGCATTAGCAACAGGGGGTCTTTGTAGCTCTCTCTGAATAACTTTTGATCTCTTTTTAAGCAAGGCCTGCTGTCGCGCTTCTTCCTCA